>OU015743.1:45783524-45834875 GCA_907169655.1 Acomys percivali | reverse complement strand
TTCTTCTTCTTCTTCTTCTTCTTCTTCTTCTTCTTCTTCTTCTTCTTTTTTTTTTTGTTTTTGTTTTTGTTACTATGACTAGTCAGCAAGAGAAGACTAGGAAAGCATCCAGTGGGCCCTGACTTCCAAGCCAAGCACGCCAGGTAGGGATGCACACCTGACATTAAGTCTATGGAATATTTATAATAAGCACCAAAAGCCTGCCGGAGGAATAATAATCAATTTTCCAGGTAAGTTTAGATGTGCTTGAACAGCATTTAGTGAATGGTTATGGCATTTAAAACTCAATTTCCAGGGGCTGGAGAGAGGGCTTAGCAGTAAAATAAATAAGGAAAGAAAGAAAAAACAGACTTCTAAAGGTTCAATTTCCAGCACCATCTTTAACTCCAGTTCCAGAGATCTGATGCCCTCTTCTGGCTTTCTTAGGCATAGCACACATGTGGTGTAAAGATAACATACAGGCAAAATACTCGTACATCTAAAATAAATAAAAAATAAAAATAAATTTCCAATGCATATCAAAGATTACAAAATAATACAAAAATAGTTCTACTAAGAGGAGGTGATTATGATTGGTTTTTTTCCATATGTCCTTTAAAGATTTACTACTATTGCATGTTATTTTTACAATGAAATTTATATTTCACTTTTTAAAATTTTATTTTTACTACTTTTTCTTTTTGAGATGATGGTCTTACGTAGCCCAGGATGACCTTGAATCCACTAGGTAGCCATGGATGACCTTAAGCTCTTTCACCCGCCTCCACCTTCCCAAAGTGCTAGGATTGTATATAAGCTATCAAGCCTAGCTCTTTTAAAAGTCTTTAAGAAAAATAGTATAATTATGGGGGGAGCACATGGCCGATTCCAAATATTTGTGTGTAAGGGTAACTTGACAATAAAGTGTTATAGATTATGCAACCACGTAAAACAACACAGACATATTCTGCTCTGTAGAAACAGTGACAAGCCCTCCCAGTGTAGAAACATTCAGGTTACTCCTCTCCAAAGATGACTGAGCCAGAAGGATTACTTGGCAGCACAAAGAGTAAGCGCCCTTTTCCCCGCCCCTGGGTTTTTGAGGCCGGGTTTCTCTGTGTGTCCCTGGCTGTCCTGGAACTTACTCTGTAGACCAGGCTGGCCTTGAACTCACAGAAATCCTCCTGTCTCTGCCTCCAGAGTGCTGGCACTAAAAGGGTGTGCCACTACTCCTGGCATATTCTTCTCATTTTTAATAGCAGGTTTAAATTTATTTCAGGACAATGGTTCATTTTACCTAAAATTAAAAAGGAGTTTAAGCAGATTTTTAGAAAATGTTTCAATAACTTCGTCTCTTAATAGAAACAAGCCAGGAATGTAAGTGGAGCCCTGTAGTCTTGTCTTATGAAACAGAGACAGGTCTGATCATTTGAGCTTAGGATACACACCCAGGTTATTTACTTTTGTTTATTATTTTTATTTAATGTGCATTGCTATTTTGTCTGCACGTGTGTAAGGGTGTCAGATCCTCTGGAACTGGAGTTAGAGTTGGTTGTGAACTGCCATGTGGGTGCTGGGAATTGAGCTGAGGTCCTCTAGAAGAGCAGCCTGTGGCCTTAACCACTGAGCAATCTTTCCAGCATAAAGGTCAGCCCAAATATACATAAATAACAGGATGTCTTTAAAAAGAAAAAAGTGTGGTCTGCAGTGGATCTAGGGACAGAGCTCAATAGTAGAGTGCTTGCTTCGTAAGTACAAGAGTTTGGGTTTCGAAGGGCCATGGTAGCACACACCTTTAATTTCAGTACTCAGGAGACAGAGGCAAGCAGAGCTCTGCAAGTTCAAGGGCATCCTGGTCTAAACGGTGAGGCATCCAGGTCTGCAAAGTGAGTTCAGGCCAGACAAGCCTATACAGTGAGACCCTGCCTAAAAAACCAAAACCAAAACCAACCAAACAAACAAAAAACAAGAAGGAGAAGGAAGAGGAGGGCCAGGCTTGGTGATGCACACCTGTAATCCCAGCACTCAGGGAGGCAGGCCAGCCTGATCTACAAGCAAGTCCAGGACAGCCAAGGCCACACAGGGAAACCCTGTCTCAGAAAAAAGAAAAAGAAGAAGAAGAAGAAGAAGAAGAAGAGGAGGAGGAGGAGGAGGAGGAGGAGGAGGAGGAGGAGAAAAGAAAAGTCCCTGGGTTCATTCCCAGTACCACAACACATAAACAAATAATAGGGACAGAAATGCTATTGTCATTTACTATTTGGTGTCTACTTATTTCAATGAGGTATAGGAAACATGAGAGGACTACAAAATATTATAATATATCCTATAATGAGTGTACAGTTTAATTGTTAAAATTACTCAATTCATAGTTTTATTACCAGTTATGCAAATGAACTGTCATGATAATTGATCTTTAAACGGGTGTCTCTGTATGACAAGCACAGCTAAGCACCATGTAGCAAAGCTGCTCGCCCTGTGCTGCTAGTTTATGCCAACTTGACACAAACGAGCTCTCTGGGAGGAGGGAGCCTCAGCTAGGAAAATGTCTCCCTAAGATCAGGTGTAGGCAAGTCTGTAGGGCATTTTTCTTAATTAGTGAGTGACGGCAGAGGGCGCAGCACATTCTGGGTAGAGCCACCCCTGGGCTGGTGGTCCTGGGTTCTGTGAGAAAGGCAGGCTGAGCAAGCCATGAGGAGCAAGCCAGTAAGCAGCATCCCTCCATGGCCTCTGCATCAGCTCCTGTCTGAGGATCCCACCCTGTTTGGGGTCCTGCCCTGATTTCCCTCAGTGACGGACTACAAATGTGGCAGTGTAAGCCAGATAAACTCTTTCCTCCCCAACTTGGTTTTGGTCATGGTGTTTCATTGCCGCAATAGTAATTCTAACTAGGACACCCTTAAACTCCTTGGTGTAAAAGTTTGCTATAGCCCCCCACACACACCATAACCAGTTCCATGCAGTGCACAGTTCCCCCAATAATAACCAGTTCCATGCAGTGCACAGCCTTCACATTTACCTCAAGCTTAGCATCTAGTTCTGCGTCAGATGCAACCACATGCTCATCCTCCTTTTTTCCTGTTGCTTTGATAAAGACTTGTTTAGTTTTCCAGTATTTCTTCTGCATCCTGCTCACTACTGACTGATTGTCTTCTGGTCTGAGTTGCCCAAAGGAATCCATGGAGTAACTAAAACAGACTAAAATTAAGCTTCTTTTAAAAACTTACCAATAGATTAAAAATATATTTTAAAAACTACATAAAAACTTATAATAAAGCAAATATGTGAGCATTTAGTTGACAAACCAAAATATTAAATATAAACATGATAATGCTTGCTTTGTATGATCTAGGTTTTTTTTTTAAGATTTATTTATTATTTACATAGTATTCTGCCCACATGTGTGCCTGCCCACCACAAGAAGGCACCAGATCCCATTACAGGTGGTTGTAAGCCACCACGTGGTTGCTGGGAATTGAACTCGGGACCTTTGGAAGAGCAGACAGTATTCTTAACCTCTAAGCCATCTCTCCAGCCCCTAGGTTTATTTTATAATTACAACCAGAGAACAAAACGAAAGAGATAAAGATTACTGCTACTTATATTTTTGTTATGAAGCAACGATGATAAAATTGTTATGATTCTATACTTATGGCTGAAAATAATTCTATTTGAAGTTGGGCATGGTGGCCCACGCCTCTGACCCCAGCACTGAGGAGGCAGAGGCTAGCAGATCATTGTGAGTTCAGCCCAGCCTGGTCTACACAGTGAGTCCAGGACAGGCAGGGCTACACAGAAAAACTCTGTCTCCAAAAACCAAAAACCAAAACCCAAAAATAAATAAATAAAATAAATTCTACTTGATCAATATCTTCTGGTAAACATGTCTTAGTTTATATTTATTTATTTATTTATTTATTTATTTATTGTATTTTTTTTGAAAGAGGTGCTGTCCTGGCCTCATTTTGTAGACCAGGCTGGCCTTGAACTCACAGAGATCTCCCTGTCTCTGCCTCCCGAGTGCTGGGATTAAAGGCATATAACACCACCCCTAGCCATGTCTTAGTTTATTAATCCTTCTAAGTTTTACTTTATGGTATACTGAAAAATGAAGAACTTTATACAAACACACATACACATGTTACTATCACCTCTTTACAAAAATGTTCTGTACCTATTGTTATGTTACATAGATATAATTTAATAAACATTTTCAGATAAATGCACTTTTTTAAATAGTAAGGAAATACTTTATTACCCAGTAAAACAATAAAAATGAAACCCTTAGATACAGAGCAAACATGTTATGAAGGAGATAGACACTGTAAACCTTAGAAACAGAGGAAACATGTTATAAGGAGACAGACACTGTAAACCGTAGATACAGAGCAAACGTGTTATGAAGGAGACACACTGTAAACCTTAGATACAGAGCAAACGTGTTATGAAGGAGACACACTGTAAGCCACCGTCATAAAACTGATGTCTAGTGGTTGCTTTAACATAGTTGACAGAGTTACATGTAAGGAAATGAAATGGGAAAATTTTTTTTGTTAAAGATGTTTTAAACAGAAACAATAATAATTGTTTAATACTAAAGCCCAAATTATTCCTGTGAACTGGGGAAACAGAACAGATGTATTTTGTATTTTGTATTATTGGAAACACACACACACACACACACACACACACACACACACACACACACACAGTTCATTTCCCTTTTATTTTGAAGGACTAATTAAGTTAAAAGGAGGCTACTTTCTACATTTCCAGAGCCAAATAGGAGCAAAAAACCCCGGGAAAAGAAAGAACGAAAGAAAGAAAGAAAGACAGAAAGAAATCCCAGCAAGATGTAAAGGGCAGAGGGGAGGAAAGAGTAGAGCAGACTGACACCAGCAAGTACCAATATTCTAGAGTAGGACTGTACAATTTAAAATTATTCACACTCACACACACACACACACACACACACACACACAAACAGAAAAAAAAGAAAAGAAAAAATTATTCACAAACTTCATTTTGAGCACAAAGAATCCAATACAAAAAAAGGGCGGGGGCTAAGACCCAGGACTACATGGAGAAAATGGTAAACACTGTGTTGGGTGCTGAGGGACAATGACTACCACATGGAATCGTCTACCAGCCAGAATAGGACAGCAATGTCTACATGACACTCCATCGTACGGATTGTACTGGTTTATTCTTGATGGATATACACTGTTTTCAGACTTGGTGTGACCTCAGGCAACAACACAGAGAAAACTTAAGATACATACAGGCGTATCTGTTAGAGAGCCTTATCCAAGAAGCAGAAAGAGACAGACGCATTTTAAGATGTTCAGGTGGGCTGGAGAGATGGCTCAGTGGTTAAGAGCACTGACTGCTCTTCCAGAGGTCATGAGTTCAATTCCCAGCAACTACATGGTGGCTCACAACCATCTATAATGTGATCTGACGCCCTCCTCTGGCTGCAGGTATACATGCAGGCAGAGCACTGTATACATAATAATAAATAAATAAATCTTAAAAAAAAAAAAAGACGTCAGGCTTTGCTACCATATCGCCTCCATATCGCACCAACCAGCACCATTTCCCTGACAACATGTGCTTATGCTGTCCTCCACATTTCAGTAAATCATTCACTATTTGAAAAATTCCACTATTGTTATATGTTATGATGTTGTGGGATGCTGTCCTTGCCCACTGTCGTCAGAGCAACTGTGACTACCCTCAAGAAATCCCCGCAAGGTTAGTCCTGCTAATACTCTCTTATGGAAGATGAGGGGTGTTCATAGGGCTCACGAGGCAACACACAAGACTCAGGAGCCCTTCTGCTCCCCAAGATAAAGAAGCAGTTCATCAAAGCTCCCTTCTGCTGGCGCAGGGCCTATACACAGCCTCAGTTAAACTCTGGGTCACTGGCAGACTTAGGCTAAATCACTTCTTTGTTTCTGTCATCAGTGTCCCATCTAGGGTGGGTAAGATGTCTCCCCAGGGGGAAAAAACCACACAACATATGGTGATCTGTGACTCCTGTAATATCTGTGTTGTTACAATTACAAGTAGTTTCAGGTGCAATGTACAACACCCACACGTACAGGCAACTAAGTAAACAGCGTAATTTACTGTTCTGGCTGCCCCAGCTGTCAACTATTATATCTCCTAGCTCCCTCCCTTTCCCTGCTGCCAAACAGTATTAGAACTTGGTCGGTTAATAATCCTGTAGTGACAGCCAGGCAAGGTGGTACACGCCTTTAATCCTAGCACTTGGGAGGTAGAGGCAAGTGGATCTTGGTGAGTATGAGGCCGGCCTGGTCTACAAAGAGAGATTCAGGACAGCCAAGGCTATTACACAGAGAAAATGTCTCAAAAAACTAATAATAATAATAATCATCATCATCATCATCATAATCATCATAATCCTGTGGTGATCACCAATCCTTCAAGTAAAAGAAGAGTGGCTTACCTCTCACCTTAAGTCAAATGCTAGAAGTTAAAGTGAGAAAGCTAGTTTGGAAGCTACAACAAACCGAAAGTCGGCTCCTACACTGACCAGCTAGCCTGACTGTCAATGAAAGCAAACAGTCTTGAAGTAAATTCAAAGTTCCACCCCAGTGACCACACAAGCAGTGAGAAAGCAAACCAGGATTACAGGAAAAGGTTTTGGACAAGATCACACCGTAAAGCATCATTTAGCCAAAGCCTAATCCAGAACAAGACCCTAACTAACTCTCCTCAGTTTGATAAATATAGAGAGAGGTCAAGACGGTGCAGAGAAAAAAAGACTGTGTGAACACAGTGTGGCCCGTGGGGCTGTCTTATTTAGGGCTGGAGCTTTTTGTCTCTTTTGTCTCGTTTTTTTGAGGCAGGATCCTGCTTTCTACATTAGGCGGGCCTGAATTCGCTTGCCTCAGTCTCCTGAGTGCTGGAAATGCATGTGATGTACCACCCAGCTTTGATTCATAAGGATAGGGAAAGATGCCATCTCTATAACCTTGTCCTGGTCAGTTTCAATTGTCAGCTTGCAAAGTGGGAACCTCAACTTAAGAAATGCTTCCATTAGCTGGACGCTGTGGTCTATACCATTAATCCCAGCATTCAGGCAGCCTGCTCTACAGAGTGAGTTCCAGGACAGCCAAGACTACACGGAGAAACCTGTCTAGAAAGTCCACCCCTCCTCCCCATGCCCTGAGTTCCATCCAACTGGCCTGTTGCTGTGTCTGGGAGATTCTCTTGGTTGGTATGAAAGGGCCCAGCCCACTGTGGGCAGCACCATCCCTAGGCAAGTGGGCCTAAACTGTAAAAGAAAGTTAGCCGATTATGAACTAGTGGGTAAGCCAGTAAAAAGTGTTCCTCCATAGCTTCTGCTTTAGGTTTTCTCCTGTTCCTGCCGTGACTTCCTTCAGCGATGGACTGTGACCTGAAAGTGTAAGCCAGGTAAACCCTTTCCTCCTCTGAGTTGCTTTGGTCGTGGTATTAATCACAGCAACAGGAAGAAAACTAGAGCAGACACGAAGGGCAGTGTGAACCACCCAGTGCTGGCACAGAAGCTGCAGCAAGTTACCCGGAAGACCCAGCTAAGATGACTGAGGCGGGTGGCCACATATAAACAATAGATTTTTAAGGGAGATGAAAATGCCTTCTGATGGGAGAAGACCCATCTAGGACCTCCCACAGCCAGAGAGAAGTCAATGCTGACTTCAAAGGACAGGATGACTCTCTTGTCAGGGGCTCACGCGGCTGATGACTTTAGATTGAAGCCAGGAGGGCCGGGGCCCATTGAATATTCTGAAAAGTCTAGGTTATTTAGGAAACAGCGTGACCATCTACCACTTCTGGTTCTTCCAACCTCTCCACTTCCTCTTCTGCAGTGATTGCAGAGCTGAAGTGGCGGGGCACTACAAGGAAATAGTGTTTTCTATACACAGCAGGGCAGTCGCACACATGACCTCACAGAGGTTGTGACGGCACGCACAACTCCTGCATATGCGCTCAAGCAAGACACAGTCCCAGCACTGAGAGGAGGAGAGGTGGGCACGAAGTCCCAGCCCTAACTGCAGAGCCTCGGGCAATGGATGGCTTTAAGGGTGTGCCCCCACCGTCACCTGTAGATCTAACATGCTCCATTGATTGGACTTGGGTGGGGTTTGTTTTGGGAGGGGGGAGGGCACAAAATTGGACAGGTAGATATGGGAGCGTGATCTGCGAGGAGTTGGGGGAAGAGAGTGGATATGATTAAAATATACAAAATTCTAATACACTGTACAAAAGAACTAATAATAAGAGCGGCTGCATTTCTGTGCGCCAGTTATGAAGCATCCAAAAAGGAGCGTTGAAAATTCCACATGTGATAGCAAAAAGAAAACGTAGAAACACGTGTAACCAAGGAGGTATAAGAATTGTACACCCAGAACTACAAAACATTGATTTAAAAAAAAGGGGGGGGGCTACAAAAAATGCTTAGGAGACTCGTGGGGTCATCTAGAGATGGACAGAGTTTCTGTCTGGGGTGAAGAAATATTCTTGGAATAGACAATAATAGTTACATTGCTGGACAGTGGTGGCACATTCCTTTTGTTTGTTTGTTTATTTATTGGTCTTTTTTTGAGACAGGGTTTCTCCGCATAGCCTTGGCTGTCCTGTACTCACTTTGTAGACCAGGCTGGCCTCAAACTCACAGCGATCCTCCTGCCTCTGCCTCTCAAGTGCTGGGATTAAAGGCATGCGCCACCACACCCAGCAGCATATTCTTTTTAATCCAAGCACTCAGGAGTCGGAGGCAGGCAGCTCTCTGAGTTCAACCCCATCCTGGTCTACAGATCACCAAGACAGCCAAGGCTGCACAGAAAAAAAATCTAAAGATAATTGTCATACATACATACACAACAACGTGGATGTAGTTAATGCTGCTGAACTTAAAACTGTTTAAGTGGAAGATGTTGATATAGACATGAATTTATCACCTATATAGCATATGCATTTATAGTCAAAATAAAAGCAAAGATATTCACATCACACACGGAGAGTCATAGTAAATCTTCTGTGCCTGTGTGTCTAAGTTCAATAAGCCTGGATAACAGTGCCTCTGTTCACAGCATTGTTTATCGACTGTCTTAATCCTACTGCTGAGACCCACTGCTCAGAAAAGAATGGTCCTTTCATCAAAATATCACTGATAAGCTGAACACAGCAGTATGTTCCTGGGTCCCAGCTGCTGAGGCAGAAGGATTGCTTGAGCCTGAGCAGCATAGTGTCATACCACCTTATATTTGAAACAACAACAACAACAAAAAAAATGAAACAAAACTTTTTCAGTGGTCATTAGCCACACACTGACCGAGTCACCCCAGATGTCTGCTGGAGACTCACAATGAAATGGATGTTGTTTTCACAGTTGCTAACACAGCATCCGTTCTGCACTTAGTAGACCAAGGAGTGATTTCAATTCTTAAATATTACAATTAAAGAAATGCACTGCACAGATCCATGGCATCCATTCCTAGGACAGACCCAGGAAGCTACATAATGACCTTTTTGAGAGAGCCAGCATTTCAGATGCCTTGATTCAGGGTTTATGAGAAGACAGCAAAGCATCAATATTAGCAGGTGAAGCCGGGCATGGTGGCGCACGCCTTTAATCCCAGCACTCGGGAGGCAGAGGCAGGTGGATCACTGTGAGTTCGAGGCCAGCCTGGTCTACAAAGTGAGTCCAGGACAGCCAAGACTACACAGAGAGACCCTATCTCCACAAACAAATATATATACACACACACACACACACACACACACACACACACATACATACATACATATGTATGCAGGTGTCTGGAAGAAGCCAGCTTGAACTATCAGCTGACTTTGATAGAGAAGTAACTGCAGATGTGGTGAAAGTAGCAGGAAAGCGAGGCCTGGGTGTGGAGCCTGACATGTAATCTCATGACAAAACAGTGGATGAGGAGTGGCTTTTTGGGATGCAATTTATTAGTGAAAATACAGTGAGCAAGGTGGGGGAGGGGGCCGGAGAGATGACTCAGTGGTTAAGAGCACTGAATGCTGTTCCAGAGGGCCCAGGTTCAATTCCCAGGACCCACATTGCCATGGGTCACAGCTGTCTGTAACTCAGTATCTGACACTCTCACACAGACATACATGCAGGCAAAACCCCAATGCACATAAAATAAAAAATTAAAATACAGTGAATGTTGATGAAATAACAACATAAGCTTAGCTGATAAGGTAGATGCAGGGTCTGAAGGGACCAGATCCATTTTGAAAAAGTATGCTAGGCTACCAACCAGTATTAGTATCGCAAGTTACAGACAAATCATTCCTAAAAGAGTTAATCGACACAGCAAACTTCACCGACGTTACAAACAACAACAAACAAAAAGCCAAAAATTGTCACAGCAACTCAACCACCACCATCTAAACAGCCTGCAGCAGGGCTGGAGAGATGGCTCAGAGGTTAAGAGCACCGTCTGCTCTTCCAAAGGTCCCAAGCACAATTCCCAGCAACCACATGGTGGCTCATAATCATCTATAACGAGATCTGATGCCCTCTTCTGGCCTGCTGGCACACATGCAGACAGTATACTGTATAAATAATAAAAATAAATAGTCTGCAGCCATGGAGGCAAGACTTCTCCCAGTAAAACAACCATGCCGGATAAAGGTCCAGATGGAAGTACTTTTTTCCCCCTTTTTTTGAGACAGGGTTTCTCTGTGCAGCCTTGGCTATCCTGGACATGCTTTGTAGACCAGGCTGGCCTCGAACTCACAGCGATCCACCTGCCTCTGCCTCCCAAGCTGGGATTAAAGGCATGCGCCACCATGCCTTGCTTTAATAATGTATATATATATATATTTTTTTTTTTTTTGGTTTTTTTTTTTCTTTCAAGACAGGGTTTCTCTATGTAGCCTTGGCTGTCCTGGACTCGCTTTGTAGACCAGGCTGGCCTCGAACTCACAGCGATCCACCTGCCTCTGCCTCCCGAGTGCTGGGATTAAAGACGTGCGCCACCACTCCCGGCTTAATAATGTATTTTTAAATAAAAATCTGTGTGACTTTTTAGACAAGTGATCGCACACTTTTAGATGGGCTTGGTGTGTGTGCCTGTAAAGGTGGCATTTAGGAGGTGAAGGCAGGAGGATCAGGAGTTCCTGTCTCAAAAACAACAACAAAATGACTTCTATACACACTGGGAAACTACAAGAATTATGTAGCTACTTTACTATTGTGGCTTGTAACTGAATCGTCAATATATCCAAGTTACGCCTGGCCAAAGTCGACTTGGGGCAATAATATCAAAAGACAAATCCAAACACCATCAGCTAGAATGCTGAAATCCTGAAATATCACAATTCCCAAGCTACAAGTCCAGAAATGATCATATAAAACACAGATTTGGGCTGGTATGCTTGGAGGCCCTGCCTTTACTCCCCAGCACCATAAGCAAGATTTAAAAAAATGAAATACCAAAGACATAACAAAATGTTAACAGTTGCTAATGTCAGCTTTTGTAGCTGTTACATTCGTCTTTTACCTTTTAAGCTTTTTGCTTAGTGCTATTCAAATGGGCCAACAATGGTAAAATAAGACGCATATAGGTGGTCCTTAACTCTTGGTATAGACCTGGATCTAAAAAGAAATCTGAAAGATTTACTACAGAAAAAAGGCAAAACTTAATGTCAGCTAATTTAAAAAAAAAAAAAAAAAAAAAAGCCAACTTGGAAAAAATAATGAAAAAGACCAAATGACAAAAAGGGAAAAGGGATATTTAACAAAAGCAGTCTACATGTGGAAAACTTCCAGTTTTAGAAATATTTTAAAGTCCTTTACACATCCCACCTGTTTCTAAATAATATCAAAATAATACAAATTTAAAGACATAATGTTGAAAAAGTTAAAAGCAAACGATTTTGCTCAATTTGTTTGTATACATTACAGAAAACCGAAGTTTGTTAGTGTAGAACAATACAGAATATTATGTTTCACATTTTGATAGGTCTTCAGTCACTGGAAAGTTTTAATTTTATGATAAACATCTATAACGAAAATATGTCTTCCCTCTTTACCCATCAGTCTCATGTGTACAATTTTGCCATTTGAACTGGGATCTCAGCACCCTTTCATGCTGCGATTATAATAATTTCCCTAGCAATTAGAATTGCTGGTAATTAGACAGTGCTTTGCCCAAGAGGTACACGTGCAACCATTTTGCATTATTAAAATAAGTACAAAGAGTTCAAAGAAAACTGGGAATGTTTTGCAGTGATAATAAATGTAAGATGATTTTTAAACTTTGGCTATATAAAAACATACACCCACCATTAGGAGACGTTTAACTTGGCCAATACATGTATAATTGTAATATATAATTAATTCCCACTAAAGAATGAGGTACCTGTAGCTGCTAAGTAAATATTGATGTGAAGACGATTAAAGTAATATCACTTTACAATACATTGCTTGAGCCAGATCAAATAAATCAATATCTAAATACTTAGAACTCAAAGCCCAGGGAAACATCATCTCCCCACAACTGCTAAGAGGTTGTATGTTTTGTATATGAAGAGCATATATTACATGACAGACACACACACACCCCACACACCGCTGGCAAGCCCATAGCCTCACTGGTAGGACGCCAAGCAGGATTGTTTTTCCCTTCTCCATCTTTCTTACAGCATCAGGTATCGGCCTCTGGCATCGTCGCCCAGGTGAGGTCAGTGGTCAGAGGCACTTGGCCTGCTTTTCCGCGGCCGAATCCACGCGGGGATGCTGGGGTCCCCACCTGGGAGAGGAGGCTTTGTGCACCGACACCCTCGCGAGGCGATGCATTCCGTCCTTGCACGGCCGCACAGCCTTGCTCGGGTTTTGTTTTTACCACGCCGATCCCGCAATCGGTATGCCGGGAAGACGTCCCGTAACAGGACTGTAATAAAATCAATTAAGCTCGCCGTACAAAGGCGGCCCTGCGGAAAAGCACGTGAGGCTGTGAGCACCTGCCCCTATCGGGGAGCACCCGGGGCCGGTCTCAGGCCGCCGCTTCTCCGGGAGGGAGCGCGGGAGCCGCCCCCGCCGTGGAGGGGCCAGGCCCGCCGCGGCCGCCCGAGGCCGGCCCACCGAGAGCGCTGGAGGCCCGGCGGGACCCCGCGACCCAGCCCGCCGTCGTCATGGGAACCAGGTTTGGCTACCGCCGCCCGCCGCCCGGAGGGGAGCGGTGGGCCGGAGCCTGGGACGCTCACCGCTCCGCCGGAGCCGCGCCGCTCCTCGCCGCTCCGCCTCGCCGAGCTCACCCTCGCACCCGCCCCAGCCGCCGCCCGCGAGCCCGCGCCCTTCGCGCCGGTGCGCCGAGGTGCGGGGCTCCGCGGCGGGAGATTTAAACCCGCGGCCCTGCGCGCACCCGCCGCCCCGGCGTACCTGTCTCTGCTGTCGCCTGCCCGTGACAAGTGGCCGGAGCCAGCCCAGGTGGGTGCGTGGAAGACCGGCCTGGCCTTGCCTCCAGCCCCCCACCGCCTTCCCCGCGCTGCCCTGGCGCCCTGGTCGCCACTTCGTACTAGTGCTGAGCGCGCGGCCGAGGTTCGCGCGGGGCTTCACACTCTCATTTTTAAAGGCTTAAAGAGGGACAACTGTTAATAACCGATTTCAAGTGCCATAAGCTGAACTATAGTTCCCGAGTGTGAGAGTGAGTGATAAACCAGTTTTCAAGAGTAAAAGGCAAATTCGGTGGCTAAAAATCTCAGGAAAGAATGGAAATGAGGCCAAAGGAAAATTGTTATTGGTAGGGAATAATAAACTCAAAATGCTTTACTTTTCAAGTTTATGTCCGAGTTCAACTTTCCTAAAATTGAACTTAATATACAATGATTGTATATAGGAGACATAGGCTAGCAATGAAAAAAAAAAACCTGACTTGTGAGATAACTACTGTGAGGGATCATAAAAAAATCACATAAGGTAAGGATCCATATTGAATATTAATTACAAAGTATTCGCTGTAAAATTTTTAAATTTTAGACTAGAAAATGAGATACCTCTTCTGTAAAGGGCTGATTTGGACTAAAACTTTTAAGATGAATTTAGATTCCTACACAGCTATTTGGATTTCAGATAATGGGTAAATACTTGCACCCCGCCGCGCCCCCTCCCATAGGAAGGGTCAGCTTCTCTTGCTCTCGAAATCCAAACCATTGAAGGAATATTAATTAGCTGGCAAGGGGACATGGATGTTTTAACTGTAGTTCTCCAGATCTTTCCTAGGTCATACTGAGACGGTAGTTGGGGGCCCAGCTTTTTCTAAGGCTCCAGAAACTTCTAAGAGTTAGTGGCGGTCACTTTAATCTATTGAATGAATCCACTAGTCAGCGAAGCACCAGGTGAGCGAAATGAAAGCCTCTAGCTGGGCGGAAATGGATGTGAAGGACGCCTGGCACAACCAAGGCAGGAGTAAGCTGCAGCCCACGCTGTGCCCATGTGTTTCTTGGAGGCTGCTGTGATTGAAGCGGGAGAGCTCCTGGCAGATCGCTGCAGCAGCTTCTGTGGGAATGATTGAACCATCCCTACCCTCAACCCCCCAGCAGCTAGAAACTGACAGAAACTCCCGAGCCCTTTAAGAAAACAAAAAACAACAGCAGCAACAACAGCTCAGAATCTGCTCCCCCCCCCCCTCAGTGTTGCCCCTCCGACCTGGCGGAGGGGAACGCTTAGGTGGCTCAGTGCCCTTCTCCAGCTCTGGGTTTATTAGCTTTCTGATTGATCCCTTTTTACGCATCTTTAAAAGTCGGAAGGGGAGGCCAGGCGTGGTGGCGCTCGCCTTTAATCCCAGCACTTGGGAGGCAGAGGTAGGTGGATCTCTGATTTCGAGGCTAGCCTGATCTACACAGTGAGTCTAGGGCAGCCAGGGTTGTTACACAGAGAAACCCTGTCTCGAAGTCGGGATGATTGTTTAGTTTTTTTCAAGACGAACCCTATGTAGCTCTGGTTGTCCTGGAACTAGCTCTGCAGACAAGGCTGGTTTTAAACTCCGAGATCTCCCTCTGCCTCTGACAAATAACCCCACCCCACTCTCCAGCTCTTTATGAATATATAACTATACTATTAAATGTTTGCCTTCATCATAGATTCCCACAACTCAAAAGAAAACCAGATGACTTGGGATGCGGGGCTCCACAAATGCAATCCAAACTGGTGGTAATTTGTTTGTTTTGTTTAAGATTTATTTATTATTACGTATACAGTGCTCTGCCTGCATGTACACCTGCAGGTCAGAAGAAGACATCAGATCACATTACAGATGGTTGTGAGCCACCATGTGGTTTCTGGGAATTGAACTCAGGACCTCTGGAAGAGCAGTCAGTGCTCTTAACCTCTGAGCCATCTCTCCAGCCCCTGTTTTTTCTTTTAAAATCAAGATCTCACTATGGCTGGCCTGAAACTCACTGTGTACATCACGATGGCCTCAAACTCTGTGATCCACCTGCCCTGGGCTGGACTGAAGGCATTCACCACCACGACCAAGAATATACTCTTTAAAAGATATTTTGAATATTTGTGTATGACTGTTTGGCCGGCATTTATGTATATGCACCTGATCAGAAGTTGTCATCAGAGCTCCTGGAACTGGAGTTGCAGATGGTTGTGAGCTCCAAATTGAATGTTTTGTAAGTTGCCTTGGTAGTGGGATCTTCTCACAGCACTAAAAAAGCAACCAATTTGTAAGGATGCGTATGTCAAATGAAGCATTCACCCTTTCCTCAAAGCTCGAAGCATGGAGCTATATGACTATGCACAGCTGGTAACAGTTCCACATGGAACTTTAATTCCTGAGGAAGAGGGCAGAAAAGCAAGTATTTCTGTTAGGACCCTTCCAATGGGTCTTCGCCAGGTAAATCCCACAGCAAGGTTTTCATGTTTTCCAACATAAAATTCTATGTAAGAATGCAAAGGTGGCGTGAGAAAAGTATTTCTTGGCGTATTAAGTATTATACATTCTTCTTTTCTCACAGTATTCAAGCTGTTGTTTAGGATGTTTCTGTGCCTCAGTTGAAAACAACCTAAATCTTCTTTCATCTGCCCAGATGTGGCTCAGCTGCCACTCAACATACCATTCTCCACCCCACCCCATTTATTTATATAATCATTCTACACGCTCTCTCTCCTCTCCTTCCAGAGAGAACAGGAGGCCCCTAAGGGCACCAATCCACACTGGTGCCTCAAGTCACAGCAAGACTAAGCAACCCAGCTAGCAGAAAGGGTCCCAGCAGCAGGCAACAGAGGCAGAGGCATCCCTACTCTATTGTTAGGGACCTGCATGATGACCAAGCTGCACATCTGTGACTTATGTGTAGGGGCCTAGTTTCAGTCTCTGTGAGCCACCATCAACATACCATTCTTTTTCTTTGACAGGGTTTCCCTGTGTAGCCCTGGCTGTCCTGGACTTGCTTTGTAGACCAGGCTGGCCTCAAACTCAGTGATCTGCCTGCCTCTGCCTCCCGAGTGCTGGATTAAAGGCGTGTGCCACCACACCCAGCTAACAAGCATTCTTGACAGCCAATTTGCTTTCCACATTGCTGATGACACCCTGCTTTTTACTACCTCTTATTTTCTTTGCGCTTCGGATACAAGTGTGACTAAATCCTTAACAGGCATGTTACCTTTTTGGAGTAATGTTGACATCTTACTTTGTGCTTTTCTACTTTCCTACCCCTAAAAACACCCTGGAGTTTAATAATTCCATTTTTTCCTTCCGTTGACTTAATTAGGTATAGTCTAAGTTTGTGTGTGTATGAGCACACATGGGACTTTGAACATGCTAAGTAATGGTATTTACCATTAAGTTAGACCTCTAATGCCTACACCTAATTTTAAATTTAGAACGTTTACTATAAACACTAGGAATATACATTTGTTAAGTAGGAGATCTCAACATGTTTATAAATTCCATTCTGTCAGACAGCATAAATAACCAACCCCTGCACACCAACTTATTCCAGTGCTGGGCAAGCAGGCCCACTCCACATAAACCTCAGAAACAAACATGTAAAAACACAGGCTTCTGCTGGAAGGGACCACAGAAAGGAAGACAATTCTTGAGAAAAAAAGAAAAGCATCTTAGTGCTGGAGAGATGGCTCAGAGGTTAAGAGCACTGTCTGCTCTTCCAAAGTCCTGAGTCAATTCCAGCAACCACATGGTCACAATCATCTATAATGTGATCTGGTGTCCTCTTCTGGTGTGCAGGTGTACATGCAGACAGAGCACTGTATACATACTAAATAAATACTTTTAAAAAATAAAGAAAAAAGCATGTTAAAAATGGTTAGATCATTTTTAACTTGCATTGGCCTCTTGTAAGTTCTAACCACTTACATAGCCAAGATCAGATGGCTCAGATACAATCTCTGTCAGTATCTGGCCAGGATTGAGACTAAGACTTGGCAAAGGTTCAGTTTCAGACACCACTTCCTTTTTTCCATTTCCTCTGATATGGAGGCCCCTTCTCTTTTTTAAAGATTTATTTACTTATTTATACAGTATTCTGCCTGCAGGCCAGAAGAGGGCACCGGATTCATTATAGATGGTTGTGAGCCACCATGTGGTTGCTGGCAATTGAACTCAGGACCTATGGAAGAGCAGCAGTGCTCTTAATCTCAGAGCCCTTTGTTCTTTTTCTTTCTTTCTTTTAATAAAAATGTAAAAATGAGTGCCTACATGTATGTATATGCACCATGTGTCTGGTGGCCCTGGACCTGGAGTTCCAGCTGTGAGCTGCCGTGTAAATGCAGGAAATGGAGCCCAGGTCCTCTGCAGTATGAAGTGCTCTCAGCTGTGGAGCTGCCGCTCCAGCTCTGGCCTCCTCACCCATAGTTCGAATGTTTAGAGTCTGCACAATTAATTTGAAATTTTAGGGAAAGATGCTATTGTTTTGCTTTTTGAGACACTCTGGCATATCCCTGACTGGCCTGGAACTCAACTATGCTGGCCTTAAACTCAGCGATTACCTACCTCTGCCTTTCGAGGGCTGGGATTAACGGTGTACACTACAACACTAGGCTGATCAATAAATTATTTTTTATTTTGAGACAGAGTTTCTCTGTGTAACAAAGCCTTGGCTGTCCTGGACTCTCTTTGTGGACCAGGCTGGCCTCGAACTCACAGCAATCTGCCTGCCTCTGCCTCCCGAGTGCTGGGATAAAAGGCGTGCGCCACCACTGCCCTGCTTAAGTCTCCATTTTGATCCTAAAGTGAAATTGAGTTCTGGTTCTCAGGCTCTGCTTACCTGGCACTTGAACAGCCTTTTACTTATAATTCAATCTCTGTTGAACCTTTTGCTTGAATGAATGATGTATGTTCTACTTAAAGGAAACCACAATACCTTGCTATGTTCCTTTCTCCCAGAACTGGAAAGTCCTCCAGCTTAAAATGCCTGAATACATTGTGCTCAGAACAAAATAAATTCTTGTGTTTAACTAGTTAAGATGATATAATGCCGTCCTCCTCCTCCTCCTCCTCGTTTCCCACCTGGTCACCTCCTTGTTTCCTGGTTAAGGTTTTTCTTATAAAAGGCCTGCCTTAGACACAGGCTGGTGTTGGCCAGGCGGTGGCGGCATTGGGCGGAGTATTCAGGCCACATTTTTATTGTATTTTATAAACACGAGAGACAAAAGTAGTAAAATGTAGCTATTATGAAAGATGAACCATTCAAATAAAAAGCATTATTCAAATGTTTCTTGTCTCTGCACTAACATGGTATCAGAGGATTATCCATTCATGTCTTTCTTATGGAGACAGAGCCCATTGTAACCATGGCTGGCTGCCTTTGAGTCCACTATACAGCTGAGGATGACCTTGAACTTCTGATTCTCTTGCCTCCAGCTTCTTCAGGTTTTGGGATTATAGGAACACATGCTCTACCATGCCCATTTTTTTTGCACAGTGCTGGAGATAGTATACAAGCTTTGCACATTTTAGTCAAGCACTCTACTAACAGAGCTGTATCCCTGGCTGTCTCTGCAATTTCACTCACAGAGTTTAAGATAATAACAGTCAAGCTGGACGTGGTGGCGCACGACTTTAATTTCAGCACTCGGGAGGCAGAGGCAGGTGGATTGCTGTTGAGTTCAAAGCCAGCCTCGTCTACAAAGTGAGTCCAGGACAGCCAAGGCTACAGAGAGAAACTTTGTCTCGAAAACCCAAAAAACCAAAACCAAAATCAAAACAAACAAAAAGGACATAACAGCGAGACACTAAAAAACACAACACAACACACCAAGAAGTTCTCTTTTATCAGTCATTCTCAAGCCCCTACATGGGAAGAGGTAGGGGAATATTTGTAGGAATATAATTTATTGTCTGCTCCTCCACTCAAAAGTAGCTGTGTAAAAAGAGAGAAAAATGTAAATACAAATAAATATACAGTAGCTAGACGTGATTAAATATGACTTTGACTCCCCCCTCCCCCAGACAGGGTTTCTCTGTGTATCCCTGGCTGGCCTCAACTCAGACACCTGACATCTTCTGCCCCAGGTGCTGGGATAGAAGGCGAGCACCACTAGCCCTGGCAAGACAGTCTTCATGCAAATACATCTATCACGTGCTCTGCCCATACTTCTCAACCAGACCCTCCTTGGCGTCCATCCTCTCCCTCCCAACAGTCTTGCTTCTACACTCATGTCACATTTAGAAGTTGGGTTCTGTTCTAAAAGATCTCATGTATGTGCAAATATTCCAAAATCCGAAATGCTTCTGGTCCAAAGCATTTTAGATAAGGGATGTTTTTTGAAGACAGGTTTTCATACTACAGCCGAAACTGGCCTTGAGCTCACAGAAGCCTTCCTACCTCAGCCTCCTAAGTGCTGCAGTTTCAGGTGTATGCTATTGTGCCCAGCTAGGAATATTTTACATAATAAATATGGATTATAAAATACTTAAGGAATTACAATCATTTTATGTACATATATAAGTTTTTGTTGTCCAAGAATCCTTTCCAGATGTAGGTCTTTGAGCCACTTTGATGGTGTCTCACAAAAACAAACAAAAAACTTTCTAAAACAGATTTTTCAAAATAGAAATACCGTGACACCATCAGTCTGAAGTAGTGAATTTATGGACCTAATGGGATTTGTAAACAATGTCTTATTAAGATATTCATGAGGTACCTGGACCAGCACAGGCCTGTAATACAAGCTACTGAGGTAGAGGACCACAAGCTTAAGTCAGCCCATGCTGGGATAACTGTCAGGCCAGCCTGGGCTACTGAGTGACAGCCCAGCACGGTGAGAGCCCTGGGACGGTCAAAAGAAGTAAAATGATTAATTGTGTGGGGAAAAGACCTGTTTTAAAATGTCAATTTTTACAAGTCTTTAAATTATTAAAGGGCAAATTTTTTGTTATGCTATATAAAAACAATCATAAAACTCAGAAATATTAAAACTGCTAACTTTAAGTTGGGCAGTGGGGCAGTGTGGGAGGCAGAGACAAGCAGATCTTTGAGTTCTGGGCCAGCCAAGTCTATACATGGAATTCTGGGACAGCCAGGGTTACAGAGTGAGACCCTGTTTTGAAAAAAAAAACAAAACAACCCCCACCCCCAACTTTAGACGTATTATTTTTCCCGTCAGTGAGTAATTTGTAAACTCTTACCCCTGTATCTGTCCAGTCCACACTGAGAACTTTATCTTCATGAGCAGCTAGATCATACAGTGGGGCCTTACAACTGCAGATGGAAACATACATGTTACATGTAGTCACTGTTTTAATACAAACAGATGAGTAATCACTAATACTTTTCTAAAAATTTTACTGGATTTATTACAGATTTATTATAATAAACACTCAAGGAAAATGCTATTCAGTTGCAAAAACTTATTCATAATAGGGCTCATTTTCACACTTTTGTACTTTAATTTTATCCCATATTGTGGGTGTATATATTCTTTGTCCAGCCATTTGTATAACTCCTAAATATATATTTCTAGCACAAACCTTTTTCTTGAGCATGATATATATGTATATGTGTAAAGCTGCATGGGTAAAAGACAGAACCAAATCAAAACTCTCTAATTTCCCTCATAAACCTATTTTTCTAAAAATTAAAACTATTTTATATTTTGACATATATTTTATATTATATTAAATAACTATTTTTACTTTAGTTTGTGTATGGGTGTTTTGCCGGCATATAGGTCTGTGCACAATATATTCATACAGTGCCTGCAGAGGCCAGAGTTTCAGATTTAGACGCCCTGGAACTGGAGGGCTGTGAGGCACCACGTGGGTCCTGGAAGCTGAGCCCAGGTCTTCTAGAAGAGCAGCCAGTGCTCTTCTTAACTACTGAGTCATTCTCATGCCCCATGTTTTCCCATTTTTTATCACAGTAAGTAGCATTCCCCAATCACTCAAGCAGAAATGTGGGCAATATTCCTTGATGCCTATCTCTGTATTTAATCCATAAGAAATTAATCTTGCCAAAGACCCACATTCTAATACAGTCAGAACAAATCACTTCTCTCTAATGCTACCACCCACTCCATGATCCTATGACCTGTCTCCTGAATAACAATGGTCTTTCAGCTTCTGGGTGGCTTTTTTTTTTTTTTTTTTAAAAAGAGAGGTAAAAATAAGCAACAAAGCAGGTGCCTTTAATTCCAGCACTGGGAGGCAGAGGCAGGAAGTTCTTCATGAATTTGAGGCCAGCCTAGTCTAAAGTGCAGCTAGGACAACCAGGGCTACACAGTGAAACCCTGTCTCAAAGAAACCCAAAATATCCCGTCCTCAAACCAACCAACCAACCAACCAAAAAGCAACAAAACCTACCAGCTGGACGTGGTGGCCCACACCTTTAATCCCAGCACTCGGAAGGCAGAGGCAGGCGGATCACTGTAAGTTCGAGGCCAGCCTGGTCTACAGAGTGAGTCCAGGACAGCCAAGCCTACGCAGAGAAACCCTGTCTCGAAAAACAAAGTTTCTTTGTTCCTGGGCTTTGTGTGTACATAATGTACAGGTATACATGTATGCAAGGACAACCCTAGTGACGGGCATGACGTTACATGCCTTTTTTTGTTTTTGTTTTTTGTGTTTTCGTGACAGGGTTTCTCTGTGCAGCCTTGGCTGTCCTGGACTCACTGTGTAGACCAGGCTGGCCTCGAATGGACAGCGATCTGCCTGCCTCTGCCTCCTGAGTGCTGGGATTGAAGGCGTGCACCACCATGTCCGGCAAGGTTACATGCCTTTATTCCCAGGCAGAGGCAGGCAGAGTGCTGTGAGTTTGAGGCCATCCCGCTTTACAGAGAGTCCAGGAAGCCAGACCTACACAGATAAACCCTGTCTCCAAAAAACAAAAACAACTTTAATCCCAGCACTTGGGAAGCAGAGCCAGCCTGGTCTACAAAGCGAGTGCAGGACAGCCAAGAGAAACCCTGTCTCAAAACAAAAAAAACCCAAAAAACTAAACAAAAACAAAACAACCCCCAAAAAAAGAAAGGAAAAAAAAAAAGAGGCAATTCTCGGTATTATTCCTCAAGTGCTGTCTACTTGTTTTCTTGTTTTGAGACAAGGTCTCACCAAGCAGGTGAGGGTGGCTAGCTGGCAGTCCCCAACGTCTCCCCAGTGCTAAGATTACACTTTATTTACTGAGCTGTTCCTGTGGACTATTTCTAGGGTTTTTTGAGGATTAGTATTTGAGTATTGAGTATTAGTATTTGTCATAACAAGTAGTATAACCCTCCTGCAATTCTGTAAGTGTCTCATTATTCATTACATTCTCTGTATATAATAGTAACTGATATAGTTGTTTATAGATTGTAATCACATTTACCTTTTTTTCTTTTTTAAGATTTTTTTTAGTTAGGTGCCTGTGTGGAAGTGTGGACACGTGAGTTCAGTGCCTGAGGCAGGCCCCCGGAACTGGCATTACAGGTGGAGGCAAGCTGTCTGACTCCTGTGTGCCAGGGACTGAAGCTGGGCCTGTGCAGGAGCAGCGAGAGCTCTTCACTGCTCCCAACACTTACCTTCTTGTGTCCCACAGCTTGACAATGTTATCCAAAGAGCCCGAGATCAGCTGCTGCTCGTGGGTAGGAGACCATGTCACTGATGTCACCCAGCCCGTGTGTGATGTGAGGGACAGAGACACCAAAGAACCATCTGAACGAAGAAAAAGAAAGTGTGATGAATTTTAGGGAAGAAAAGCAGAACATACCTACAGAGTATTTGTAGAGACTATCTTTTAAATTACTATTTTTTAAACATTCCGCGCTGGATACAACATACCTTTAGTTCGGGGATCCCACAGTCTAATATGCCTATCTGTGCTTCCAGATGCCAGACGTTTACAAAGGGGAGAATAGGAAATACAATTAAATACTTTATTTCCTGTCTGAAAATAAAAAGAAAGAACATTTAGCCACAGTGAGCTAAAAGTACCTGCCTTTAGAAATTTACTACTGAAAAGACTATTAATCAGAAATGCCAAAATTAAGTCTTACCAGAGTTGACTTAAGCCCGCCAGACTCAACATCCCACAGTCTGATTGTGTGATCCCAAGATGCACTGCAGATTTCTTCAGCATCTGACCAAAGAACTGAGGAAACTGCTTCTGTGTGGCCAGAGAGGGTCACCAGGGGCGTCTATAAAGGAAAGGTCCCCAAAGGGAGAAAACATTTTCACCACAGAGTAACTGAAGCAAGAGTGGATTTTAGGGTCAGGTGTGGTCTGCACACCTTGTTCCAGCACCCAGGAGGCAGAAGTGGGCAGAGCCCTGAGCTCTATGCCAGCCAAGGACACATAATGGTGCTCTGCCAAAAGCAAAGAGGAGATGTTAATGCAGCAATTTTTTTGCCCACTGGCTTATTTTGTTTTTTATAGCAATTCTCCAAGATAATTATTTCTGTGTTTGTTTTATATATGAAGGGGTCAGAAAGACGTGACTCAGAGGATAAAGGTACCAGCCGTCAAGGCTGATGACCTGCGTTTAACCCAGGGACCCAGACAGTGGAAGAACCAGCCCCCAAAAGTTGTCCTCTGACCAACACACACACACGCACGCACGCACGCACGCACGTCAGGAGGCCAGAGGGATGACTGAAAGGGCCAGGGTTCTTGCCACCAAGCTTGATGACCTGAGTTCAATCCCCAAAACTCACGCCATGGAGGGAAAGAGCTAATTCCCTCAAGCTGTCCTCTCCTTCCACACATGTACCTAGGCTCAGACCCCCACCTCAAATCAATATAAAAGCAAAATATAAAAAGCAATGGTTTAGTGCTGGAGGGATGGCTCAGTGGTTAAGAGCACTGCTGTTCTTCCACAAGACTCATGTTTGGTTCCCAAACCCCAGACAGGCTGCTCATCACCACCTGTAACTCTAGCTCCAGGTAACCTGATATCCTAACGGATCAGCCTGACTGTACCTTAATACAAAGTCAAAATACAACTTTGATTCCAGCACTCTAGAGGCAGAGACAGGCGGATCGTTGTGAGTTCGAGGCCAGCTGGGTCTACAAAGCAAGTCCAGGACAGCCATGACTACACAGAGAAACTCTGTCTTGGAAAACCAAACCAAACAAACAAACAAAATAAAAAAAGCCCACAAAATAAAAACAAATCAAAGCTTACTCTTGTTAGTCCCAATTGTTCTGTTTTTTGCTTCTTTCTTGGTCGATTTGTGGATTCTTCCATCTCCTCCTCTTCATCTGTAGGGACTGCAGCATAGAGAAGAACAATCAAGTACCTACCCCCCCCCCTTTTTTAAAAAGCATATTAAAAAAACTCAGAATTGGAGAGATGCTGGATCAGCAGTTAAGAGCACTGACTGCTGTTCCAGAGATTATGAGTTCAATTCCCAGCAACCACATGGCGGTTTACAACCATCTATAATGTGATCTTATGCCCTCTTCTGGCCTGCAGATGTATGTGCAGGCAGAACACTGTATACATTAAAAAAATCCCAACAAAAAAAACCCCCTCAGAATTAACCAGTTACTCTGTCTTGACAGCCATTGTTATGAATATAAACCACTTTATAATAACTATAAAAAACTGCTTCCAGTTCAATCCAGATTAGGTTATGGCCATATTGTATTTATGCCATGCAGGAAATAAGGCAAACACAGGCTAGACGAATATTTCAGCCATGTTTACTCTTACTAACTATTCCCTTTTGAAAAAAGAAAAATGCTTCATAGTTGTTTTGCAGTTCTAGAGATCAAAGCCAGAGCCAGCCAAGTCCCTTATCAGTAAAGTTACACTTCCAGGTCCTTGGATTAAAAAAAAAAAAAAAAAAGTAACTTTCATTAGTATCAATTTCATGAATATTGATTGATATTCATGAAAGTTACAAGATATTAAAATCTATAGTTTTTTCAGTCTGAGTGTGCTACTTGGCTAAATGATATACATGACAAAGATGTCTTAAAATTAAAAACAGTAGCTGGATGGTGGTGGTTCACGCCTCTACTCCCAGCATGTGAGAGGCAGAGGCAAGTGGATCTGTGTGAGTTTGAGGCCAGCCTGGTCTACAGAATGAGTTCCATGACAGCCAAGGCTACACAGAAAAACTCTGTCTCAAAAAAACCCAAATATAAATAAAAAGAGTAATAGCTGTTACCAAACACTGTCTCATTTA
This sequence comes from Acomys percivali, assembly GCA_907169655.1. NCBI lineage: Eukaryota > Metazoa > Chordata > Mammalia > Rodentia > Muridae > Acomys > Acomys percivali. The sequence goes on along the minus strand of OU015743.1, from coordinate 45,809,275 downwards.
CCTGATACTATCGAAGATTAAGACAATTTAAACTAAACTTTCTTCTTTAAAAATTTGGTGGGTGCCCCCCCCTTTTTTTGCTCCCATCAGCATTTCCTAACTTCCTTCAAGAACTTCCAATTGCGTTTTTTAATCTGTATTTTCAAAGTGGTATATGATTTCAATCCCAGGATTTGGGATGCAGAGGCAGGAGGATCACAAGTTTGAGGTCAGGCTGGTCTACAGAGCCAGTGCCAGGTTCCAGCACAGTGAGGAATATTTAAGAGATGCCTTGAGAAAAAAAATCCTTTTAAAAAGGATTTTTATGTGTAGAGTGTTTTGCCTCTATACATGCGTGTGCACATGTGCACCTGGTGCCCGGGAGCCAGCAAAGGCAATCAGATCCCTAACTGGAGTTGAGGATGGCTGTGAGCTGTCGCGTGAGTGCTTGAACTAAGTCTGTGCTCTCTGCAAGAGCAACAAGTGCTCTTAATCACTGAGCCAGGGCTCCAGCCGCTCAAAAATCATTTTAAAGTGACTTACAGTGAGTCAGTATCATTCAAATTTCCAAGTTTTTTTAGTAAGTGCATTCTGAGGTCTAAGATAATTTGTAATGTATGTGGAAAATCAGTGACTGTCAAAAAGGTGGTAGGCTTAAAAAAAAAGAAGCAAAAAACTCAAAGCAGAAATTCATATTACACTTCTTTTTGTATACACTAAAACACATTGGTCTATTTTATAGCAAATATGAGCTATAAAAGCCCCTCACTGAAACTCTAGAAACATCATTAATAAGTCAAAGCACAAAAAGTCTTTATACCTGTAGACCATATCTTCAGCATCTTATCCCAGGAGCCACTGCAAAACTAAACAGATACATACAAAGGAAAACCATGTCATAGCTTACATTATTTCCCCTGCCCCACTTTACTGTCAAAGTTTTGCTTTGCTTGCTTCCTCTCTCTCTGTACACAGGCTCTAAAATCCTTACTACTAGATACTCATATACTTCTAGTTTTTTGGAAGCTGTAGCCTTGGTCTCCATGGTAACCAGCTGCCATTCTTATGTGTCCTACATAGCTCTTTAGATCAAAGCTGGCAACTAACCCACACTACACTAATGGGGCTGTTCTGCCACTAGAACATTTACAAATAAATCCTGAGACATGAACTTAGACTTTTCCTATGGCAAACAAAGAAGACTTTTTCCCAAGGGACAAATAGTACAGGGTATAAAAATTACGAAATGTTTCCATGTAGAGAAAACCAGAATAAGGTTCAAAATCAACAAAGTGATTTGTGAACACAGAAGGCTGGGGTATGTATGCCGGCCGCATTCAGCCTCTATGCTCTAACAAGCTGAAGCTGAGTTTCTACCTATGTACGAGCAAAATGCAGGTCTCCTAACTTCCTGGCCAAAAGATAAGAAAGGTTAATTCATTTACATTTGGACCCAACAACACATACTCTCTGTGACTCAAAGTAAACCTTTATCTTTGAGTGCATCAAACACTCTTTGTTACTCCAAGTTGTAGAATACTTTTTTTGGTGAGGGGGGGTGGGGGGTGGGGGATGGGGGGGGACGGGGGACGGGACGGGCGGGGTTTGGAGACAGAGTTTCTCTGTGTAACAGCTCTGGCTGTCCTGGACTTGCTTTGTAGACCAGGCTGGCCTTGAACTCAGAGATGCACCTGCCTCTGCCTCCTGAGTGCTGGGATTAAAGGCGTGTGCCTCCACACCCGGCTATAGAACACTCTTAAACCTGGAATTCTTCAATGTAGCAGAGGGAACTTTCAAATGCTAAGAGGGTTTGAAAACCTTCATAAGTCAGTGCAGTTATTACTCTCTGGTTTGTATACTTACCTATTATCATTTTGTTATAATAAGGAGTAGGGCAGGCTGGGCATGGTGGCTCATGCCAGACTGCACTACATGAGGAGAATTTCAGGCTAGAGTGATAGCCCATCTCAAAAAAACAAAAATAAGGGACTGAGGATTTCAGTTCAGGTGCAAGGATAAGATGTCCGTTAGCACCGATGGTAAAATAAGTGGTTAATATTACTTAGAGCATGTAAGGCTTGGGTGTCAACATTTTCAGTTGATGATGGCACCATAAGAGGATGTGATGAATTTAAAAAAAAAAAAAAAAAAGACCTATCAATTTCCATCATTTAAGGTTATATAAAGAAATTACTAGTTTACTTGACTTTTCTTTTAATCTAATATTAAAAATATAATTTATATAATAAAAGCAGATACCTAGCCTAAAGTAAATCTTTATTATATGACTGGTTACTTTGGGTCTAAAAATCTTAAGTGTTTTTTAGCCTCTGATTGTTATGCAAGTTAGATAACCATTAAGGATGCATATATAGGGGACTGGAGAGATGGCTCAGAGGTTAAGAACACTGGCTGCTCTTACAAAGGTCCTGAGTTCAGTGAACCACATGATGGTTCACAACCAATGAGGTTATTCTTCTGGTGTGCAGGCATATGTGCAGGCAGAACACTGTATCTATAATAAATAAATCTTTTTTAAAAAGAATGCATATATATAAAATATTTTTTCATTTGCTTAAAATTCCCAACTCAACACAATAGCGACAACACAAAGGCTACTTACTTTAGTTCCTGAGCTATCGACTGCTATAGAGTCCACACTCCCAGCATGCCCTCTGCAGCAGTGTAGGGCTTTCACTTTGTTCCTCTCTACATTCCATTCCCATAAGAGAATAGTCTGATCCATTGAGGCACTCAATAATAAGCAGGACAAACCGTCTGAAACAAAAAGAAAACAAGAAACAATTTAGTACAAAATCCTAACTGCATTTTACTCTTTATCATTCAGAATTTTGTGAATGTTTTAGTAGTAATCAGATGTGTAGAGGAATGTTAATTCAGAACATGGCTGCTCTGGCAAGAGATCACATCCAAAGACCTTCTAGGTCTGTGTGATTCAGCTGGAATACAAACATGCCTTTAACGCAGGTGACAGGCATGCAGGTCTGAGTTTGAGGCCAGCCTGGTGTAGAGCAAGTATCAGGTAAAGAAAAGCTTAGGTCCATGTGTGATGGTACATGCCTTTAATCCCAAGCAATGAAGGTAAAGTTAGTTTGTAGAAGGCGCACCTATGTTTTAAAGTGATGTCTAATTGAGTGGCAGAAAAAGTCAAATCAGAGAAAGATTTGACAGAATAGGATACGCCCAACTTTCACAGGAAGAGAGAGGAAAGGAAGGTACTTAATGGGCAATGCAGAGATTGAGAGGAAGTTTTACCAGAAGAGTTTTATAGTGAAAGGTTGAATGAGAAAACCAGCTAGACACAAGTTAAGACAGAATGAGCCAGAGAATGAGAGGTAGCCAGGAGGTTAGAGCAGATTGTTGACGTTAGTTTGAGGCCAAAAGAAAAATCAGCTGGGACAGGCGTGTGAGCCAGAACAGCTGAGTTGAACCAGCCAGCCAGAGTTCAGTAAGAACAAAAAAGGTGAGCTTATGAAGGAGTGAAGAGGCTGAAAACATTCTAGGCCTAGGTTAGACTGTACAGAGGCTAGAAGTTTCCAGGACTAGGCCGAGGTTAGCAGAAGAAGGCAGTAATCCTCCCAGGCAACAATTGAAGCAGGCAAATAAAAGTACCTTTTACACAGATGGACTGCTTTTAAAAGAGAGCTAACACCGTAAAAAGGGAAAATTCATAATCCAGGCCTAGTAGTGTGCCTCTGTAATCCCAGCCCTCAGGAGCCTGAGGTAAAAGGGTACAAGTTTTAGGCCTGCCTGAGATGTAGAGCAAGGCCAGCCCAGATATAGTGAGAACCTGCACCACACCTGTATTCCCCACCCCCCCAAAGATGCTTTAAAAACAGGAAAAACATGTTCAATACACTTAGTAACTTGAAAAGGCACACTGATAGTTTTGTTAAAGATTTTCTTCCATATTTGATGCTAGGTATGTGGGTGGGTGGTTGAGTGTGTGCCCAGCATGCGCAAAACCCTGAGTTCAATGTACAGGACCAGGGGAAACAAACAGCAATCTATGGAATTTAAAAATCTAATTATTTCTTCCTTGAGTACCATATTTCTGAAAGACGTCACAGCAACCGAGGAGTGAAGCATTTCTTATCCAGTCACTCTTCTGCTACACTAAAATTAGTTCAGCTTTAAACTCTTAAGATTCTTCTGCCAGGCGTGGTGGCACACACCTTTAACCCAGCACGTGGGAGACAGAGGCAGGTGGATCACTGTGAGCTCGAGGACAGCCTGGTCTACAGAAGAGTGCAGGACAGCCAAGGCTACACAGAAACCCTGTCTTGGGGGGGGAGAGGGGTGGTGCTTAAACTGGGTGTGGTGGCACATGCCGGTAATCCCAGCACTTGAGGAAGCAGAGGCAGGTTGATCTCTGTGAGTTTGAGGCCAGCTCAGTCTAAAACAAACAAAATTCTTAAGTAGAATTTTACCTTTTTTCACCCAAGCCACATCTTTCACAACATCTGTATGCCCCACAATTGTCATTATTGACTTTCCTTCCAACGACCAGATCCGAGAAGTCTTATCATAAGAACCAGACAGGATCCTACAATGAGGAAAAAATACTATGAAATAAAAAAAAGATGACTTTTGAAGCTCTGAAAACCAACTGTTTCTATGGCAACAACAAAGTAAACTTTGGACAATGAATTCTTTTTATGAAGAATAAGATTTCAAAGCATAACAATAGCTCAGATGTTACACTATTTTTCTGAATCCCTATAAACATGAGATTTCACCTTTGTTGTTGTAAATACTATACTTCACCAAAGCAATGCAAACTGCTTATAAAGCCTAACAGTCCTTAATGAGCCACTGAAACTATTAAAGAAAAAAACAGGGATGGGGATGTAGCTTAGTGGTGGACACCTGCCCAGCAAGCAGAAGCCTCTGGCTTTGATGCCCAGCACCACACAGACACATACACCAGAGAAAAATACCTAATAATAAATAAAAATAAAGAGGCCAAAAAATTAAAGACAGAAGTAAGCTACCCCTGCGACCAGCCCCTAAGGCATTTACTCTTAGATCTGCATCTATACCTCTTTGCCTCCAGGCTGCCCATGTGAGCTCCAGAGTAGTGTCTGTACCTTCATGGTAGCAGCTAGGGAGCTCTTTAGCCATGAAAATTAACTTTTCACCTCTATGAAGCAGCCTCTATCTCTGAGTGCTGACATATAGAATACAAATGTCACAACACTTTGAAACAAAGAAAACCTAGTAATAAACATTGTTTTCTTCTTGACTATACTAACTGCAAAAGCCTGTTTGGTATGGTCACCAATATACACAGCACAAGTTACCTTTATGGAGAAAAGAGAATCAGAGAGAAACAGCTATGCCGAGGATGGCAAAGACCGAAGGAGGTACATAAGAAAACAAAAGCAAGCCCACTCCCATGGCATACCATTCTTCCGCCCCCTTAACCGAGCTGATCCAGTCATCGTGGAACATGCACTGCTCTGGCTGGGGTGCGGTGTATTTTTCCACGTATTCTAGTTCCACAACCTCTTCCTAGTCACACAGAGAATAGAAAAGAAATCAGGAAATTTTAAAATATTACTTTGAAGAAAAAAAATTGAGAGGCATTTGAAAGTTAAGATTTCAGCCTGGAATGGTGGTGTACCCATTAATCCCAGGACTCAGGATGCAGAAGGATCTATAAATTTAAGGCCAGTCTGGTCTACATAGCGAGTTATAAAATATCCAGCGCTACACATGCTGTGCCCCACGATCTGGCTGCAGTCAGACACAGGCATTGTCATGATCATTGATAAATGTTGTGTGACACTGTTCCCCCAAATCTCTGATTCATCAATAAAGAAGCTGGACAGCTAATGACTGGGTAGAGAAGACAGGAGGGCTGGACTTGAGTTCCCAATCTTGGAGGCTCAGGGAAGGATCATCGGGAGGTGGAGAAGAGAAGAAGGGAAAGAGAAAGAACGTGGCCATGAGGCCTGGCCTGATAGAGCAGTAGCAGCCCAGGCAGGACCAATATGGCAAGTAATTCGGGGTGTGTGGCTGGGAAGTAGACAGACTAGCATAGAGGGTTAGAAGATTATCTGCCCAGTTATAGAGGTTAAGACTTGTTGAATAGGGGCCAGGTGGTGGTGGCGCACACCTTTAATCCCAGCACTCGGGAGGCAGAGGCATGTGGATCGCTGTGAGTTCAAGGCCAGCCTGGTCTACAAAGCAAGTTCAGGAGAGACCCTGTCTCAAAAAAAAAAAAGTTGAATAAATATAAAAAATACCTGTTTCATTATTTGGGAGCTACAGCAGGTGATTAGAAAAGGCCCCTCAAATTATACAATGATTCAGGTCATCAGTCTCTGTGGCCAGCACCTTTACTCAGTAAGCTATCTTGCTGGCTCCAAATCACCCTCCTTCCCCATCAGTCTTACTATACAACCCTGGTTGGCCTAGAACTTGTAATGTAAACCTGGCTAACAAGGGACTTACAGAGACCAGCCTACTACCTTTACCTCCTGAGTGCTGGGATTGAAGATACGTACCACTACTCTTGGCTTTTTGCTTTACATTTTATTTGTGTGTATGGTGTTTTGTCTGCATGTAGCCTCTGTACCATGTGTATGTAGTACCCAAGAAAGCCAGAAGAGGGAGTCAGAGTCCTTGGAATGAGTTACTGATAGTTGTGAGCCACCATGTGGGTGTTGGGAATCAAACTCAGTGCTCTTAACCACTGAGCCATCTGTCTAGCTCCTAGTGACACTATTATTATTTTTTTTTGGGGGGGGGGGTCGAGACACGGTTTCTCTGTGTAGCCTTGGCTGTCCTGGATGTTGTAGACCAGACTGGCCTCGAACTCAGAGATCCACCTGCCTCTGCCTCTCTGTAGTGCTGGGATTACAGGTGTGTGTTAACGCTTCTGTACTGATAATAAAAATGAAATCTGTTCTGTTTGCATTTTCTAATTATGACTGAACTTGTAACCCTGGACATGTAATGAAAAATCAAACATATAATCTGTACTTCTTGGATAATCATTAGTCTGTCTTGGTTTTGTGAAACATGTATAAATAAAGACGCAATCTGATTACTAGTCAGTCAGAGCTGCAAGATTCCTTGGACCATCTGAGCCCGACTCCCTCCCTCCCTCCTTCCCTTCCCGCCCCCCTCACTGGCTCCTGAGTCTCCTCATCTCTGCAGGGTGGTCTTGTTAACAGTCAGCATGACTGGGGAAAGACCACCAACAGAGAGTTTGAAAATTACAGGGAGAGGGCTGGAGAGATGGCTCAGAGGTTAAGAGCACTTGACTGCTCCTCTAGAGGTCCTGAGTTCAATTCCCAGCAACCACATGGTGGCTCACAACCATCTACAATGTGATCTGATGCCCTCTTCTGGTCTGCAGGTGTTCATGCAGAAAGAGTACTGTATACATAATAAATAAATAAATAAATAAATAAATAAATAAATAAATAAAAGAAAATTACAGGGAGAGGTAGCACAGCCACTGTAACCTGCCCACATTTTGTGAAATGTGTGCAATTATGCTGTCCTCCTGGCTTAATAGTATACATATACTTGTTATTCCTTTTCTTACTTATGCTTTCACAATGTAAAAGTCTATATTAACCCATATGCATTTTCTTGAGTAAAATGCTCTTTGAGGGAGGTCTACAAGATGACTATATAGAAACACAAGTTCAAATTTCTGATGAGTGGGCAAAGGAGCTTGCTAGCAAGCCTGAGGTCCTAAGTTCAACCCTGAGACCCACAGAACTTAACTGCCTCCCACTAATTGTCCCCGACCTTCACATGCAGGCTGTGGTACCTACACGCACCATACAATAAATAAGTAACTAAACACAATTTTAAAATGTTTTCTGAGACTCTTGGGTGAATCAATTTAAATAGATTCTATAAGGAGTTACTCAAAATACTTTGCAATGCATTAAGTCAAACACAAGCAGCACTTGGACTTACCGATGAAATGTTCTCCAGTTCCATGTGTTTGACCAAGGGCATCCGAAGAAACTGGCCCTTGATAAGGAAATCGAACTCGACGTGTTTGTGGAGCTCTGAAAAAGAGTAAGGGGCTTAAGAATGTTGGTGCGCAGGTATGAAGACCCCAAAGCAGTCAGGGTCACAGTACACACTGCTGCCTCCGCTACTGCACAACTCACCATGGCACGTCAGGCAGATGTTATATCCCAGCAAACTGCCTGCTCTTTGGTTTTTTTGAGACTGGGTCTCTGTCTTAGTACTCAGAGGTCCACCTGACTCTGCCTCCTGAGTGCTGGGATCAAAGGCATGTGCTACCACACCAGCCAGCTACGTGGATTTTAAAGAACCAGCATGCTTTGTTCTGTTGGCTTATTTGTGTTTTTATGGTTGGGGTAATCATTTTAGGGAGCTAGAGGCTAAATCCAGGCTGTATAGTGCTCAGCACATGTTCTACCCATGAACTAACTACATCCTACTGATTTCTTTTTGTTTTGTTTTGTTTTTTTAATTTTTGGTTTTTTTTGTTTGTTTTTTCTTTCTTTTTGTTTTAAGAGTGGTTTATTGGGTACACTACAAGAAGGAAACAGGCTAGACATTACTGAAAGTACCACCTGGAGCCCATTACCTGCTTTGTTTTTCATTATTTATTTATTCTTTTTGTGTTTTTTCAAGACAGGGTTTTCCCTGTGTGGCCCTGGCTGCCCTGGAACTCACTCTACAGACAAGGCTAGCCTCAAACTCAGACCTCACGTGCCTCTGCTAGGATTAAAGGTATGTACCACCATTGCCTGGCGATTACCTGATTTTTAAAAAGCTTTTTGTTTTACAGAAAATTTACAACACACACACAAATATAAATACACTGAGCATCCATATCCTACTTCAATACCAAACAACTCCTGAATAACTGTTTCTATCCTTCTCCATTGTCCCACCAGCTTGCTTTAAAGCAAACCTCAGACACCATACCATTTTGTTTGTAAATGGCTTTATTATACATTTCTAAAATATAAGAACTTAAAACATATTAAAATATTAATTATGTCACTATAGATACGCATTACTCTTTATGAAGTTTTTCTTAACTTAACTGTGTGTTGAAGCTCACACTGGCTTCAAACTCACTACATAGCCCTTGAATGCTCCATCCCGTTGCTTCAGCCTCTAGAGAGCGGAGGAGTGTACATCGTGCTACTCATGTTTTAGAGTAAGCCTAAGTCCGTCTTCTTTTTCTTCTTGTCATTTCTTCACTGAGGAAAGTGGGTCAGCTATCTTCCATTTCTTACATTCTGGGCTTGGTTAATTACATCTCCAAAGTGTCTTTTTAATTTTTAAGTTTTTTTATTACCATCTTGGGTATGTTCGATGGGTGTTTGTGGCAGTGTGCCACGGTGCCCAGGTGGAGGTCAGACGACAACTAACTTTGTGGAGTTGTGTCATGAGGGTTACATTCAGGCCATCCGGCTCGCAACACTGGACAAGCGCCTTTAGCACTCTGAGCTATGTCATGGCCCTACAAAGTGTCTTTTAATATGGCCCTCTGATCCCTACCATATCCTGGAAACCAGTGAGCCTTAAATGACTGGTAAGGCTTCAGGTTTCTTTTTTGCAAAGTTTTCATGGGGAGTACTGTATGTACCGCATCAACAGGATCCATCAACCAGGCTTAAGTTTTTCCCCCCATGTATTGTGAGCACATGTGTGTGGTGAGCGTTTTTCAAGACAGGGTTTCTCTGTGTGTATCCCTGGCTGTCCTGGACTCACTATGTGTTGGGATTAAAGGCGTCTACCACCTTGCTACGCCAGTTTGGTTTTTCAAGGCCGGGTTTCTCTGTGTAACAGAACTCTAGTTGTCCTAGACTCGCTTTGTAGACCAGGCTGGCCTCAAACTCACAGAGATCTGCCTGCCTCTGCCTGCTGGGATTAAAAGCTAATTCTGTTTTTTGGTTTTTTTTTCAAAGACGATGCTTTATGTGGTTTTCATTTTATTGCATGTTTATGAAATCTAATTATATCCATTACTTTTTGGGTAATGTTTCACAAGAAACACCAGTATTAATAATGACATTTTGTTATTGCATAAAATAAATGCTAAGATATACTGTTAATTTGTTTTGTACATCTCTAGCCAAAATGAGGCGTAAGCATCAAGATCCTTGTTTCACTTGGCATGAACACAATCTTTGATTACCATAATTGGCACACACTAAAATCTCTACTCCTAAATTATTCTTTACCTCCAAATTGTCTTTAAAAAGCAGACTGAACAAATACTTTTTCAGAAAATTTCTCTCAAAGCATTCACCAGAAAATTATGTATGTTACAACTGATATATTTTATTATAAAATTGATGTACTGCATAGCAAAAGTGGAACTAAAAAACATATTTAAAGCCAGGCATGGTGGCGTAAGTGTTTAATTCCAACACTCAAGAGGCTGAGGCAGGTAGATCTCTAAGTTTGAGGTGAGCCTGATCTACAGATCAAGTTCCAGGACAGCCGGGGCTACACAAAGAAATGGTCTCCAAAATAAAAAACAAAATAAAACATATCTAAGTAAAGCTGATGGCACTGTGCCCTCTCCTAACTTCTTGGAGCGTATATACTCACCATTTTTGGTCTCCAGCAACTTATTGATGATGTTACTAAGGTCAGCAACTTCAGAGGTGGCAGGGATTGAGAAAGGAACATCATCTACTGCAAATCTATAAAAGGAAATAATATGTCAGCATTATGTCTAGACATATCTTAACAAATCTGCATTTACTCATTAGACAACTATTTATTGGGTACTTTATCCAAGACATTTACTATATAGAATAAACAAAATGATGTGATATCTCCCTCCCTCTCCCCCCTCCCCCACCTCTGTTTTTTGAGACAGAATTTCTCTGTGTAGCTCTAGTTCCTGGAACTCTTCTCTGTAAACCAGGCTGGCCTCAAACTCACAAAGATCCTCCTGCCTCTGCCTCCCTAAGCGCTGGGATTAAAGGCGTGCACAACCACTGTTTGGCTAAATGTCTATTTTATTTTATCTTATTTTTTGGTTTTTCGAGACAGGGTCTCTCTGTGTAGCCTTGGCTGTCCTGGACTCGCTTTGTAAACCAGGCTGGCCTTGAATTCACAGCAATCCGCCTGCCTCTGCCTCCCGAATGCTGGGATTAAAGGCGTGTGCTACCATGCCTGGCCAGCAAAATGTCTTTACTCCTAAAAGAGCAATGAAACCACATGAACAAGGAAGGTGTCATACATGATGAGGTTATCAGATAAGTCACTTCAATCAGAGAACAGGGTGGAATTTCAGGACCCAAAAAGATGCACACACACAAAAAAACATTCTTGGGTCTAGAGAGATGGCTCAGAGGTTAAGAGCATTGTCTACTTTTCCAGAGGTCCTGTGTTCAATTCTCACAACCACATGGTGGCTCGTAACCATCTATAATGAGATCTGATGCCTTCTTCTTGCATGCAGGTGTACACGCAGATAGAGCATGCATATACATGAAATAAATAAATAAACCTTTAAAAAAAATCATTCTTAAGCCACCACTGTAAAAAGTGGTGTTGGCCAGGGAAGGGAAGCCTGGAAAGGAGAGAGTAGGAAAGCAACAGCAGACCAAAGGAACCTGCTCCTGTGTCAGGCACTGATTTTGCTTTAGGCAATGCTCAAAGATAAGACAAAAGAGAGCTTTAAATCCCATATTCTATTAAATCGATTTTGATTCTTTGTGTAGGCAACAAGGAACCACTGCAGCGTCCGTGGTAAGGACAATAGCAGTACTTTGCTTACTTAGTGCTTTATAGCTGCTCAACAGGCTGAACAAGAAGAATACGTGACCAGAAGCAGAACAGGACTCAAAGGAAAGCAAGAAAACAGTTGTAAGCCGGGTGTGGTGGCGCACCAACGCCTTTAATCCCAGCACTCGGGAGGCAGAGGCAGGCGGAGTTCGAGGCCAGCCAGGTCTACAAAGAGAATCCAGGACAGCCAAGGCTACACAGAGAAACCCTGTCTCACAAAAACAAAAAAACAACAAACAAACAAACAACAACAACAACAAAGAAAACAGTTGTAAATTATTTATCTGTTAAGGAACTTGTATCCAGTTCCTTGTATAAAGAACATTTACAATTCAGTATTAAAAAATCAATTTTTTTTTATTGAGCAAGAGATTTGGATAGATAGTTTTCCACAGGAAAGAACAATGACCAACAGGTAAAGGACCAAGCCACAGTGAATATCACTTCACATCCATTAGGGTGCAAATTCAGTGTTGGGGAAGATACAGGGAAAGAAGAATCCTCATCCATTGCTGGTGGTACTGTAAAATGGGGCAGTTACTTTGGAAATCTGCATGCCAGTTCCTCTAAAAGCTAAATGTGGTCTTACTATTTGGCCCAAGAACTACATGTTTTAGGTATATACCAACAAGAAATGAAAACACAAGTTCACTGAGCATGGTGCCAACTGCCTTTAATCCCAACATTTGGAAGGCAAAGGTAGGCGGATCAGGAAGTCTCAGGCCAGCCTTGGCTACACAGTGAGATCCAGGCCAGCCTGGCCTACACTTGTTCACATAAAAACTGTACATTAATACCTACGTGGCCACTACTTTCAGTAGCTACGATGTTGAAAGAACCTAAATGGTTAATTCGACAATTAGAGAAAATGAGCCAGATGACGGACCATTTGGACATCAAGTCTGGTGATATTCTGCCTTGTGAATAAACGATAAAAAGCGCAGTAAGCGAAAGATGCCACCCGCAAAAGACCACATCATTTTGTATATTTCAATATACAAAATGCCCAGAATAGGCAAATTTACAGAGACAGATAAGTAGTTGACTTGGGTGGGGAGCATTTAAGGGATGCAGTTGCAATGGAGAAGCTTGAGTCTGGTGATGGCAGCACATACCCTTAATCCCAGCACATGGGAGGCAGCGGCAGGTAGTTCTCTGAGTTCGAGGCCAGCCTGGTCTACAGATGGATTTGAGGATGGTTGTATAATTCTACTAACATTATGTGTCTGAATCCCACACATACTATCTATGTGTCACTGGTAAAGTCAGCTATGACTTGTGTATATGTACATACATATAAACATACATACACACAGTCCTGACTAGTTATACAACCCTGGTGGGCCTGGGTTGTATGTAAAAAGCAGGCTTAGCTAGCCTTGGGGACAGCAAGCTTCCATTCAGCGGCTTTTCTTCATGGTTTCTGCCTCAGTTCCTGCCTTAGCTTCCTCTGAAGATAACTGTATCCTGTAACCCAATACATCCTTTCCTCTCCAAGTTGCTTTTGGCCAGAATGTTTTATATCAGCAAGAGAGATGTAGCTAGGACAGTCATACATAAGACACCTAATCAAATCTGACTGAACTGACTTCATTCTAAAAAAAACAAAACAAAACAAAAAACCAAAACAACAACAACAACAACAACAAAAAACCCTCTACGAACTGAAGCCCATATTTAGAGATCCAGTTTCTAGGCTGGTTGGAAAAAAGCAAACGAAGGTGTGCTTTCAGACGCCGTGAGGCACCGCTAACAGACAGCCTGTAAACAGAAGTGCCAATGTTCATTCCTAAAATTATGAGCACGTATGAGCATCTTTCAGAAACCAAACTCGATGCCCTTGTCCTCTCCACAACAATTAAAGTATAAAGCGCTCAAGCTCGAAGGTGGGTAGAAAAACATTGATTCAGGAATCCGGCTAAGATGAGCCTACCGCTCCCAAAAGAGCCGGGGCAGCAGTGGGGGCACAAGACGACGGGAGGACAAGTGACGTCTTAGCTATATTTCTATCCGGCAGGCAGGCTATCTCATTCACATTAAAGCCATTTTTTATTCCAGCCACATACGTATTAAACTTCCTTCAGCTTTGATTCCCAGTCAAAGCCGCAAAGATGACCAGGAACTACAAGGTCCAAACCGAAGGAATATTAAAACCAGATCGGCTCCGGGGTGCCAGGGACAGGAGCTGGGACCCTCTACTTACTTCTTGTTCTCCGTGTAGAAACGTGCCTGGAGTTGCGCCATGGCGGAAAGTACACACGAGATTTCTCCACAAACACGTATGCGTTGAGAACCCCAGTTGCTTCTACAGTAGACAAGTACGCCGCAAGCGCTCTCTTCCCCAGGCTTCTCAAACCGCACCACGAGGTTCTCTTCCTACAGGCGCCCAGCCCGCACACATCAACTACCTATTCCCGAGATTTAGGAAACATCGATCAGTAAAGCTCATGCTTAAAAGCAGCCTGTCAATCCCCTTAATATTCTGATGCTTCTTACTAGCTATCTAGATCCATGATCGATTCGGAAGACAGGGAAAAGAACTAACCTGAATCTCTATTTATTTATTTATTTTTTAAAGGTGTCTTTAGGCCGGATGCTTTAGACTCAGCTCTCAGGTACTACAAACCCCAGAAGGGAGCGCGTTTCAGACTCGGAATGCCGGGAGTTGTAGGTTTTCCTTATTATTTGGCCACACTACGCTCGAGTTCCCATATTTGCTTCTAAAACTACATTCTCCGGGAAGATATTACATTTCCTGCTTCTTAACTTGGAGCGACAAAGGTCCCGTCTGTCTGTCTTTAACCCATAGTTCTAACAGCCTGATTCAGCTGAGACCCCCGCGTTCTTACCTCAGGCTGCAGAGCGGAAATACGGAAGAGGGGGCGGGGAGGCCGAGTAGAAAGGGGACTGCGTGACGGTGGCCGTGAAGGGTCCAATCTTACGGGCCGCATTGCGCCTCCCGGAGGGGTGCGCCTGCGCATTGTGCTGGTCTCCATGGCGGGGCCTCGGAGCCAAGACGAGGTTGAGTAGACTCGTTTTGAATTTTCTCCCTTCTGCTCCGGCGGACTCCCCTCTCGCGGTGTGGGGCTCACTGCGGCGGCAGGGCTGGGAGGGAAGCCGGAGGTCTAGCAGAGCTGTCTGCGCCCTCGGACCGGACGCTCCCTCCCTCCCTCCCTTCTTCCTCCTGCCTCCTCCTCCTCCTCCCATCACCTCTTGACCCTCCCCGGCTAGGAGCAACCGCCGGCCCCCGCCCTCGGCTGTCGCCGGACGCGCTGCTGTGTGCTAGCCCTGCGTCCCCGCCTGTCTCCAGGGCGCGTCCTTCACCTTGGTCCCGGGAGGGGGCCGGCGGCCCGGAGGAGGCAGGCTGTGGCCGGGGGAGGGAGGCTAGGTGTCCTGCGGAGGATGCTGAGCCCCAGAACGAGCCACCCGCCAGAGAGGGACCTTCTCCCCTCCTTTCTGAGACTGATGTTTAGAAAATCCTCCTTTTAGCCGGGCGTGGTAGCGCACGCCTTTAATCCCAGCACTCGGGAGGCAGAGGCAGGCGGATCGCTGTGAGTTCGAGGCCAGCCTGGACTACAAAGTGAGTCCAGGACAGTCAAGGCTACACAGAGAAACCCTGTCTCGAAAAACCAAAAAAAAAAAAAAAAAAAAGAGAAAATCCTCCTTTGCTTCCAGTCCCTCTCCCGCTACCCTTTTAAAAATCTTGAACTAACTCAAAGGCTTGTCTCAGTTTCAATGGTCCCTATTTTTACTCTATTTTCCTGAGCGGAGAATAGCTGGGGGTGTAGTACTCTTAAGATCCCAGAGACGCTTTTTAAGACATTCGCCTGAGACCCCTCCGGGGGAGGTTGGGAGGCAGGCGGTACATGCTCTTCCGAGACAGCGATTTGAAGCCCAGCAGAACTGGGCTGCAAAATGGGCTGGCTTAGTGGTATGTGCGTGCAGGTGGAGACAACGCAAGCTTTGCTCTTTTCTTTGCCGCCTAATATTTGAATCCTCTGTAGAAAATTGCAAGTGACTTAAAACTACCGGAGGCGAAAAACAATCATTTAAGTGAGCAATGACAGAAAAAGCATGACTGTTTTCAATGTATGCACCCTACAGATTTGCATGCCCTGTAACAAGAACGCCTGAATTTAATTGTACCTGTGCTACTTAACCTCTGTGCCACACTTTGATCAGTTGTGAGAACCGAACCGAATGTCACATGAGAAGACTCAGTAAATGTTAACTATTGCCCTTATAAGAATCAGCAGTAAAGTTTTTACTAGAAACTCTACTGATGTAGGTGGAGGCATAACATGAGAAAACCTCTGCACAAGTTCCAGTTAAGCTTTGGCTTTGCGTTGAGTGGTGGTGGAGGCGCACGCCATTAACCCTAGCACTAGGGCAGCAGAGGCAAGTGGGTCTCTGTGAGTTCGAGGCCAGCTTGGTCAACAAAGTGAGTCCAGGACAGCCAAGGCTACACAGAGAAACCTTGTATCGAAAACCCAGGAAAAAAGAAAGAAAGAAAGAAAAAGATTAGGTTTGCTGATAACATGATAGCGGTGTAGTCCTTTAATCGTGAGCCATTTGCAATGCTGAGGCTTTACATTACATAAGCTGGGACATTCTTACTTCTTGGTAGCATATAATTGATTAAAATAGCTTTTTAAAACGTCCTTTAATTTTGGACTTTACTAAGTTAGCAATACTTGAAAGTCAGTAGATTTTTATCTTAATTTGAATGAAAAATCTATGAATGAGGAAGATACAGAACACGAATTGTTCAAGGAAAGACTTCAATTTGCAAAGCAGAAATATTGAATTCACTAAAATATACTTTTATTTGGTTAAGATGTTTAGTAAAGGGAAAGTTAGTTAATAAGAATACCTAGTATGGTTGTTGGTTGTTTTTTTTTTTTCCAACAATGACTTATTCGGTTGTCTAGTGTTGCTTCCAGGCAAATGCTTTTTTGAGTCTTGGTTTTCTTAAGTTTTGTTCATATTAACTGCAAACCTTTGGGATTTATTTACTGTGGTCCTCATGAGGACTCAGTGTTATGTGGAGAACCCCCAATGTCAAATATTTCTTTTTGTTACAGCCTTTTTTTTTTTTAAAGACAGCATCTTAAAAAAAAAAAAAAAAAAAAAGGACAGGGTCTCTGTGTACTTCAGGATGTCATTTGAATTGGTTGTCTTTTCCCAGATTAGCTTTGAACTCAAGGCCCACCTGCCTGCTACCACACTTGGCTGTTGCTTGTTCTGAACCGGAATCTAAAGTTTTGGAATTAATCTCAGGACTTTGTGCATCCTCAGCAAGCACTCTACTGCTGAGCTACGTCTACCTCGTAGCCCAAATCCTGGGATCTTAGGGAGTTTTTTGGTTTGTTTGTTTTTGTTTTTTTATCCCTTTTATCCATAGCTTCCTGTCTCCCTGCTTCAGTTACCTGCTGTCAATATTAAATGGTAATCCTAAAAATAATTCATGAGTTTTAGATTGTATGTCTTTCTCAGTAACATAATGTCTCGCACTGTCCTACCAGCACGGGATCCACTCGACAGACTGCCCACTCAAAGAGAGTTAGTAGCCTTTCAGTTATTAAGCCAGTGACACAATCTCTGTGTGACAGTAATTGCAAAAGGGGGAATAATGGCAGTTCACATATGCCAATGAGAAGTTATGAAGTATTTTAAGTATAAATGAGGAAAATCTTAATTTGGGAAGAAAAGCTGTAGGCTGGTTTAATAACATCTACACAAGCTGGGCATGGTGGCGCACGCCTTTAATCCCAGCACTCGGGAGGCAGAGGCAGGCGGATCGCTGTGAGTTCGAGGCCAGCCTGGTCTACAAAGGGAGTCCAAGACAGCCAAGGCAACATAGGGAGACCCTGTCTCAAAATACCAAAAAAATAAAAAATAAAAAAATAACATCTACACAGCAAGCTATTTCAGAGGCCGAAGTCACTAAAGTATATTGTTAAAACTTGTTTTTAATCTCCCTGCTTAATTATAAATGAACCATCATCGGTTTGTATGTACAGAAAAAGCATAGAATATTTAGCTATTCTTGATTTCAGGTAATCCTATGAGCTCAGATTGTATCCCCCAAAGATAAGAGGGCAGGGCATCACTGTACTCCACTGACCTTTAAACAGACAGTAAAGTCATTTTAGAGTCAGTATAAAATTTAAGTAATTTTTAAGCTCTCAAAGAGCAAAGAAATAAAAAGGTAATTCGTGTGCAGGGTAAGAGCTATAGAAATTGCCTGGCAGTGGTGGCAGACAATTTAATCCTAGCACTCAGGAAGGCAGAGGCAGGTGGATCTCTGTGAGCTCAAGGCCAGCCTGGTCTACAAAGTGAGTTCCAGGACAGCAACAAAAAACAAGCCATGAAGAAGAAAAAAAAAAAAAAAAAAAGCTATAGAAATCAAGATTTTAGAGGTTTTTAGGGAAGAAAAACCTTAAATGATATTGTAAACATGATCCTTAACTTTTCTCCTAAAAAGTAAAAAGTTTAATCTGCCTACCTCTGCTTCTTCAGTGCTGAGATGAAGGATGAGTCCCACTCCACTTGCCTTGGATTGTTAGTCTAAAGGATATATTTTAATCTATAAAGGTTATGGTGGAAATATGACAAGATTGGTATTGATAGTTTTTAAGAAAGTATGCCTGAGACACTACCCTTAAAGTTTTGAACAAATGTATTTACTGTTGATCAAAGTCAAATATCCATAGCCCAAATATTGTTCTTTATAGAGAAAAATCCATATATCCTGACTAATTGCTAACCCTCTGCCATGAATTCACCATGTGTAAACAGTCAGACAGCCTTTATAAAGTAAAAATCACAGAAGCACTCATTTTCAGTCTCTGACAAACCTTTTTTTAAAATTGATTTTTAATTATTTGTATGTGTTTGTGTCTTGTTTGTGGTTTATGCACATAAATGCAGTGCCCACTGAGGCCAGAAGAGGGCGTTACGTCCCCTGGAGCTGGAGTTGCAGATGTTATGAACCACTTCACAAGGGTGATAGGAACCATGTTCTGGTCCTGTGGAAAAGAAAAACAATATATGTTCTTGTTTTTTTTTTCAAGACAGGGTTTCTCTGTGTAGCCTTGGCTGCCCTTGCTTTGTAGACCAGCCTGGCCTCGAACTCACAGAGCTCTGCCTCCCCAGTACTAGGATTACACGTGTACTCCACTGCCACACTGGCAGTATGTGTTCTTAACTACTGAACAATCTCTCCAGCCCTGTAAACTTTACCTTTGATAGAGAATAAAATCTACTTTTCTATAGTGATATAAACATCCTAGAAAGCAATTTCTCAGAAAACAAAAAGGGGCTTTCTGAAATTTATTAAAAAAGACCCATCTTCAACGCTTCTTTCTTTCTGCTTCTGATAGCCTGTCCTGGTACTTCCTGCTTACAAGACGCCTTTGTCAGTTCTAGGATTGAAGGGTGTAGGTGTGGAAACTTTATTTTCTTTGTTTGTTTGTTTTTAAGGTTGTTCAAGACAAGGTTTCTCTGTGTAACAGTCCTAGGTGTCCTGGACTCACAGTGACCGGCCTGCCTCTGCCTCCTGAGTGCTGGGATTAAAGGCATGCGCCACCACACCCAGATGGAAACTTTCTTTTCTTTTTTGGTTTTTCGGGACAGGGTTTCTCTGTGTAGCCTTGACTGTCCTGGAATCCCGTTGTAGACCAGGCTCAAACTCACAGCGATCCACCTGCCTCTGCCTCCCAAGTGCTGGGATTAAAGGTGTGCACCACCACCACCCGGCAGAAAACTTTATTTTCAAAAATGCTCCACTTGTAATTATTTTCATTGAGGGGGAAAAAAAAGATATGTGGCTACAGAAATCTTTGCTTCAGTGGTAACCGTAGACTGTTGGGCCTGAACTAAATCTAGTTGTGAAGGAGGAAGCTGGGGACAAAGGTTAAGTCATTCGAGGACACAAGTTCTGGACTTCAGCTCTTATCAGCTGAGTGGAGTAAGGGTCTGGCATGTTAGCCTAGTAAGAAATAAAGCATATACAATGAAACTCAGCACTTATTTATGTGTAGAAGAGTAAAATATACATTGACTGTCATTTCCTTACAGAGAGCATGCTACTGTGAGCACACAGTTACAGCTTTCACACAAACAAAGCCGGCACTGTTGTAATTTCGTTTCCCCGAAAGAAGCCGGTCAGTGAACATAAAAGGACATTCCTGAGGCTAATAAAATGTAGGACTCTGGACTTGAAACTCGAGCCACTGCCTGAAGGTATTAACTTCTTCAGCTTTGTTTCTTTAAAATTCATCAGTTGTTTTTTGTTGTTGTTTGTTTTGCTGGTTGGTTGTTTGGTTTTGGTTTTGTGAGACAGGGTTTCTCGGTGTAGCCCTGGCTGTCTTGGAACCCACTCTGGCCTTGAAATCTGCTTGCTTCTGCCTACCTAGTGCTGGGACTAAAGCCACCACTGGGCCACTGCTGCCTGGCCATCTTTTTATTTTTGTAATTTTTATGTTTTAACTAAAGTGAATTACCAAGTGCACTCTCCATTCTTCTCCTCTCTAATATCTGACCTAGCTCCACCACCACCCACTATTCCCTCTCAATTTCATGTGCCGCCCTGTTTTCTTCTTCTTTTTTAACCCACTGAGTCTTTTTAGTCTGGCCAGTATGTGCATGCTGTAGGGTCATCCACTCGAGCATGGGCAAGCCCTCAAGGGTCGAATCCCTGAAAAGAAAACTAAGTCTCCCACCCCTAGGCGCCACCAGTGGCTGACTGTTTTTCGGGTGGGAGTGGAACTTTATGACTTCCCATTTCTGTCCATTCTTGGACTTTGTCTAGCTTGGTCTTGCGCAGGTCTTATGCTCGCAGTCAAAGCTGCTATGAATTTATGTACAGACTATATGTCAGACAGGAATGGTGTCCAGAATATACAAATAACTCAAAACAGTCAACACCAAAAAATGAACAATCCAGGAGGCTGTAGAGATGGCTCAGTGGTTAAGAGCACTGACTGCTCTTTTGGAGGTCCTGAGTTCAATTCCCAGCAACCACATGGTGGCTCACAACCATCTGTAATGTGATCTGATGCCCTCTTCTGGCTTGCGAGTGTATATGCAGGCAGAGCACTGTATACATAATAAATACGTATAATAATACTATAAAAAATGAATAATCCACTTAAACATTTTGGAGTAGAACTAAGCAGAGAATTCACAAAGGAAAACAAATTAAGATTGCTAAGATTTTTTTTTTATTATTTTCAAGCACATTTAGCCATCAGGGAGATTCAAATTAAAACTACTATGAGATTTCATATTATTCCAGTCAGAATGGCTAATGTCAAAGCAAACAAATGCTGGCAGGGGTGTAAGGAAAGGAGAAAGATGATTTGCTTATTGAGGTTATATGTTTGTCTGGTGTTCAAATCTTTGAAAGCCATGAGTGTCCATGGCTTAAAGACTTAAGAACACTCTGAGTTCACTGAGACCTAATAGGTGTAAGGAGAAGTTTCAGATGGACAGAGGGAGATTTCAGCCATGTTTTATCAACCCATCAGAAACGGGAACAGGAATATCTGTTCGACCCACGGCAGAAATGATCATAAGGTGGGTACCAGAGACTCTGAGGTGAACATGGTCCCAAGGAATGTGATTCAGAACGCAAAGGCACAGTTAGGAGATGTGTTTAGCATATATTTTTCTTTTTATAAATTTGTGAGTTTTAGCTAATAAAAATCCATTTAACTTTAAAAGACTTACGGGCAGGCAGTGGTGGCGCACACTTTTATTCCCAGCACTCAGGAGGCAGAGGCAGGTGGATTTCAGAGTTTGAGGCCAGCCTGCTCGACAAAGCAAGTTCCAGGACAGCCAAGGCTACACAGAGAGACCCTGTTTCATAAAATCAAACCAAACAAAAAAATTTAAAGGACTTAAGTATGGAACAAAAGCTTTAAGTGGGGAAAGCACATACATCATGATTTCTTTCTTTCTTTTCTTTTCTTTTTTTTTTTTGGTTTTTCAAGACAGGGTTTCTCTGTGTAGCCTTCGCTGTCCTGGGCTGTCCTCAAACTCACAGCGATCCACCTGCCTCTGCCTCCTGAGTGCTGGGATTATAGGCGTGCGCCACCATGCCGGGCTTTACATCATGGTTTCTTTTGTTTTTCTTTCTTAGTGGCACATAAGTTAATTGAATTTAGTTGATAACAGGCCTTTATTAGACTGATGATTTTTATTATGTGCATGGTGTTTTGCTTGCTTGAATACCTGTACACTGTGTGTACAGTGCCTGCAGAAGCCAGAGGAAAGTGTCCCCTCTGCTGGAGCTGGAGTCCTGTGGGTTCTGGGACTGAACCTGGGTCCTCTACAAGAACAGCAAGTGCTCTTAACTTCTCAATCATTTTTTTCCAGCTCAATATCAGAGATTTTAATAATTAAATTTCTTATTTATTTACTGTCTTACCTGGTGTGTGCACCTACATATGCAGGCACACACAAGTATGTATACATGTGCTTGTTCAAGCACACACCACTATGCACATGTGGAGGCCAGAGAATAGCTTGTAGGTCTTGCCTCTCGCCTTTCACCATCTGGTCCCAGGAATCAAGCACAGACCGTCAGGCTTGGCAGCAAGCCCCTTATCACCGAGCCATCTCATAAGTCTCGTCAGAGGGTTGTTTTTTGTTTTTTTTTTTTTTAAAGACATTGCTGAGTTTTTTCACTGTGATTTTATTTAGGAGTTTTGTGTTCATGTGTTCATGATTTTTTGTTTTTTAGGTATGGTGAGCCCAACAGATGAAGAAGCGATTGTCTTAGAAAAGATAACCTGTTGTTTACAGTTCTCAAAGGAAGTGGGGCATGCTAGACCACGAAGTACCACACAAAACGTAACACCAAGGTTGGTGGCAGGTAGACATGGGGTAGAAGACTGCAGAAGAACCTTGCTTGTGGTTTTTGAGGGAAAAATGGGCAAAGAAGCCTAATCAGACTAAGCTGGCTTAAGATCAGATAGTTCATGTGCGCTTTCCGGACTCTGGCTGGGACTGGCCGATAGCTGGCCCTCCGGTGGCTGGGGCTGGAGAAGGATGCTCTAGGGGGTCAGAGCCCACAGCAGAGCTGGCGGTGGGTAGCCTGGTATTCTCGCTCATTTTCACGGGAAGGGTAATTTTGCAGGAGCATCTTTTATGTCTCTAGGAATCAATTAATCTGGATCAGAGAGGTTCTTCCGTGGCCCATAGGACTCTAGAGGTGGCAGAAAACATGACTGGTAGACAAGGTAAACTCAGTTAGACTTTCTTCCTTATGTGCCCTTATGGAATGAATTAAGAGTAACCCCCTCTACTATCAAAGGTTTTATGCAAGACTGTACTTAGTTGGTTTCTAAAAATTCTCCTTATACAATGTCTTGCCTTGATACTCATTCTGTGGGAATTTTAACTTTTAATTTTTAAAAATACATAGGACTATTCAGCCATTATAATTCTGGGATTTGTTTTGGTAAGTTACTTTTCTTTCTAGGAACATGTCCATAATATCTTCAGCTTAATGTTTACCATAGTTAGTACACTTTTATTCCCGAGACTAATTTGTGCTTCTTTTGCCTCATTCTTTTTTTAAAAAAAGATTTATGTATTCATTTATGTATATAAGTGCTCTATCTGCATGTGCATCTACATGTCAGAAGAGGGCATCAGATCCCAGTACCGATGTTGTGAGCCACCATGTGGAAACTGGGAATTGAACTCAGGACCTCTGGAAGAGCAGATAGTACCTTAGCTGCTGAGCCATCACTCCATCCCTTTTCTCCTCATTTTTTTCTTCTGTTTTTTCAAGACAGGGTCTCTCTGTGTAGCCCTAACTGTCCTGAACTCACTTTGTAGACCAGGCTGGCCTCAAACTCACAGTGATCCACCTGCCTCTGCCTCCCAAGTGCTGGGATTGCAAGTGTGTGCCACTGTGTCCAGCTTATATTTGTCATTAAAAAAAATGTTTTTCATGTATAAGATATCAGCTATATTTACTACCTGTTTGTCCTGTTTGTTTACTGTTCTAGAGGTGGTGGGGCCTGGGAGAATAGAACCATTAAATGAGGCAAATTAAAGTCTCGTGCAATAGCAAAAAATAAAAAGAATGTTTTTCATTAGAAACTTAATTGTTCCTTTTTCATAAATGTTTATTCATTGACAAAAGTTGTATATATTTATGAAGAAGAACATATTTCATGTGTATACATTGTGGAGTTAAATCAAATGAATTAACATATTCATGACTTTTATTTTCTTTGTGTGTGTATGTATATGAGAGGGGGGGATATTGATTCTGAAGATTACACCAAGATCTTTATGAATGCTAGCCAAGTGCGCTGCCACTAAGCCATGCCCCCTCCCAACTACCAGGCTTTTTAAAAAATGGTATTATATATTTTTAAAATTAATTTTAAAAATTCTATGTGTAACACACACAAACACACACACACACACACAGAGTGTACATTTATGGCAGGTACCCTAAGAGACCAGAGGCATCAGATTCCTTGGAGCTGGTGTTACAAGCTATCTTGTGCAGATGCTGAAAATGAAAATCAGATCCTCTGGAAGAGCAGAAAGTACTTTTAACTCCTGAGCTATTTCTCCAGCCCTCGTTAGTCTTTTGTGTCTTAAGAATAAAACCACAGCCAGGCGGTGGTGGTGCACGCCTTTAACCCAGCACTCAGGAGCCAGAGGCAGGTGGATCTCTGTGAGTTTGAGGCCAGCCTGGTCTACAAAGTGAATCCAGGACACCCAAGTCTACACAGAAAAACCCTGTCTCAAAAAAAAAAAAACCAAAAAACAAAAAAACAAAAAAAACAAAACCAAAGAATAAAAGCACTTTGAAAAAAATCTGTATTGTCAAATAATACACAAAATTCAGAAAAGTAGACAACAAAATTACTACTCTAGTGCTCGCCTCGGCAGCACAAATACTAAAATTGGAACAATACAAAGAAGACTAGTGTGGGCCCTGCGCAAGGATGACACGCAAATTCATGAAGCGTTCCATATTAGAAAAAAAATCTCTATTATCCAAGAAATTAAATAACTGTAGGCTATAGATTTTGTTGAATTTTTATAGTAAATGAGATTAGGATATATGATCATTTAAAATCTTGAATGAGAAACAATTTAAAGGTACTTTATAGCTATACATGAAAGTAGTACTGATTTTATTGTCTCATGAACTCATCTCAAAGACAGACATGGCCCAGCACTCAGGAGGCAGAAGAAGGCAGATCTCTGTGAGTTCAAGGCCAATCTGGTCTACAAAGTGAGTTCCAGGACAGCCCAGGCTACACAGAGAAACCCTGTCTCAAAAAACCAAAAAAAGAAAAAACAAAACAAAAAGGCAGTCATGTTACTGGGCTTAAGTGCCTCAAAGTTTATATTATTCATAATTTCTCATTTTCCAAGCTTGTCAAGCTAGTGTGAGTGAGATAGTGTGAGTGTTTAGTTTTGAGTTTGAGGTAGGTCTCATTTGATGACCAGGCTGATACATGGTTCATGTTTAATCCTAGAACTCAGTGCTCACACCTTAGCCTCCTAATTACTGGGATTATTTAGGCATCTATAACTGTGCCCAAATGGTAAAGACAGGAAGATTGGAAGGGTAAGGTTATCATTGTCTACTTCAGGATTTTAAAAATTAATTTTTTATAATTTCATACACATATACAGTGTACATTGATCATAACCAACCCAAATCGCACTTCCTCCAAACATCCCCAGTACTCATCCCTCTTACCTTCATAATCTACTGAGACCAGTTAGTGCTTCCGGGATGCACTTGGGCCCACCAGTGGCCACAACCCTGGAGAAAACTTATTCCATTTTCCAGGAGCAATTAATTGCCAGTAGCTCCTCAGCTAAGGATAGAGCCTTGTGAGCCCCTCTTCCATCCATGCTAGAATATTGACTAGCTTGAATACATGTGTGTGTGTGTGTGTGTGTGTGTGTGTGTGTGTGTGTGTGTGTGTGTGTGT
>OU015743.1:45749159-45767198 GCA_907169655.1 Acomys percivali | reverse complement strand
GTGTGTGTGTGTGTGTGTGTGTGTGTGTGTGTGTGTGTGTGTGTGTGTGTTAGTTCTGAAAATTGAACACAAGGTCTTGAGCATGCTAGATAAATATTTTCCCACATAGCCACAAAAACACAGCCCAATTTTTTTTGCTAACTTCTACTTCAGTTTTCCCTTTTTTCTAAAAATAACACTTCTCATGACAATTTTAGAAAAATATTTGAAGTATCTTTTTGTAAATTTTTTTGAGATTTATTTGTTTATTCTAGGTATATGGGTGTTTTGCCTGTATGTCTGCGCACTGTATTACAGTGCCCTTGGAGGGCAAAAGAGGGCATCATATTCCTGGAACTGCAGGTACAGCACCTTGTGCTGCTGGGAATTGAACCTGGGTTTCCTGGACTCTCTGTAGACCAGGCTGGCCTCTAACTCAGAGAGATCTGTCTGCCTCTGCCTCCCGGGTGCTGGGATTAAAGGTGTGCGCCACCACCGCCTGGCATCAAGATATTTTTTAAGAGGTGGTCTGGGAGCTGGACGGTGGTGGTGAACACTTAATCCTAGCTTATCTCTAGTTTAATCCTTAAACCTCATTCACAGAGAAACCCTATCTTGAAAAACAAACAAAAAAGAGGTGCTCTGGGAGATGGTTTAGTTAGGAAAGCAGTCAGCAGGCCTGTTTAAGGACCTGTGTTCAAGGTATAGCAGTTTTTGTCTGTTATCCTGTGTGTGGAAAGTGAGGCATGAGGGAAGACGAATGAATCCCGTGGGCTCACTGGCCAGCCAGTTTGCAGAATTGGTGAGCTCCAAGTTCAGTGAGAAACCCAGTCTCAAAAAAATAAGGTGATGGGCTGGAGAGATGGCTCAGAGGTTAAGAGCACCGACTGCTCTTCCAGAGGTCCTGAGTTCAATTCCCAGCAACCACATGGAGGCTCACAACCATCTATAATGTGATCTGATGCCCTCTGCATATAAAGTACTCATATACAATAAATAAATTAATTTAAAAAATAAGGTGATACTTACCAATACACATACAAATGTGCCAATATAGTACAATATTACACAACACACACATACACAAAGTAAAGAAAAAGGCAAACAAGTTGAGTGTGTGTGTGTGTGTGTGTGTGTGTGTAACTGTATTTATATCTATTCCTCTCCTTTTCCAGAATGCCTGAAGAGCCTTTGCTGGCTCCTCTTCAGTCCCGCTCTTCTAACACACCCACATGGGCCTGCCGTCTTAGGAGTTGTGAGGTGAGTTTAAGATAATCCTTACCGGCTGGGTGTGGTGGCACACACCTTTAGTCTCAGCACTCAGGAGGCAGAAGCAGGTGGATCACTGTGAGTTCCAGGCCAGCCTGGTCTACAGAGCAAATCCAAGACCAAGACTCCACAGAGAAATCCTGCCTCAAAAAACAAAAACAAAAACCAACCAACCAAACAAACAAACAAAAAGATCATCCTTAACTAGATTCATTTACCTGGTTATGGCCACATTTCATCCCCAAATGAACACTTTCAAATACAAATAATACAGTCAAATCTGTCATATTCTGTATGCATTTACACTAAATAGAAGCTCATCTGTTGTTGTTGTTTTGAGATTTATTTATTATTTATATTTTTGGTTGTGAGCCTAGCCTTTAACAGCTCTATTTATTATTTATACAGTATTCTGCCTGCATGTACACCTGCAGGCCAGGAGAGGGCACCAGATCACATTATAGATGGTTGCGAGCCACCATGTGGTTGCTGGGAATTGAACTCAAGACCTCTGGAAGAACAGACAGTACTCGTAACCTCTGAGCCATCTCTCCAGCCCTCATCTCATCTGCTGTTTTATTCTTTAAAAATACAGACCCTGATAAAGCAGAGGTTATATCTAATGTGGCGGCACATGCCTGTAACCCCAGCATCTGAGAGGTGATCCTCCTGGATCAAGAGTTAAAAGTCAGGGCCTAGAGAGATGGCTCAGCAGTTAAGAGCACTATCTGCTCTACCAGAGGTCCTGAGTTCAATTCCCAGCAACCACATGGTGGCTCATAACCATCTATAAGGAGATCTGGTGCCCTCTTCTGACCTACAGGCACACATGCAGGCAAAATACTGTATACATAATAATAAATAATTTTGGGGTTTTTTTGTTTTGTTTTGTTTTGTGAAACAGGGTTTCTCTGTGTAGCCTTGGCTGTCCTGGACTCACTTTGTAGACCAGGCTAGCCACAAACTCACAATGATCTGATTGCCTCTGCCTCCCAAGTGCTGGGATTAAAGGTGTGCACCACTACACCCAGCAATAATAAATAAATCTTTTTTAAAAAATTCACCTCAACCAGTAAGCTCTACTTGCTAAATTCTTTACCTGTTTCATGAATAAATATATTTTCCTTAGATATCCAGGAAGAAAGTTTTAAACTACTTTCTTTGTTTCATTGAGATATTTATCTGCCTTTTGTTGTTATCTTTGTTGTTTTGAGTGTCTGTGTCTTTATTGGAAACAGAGTCTTGCAGTGTAGCCGTGGATGGCCTGTTACTATGTAGACAAGGCTAGCTTTAAACTTGTTCCTGTCTTCCTGCCCCAGTCTCTACGTGCTGGGGCTGTAGGTGTACACTGCCGCGTCCAAGTCACAGTTAATTCTTTTAAACGTGGTCAAGAGCACTTGTTGCTTTTGCAAAGGACCTGAGTTCAATTCCCATAACCCACACGGTGGCTAGCAATGGTCTGTAACTCCAGTTCTGACACTCTCATCCGGCCTCTGTAGGCACTGTATACATGTGGTGCACTGGCATACATGCAGGCAAATCATCCATATGTATAAAATAATATAAATAAAATCTCAAAAAATTCAATGTTATAAAAAAGAATATTAATATAATGAAGTTCTTCTGCAACATTTTTAGGATATATAGTTATAGTTTTCATAGGGATTTTTGTTGTTTTATTTTGTTAGCTTTGAGACAGGGTTTCTTTTATATATGAGAATAAGATAATGATAGATACAAGGTACCAGATATTATGTTATATGAGGTTTATTAAATGAGCATGGGAAGAGAAGGAAAAGAGAGAGGGGTACCCCAGAGAGGGAGAGAGAGAGAGAGGGAGAGAGAGAGAAGAAGAGAGAGAAGAGTAAGAGGGAGTAGAGAACTGCCCCCACCCCCACCCCCAGACGGTTTGTCCTTTTATATGGCTCTGAGCAGGGCTACACCCCCGTGGCAGATAAGCAATGACGTCATAGGTAGGCTGACTGAAGCAGAATCCTAACAGTTTCTATGTGTAGCTTTGGCTGTCTTGGACTCGCTTTGTTTGATAAATTTTTTTGATATTTTTTAAAAATCTACAAAGAACTAGCACTTTGTGGCTAATTTTGTGTTGGTCTGGATTTGACTTAGGGGTAGAATTTTAGATATCCAAGAGAATGGATATATTATATATTCTTTGAGCTCTTTTCTCTAAAACTTGCCTCTCCTATGGTGTGAATCTGTCATTGTGTACCCTTGCATCTGCTCAGTGATGCTGCTTGAGTTCAGACCAGACCCCACCAGATGTTCAGACCGGTGGTGAGGACGTGAACAAACATCCCTTTATTTAAATAACCATCTAGTTAAACTTACTGTTCACTGAAACACATTTGCCAATGATGTTCTTATTTAATTCCTCCCTTACAGAAAATTGGAGATTCCTACCGTGGCTACTGTGTGAGTGAGACAGAATTAGAAAGCATCTTAACTTTCCACAAGCAGCAAACACAGAGCGTCTGGGGTACTCGCCAGTCTCCAAGCCCAGCCAAACCTGCCACACGCTTGATGTGGAAGTCCCAGTATGTCCCCTATGACGGAATCCCATTTGTCAATGCAGGTACTTCTTATCAGCTACTTGACGGCTCCCCAGCAGCTGCACACCACTGTGAAAATGTACATATATTCCATTTTGGTAGTGAGAATTGAATATTAATTCCTAAAAATGAATAGTAAACTAAAAAGGAAACTTACAGCAAATATAACCAGTTACTTTATGTCATTAAGTTATGTTTTGAGGGGCTGGAGAGATGCTCAGAAGTTAAGAGCACTGCCTGTTCTTCCAAAAGTCCTGAGTTCAATTCCCAGCAGCAACATGGTGGGTCATAACCATCTATAATGAGATCTGGTGCCCTCTTCTGGCCTGCAGGCAGAACATTGTATACATAATAAATAAATAAATCTTTTTTAAAATGTTTAAAACAAACAAGCAAACAAATAAATAAAGTTATGTTTTGATATATGACACTGAATAAAAAACACTTCATTTGTTAGTATGCTAATAAATAGAACTTTGAAATTCCAAGTAGACCTATAGACAATATCACATAATCAAAAATAATTCTTTATAAATAGTCACACTAATGGGAACAAATCATCCCTCAGATAAATAGATGATAGATATATAGGCAGACACATAAAATTCCATTGTTTAGATCAAGTTCTGCGGCCAGGTGAGTTCCAAAAAGCACTGTTTTCTGAGGTTTGTTGTTGTTGTTGTTGTTTTAGATTTGCTCATAAAGAATTAATGTTATAGAATTAAATAAAGAATTAATAAGAATTAATTACTTCAGTTGGCAATTACTTCTGTTATAAGCTCCTATACATTCAATTCTTGACTTAGTATTTTTATTTTTATTTTTTGGCTTAGTGTTTTTAGACTTTAAAATCTCTGTGAGTTTGAGGCCAGTTTGATTTACATAGTGAGTTCCAAGACAAGCAAGGCTACACAGAGACCCTGCCTCAAAAACAAAACAAACAGATATACTGAGGGAATACACCTTTAATCCAGCTCTCTGGACACAGAGACAGGAGGATCTCTTATGAGTTAAAGGCCACCCACGGCTACAGAGTGGACCCTGTCTCAAAAAGAAAAATAAATCATGTTGCTCAGCACAGTGATATACTTCTATAATCCCAACACTTGGGGAGGCAGAGGCTGCCAGATCCAAACAAGGTGAGTGCATGACATCCAAGGATACACAGAGAAACCCTCTCTTGAAAAACCAAAGGGAAAAATAATAAAAATAAAATAATTAACAGATAAAGACTTGGTGGCATAAGCCTACAAACCTAGCACTCAGGAGATAGAGGTAAGTGGAGCTCTATAAGTTCAAGGCCAGCCTGGTCTACATGGTGAGTTCCAGGTCAGCCAAAGCTACTTAGTGAGATCCTTACTGTAAACAACAACAACAAATAAAATAAAAAACACTATTAATATATTAGTTTATATTAATGTTATAAAGTCTCCAATGGTTCCCTTTAAACAGAGGTCTTACATTTTAGTGTCCGCCTTATAAAATTTTAATTAATTAATTTTTAAAGATTTATTTATTTATTAAGTATACAGTGTTTCACCTGCATTTGCCCATACCCTCCAGAAGAGGGCATCAGATCTCAGTATCTGGGAATTGAGCTCAAGACCTTTGGAATAACAGGCAACATTCTTAACCTCTGAGCCATCTCTCCAGCCCCAAATGTTTAATTTATAATAAACAGTTTTATTTTATTTTATTGAGGTTTTTTTTTTTTTTATGTATATGGATATATTGCCTGCATTCTATATATGTGCAGTGCTCACAGCGGCCAGAAGAGGGCACTGGATCCTCTGGAACTGGAGTTAAAAACTGCTGTGCACAAAAAAACAAAACAAAACAAAAAACAAAAAAAGGAGTTGGGCGTGGTGGCACACCCCTTTAATCCCAGCACTCAGAAGGCAGAGGCAGGCAGATTGCTGTGAGTTCGAGGCCAGCCTGGTCTACAAAGCGAGTCTAGGACAGCCAAGGCTACACAGAGAAACCCTGTCTCAAAAAAACCAAAAAACAAAACAAAACAAAAACAAAAACTGCTGTGAACCACCATGTGGGTGCTGGGAAGTGAACTGGGTCCTCTGGACGAGCAGCAGTGCTCTCAGCCACTGAGCCATCTCTCCAGCCTAATTTTATGGGTTAAAAGTTGACTGTATCCTGCAGTAAAGTAGACTATTCAACTCTTATGCAGCATGGTTCCGTGTATGTGTAATCTACAGTAATGTAACAAATTCTCCCAAACTTGAAGACTGAGAATTACAAACGTTTATTGTCTCAGACTTCTGAGAGTCAGAATTCCAAGTGTAGTTTAGCTAGATAGCTGTGTTTCAGGTTTTCACAGAGACTGAGGTTGTAGTGTTGACTGGAATTACAGCCAACTTGTGCCTTCCTAGGAAAGGAGGCAATTCCAGCCTCACTGTGTGCTCGCCTTTGCAGAGTCCCCCACTGTATGCTTGCCTTTGCAGAGTCCCCCACTGTGTGGCATCTTATGTCACTTAGAAACAGCAATCCAAGTGAAAGTAAGAGAGTGCCCAGGATGGAAATTATAGTCTTCTTATAACCTAAAAGCAACAATGGCATATTTTAGAATCTGTAATATTTTAGAAGTTGATAAGTCCAGCCTATGATGAAGGGAAGCCACGCGCAAAGAAACAAATGGTAGGAGGCCAGTGGTGCTCTGTGCTGTCTGAGAGGCGGCTCACCACATTATCCTAACTAGTCAACTAGAAATAAGAAAATACATAATTTTTTAAAAGGCAGTAAGCGGCTAAAGAGGGGTCAGCAGTTAGAAGCCTCTGCTCTTAAGAGGTCTGGGCTCAGTTCCCATCTTCCACATCAGGCAACGCAAGTCCATCTGTAACTCCAGGTTCATGGGCCCTGCATCCGCTGGCCGGCATAGGCTCCTGCACATACTTGGTACACATAAACTCTAGCAGGCACACACACAAGCACATAAATAATATTAAATCTTTCTTTTTAAAGGAAATTAGGGAATAGAGAGATGACTCAGTGCATCCTCACACTGCTCTTGCAGAAGACCAGATTCAGTACCCAGCACCCACATGGTAGCTGACAGCCGGTGACTCCAGCTCCAGGTCAGACACCTTGTCCTTCCTCTGTGGGTTCCAGGCATAAACACATACACATACGCGCATGCAAGCAAAACACTCATATAAGAAAATAAGTCTAACGAAAATTTAAAGAGAAATAAGATTTTAAATAGTGTTAACTATTAACCAGTATAACATTTGTTAATGTCAACGTATAAAGTAGTTCATTTAGTATTATTAAAATTCATATGTCTTAGCCAGACATGGTAGCACACGCCTGTAATCTCAGCACTTGGAAGGCAGAGGCAGGAGGATCTCTGAGTTTGAGGCCAGCCTAATCTACAAAGAGGGTTCCAGAACAGCCAGGGCTCTGTTTTTACACACACACACACACACACACACACACACACACACACACACCCTGTTTTGAAACACCAAAAATAAAAAATAAAATTACAAAGTATGTGTTTAGCCAGGTGGTGGCACACACCTTTAATCCCAGCACTTGGAGGCAGAGGCAGGCGGATTTCTGTGAGTTCAAGGCCAGCCTGCTCTACAAAGCAAATCCATGACTGCTAGGGCTACACAGAGAAACCCTGTCTTGGAAAAAAAAAGCAACTCCCCCAAAATATATTCTATATGTATCAGTGGATGTGATATTTATTAATTCCTTACCATAACTAGCTGGGCGTGGTGGCGCACGCCTTTAATCCCAGCACTCGGGAGGCAGAGGCAGATGGATCTCTATGAGTTCGAGGCCAGCCTGGTCTACAAAGTGTGTCCAGGACAGCCAAGGCTACACAGAGAAACCCTGTCTCAAAAAACAAAAACCAAAAAATTTCCTTACCATAACTATGGCATATTTGGTAAATTTTATGTCTGTCTTGCATTTTAGTAAGAAATATTCATTGTTTTATTCCATAAGCTTATGTAATTAAAAGTAGATTTTGAAATTGTTATAACCAAGTATCAAATATATAAACCAAGTATATGTAAACACATGATTTACTATTATGGGTTGGTTTGGGTCCATAGGTAGTCGAGCTGTGGTAATGGAATGTCAGTACGGACCAAGGAGAAAAGGTTTCCAGTTAAAAAAAATCAGTGAGCAAGAAAGTAGGTCCTGTCATCTCTACAAAGCCACTTGTCCGGCCAGGTAAGCATATTTTATCTTTTTAAAAATCTTCTTTCAAAGCCAGGCATAGTGGTGCACACCTTTAATCCCAGCACTGGAGGCAGAGGCAGGCAGATCTCTGTGAGTTTGAGGCCAGCCTGGTCTATAAAGCAAGTCCAGGATAGCCAAGGCTACACAGAGAAACCCTGTCTCAGAAAAAAAATAACCTATTTCATTTTTATATGCCAAAGTCTTATTTTTGAATAGCACATAGAAGCATATTTTTAAAATATATATTTATTATTTATACAGTATTCTGTCTGCATGTGAGCCAGCAGGCCATAAGAGGGCACCAGATCTCATCATAGATGGTTTTTTAAGCCACCATGTGGTTGCTGGGAATTGAACTCGGGACCTTCAGAAGAACAGCTGGTACTCTTAACCTCTGAGCCATCTATCCAGTCCCCAAGTAGAAGCATTTTTATTAAATTTAAACAGTTCAAAAACATATACAGTGAATTTTTAAGTTTTCATCTCATTACGATTTTGTATGTTCCTCATTAAAGCCTCAGGATAACCAGGGCTACATAGAGAAACCCTGTCTCAGAGCACAAAACAAAAACAAAACCATACACACTATGGATCAGTGAATGTGATTTTATTAATTCCTTACCATAACTATGGCATATTTGATAATTTTTACATAACTTAAAATTTTTGTCTGTCTTGCATTTTAGTAACAATTGCTGTTTTTGTTCTATAAGCCTATGTAATTAAAAGTGTAGATTTTGAAATTATCACTTTTGAGTCATTTTGCAAAGATTTTCTATCTATGCATTTGTATGTGTATGAATACACACATATTCTCTACCCTAAAATGCTAGTAAAGCTCACTAATGTTTTTTTCCTTAAAGTTCAGTAATAGTTCTCTCTTCCCTGCTATGACTTTATTATTATTATTATTATTATTATTATTATTATTATTATTATTTTGTTTTATGAGACAAGGTTTCTCTGTGTAGCCTTGGCTTTCTTGGACTCATTTTGTAGAGTAGGCTGGCCTCGAACTCTCAGAGATCTGCCTGCCTCTGCCTCCCAAGTACTGGGATTATTGATGTATTGATTTATTCTTAATGAAAGCCTATAGTGAGTATTCAATGCAGAGATATCGAATTGCTGACTAGTATGCACATGACGCATACTTACTAAGGATTCTGCTGTTTTCATCCCTAGTATGTCTTCAAAGTGGCTTTATATGGATATATGAATATTCCCTCTTTTATATTATATAATATTACATTTGGAAGAATAACAATATCCTCTTACATATGCAAGTTTGGAAAAATTGAGTTTTTGAGATAGATAGCCTCATGCATTCCAGGCTAGCCTTACACAGAGTATGTAGCCAAGGGTGTCCTTGAATTCCTCATCCTCCTGCCTCTGCCTTTTCAATGCTGGGATTTACAGATGTATTCCTAGTGTATTCATGTATGTATTAAGTGTATTCCAGCATGCCTAGTGACAGATTATGATATTGTGCTCAAACCCACAGTTAATAACCACTTTTAAGTATGTTAGGATAAATCCCTTGAATGGTAATTGTTAGAGAAAACGTTATATACTTTTAAAATGTTAACAAAGAAAAATTGCTTTTAAAAAGATTTTACCAGTTTATATTCTCACCAACAATGTATGAGATAGATAGTAATTTTTCAATAGAAGACTATCATTGATCTAGGTGAGAGTGAAAATGTGAACCAGTGAAAGATTTTTTTTTTTTTTTTTTTTTGGTTTTTTTGAGACAGGGTTTCTCTGTGTAGCCTTGGCTGTCCTGGACTCCCTTTGTAGACCAGGCTGGCTTCGAACTCACAGCGATCCGCCTGCCTCTGCCTCCCGAGTGCTGGGATTAAAGGCGTGCACCACCACAGCCCGGCAATTTTTTTTTTTTCAAGACAGAGTTTCTCTGTGTAGCCTTGGCTGTCCTGGACTTGCTTTGTAATCCAGGCTGTCCTCGAACTCACAGCGATCTGCCTCCCTCTGCCTCCCAAGTGCTGGGACTAAAGGCGTGCGCCACCACCGCCTGGCAAGATTTTTAAAAAATGTTCTATACTACTATTCTTTTAGACATTGAAAATGTCCAAAATTAGACAGGCATGGTGGTGCGCGCATTTAGTCCCAGTACTCAGGGAGGCAGAGGCCAGCCTGGTCTACAAAGCAAGTTTAGGACAGCCAAGGCTACACAGAGAATCCCTGTCTTGAAAAACAAAAGGAAAAAGAAAAACAGAAAAGAAACGTTCAAAATTATTATTAAATTTAAAACTGTTGAGGGCATTATGGGCTGAGAACAGGAAAATAGTTCAGTGACTCAAGCCCTATCTAGCATGCACAAAGCCCTGGGCCAAATCAACAGCACTTCAAAAGGCTCAAGTAGCAAGTGCTGAGTGTGGTAACTCCTGCCTGTAACTCCAGATGCTTGGGAGTTTGAGGGGAAAGAATGGTTTGAGCTCAGAAGTTTTAGTTCAGCCTGAGCAAAAAGGACCCTTTGCCAAACAAAACAAAGGTAATTTATTATGGTTGGACTTAGTTGATAATTGAAACATGATATTTTAGCATCACATATATCAATAACTTGAGCATCCTCATGTTTTAAAAAGCCAGGTGTGGAGGCTGGAGAGATGGCTTAGTGGCTGTTCCTGCAGAGGACCTGGTCTGGTTCCCAGCATCCACATGGTGACATGCAAACGTCTGTAACTCCAGCTCCAGCGAATCTGATGCTCTTCTGACCTCCACAAATTCCTGCTCTTACGGGGTACACACACATAGGCTAAGGCATACACTCATACACATAAAGCATACATTTTAAAAGACTGGTGTGATGGTACACACCTGTAATCGCAGCACTTGAAAGGCAGAGAAAGGTAGCTTGAGTGCACAAAGACAGACAGACAGACATAAATACACACACACAAATAAAATATAAAAAATTTAAGGAACTGAAAAATGGCATAGCACTTTAGGAGCACTGACTGATCTTCCTGAGAACTTGGGTTCAGTTCCAACATGGTGATCCACAGCCATCCTTAACTGTAGTTCCAGGGGATTCAAAGTCCTCCTCAGACTTCTGCACAGACATGCATGGAGGCAAAACACTCAAACACATAATGCTATATATATATATTTTAATTTTAGGATCTCATGAGATATCTAGACTATTGCCAAGAAATTTGTGCTTGATTGTAAGTACAGAGACCAAAAAAAAAAAAAAAAAGGCCATCCTGGTTTACAGAGTGAGTTCCGAATAGCCAGTACAAAACAGAGAAATCCTGTCTTGAAAAACAAAACAGAAGGAAGGAGAGAGGAAAAAAGAAAGAATGAACACAAGAGTATAAATGTGAAGAATTATTATGTCCTTTTTATTTTCAAAGATTTATTTATTTATAATGTATACAACATTTGCCTGCATGTGTGGATGCCCTCTTCTGGCCAGAAGAGGGCATCAGATCTCATTATAGATGGTTATGAGCCACCATGTGGTTGCTGGGAATTGAACTCAAGACCTCTGGAAGAGTAGACCGTGCTCTTAACCTCTGAACCATTTCTCCAGCCCCCCCTTTTTTTTTTAATGAAACAATCTCCCTGGCTGTCCTGCAACTTGCTATATAGATTATGTTGGCCCTCAACTCACAAAGATCCTGTTGCCTAGGATTAAAGGCATTAGTCACCCCCAAATGGCTTAATTATATAACATTGCTGGCCAGGCTGTGATGGAGCTTGCCTTGATTCTACCACTCAGGAGGCAGAGGCAGGTGATCTCTGTGAGTTTGAGGCCAGCCTGGTCTACAGAACAAGGTCCAGAACAGCCAGGGTTACACAGCAAAGCCCTATCTCGGATTTTAAAAAAATGTCTTTGTTGTATCAAAATGATTTGTTGTATTTTGTTGTTGTATGAATTTCAATAATGGAAGTTTAAAGGTAGTCAGCCTGGTAGGTGGCCCTTAAATTAAAGTAAACCAAATATAAGGTAATTATGGCTTCTGGGACAATGAAGAAGAGGAAATTTCAGATACTTAATACTCAATTCATGATAGTTGTAATTTTCTAGGTATCATGCACTTAATATGGCATCTTTAAGACGCTTCTGAATACTAAATTAAATATTCTCTTGAACTCCTTATTGAGGTTAGAGCTTTCTTGAGATTATAATAGTTTCTTCTTTGTTTTATGTAAAGGATTTACATTAAAAAGGTACAGAAGTTTCCTGAATATGGAGTACCCACAGACCCACAGATTGACAGGAAGATAATCAGAATGGAGCAGGAGAAAGCCTTCAGCATGCTAAAGAAGAACCTCGTGGCTGCTGGTGCTGTCCTTCGGTACGCACTTGTACAGCGCTTTCACTTCTCGTGACCATCACTAGACTCTTATAATTATGTTCCTCAACTATTCCTTAAGGAATGGTTTTATGAGGAGTGATTTATAATACCTCCCAAGTATTAAACTTAGTTGCTACTGTATATGGTATTGACTTTATTACCAACAAGCTGTACATAAGGCTAACCATACACTGCAGATTACTGTGACAGCCACCAGTGAACATTAAGCCTGAAGTAAAGTCCATTTTACATTCATGTTTTACTTAGAAAGAACTATAATATTTCTGGCTTGTCATCCCTTATGGGTCAGTTCAGCTGAAGAATTTATTATTGTATAATGAGGTCGAATAAGGAAAACTTTTGTATGACTTTTTATAAAATCTTAAAAACAAGTCAATAATTAGATTCTCCAATTTTTAAAATGTTTAACTATAAAATTATCAGATTTCTTTATTTTACTTTGTGTTTAAGAGTTTTGCCTGCATGTGTGTATGTGCAGCACATGCATGTTTGATGGCGTTGTTGTCAGGAGAGGGCACAGCATCCCTTGGAGCGTCAGCTATACGTGGCTGAACCACCACCTGGGTCCTCTGCAGCTGAGCTATCTTTCCAGCCCCAAACCATACACATTTTTCTTGGGCTGTTTTGTTTATATCAAGTGAAATACGGGGGCCAGCGAGAGAGCTCGGTCAGTTCAGCCCCCAGGACCCATGTGATATAAGAAAAGAATTGGCTCCTTTAAGTTGTTTTCTGACCTCCTCATACTGATGCACACGTGCCCCCCCCACACACAAATAACAGAATGTACATAAATGTAAAAGGACTGAGCCTTGATGTGTAACTCAGCGATGGAGCACTTTTATAGCCAAGTGCTTAGCCCCAAGTTAAATCAACAATAACAACAACACATACATACACACACACACACACACACACACACACACACACACACACACGCACGTACAAAAATATCTCTTAATCTGGGCATGGTGATACACATCTTCAGTTCTAGCACTCACGAGGCAGATGCTGGCAGATCCCTGAGTTCAAAGCCAGCCTGGTCTATATGCCAAGTTCCAGGTCACCTGGAACTATACAGTGAAACTATCTGGAGAACAGAAACAACAACAAAAAGGAAGGTCAATTAAAACACTATTGCCCAGATTGATTTTCCTCGCATCAGTTCCTGCGCTAGTCTACATGACGTGTGTCCACGTTTCACTTGATCCTCTTGCTCACTCGGCCAGCAGGAGCTGAGAATGCTTTATTTGTCTGTTTATTTTATGTGTTTTGCACGCATATATGTATGCATATCATATGCATGCCTGGTACTTATGTAAGTTAGAAGGGAGCTTTGGATCCGCTGGAGTTACAGATAGTTATGAGCATCCATGTGGGTGCTAGGAATCTAATGGAAACCCAGTCCTCTGCAAGATCAACAAGTATGCCTTTTCTTTTCCCCAGACAGGGTTTCTCTGTGTAGCCCTGGCTGTCCTGGAACTTGCTCTGTAGACCAGGCTGGCCTCGAACTCACAGAGATCTGCCTGCCTCTGCCTTCCAAGTGCTGGGATTAAAAGTGTGCGCCACCACTGCCTGCTCAACAAGTATTCATAAGTCCTGGTCCATCTCTCTACCCTGACATATGTGTAAATCCCTACAGTTCTGTACCTTTGGGGTCAGAGTGAAAGTTTATGAAGTTACATTTTTAATTGAGTATAAAGTCAATCTTAGAAGAGTTGAAAAGAAGACATTTTAAATTTTGTTCCACATGGCATAATCA
Organism: Acomys percivali; assembly: GCA_907169655.1. Taxonomy (NCBI): domain Eukaryota; kingdom Metazoa; phylum Chordata; class Mammalia; order Rodentia; family Muridae; genus Acomys; species Acomys percivali. Next base: position 45,753,072 of record OU015743.1, on the reverse strand, counting down.
TATATGATTTTTACTTAAAATACGATTCCTTCTCTTGATATAGTTACATAGTTAGGATCCCTACCTTTGTCTAAAATTATCAAATACTTTCAATATTTAATTTTTAATAATCTTAAATGTTTTCTCTTACCAGATGGTATGTGCAGTTACCTACCCAGCAAGCCCATCAGTACCACGAACTAGAGACTCCTGGTCTCCCTCTGTCGCCACCGCCGTTTCCTATGTCTTCTCTTGAGGAAGAGGAAACTGTGGTCAGAGATGAGAATTGTGCGTTGCCCTCACGTCTCCACCCGCAAGTAGCGCATAAGATTCAGGAATTAGTGTCACAGGGCGTAGGACAAGTGTATGCAGTAAGGAAGCAGCTAAGGTACAGGAGAAGCAGTGTTTCCTTTCACACCTGTTGCTTAAGTAATCCACTTAGCATCGTAGGCGCCTTACAGCCACTTGCCGCGTGCTTGGAGGGGCAGCATTGTGTTTCTTCATCTTCCTGCAAATGTCATTTTCTGCAAATGCTTGCCAAGCTTTCATACAGTATGTCTTAATACACCCTTAAATACTCATTCGAGATACTACATTTTTGGCTGATTGGACTATTTCTAAATGATGCATTTTATTTTGCTTTATTTTATATTTTATTTTAATAGCTAAGGTCTCATCCTGTAACCCAGACTGGCCTATAATTCATTAGATAGCCCAGGCTGGCTCCTTCTATCTCAGCCAACCAAGTGCTAGGACTATGGGTGTGAACCACCATCTCTGTAAAGAATTGAAGGGTATGATATATATTTCAAAGAGAGAAAAAACTTACAGAATCAAAAAATTAAAAATCTAGGCTAAGGTATTTATTTTAGATTATTTGAAATGAAATAGGATTTTATTATAAGATAATATGGGGAATGAGTATAAAAATGATAAACTATTTACTGTAACAATATGTAATGTTATATTCAATTATATATATGTTATGTATCACTACAATATTAATTAAACAAATTATTCTAAGTACAATTAAAGTTAGTCCAAAATATTACAAATAAGGTTTCATTAGATGAAGTATCCAGCTTAACTACAATAGTAATTATTATAATAAGGAAATTACTTGTGTGTATGCCATATATTTGATAAAACTGTAAATATTTTGCTTCTCAACATTTTAGTAAAGCCGATGCATTTATCCCCACTTTACACATGAGACAATGAAAATTCAGAGTTGCTAAATTATTGACTCGAAAGACAGACTGGGAGCTGAAATCTGGGTCTTTTTCTACAGCCTGTGTGTGATGGTGTGGTGCTCGGCTCCTCTTGGTTATTGTGTAGTTAAATCTGAATAATAAAATGAGTACTTATAAGATTTTTTTTATATTGGGCCTCTCTGTGTACCCCTAGCTGGACTGGAACTCATTATATAGACTAGGCTTGCCCAGAACTCATAGAGACCCACCTTCCTCTGCCTCTCCTTCCCTACTGCTGGGATCAAACAACACAACTGAAGACAGCAGACAAAGCATTAGTTTTTAGCATATATGTATGTATGTATATATATGTTAGCATATATATTAGCATATACATTTATATTTAGAAGCGTTAACATTTGTTTTTATCAAGGGACCTACAGAACAAAGCTAAAATTTAGTAAAGCCATCCACTGTTGACTAAATTTGGCTAATATACTTAGTTCAATTTATTTATTTATTTTTAATTAATTTTCTTCAAGATAAGGTTTTTCTGCGTATCCCTGGCTGTCTTCAAATTATTTAAAAAGAGGGTCAATGAGAACAGAAAAGAAATACAACTTTGTAGTTTTCTGTAATGCACAAAGTGCACATGTGTTAAACTGTGATTTATGTGTATGATATCTTACCTTCTTACACCGTTTCAACCATCGACTGTCACGTAATATTACTTGATGCCTTTGGGAGAAGTATAACGTGATGCCTGTGCACACAAACCAGAAATTGGCGCATGTCTGTTACTTACTAAGTAGGTGTGTGCCTCAGGGCAGCTTCTGTCCCTGCTGTCTGCAGCTCCCTCATCTGCAAGGGGGATTGATAATTACATCTGCTCACGTGATCACAGTCGTAGTTAAAGGAAATGCCTGCAGTGTGCTCAGGATTGTGTCTGACTTGGTAAGCGTTACAAACAATGTATTCAAACCGAGGCTTGTGGTTCAAGGTTAGTCATAAAAACATCACAGCGCTGTCATATGTGAGCTTTGAACCTGTGGGAGTAGCACCTCCTTTAACCTGCACGAGTGCTACACTCTGATGAATGGAGACAAACCTAGAGTGACTAATGTGAATTACTTACAGAAATATGAGTCATACTTCACAAAAGCTGATATTAAAAGAGAACCTTTCTTTCAGTCTGTAAGTGTGTATTTTTATTTTAAGTGTAAGTTATATTTTTATTTTATATCTTCCACAGAAAATTTGTGGAAAGAGAACTGTTCAAACCTGATGAGGTACCTGAAAGACATAATTTATCTTTTTTTCCAACTGTAAATGATATAAAAAATCATATCCATGAGGTGCAGAAATCCCTGAGGACTGGAGATGTGGTATATAACTCAGAGATTATCCCAGCAACGGTATGATCACACCCGCTTCTTTTTTTCATTAGCATCGTTCTCAGTTCTTGTTAACTTGTTAGAGAGTCGCCAGCTCCTGTTCGTACTTGGCCTGGTAGAAAGGGCTGTGTTACCCTTTCTCGGTTACTGTGACTCTAGAAAGCGCACAGATAGCTTTCTAAGATGTGAATACCACAAGCTCTCAGATGATGACTCGACTGAATATTCCTTGCTACTCTCACAAGGAAAAGAAACTAGATTTCCAAATCTGAGTATAACAGAGAAGAATCAGTAGTTTTCTTTATGAGAATCATTTCATCTTCAGTTTTCAGGCATTTACTGAGCACATACTCCCTGTGTTCCTCCCTCCCTCCACTTTTAAAAATAGATGGTCACAGTTCAAGTGCACAGAGTGCTGATGCCATATATGAATATCAATTTCACCCCATATTTTTTTGTTGTAGTTTTCCTGTCAATGTTAGCAACTTCTGAGACCATTTTACCATAATTTTGTAGCCCTTAGTGATTGTATGAGGTAGTGACTTTGGAATGAAGATCTGAGAGGACTAACTTTTCCCTCCTGACTTTTTACTTTCCAAGTTTTAGTATCTGAACATTTTTATTTTTAAGTATTTTTTATGTATATGCATATTTTGCTTACATGCCTGGGGCCTGTGGAGGCTGGAAGAAGGTGTTGGATCCCCTAGACCTGGGGTTTTTGTTGTTGTTGTTGTTGTTTTATGGTTGTGAGCCTCCATGTGGGTTCTGGGAATTGATCGCAGGTGTTCTGGGAGATCAGCTGGTACTCTTAACCACTGGAGCCATCTCTCCAGCCCTAGTACTTACATATTTCAAATGCCAGAACTACTTGGGTGGTGTTTGGTTGCTTGTTTTGTACCCAAAATCTTAATTATTTCTGTCCAGAATTCAAGAAAATAGATTTGTCATCTGCATTTCCTATTTCAGTTGTTTGTATCTGAACTCAAGGACCCTAATGTAGTGAGGCACACTTGAGCTTTGCGAACATACTAGAGGGTGGTCACAGAGCAAAGCACAAGTGTGAAAATAAAACAGGAGTCTGGGGAGAGAACTCGTTCACAAACATGATGATCTAAGTGTGACTCCTCAGAACCCACATCAAAATGCTGACGTGGTTGGTGTGAACTTACAATCCCAGTGCTAGGGAAGTGGACACAGGAGTGGATCTGACTGACTGGTCACTCTAGCCAGAGTGGTGAGCTCCAGGCCAATGAAAGGGTCCATCTTAAAGGAAATAGACTCATTGTTTCCTCTAGCATCCACATGTACACCGGGGGGCAGCGGGGGGGGGGGGGGGGGGGGGGGGGA
>OU015743.1:45707666-45738926 GCA_907169655.1 Acomys percivali | reverse complement strand
AAGAAGAAGAAGAAGAAGAAGAAGAAGAAGAAGAAGAAGAAGAAGAAAACATATTCCTGTCACTTCATTCTGTATGAATGGATCTTATGTTAATATTTTTTATCACGAGGACAGAAAGATACATATATTCTTCCCACAAACAAAAACAAAACAGAAAACTGAACACTTAAATCTATAGTTGTATTTTTTATATAGAAGCTGGAACTATTAATATTTTTATGTATTTAAATGAGTAGTTCTTCAGAAATGATGTCTAAATGAGTTTAAAAATTCATTTGTCTTCTAAACTCATGTGTAGTCACAGCATGTCAGTGTTGGCTAAAGGTGCTTAGCATCAAGTTTTGAAAACTATGTTTACATATTTAAATGTTTAATTCTTTCTAAATGTGCCAGCTCTTACACGTGTATAAAAATTTCGGCATCTGTATTTGTCATTCTCTTAAGAACTCCACAACAGGGTTGGGCGTTGTGGTGCACGCCTTTAATCCCAGCACTCAGGAGGCAGAGGCAGGCAGATCGCTGTGAGTTCGAGCCCAGCCTGGCCTACAAAGTGAGTCTAGGACAGCCAAGGCTACACAGAGAAACCCTGTCTCAAAAAACAAGCAAACAACAAAAACAAAACAAAAAAAAGAACTCCACAGCCACCCCTGTCAAATACTCTTTGGCCTGTGTATTACAGGATGTTGTGTCTGTAGTGGAAGCTGGACATTTAAAATGAGCAACTAGGAATTCATAATCACAGCTTGGCTTGTTTCATTCTAGTTTTCATGTTCCAAAACTTCAAGTAAACTTCGTACATACACCAGTAAATTACAGAAAAACCCACAGTAGACTTCTCCCTCAGTAGTAATTTCCTATATGAGCAGCCAGTGTCCTTAAAGAGCTTTAACATGTTATGCAGAGTAAATGTTCCCTAGCCATCGCAGCAGTGACGAGAAACATAAGCTTTGGGACCCGGTCCTGAAGCTTTTCATTTTAAGGCCCAGCAGCCCTTGCTTTATCTTCTTTATATCCTGTCACACTATATACTTAATCATGTAGGTATGACACAGTATTTACTTTCTACCAGATTTTTAAAGAGACTTTAAAATATATGTGTATACTGTAACTTGATGTACAGTGTTCTTGTTATAATGTAATTTGTCATTAAAATTTTTCATTAAAATTTTCATTAAAAAATTTTTATGTGTTTTTTAAAAGATGCTTTTTTGGAGATAATGAAAGTTTTCTTTGTCTTATATAAGATGGTGCTAAATGATTTAGTACCTGAGAACTTTAACTAGATATTTATGGCAGTTTGAAGACTGATAGTTTTTAAGGATTAACTACTACCATTAGCATATACATACATGATATATATGTGTGTGTATATATGTGTATGTATGAATGTATATATGTAAATACACATACCTACATACATACATAGAGGCAACAGATCTCCAATCATGTACTGTGTGTTGTGTTGTAAGTATGGTTGACCTAACGTAGGACAAATTAAGTCAAAGAAGACATGGTTGTCTGAAGTGCTGCTGCTGCTAGTGTGTGTGTGTGTGTGTGTGTGTGTGTGTGTGAGAGAGAGAGAGAGAGAGAGAGAGAGAGAGAGAGAGAGAGAGAGAGAGAGAGAGAGAGAGAGAGAGAAGTGGCTTATGGTAAAGGGTCAAGTGTGATGACCTGAGTTCATTCCCCCAAAGCAGCTGTAAAGGTGGAAGAAGAGAAGCAACTCCACAGAGTTGACCTCTGACCTCCACACGTGCATGCCCACGCAGCAATAATTTATAAAGCAAAATTTAAAGGCTAGCAAAATGGCTTAGCACATAAAGCCATTTGCCATTAAGCCTGATGACACTGGCTTAGATTTCCTGGACGCACAGCGAAGGAGATTACTGACTGTTTCAGGTTGTTCTCTGACCACCTGTAGCCATGCATGTGGTGGGACTTAGGCACCTATGTATATGGTAGTGAATAAGTAAATGTTAGCAGAATGTAATAGAACAACATGTATGAAAAGAAACAAGTAATTTCTTGACTCCACATTTGATACAATGATATTTTCAAGTACTGCTTCATATATTTAGAGTGATAACAGAATTATATGACTGAAAGGGAAGAAAGATCATTAACCTTTCTCTTTTTTTATTTTTCTACTCTTTAGAACAACAGAACACCCTGGGCTAGGGAGGGGTCTCAGTTGATCAAGTGTGAAGGCTGGAGTTCAGCTCCCACACCCCACATGAACACACACACACACCATACAGAAAATAATAATTTGGGGGAAAAAAAACCAACAACCAAAGGAAGAAAACAAATACATAGCATGCATAAAATGAAGATGGCTGGGTGGGGTGGTGCACACCTTTAGTCCCAGGCAGAGGCAGAGGCAGAGGCAGGTGGATCTCAGTGAGTTTGAGGACAGCCTTACCTACAAAGTGAATTACAGGACAGCCAGGAAGACACAGAGAAACCATGTCTCAAAAACAAAAACAAAAAAAATTTAAAGATTTATATTTTTTTAAAAGTAAAGATGGTTTTGGGAGAGGGGCCTTGGAAAGCATCTGTGTGGATAGTTGAGTTGAGTTGTTCAGTTCAGTACCTCAGCTGCCCCTGCTGGAATAAGGACTTGAGTTTATTTATGTTAATAAACTAGTCAGTACTAGTCAGTATATGTTTTGTGCCAATCATGATTAGCAGTGATGTGGGGTTTACTGAGAGCTAGATAGTTTTACTTGTTGGATATAGGACGATTAGTTAGACTTGCTCCTACCCATGGAGCACGGTGCAGGCAAACAGATCTGCAATCATGTACTGCAGTGTAGTTGGTTGATCTAAGTATGGTTGATCTAACATAGCACATGTTAAGTCAGAGAAGTGGTTGCCTGAAGCATAGAGAATAGCAGATTAGTTCTAAAAAAGGTAGGAAAGTGTGAAAGTCATTTCCCTCTGTCCATTCCTTAACTATTGTGGCAAAATTTGTGCCTGCTCTTTGTCAAGTCCTCCCAGTGAGACTGGTCTTAACCCAGTTCCTGGGGCTAGAGAGCTGGCTCAGTGGGTAAAATGATGAGACAAACTCATTGAGGCCGATCTCTGATTTCTTATATTTAATTGAAAACCTCAGATGTTAAGCTTCACTTTTGAGTGTTCCCTAGGAATATGAAACCCCTTTGTTACAAAGAAACAGAGCACAGACTGGTGGTTCGGAGCGGTTGGAGATGTAGGAGAGGAACAATGTAGGTCAAAGTGCGAAGCTGCCATTGCACAGGATGATAAATTCAGAGGTGAGATGAACAACATGAAGTTTATGCTTACAATATTGTATCCTGCTGGTTTGCTACAAAAGGAGACTTAGGTCCTGAAACATAGCAGAAAGAAGAATGGAGTTGGCTCAGTGGCTCAGCCAGTGATGGTGCTTACTTCCACGCCCGAGGACCTGAGTTACATACATCCCTAGAAGCACAGAGATCCACCTACCTCTGCCTCCCTTAGTGCTGGGATTACAGATGCGGGACACCACACCAACGGTTACAGGATATGCCATGTGAGCCCCGAGATTGTGAACTGTAAAAATCTGTTTCTTGTTGGTGTGGCTCAGCCCTAACACACACTTTAACCCAAGAGCTTTCTGTTGGCAGGGATTAAAGAGTAGGAGGGACTTTGAGTTGAGCTGGGCGGTGGTGGCGCATGCCTTTAATCCCAGCACTTGGGAGGCAGAGGCAGGCGGATCTTTGTGAGTTCAAGGCCAGCCTGGTCTACAAAGCAAGTCCAGGACAGCCAAGGTTACACAGAGAAACCCTGTCTCGAAAAAACCAAAACAAAAACACAACAAAAGACAGCATGTTGAAGTATAGGGGAGCTCTTGGGGGTTTAGCTCTTCAGTCCTTGACCTTTGGCTTTTTGGACTTTTTGAACTTGGAGCTATCGAGCCTCTGGCTTTTTTTTTTTTTTTTTTTTTTTTTCCTTTTCCTCTTGGGCTGCCAGCTGAGCTAGTGAGCCCTTTGGGACTTTTCCATCAGGGCTTGAGCTGAGTAGGAAGGTCAGCTGGGTGTTTCTCTGCCTCTCTGAGCTAGCAGGTTTTCACCCAGCATCTGGTTCCTGAGTTTTTGTTGGTAAAATAGAATGTTTGGGCTTTTAGTTTAAAACAAGGGTCTCTCTGTCCTTAAAGTGGTTTTTATTACTTCTGAAATTTTGATCTATAAAAAAGTAAAATCCTATGAGTCAGTTTTACAGATTTACTCCCCAAACTCCAAGTCTCAACATTTAAATTCAAGGTTGTTAGCATACTAGCCCCAGTCTGCCTAACAACCTATGACATCATTATCTGCCCAACACTAGGTGTGCCAGATGCCCAGGATCTAAAAAGGGAAAGCCTTCCTCCTCATCCCCTCACCCCCCTCTTGCTTCTCTTACCCGCCCCTCTCCCCACCCCCTCTCGTTCATGCTCCCTCTCTCTTCCCTGCTCTCCCATGCTCCTATATTAAACTTCTCCATGTCATATCTGGTGTCTGGCATCTTAATCATTACAAAGATAATAATAATTAATCTACAGCATTAATAAAATAGACAAAGCAGAAGGTACTAAAAATCAAACAAAGATGTCAAAACAAGTATCTGAAAAAGTGAAGACAGTACCAGATGCAGTGCTTAGGAATGCTAACGGAGCAGTATTAAGGAAGGCTGGGAAGCAGTAAATTAGCTCAGTGAGGAAAGGTGCACGTCCCCAACTCTGGAAATCTGAGTTCAATCCTTGGGATTCCAGTGATGGGAGGAGACAGTGACCCCTGTAAACCACCTTTTACTGTCACACGTGTCCTGTGGCACATGCACAGTCACAAAATAATGGAATAAGTATAATTTGAAATTTTTAAAAGTGCGAGAGAGATGGGTAAGTGGTTAAGAGCACAAACTACTCTTCTAGAGGATACAGGTTTGGAGCCCAGCATCCATATAGTCACCCCACTTACAGGGGATGTGTGCTGGCTAGTTTTATTCAGGTTACAACTCAATTGCTATCCCATCACTTGTATCCTCCCGTTCCTCCCTCCCTCTCACTTTCACCCTATTCCCCTCCCCTAGGTCTATGACCGAGGGAGACCTCCTCCCCCACTATATGGTCATAGGCTATCAAGTCTCATCTTGGTAGCCTGCTTATTCTTTCTTTGAGTGCCATCAGGCCTCCCCACCAAGGGGAAATGGTCAAATATGGGGCACCAGAGTTCATGTCAGAGTCAGTCCCCGCTCTCTACATAACTGTGGAGAATGTCCTGTCCATTGGGTAGATCAGAGTAGGGGTTCGATGTTTACTATTGTATTGTCCTGAGGACATCCTATTGAGACTCTAGGTAAAAGAAATATAGGAGATGGGGAAATAGAAGGACACAGAGGGTCCTAGAAACCTACAAGAAGAACATCATGATGGATGGATTGGGGCCCAGGGGGGTCTGTTCAAATCGAGAAGGAATCTTAATTGGGAAAATATCTCCATAAGATTGGCCTGTGGGTGTGTCTGTGGGGTACTGTCTGGATTAGTGATTAGTGTAAGATGGTCCAGGCCACAACTGGTCCTGGGTTGTAGGAGAAAGCAGGCTGAGCAAGCCATGGGGAGCAAGCCAGGAAGCAACACTCCTCCATGGCCTCTGCTTCAGTGTCTTCCAGGTTTCTGCCTTGAGTTCTTGCCCCGACTACATTTGATGATGGACGGTTACGCAGAAAATAAGATTAAATAAACTCTTTCCTCCCCAAGTAGCTTTTGGTCAGTGTTTATCACAGTAATAAAAATCTAAACTAAGACCTACCTCTCGCCTCCTTAGGCACCAGGTACTCATGTGGTCTACATATTTACATGTAGGCAAAGCACTCATATACATAAAATAAAAATAAACACCTCAGCCGCCATTTGAAGGCCACGATGGGCTAGAGGCCGCTGTGCCGCCCCATCCCACCCGCTTCCTGTGTGGGACAGGCCAGCCGCCGCAGTGAGTACTGAGGCCCAGAAGGACCCGGTGTGGACCGCGGAGATGCTGGGCATGGTGACCGGGATGACCAACAGCAACATGGCCAATGCCTTGGCCAGCGCCACATGTGAGCGCTGCAAGGGAGGCTTCGCACCCGCCAAAAAGATTGTGAACAGTAATGGTGAGCTGTACCATGAATTCCATGGTTTCCAGATGCTCTTTGCTCCCAGCTGCCACCAGTGTGGTGAATTCATCATTGGCTGGGTTATTAAAGCCATGAACAACAGCTGGGTTACTGAGTGCTTTGGATGTGACCTCTGTCTTGAAACAAAACAAAACAAAACAAAAGATATGAAGAATGGAACACTTTGATATCACACTTTTTTTATTCTAAGAAAGCCACTTCTCTGAAGGTCAACTGCTGCCATTCAAATTCTAAGAACCCTTATTGTACATTGGGCTGGGAGATGGCTAGATGGATGGTGGTGCTGGCTGCATAAGCCTGAGGGCCTGAGTTCAAATCCTCCAAATGCAGGTTTCAAGGCCAGGGATTACCATGTGCATGCTTGTGGACCCAGGACTGTGTGGGAGCTGAGACAGGGGCATCGCTGGGGCCTGCTGGCTAGCCAGCCTAGTTCCAGGTTCAGAGAGACCCTGCTGCAAGGGAACAGAGTGGAGTAGTGATAGAATGGAACACCTGACCTTTTCCTCTGGCTCCACATGTGTGCGCGCGCGCGCGCGCACACACACACACACACACACACACACACACACACACACACACACACACACACACGCCTGCTATCAAGAGAGACTGTTGGCTAAAATCTCAGTTTTCTAGCCAGGCATGGTGATGCTGACCTTTAAGTCTCAGCACTCAGGGAGGCAGAGGCAGGCAGATCTTATGAGTTCGAGGCCAGCCTGGTCTACAAAGTGAGTCAGGACAGCCAAGGCTACACAGAGAAATCCTGTCTCGAAAAACCTAAAAGAAAAAAATAATAAATCTGGGTTTTCTGAGAGGTCAGTTAACCTGGGAGAACAGAATTCCCTGGCTCCCACCAGACCTAGGCTTCTAAATGAGAGAAGGAAAAAGTTCAACTCTATTCTATTCTGGTCTTCCTGTGTCCTCTAACTGGGGGCACACCAAGAATACTTGTGAATTCATCAGACTCACTGAAAGACCCGACTATTGTAACACTCCCCGACACCTTAGTAGGCCCTCAGACCTTAGCACAACTGACTCCATGATGGAAGTACCACTCAGGCAGGGAAACTCAGCATGTGGACAGCACCACCTGTCAAAATGGAAACAAAGGCCTAATCCATCAAAGTTCTGTTTGGCTTGTGCAGTTCTGCTTCTGCCTAACTTTTTTTGTTATCTGAAGTGTGTCAATCCAACTTATGGTTCAGTGCTTATATTGTGGCTTTCTCTCCCTGAGAAAGGCCCAGTGCCACACGGGGATCCTGAGTACCTGGTGTAGTCTGCAAACTGGCTAGGAAAGATTTTTCTACTAGATTAAACCCACATCCCACTAGTCTTTTCTGGTGGATACACGGTGACACTATTCCACAATCCGACTTCCCTTGCTCTCTCTCATTCCTGTTCAGCACATCCTGAAGATATACATCCTGGGGTGGGCATATGGCCTGACATGTAAAACAGCCAGTTGTATGAGCCTAAGCCCAGAGTTCAAGTCTCAGAACCCATGGAATGGAGTGTCTTGTATCTTCCTAAGGCAAGATGGTGGGGGCAGAGAGAGGAAAAGAACCTAGCCTTGAGAATTCTGCAAAGCAACAAAAACAAGAGAGACCATCCTTCAACAAAGTGGAAATCGAAATAGACTCCCCAAAGCTGTCCTCTGATTTCTTTCCTCTCTCTCTCTCTCTCTCTCTCTCTCTCTCTCTCTCTCTCTCTCTCTTTCTCTCTCTCTCTCTCACACACACACACATACAACAAAAATCCCAAATTAATCTTTTTCATTGTTTTTGGGGGTTTGTTTTGTTTTGTGTGGTGCACAGATATACATGCATGGAAAACACACATAAAATAAAACGGATAAATCTAATTTAAAAATTAGATAATAAAGATTAAAAAAGAATAAAAAAGAAGTGCTATAGATCAAAGGCATGCTAGCAAAAATGAATGATTTTTAGTAGACTGAATGAAAACAGCCACTGGACATGGCTGAAGAAACAGTTTCTGAGCCTGAGGGAATGTCCACAGAAACTTCAAAACTGAAAAACAAAGAGGAAGAAGACTGAGTAACTGGATCAGAACATCCATGAACAATGGCTGTATTGCAAAACTACTCTATACATGCAGTGGAAATCCCAGGAGAAGAAAGGAATAGAAGCAACATTTGAAGTAACAATGGCCAAGAATTTGCCCTAAATTGATGACAGACACAAGTCTACCTTCCAGGAAACTCAGAGAACAGAGACAGGGTTTAGAAAAGAGGCGCTCAAAGAGCAAACACAACCGCTTTTCCTGTTCTGCCTTATAGAGCTGACCATCTGTTTGCGTTGGCAAGCTCCCATAGTGGATGTGGTTGTATACAGGCTGGTATACAAGATGATGCTACATATTACATAATCCGATTAGCCTTACTTGTTCTAAATCATGAACCAACTACCTGAAGAATATAATTTGACACTTTATACAGCTTCCTTTTTCTGGCCCAAGGCTTCATGCATATCAGGCGAGTACTCTTCCACTGAGCCATGCCCTTAGTCTGCCTCATATAACCTTTTCTATATGGAGACAATGCCATGAGCAAAAGATAGGAATAGTCCAACTACCTTATTAGATGTATTTTTCATCATGTGTTGAGTTTATAAATTATTTATTAGGTTACATCTTATAAATTGAGACTTAGTGACATGAATTGAACTCTCTGGGCTTGCCAACTGAGAAGCATTTTTTTTTCCAAGACATGTTTCTCTGTGTAGCCTTGGCGGTCCTGGACTCCCTTTGTAGACCAGGCTGGCCTCGAACTCACAGAGATCTTCTTGCCACTGCCTCCCGAGTGCTGGGATTACAGGCGTGCGCCCCCATCCCTCCTACAAGAGGATCGATGGACTCACACAAGATCCTTTAAATTACTGTAGAGGCCTTCTGCTCATGAAAACTGTGCTTTCTGATCAACAAGTTTGAGGTGCTGGAGTGAGCTAATCCAAGACAAGTTAAAAAGTATGTAAATGCAGGTTTATTGGGAGGGGAGAGAGAGGGGGAGGGAAGAGAGAGAGGGGAGGGGAAATTCAGAGAAAGAAGAAACACAGAAAGATTTTGGGTGCACACCAAAATGTCTGGATTGTATAGTGAAGAGCCTCTGGAGAAGGCCCGCCCCCGGGCTAGGAAGTTCAGGGTACAGGACAGGCTGTGCTAGCCATGCCCTGCAGCAGGGAGGGAGGGATGCTGGGAGAACCTGGAAGTCAGGTCCACCTGGGTTTCCAAGGCACTTTAGCTGCTTGTCCAGGTCTGAAGCCCAACACTTTCAGTCTAAACACTTGAGGCTTTTTGGAGCTGCTGGATTGCAGGCTCAGTAGAAAAGTGTTCTCTGGGTAGTAGATGTTCCCTTGAGCAACATCAGGAAAAAGGGGCTGTGCAGCTTCAGAGCTGGGAAAAGCACACGCGGTCTGATGGGCTTTGTCCTGAGGATTATCAGAGGCCTTAGCAGATGAACGCTGCTGTCTTCATCCTAACACCTGGATGCTCTCTGCAGACAAACTGTATGAAACTTAAGTAGCAGCTAGGGTTCTTACTAACAGACTCCTTAAAGACAATAAGAAAACCTTTTTCTTCCTTAGTACACCGTGTGTAACCCTTGTTATAAAATAACAGCGGTACCTGCCACTAGGTCAAATGTATTGATATTTCATGGGTATCTAGACTAAAACAGTTCCTGGGGCTGTGGATATAGACACCAAAGGAAAATCCTTCCTTCCTTCAGTCTCAGTAGGGACTGTCACGTGGTATCCTGGAATGATAATTTCTTTTTTTTTTTTTTTTTTTGCGGAGGGGCTTTTCTAATCACCCGCTCTAGCTCCCAAGTAAATGACACAGAGACTCATTAGGCTTATTAATAAGTTTTAGGTTCAATAATGGGGGGAGGGGGTAACCATTTTACTAATCCTCTATGCTAGTCTTGCTATTTCTCAGGCATGTCTCTGATTTGCTTGTCATATTGGTCCTGTCTGGGCTATTTTTGCTCCATCAGGTGAGTTCTTTTTTTTTTTTTTTTTAAGATTTATTTATTTATTATGTAGACAGTGTTTTGTCTGAATGTGTGCCTGCACACCAGAAGAGGGCACCAGATCTCATTATAGATGGTGGTGAGCCACCATGTGGTTGCTGGGAATCGAACTCAGGACCTTTGGAAAAGCAGTCAGTGCTCTTAACCTCTGAGCCATCTCTCCAGCCCATGAGGTGAGTTCTTAACCACCATGTCTTTTCTCTCCTTCTAATTCCTTCTTCTCCCTCTTCCCATAGTCCTAACGTGAGACTCCAAGACCAGGAACAGAAAGCCCTCTTATTGACTCCTCTGCCCAATAATTGACTGCCAGCAACTTTATTAACCAATCAGAGATCAACACTGACCATTGACCATGACAATGCCCATGTCCGGACTGCAACCAGATCTCAGCGGCCCAGACTGAGCATCTGAATACACAGTGTATCAGACCAACCCCTAACAGCATCCTAGGTCTTTTTAGCTGTAACTTCAATGGGAAGTCAATGATGATGTAGAGCAATTGATTTGGTTTTGTGTCACACACGCACACTATCTCTTCAATATCTATGCTGCTAGTGACAGGGGAAAGAAAATGAGAATAGGTAGATAATACGTGGAACTGTATCAATATCATCATCTCAAAAACAAAGCAAAATACATCTTTCATGAACTGTAGGAGCTGTAATGAGTAGGCTGTGGCTCAGCAGCACTGGTATCTCCTAGAGTTTGTGTGTTTGTGCTGCTGCTGTATCCAGCCCGACTGGGTCAAAAATCAGCATTAAAAAAAAAAAATGTAGCCGGACATGGTGGCGCACACCTTTGATCCGAACATCCGAGAGGCAGAAGCAGGTTGAGCTATGAGTTTGAGGTTAGCCTGGTCTATAGATTGAGTTACAGAGCTAGTTCTAGGACATCCAGGGTTATACAGAGAAACACCATTTTGAAAACAAAACAAAACAAAACAAGCTGGGTGTGGGTGGCGCATGCCTTTAATCCCAGCACTCAGGAAGCAGAGGCAGGTGGATCACTGTGAGTTTGAGGCCAGCCTGGTCTACAAAGAGAGTCCAGGACAGCCAAGGCTACACAGAGAAACACTGTCTCAAAAAACAAACAAAGAATTGGATTTGAAGTGTAATCTAGCTTCTTGGGCATAGCAACTGGAAGAACCGAGTTGCTAATGATTCAAGTGTGGCATCTCCCAGGACGAGTGGTTTTTCTCTTTAGTCATCTCTTCAGCCGTTGTTGCTGAACAGACTTGAGGGCCAACTCCCAGCTCCTGACGTGTTCTACCACTTGGCTGTCCTTGAAGCTCTTTCCTCCCGAACTTTGACCTAAGTAACATGATAAACCTGGTAGAGCCCAACCTCCTAAAGACTGAGCTATGACATCATCATGACAACAGTAAAGGGTTTCTGGGCACAACACTACCGAGAGACAATTCTAAATCAAATGCTTAGTTGATCTGAGATGTTTCTGTGTTGCATGACTTCCTTGCAGACTTGGATGGAGGTGGAGACAGGAGAATTTCTAGAAGCTAGAGAGTCAGGTAGCCTTGGGTACACAGCAGAGAAAAAAACATCAAGTTACCCTGTCTTTTTTTTTTTTTTCGAGACAGGGTTTCTCTGTGTAGCCTTGACTGTCCTGGACTCACTTTGTAGACCAGGCTGGCCTCGAACTCACAGCGATCTGCCTGCCTCTGTCTTCCAAGTGCTGGGATTAAAGGCGTGCACCACCACGCCTGGCTAAGTTACCCTGTCTTAAACAAGGTGTAGAAGACAGACCCTCAAAGTCCTCTGACCTCCACAGGAATTCCTTGGTGTGTGCACACAAACACACACATAGATACATATACACATATATATGTACATATGTATATTGTATATATATATACATACATATGTGTGTGTGTATATATATTTTAAATGGCAGAAGTATGATTAGAGACATACATTGTATGTCACTTTGTAGATCAGACCGGCCTCGAACTCACATTGATCCACCTGCCTCTGCCTCCTGAGTGCTGGGATTAAAGGCGTGCACCACCATGCCCGGCACAATGACAATTCTTATAAAGGTAACATTTAATTGGGGCTGGCTTACAGTCTCAGATGTTTAGTCCATTATCACCATGGTGGGAAGGTAGCACAACAGTGCAGCGTGCAGGCAGAGATGGTGCTGGAGAAGGAGCTGAGAGTTGACAGCCAAACTCTGCCAGGACAGGGTAAGCAGGCGAATCTTTGTAAGTTAGAGGCCAGCAGTCTGGTCTATAAAGTGAGTCCAGGACAAAATCTTGTCTCGAAAAAGCTGAAAAAAAAAAAAAAAAAAAGATCTAGTGTGAAAAGATTTTGTTTTGTTTTGTTTTTTTGTTACAGTGTTTCTCTGTTTAACAGCCCTGGCTTTCCTGGACTAGCTTTGTAGACCAGGCTAGCCCCAAATGTACTCAGATCCACCTGCCTCTGCCTCCCAGCGTGTTAGGATTACAGGCTGGCCACTACCACACCTGGCTTTTCTTTTCTTTTTCTTTTTCTTTAAAGATCTATTTATTTGTTATGTTTACAGTGTTTTGCCTGCAGGCCAGAAGAGGGCACCAGATCTCAGTATAGATGGTTGTGAGCCACCATGTGGTTGTTGGGAATTGAACTCAGGACCTTTGAAAGAGCAGACAGTGCTCTTAACCACTAAGCCATCTCCCCAGCCGGAGCGAAAAGATTTTTTAAGAAGACCTGTGATAGGCAACAAAGAAGAAAGTCCAAGGACCATGCATGGAGAGGACCCAGGCCTCCTGCTCAGATGTAGCTGATAGGCAACTCAGTCTCCATGTGGGCCACCTAGTAATGAGACCAAGGAGTGTCTCAGCCATGGACTCTGGTGCTTGCCCTTCCATCAGAGGAAGAGGATGCAGGCAGCCCTGAAGAGACTTGAAGATAGGTTAGAGTCAGTTGCTAGTGGAGGAGGGCTCCCCGTTTCTGAGGACTAGAGGACAGGGATGGTGAAAGAGGGAGGGAGGGGCCTATGGTAGAGATGTAAATATATGACTTTCTTTTTTAAAAAAGGAAAAATAAAAAAAATTTAAAATTAAAACGTAGGTTTTTGTACACAAAAGCTGAGGGGAGGGGTGCTGGAGAGGTGGCTGCTTTCCAGAAGATCTTTGTTCAATTCCAAGCACCAATATGGTGTCTAATACCTGTCTGTGTAGGCACTACATGAACATACATGGTACACAGGTATATGTGACACACAGACATACATATCACATGGAATAAAATCTAACAAACAAACAAGCTGAGCTGGGTGTTGTGGTGCATATTTTTAATTCTAGCACTCAAAAGGTTGAGGCATGTAGATCTCTGTGAGTTCAAGACCAGTCTGGTCTATAAAGCAAGCTGCAACAGGCTAGCTAAGGACTGCAGTGAAAGCCTGTTTCCGAGCAAGCAAAGAAACCCTGAAGGTATAGTTTGCAAACAACTATTTTTAACTCTGTCATGATTGAAACTGAATCCTACTTAACACTCACTTAGGGGGGAGGAGGAACAACACATGGGGCTCTTTCAAATCTTATTAAGCCTCATTTGTACTTCATATGGAAGACGGGAATCTTCAAGGCCATATTGTAAATAGCTCAGCACTGGTAATGGTTTGTTTCGTGTTAACCCTTAGCCCAAGTGATCCTAGGGAAGAATAAAAGGCTTTGTGGCCTTGGGAACATGCAGCACAGAGAGGGAGAGAGAGAGAGAGAGAGAGAGAGAGAGAGAGAGAGAGAGAGAGAGAGAGAGAGAGAGAGAAGGATGAGGGAAACATAAAGCACAAGACACACACACACAGAGAAGCTACAACACCATGAATCTCAGAGACAAGGCTGACCAGAGCAGGAAGAGTAAACTTTTTTTTTTTTTAATACTAAACTTTGAAATGAATGACTGCTTGTTTCTACTCCAATTAAGCCAACTGGCTGGAGATCAGAAGGGAAATAAATAGGATGTTGTTAATCAGTTGCCTGCTTAGATCACAGGGTTTCTAATTAAGTGAAGCTTAATGGTTCAGTTTCAGTCTTCTAGTCAATGGCTTTGGTTGTGAAGGGTAAACTAACAGGAACTCCGCACTTTGGTGACATATCACAAAATTTATCTCCAACGTTGATAACCAAGCTGCATTGTGGTCTGCAAAGCTGAAACATCTATGGTTTTTTGTTTTTTGTTTTGACAAGAAAAGCTTGTAGATTTGTCATAGATGAAAATAGATGACAAGCTGGAAGATGGCTCAGTGGTAAGGGACACTTGCAACTCATCAGAGAATGCTTCCAGCACCTGTGTCAGGAGTTTCATGCCTTCTGTAGCTTCAGCTCCCAAAGGTTCAGATAACCTTCTGGCCTCTGAGGGAACCCAAACATATGCAGCAAAGGATACACAAACAGCAAAATGGGGGTCAGGGGGCTGGAGAGATGGCTCAGCGGTTAAGAGCACTGGCTGCTCTTCCAGAGGTCCTGGGTTCAATTCCCAGCACCCACATGGCTGTCTGTAACTCCAGTTCTAGAGGATCCAATCCCAGCGCTCGGTGAGGCAGAGGCAGGCAGAACTCTGAGTTCGAGACCAGCCTGGTCTACAAAGCAAGCCCAGGACAGCCAAGGCGACACAGAGAAATCCTGTCTCAAAAAATAAAATAAAATAAAATACAATTAAAATAAAGGGTGAGAACCCCCAGGTTGGCATTGATAGCTTTACATTTATTCATTTATTTTTAAATTTTGCACGTGTGTGTGTGTCAGAGGATACTATTCAGTAGTAGGGTTTTTCTTTCCACCGTGTTGAGCCAGAGTCTCTTATTTGTGAACTGGTTACTACCTGCTAGCTGGCCCTCCTGTCTCCCCATCTTACACCTCAGGAGGTCAGGTGGGTCTCACGTGGCACAGGTTGGCCCCAGACTTGCTATGTAGCCAAAGCCGGCTTTGAACTCCTTATCTTTTCTGCCTCTATCTCCTAAGTGCTGATCCTTCAAGATGACTTTGAATATTTCTGAAGCTGAGTGCTTACGAATAGAAGTTAAATTTACTACTTTGTGTTCTCGCTAGGAATCAAACACAGGGCATCTCTGATGCTAAGCTCAGTTCTAACACTGAGTTTTGTATATGTCTGAAAATCTTCGCAACGGTTTCTTAAGGTAAAGGCAGGTGGATGTCTGAGTTTGAGGGCATCCTGGTCTATGAGTGAGTTCCAGGACAGCCAAGGCTACACAGAGAAACCCTGTCTCGACAAACCAAAGCAAAAAAAGATGGTTAATCATACGCTTATTTCCTCCCTTAAAACAAAAATCTTATGAAAGTTGTGTGCAGCTAATAAAACGCAGCCTTGCCTTTTGCGTCTTTTTCTGAAAGACGGATCTTGGTAATCCATTTGGCATAGAAACAGAATAGCAGTGCCAGGACAAAGGCACCAACACAAGTACAAGAAAAAAAATTTTTTTTTCCTTTCGAGCTTTGTCCTTGTCCCAGGACCAATCCCATTTCTACAAAGAAGTGAAATCAGAATCCTCTCTAGATGTCACCATAGGGTCCCAGGCCCTCAGCAGATTCGCAGAGGCGACGGAGTTCCGTCCGCCCCACCTAGCAGGGGCGGGGCGCGACGTCAGCACGTCGGTCCTCACGTCCAGCTGGGAGAAAACTGACCAGAGTCCCCCAAGCTGGCTCGGACCGCTTCGCTTTCAGTGCCCAGGAGCTGAGTGCACTGCGGCTGCGCAGGCATGCCGGGGGCGGGGCCTCGGGGCCGAGCGGCCCTATGGGAGCGGCTGCCGGAGGGCCGGGTAAATCCCGAGAGGCTGGAATGATTAGCCAAGGGGCTGCTCCGCCTCTGGCTCCTCCCGCCTCCGCCTCCGCCTCCCGCTCGCTCGGCTTCGGGGTGACACGGGGCTTCGCCGCGGGCAGGGCGGAGGGCAGCCAGGCGGCCCGCGGCGGGGTGGCGGCGGCCGGCCTGTGAGCGCGGTGAGGGGACGCGGAGGTCGGGCGGAAGCCGCCGCCGGGCGCCGAGCGGGAAGGCCCGGGACGCGGGAGGCTCAGGGACGCGGGAGGCTCAGGGCTGCAGCCGCAGGGGCGGCGGCGGCGGGCGAGGGGGCGCGGTCGGCCCGGGAGGGCCTGGCTGCGGCCGGTTGGCGTGGGTGCCCGGTCGGGGTCCTCCACCCGAGCGCTTCGGGGTGGCGCTTCTGAAGTTGATTGGCACGCCTGACGTTCGTCTGACTTGCTCTTAACGGGGGCGCGAGCAGGGGATGGAAAGGTTCTCCCGGACCGCTTTGGGTGGGTTGGGGTGCGGGGGAGGTGGTCGTCGCTGCCGCGGGGTGCGAGCTCCCTTGCTTCCGGGGTGCAGAGGTTGAGGCCAGGTAGGCTGGGTGACTTTCACTGTGTAGATGGTTAAAACAAACAGACCAGGAATTCCTTGGGCCCTCCTCCCCCACGCCCTGCCCTGCAACGCAGCAAACATTCCCAGCAACTTTTAAGTAGCAGGCGAGAAATCTTTGGGAGTTGTTGTGTTCCGTCCCGTTTGTGTACCCGGCCCTTTCATGTTAAGGGAACACGTGTGAGTAAGGAGTTGCGTTCCTTCCCATCTATCAATCCATCCCAGTTTTTGGTTGTGAATCTGCCTGGAACATTTTAATACTTTGTGTTGATGGTTAGTAGCGTTTCGACAAAAAGGAGTTGCTGGGAGATCAACCGCATTGAAACTTTGATAGAAATATCTGGATTTAAAAATATATATATATATGGCTTTAAAAAACCTTTGGATATTTTTGTATTTCACAGACCTGTTTACGAGCCCAGCTACCACTGATGAAGATGTGTTTGCTGGAGTAGTTGCTGAAATTGACCCTTACCGACCCGAGACAGTGTATTTGTTCCACGTACTTTTTAATTTCTCCCACTGCTCTGAGCTTTACTGTAACAACGGCTTGAGAAACTTGGAAAATAAAATAGCATGCTGTGGTCCTGAACCTTCTTTTTGAGGGAATTAAATTAAAGTGCCAGAGTGAAAAGCCAGAATGGCAGCCAGAGAGAGGCTCTTTGAACTTTGGATGCTTTATTGTACAAAGGTAATTGCTTTCCTTTTTATTTCTGTACTTGAAAATACTTGATTATAAAAATTTGTATCCAGCATTATGACCTTCATGGGTAGTGTGTCTGTGTATATTAGTGACCGTGAATTGGCAGGAGTGGTGGCACATGACTTTAGTCCTAGAACCCTAAAGGCATAGGCAGGTGGAGTTCTGTAAGTTTGAGTCATCCTACCTGACATAGAGATTTCCAAGACAGCTAGGGCAGCATAGAGAGACCCTGTCCCAAAACAGAACAAAATGAAAACAAAACCCCCAACAACTCCCCCAATCCTGAATTAAAAAACAAAAAACAAACAAACAAAAAAACCATGTATGAGATCTTATATTTCCCATGTTTCTTCAGATCTGAGTATGCTGGTAATATTGGCCTACTATTAAAAACTTACAAATTTGTTTTTTGGTTCTCTTCACTGATCTCAAAATTATATAGGTAGATTTCATCTATAAAATAAAAATAAAACTCATTGTGTATAGGATGTGCCTTGGCCCCCCCCCCCCCCTCCTTTTTAAAAAAAGATTTATTTTATGTGTATGAGTGCTTTATCTGCATGAACGCCTGCAGGCCAGAAGAGGGCATCAGATCCCAGTATAGATGGTTGTGAGCCACCATGTGGTCCCTGGGAATTAAACTCAGGACCTCTGGAAGAGCTGACAGTGCTCTTAACCTCTGAGCCATCTCCCCGGCCCTGCATTGGTACTTTTATAGAGGTCAGGGAACAACAGCTTTGTGGGTTTGGTTGTCCTTTACCTTTATATAGATTACTAGGATTGTGGGGCAGGTGCTTGACCCACTGAGCCGTGATACCTGCCCAGAATACTTTATTTTTATGCTGTTTTTTCCTCCCTCAATTGAGGATAAAAACAGTTTTGTGAAGACGTTAAGAGTTTTTTCATCATCCTTTTAAATCATTTCTGAAGGTTATTGATTGAGGTGGTGATTATGTAATTACCATTATGTCAGCATATCCAGCATCAACTCATTTTGATAGTAAAGTCTGGTGAAGGGAGTTTTGTAATTATCCTCTTTTACTTGTATGAAAACTGGTGTAGGTAGAAGTTTTGAGTTTAGAAGTACCTGATTCAGGTCCCAGACTTTTTTTATTTTTAATTTTTTAAAATTAATTTTTAAAAATAATTTATTCAGATTACATCCCGATTGTTATCTCTTCTCTTGTGTCTTCCCATCCCCCCCTCCCTCCTTCCCTCTTTCACCCTATTCCCTTCCCCTAGACCTGTGACAGAAGGGGACCTCCTCCCCCACCATATGACCACAGTCTATTAGGTCTCATCCTGGTAGCCTGCTTCCCCTTCCTCTGAGTGCCTCCAGGCCTCCCCACCAAGGGGAAGTGGGCAAATAGGGGACACCAGGGTTCATGTCAGAGCCAGTCCCCACTCTCCACACAAGTGTGGAGGAGAATGTGCTATTCATTGGCTAGATCTGAATAGGGGATCTAGGTTTTCTGCATGTAGTGTCCTTGGTACAGCAGTGTGTGCGGGCCACCTTGGGTCCAGATCTGCCAGTCTTGATGTTCTTGTAGGGTTCCTGGACCCTCTGGGTCTTTCTATCTCCAATTCTCCCAGACCACTCTCACCTGAAGTCCCAATAGCAAGTCCCAGCATCTGCCCCAATCCCCCGCTGAGTGGAGATTCTCAGAGGACATCCATGTTGTGGTAGTCTCCATTTATAAGTGAGTATATACCATGTGCATCTTTCTGGGTCTGGGTTAACTCACTCAGGATGATCATTTCTAGTTCCAACCATTTGCTTACATTTGGCATTCAAAAATAAGTTTCTTTGACCTCCTTGATAGGGATTTTTGCATAGTAAGTTTGATTTTTGGTCACTGAGAAGGGTGCTACATAAAGGGTGTTCTCAAGTGAGGATCCATATTACTACTCTGAAGACACGGCAGTGGTCTGAGAACCATCCTCAGTTTACCATTTAAGTTAGCTTAGTTCTGTGTGCTTAGGTTCTCAGGTCAAGGCCTGGAGTTTAACACTGTATATAATCAGGTTCTTTTTTTTTTTTTTTTAATATTATTTCAGCTCTTTAAAAAGCAAATTATCCCTGAAAAAGTCATCTCATTTTTACTGGAATTTATATCTGTACATATATATCTACACAAGCGTGCGCACACACACACATACATACCTTGAAATGTTAATATGAAATTTTAAAATAGCTTTTAGGCTTATGTAATTGACAGAAATATCTTTTTAAAAATAGACAACCCTTCTAATAAAAAAGGAATCCATTTCTTCCAGACACTTTTGAAAGTAGTCACTAATATGTTAGCCAAAAGTTAAAATGAAATTTTAGTGTGAATTTGCAATAATTTGAAGATGGTTTGTTAAAAATATATTAAACTTAGTGATTTTTTTCCAGTTTCAAAATGAGGAATGATAAATGAAATTACATTGTTTTTGTTTTTTGAAATTACATTGTTTTACTAGTATTTTTTCCAAGTAAGTTGACAATATGTATTAAAAAGATAGTGTGTTATTTATTTTCCTGAATATAAATACGAATCCTTTTGCCATGAATTCTTTTTCTTTCTTTCTTTCTTTCTTTCTTTCTTTCTTTCTTTTTCCTTTTTTTTTTTTGGTACTGGGGATGGAATTAGGGCTTTGAGTATGGTAGGCAAGTGCTGTGTTCCTGAGCTGCATTCAGCCCCTACTGTAAAATTTTGAAGTCTCTCTTCTTGGACAGAAAGATAAATCTGATTTTTATGATTAAAATTAAACCATGTTTGTTTTTAAATAAAATTTAACTTCTTCTTGTTTCAAAGAGTAGTTGTTTAAAAATGTGACTAAAAAACATATTCTCTTGGTTCACGGATAAGAACCAGGTAATAATCACGTAGCTACCAAATGTATAGCACTCAGGTTAAACTCACTTCTCTACTGAGGATGCTAAGTGATGCATCGCTCATGTTTGCACTTTGTAGCCTTTATCCTATTTCTGACAACCTCCCCATCAACGCTTGTTTTTTTTTTTTTTTTTTCCAAGACAGAGTTTCTCTGTGTAGCCTTGGGTGTCTTGGACTTGCTTTGCCTTGGACTGGCTTGGAACTCACAGCCTGCCTCTGCCTCCTGAGTGCTGGGATTAAGGGTGTGGGCCACCATACTCAGTTTGGATACGTTTTAAGATCTGTTTGCTTTGAGTTTTATACTTTTGATGAACTTTCATACGATTTGAAGACTTCTCAGATCTTTTAAAAATGTTTTCTGCAGTTGAATTCTGAGAGCTTTTTAGACTTTGTGGCTTACAATTGTGAAGTACAGTTTTGGCTCTCCTATTTTGTTTTTTGACCCTGAGTAAGACTTAACCTTTTTGTGTCTGTTTTTTTCATTTGCTAAGTAATATTGTGTGTTTAAGGAGGATACTTGTCAAACTATTGAGTTTTTTGTTTATTTGCTTGCTTTGTTTCTGTTTTTGTTTTTCTGTGTAGCCCAGACTGTCTTGGAAGTTTGTTCTGTCAGCTAGGCTGGCCTCAAATTCATTTTTTAAATTTCATGTGTTGTATGAATGTTTTACCTGCATGCGTGCCTATTCACATTTATGCCTGGTGCCCACGGAGTCTAGAAGAGGGCTTTGGGTCCCCTGGAACTGGAATTACGGACAGTTGAGTGCTGGGGATTGAACCTGGGTCCTCTGGAAGAGCAACCAGTGCTCTTAACCATTCCTTGAGCCATGTCTTAAGCTTTAGATTTTGTTTTGTTTTGTTTTTGTTTTGTTTTGACCTTTGAAAGATTTGAGAGTAGGTTGGTTTCATTTTTGGTCTTCATTCTGTAAATTATTATATAAGATCTTTTAGTGCTCCTCCTTAAAACTTTTATTATGGAAGTTTTAAGTATGCACAAAGTAGGTAAGATACAGTAAAGCTTTGTCATTCATTTCTACAATGATCAGTGTATAGAATAGTTTCTGTAGCTTTTCATGTGCCCTGTCTCTACCAAATTATTTTTAATCAAATTCCACACAAATGCAGATGTTGCCTATAGATATTTAAAAGTATATCTGTAAAATAATTCTTTAAAATTATCACAGTATGATAATACTTAATAAAAGGTACATTTATATTCAAACTTCTTTGCTAATCTTATAAGACTTTATTTTCTCTCTGCATAAGTCAATATTTATATATTTATTTATTGTTTTGCTTTTCGAGACAGGGTCTCTCTGTATAGCCTTGCCTGTCCTGGCCTCACATTGTAGACCAAGCTGGCCTCAAACTCACTGGGATCCACCTGTCTCTGTCTCCTGAGTACATAAGTCAATATTTAAACAAAGTATATGCACTGTATTTTATTGAAAGAAAGTGTGAAACTTTAAAGGGTCCCCTTTACCACACTTTTCTTTTGCTATTTATTTGTGGTAGAAAGCAGTTTTTGACCTTAAGAGTTTTCTACAATCTGGATTTTGCTAATGTATCTCCATGAGTTTTTAAAAATTATTTCTGTTTGGGTTTGGGTACCTGCAAACTGGCAAGTCTAGAACCTTGATTCAGGTTCTAGATTGGGTATGGAAGGTATAATAATTCATAGATGTAGCTAGTACCAATGATGTTACCTATTTTATGAGGATTTTGCATTACTGTAATGTTTTAGCACTTCCTTGTTTGTTAGGATGTGTAGAGAAATGACCTTTCGTCATTTATTGGTGATAGCTTCTTTAAAGGAAGTCATGCTGTATAAATGTTTGATTCTCTTTGTCAGTTTCCAGAACAGTGACTTGATAACAAAATGACCGGTTTTTCTTGAGTACCATGTTTATTTTTCATGATTAAATGTAAACAGTGTTTACCATTTTGCTGTCCTACTTGATTTTTTTGAGGACACAAAACATTGTATACATTCCTGGTTAAAGAAGAAATCTTTGTGATCATGAAGGTCAGTTTCAGGGCAGTGAAGTTTAAGACATTATTCCTATTTGCCAGTGAGAAACTGACTTCAGCACATGTATCTCAGTGTGTCAGTAGTAGGCTGCTCTTGTAACGTTTGGATGCTGTCACTGATTGGTTAGAAAGGTTACTGCATGGACCCTTGGTTTATTCTGCCTTGTAGAGGAGTGCAGTGGGGTGTGTCTTGTACTTCTTCATCCGAATTCAGTTGCAAGACTAAATACTAGAGATTAAAAGTCTTCTGAGTAGAAGCTTGTATCTTAGCAGGTGGATCATTACATGTTAAATTGAACATTTGGTAAAACACTTGGTAATTGTTTTCTTTTTGATAACCTTTTTTAAAAGATTTATCTATTATTATATATACAGTATTCTGCCCCCATGAGTGCCTGCACACCAGAAGAGGGCGTCAGATGACATTATAGATGGTTGTGAGCCACCATGTGGTTGCTGCTAATTGAACTCAGGACCTCTGGAAGAGCAGTCAGTGCTGTTAACCTCTGAGCCATCTCTCCAGCCCAAGTTGGTTTTTTTTCCTTAAATTAACAAGTATTTATGGAGTGTGCTCTAATTTTTAATGGATGTACATATTGAATAATCAAGCCAGACTGATAAAGGTATATATCCCCTCATATTAATTACTTCGTGGTAATTTTGTTACCAAATGTTTCAGGCCTTACCTTGTCCTTCTAGGAATAGGGTTCACTTGCATTATTAGAAATATGACTATCCGCTGGGCATGGTGGTGTATGCCTTTAATCCTAGCACTTGGGAGGCAGAGGCAAGAGGATCTCTGTGAGTTTGAGGCCAACCTGGTCTACAAAATGAGTCTAGGACAGCCAAGGCTACATAGAGAAACTCTGTCTAGAAAAACCAAATTAAAAAAAAGAAAGAAAGAAATATGACTATCCATAAAAGATTATTTGTTAACTTTATATAGTAGTTATTACATAGAAAGGATGATAAGAAGGAACAATATTCCTGTTCTCTGAAGATTATTATAGTAGTGGATATGACCACTAATTCAAGTTACATGTAGGCTGAACTTTCTTGCTTTCAAATAGTCATCCCCACCCAGGGTCAAGGATTTGATTGACAGTGCATTGCATTTCATATAGCTCTTAAAAGTTAAACATTAAATTTGAACAGCTCTAACCTAGTTTCTGATTTTAATTTATTAGTTAGCAACTACTTCTCTGAATATACTTAAGAATAGGCAGTTAAAAGTCAGCTGTTTAGTGTCTTCTGACATCATTTCTTTGCTTAATCTTAAGACAGGAACACAAATATAGGCATGTTTTATATAACTATACCAGCTTGGGAAATTATTAAGCATCTTTGGGAATTTATATGCTTGTACCATCTTTCCCTCTTCCTCTTCAACTGCTGCCCTTGGAAAAGATGCTGCTGCTGCTGCTGTGGCGGCTGCTTCTTTTCCTCTTCCTCCTCCTCTTATTTTTTAGTGTTGCTGATTGAACCTAGCAATTTGCACATAGTAGGCAGGTCTTCTGCTGAGCTGTATCCTCAGCCCTGTTTTAATTTTTATTTTCTGAGGTAGTGTCTTACCAAGTGTGGCCTTGAACTCACTCTGTAGCCTATGCAAGTCTTGAACTTTCACCTCTTTCTGCCTGAACCCAAGTAGCTGGGATTACAGACATATACCATCAGGCTTGACTAAGATATATTTCTAGCAGACATTTATGCATGCCATAGCTAGTTACTAGGATATGTAGAGGAGAAATTGAGCATCTCAAATTCCTCAGTAAGATTTACGTATATTTTGTAGTCGGAGAGATACCTCAGTGGTTAAGAGTGGATGCTCTCCAGGAGACCCGGACTGGATTCCCAGCATCACATGACAGCTCTCAAATGTTTATTACTCCAGTTCCAGGACATTCAGTGACTTCTTGTGGCCTTCGTGGACATCAGGCACATGTGCGGTGCACAGACATACCCAGAGACAGAACACTTACACATAAAGTAAATGAAAAGTTTAAGTGCATTTTTGTTCTTGATGGTATACATTATCACAAAGTGATAGAAAGCTGATATTTTGAAATGTGCAGTATAGATTGAAAGGCAGGGTTCACTAGTAATTTTGTTTTTCAGACAGGATCTCATTAATCCCAGGCTGGCCTAGAGCTTTTAAAAAATTATATTTATCTTATTTTATTTTAAGTGTGAGTGTTTTTGGCTACATGTGTGTGCTTTGTGCTGTGGCGGTCAGAATAGGGAGGGTGTTGGAGTCTCTGGGACTGGAGTTGGGGCTGATTGTCCTGCGAACAGCAACAAGTGCTCCTGCCAGGCTAGGACTCTTGAGTATTGCAGCCTTATCCTCTCAAGTGCAGATGCTGTGGGGGTGTTCCATCTTCTTCTGTTATTGTTGAGATTCAGGTTACATTGAGATATTAAGTGGAGCTACTAGAAAAGGATCCAAAATTTAGATCTAATTCTGCTTTTCATCTTAAGTACCTCAAATCAGGTCATCTAGTTTCTTTATATTTCTATCTTCTCATCTGTTGGGAGAAATAAAGTAGCTTTTATTTCTCTCAAAGTTGTTAAGGAAAAAATGAATTTGTTTTATTTATGTGTACATTAGAAGTAAGAAAATGCAATTATTAGTATTTTATATTATAATTTTTCAATGGCCTATTTGCAGTCAAGGTCAGTTTTCCTCCTTTTGATAGGAGTGAAGCTGAGCTAATCTTCAGAAGATTGGTATTCAGCATAGTCCTTAGCTATCTTGACTAATGATGTGGATTTTTATTTTCCTCAACTTAGAGCCGAGTTTGTTTTGGACCTTGGTGATGCTCCATTTCCTGCTCTTGGCCTTTGTCCTTCTAAATTTGGAATATGACTGAAATAAATAGTTCTGCAGTGAGCTCAGAGTAAAGTTCCTTTTCAGAATAGAAGTTCTGCTTTATAATGAAAGGATTTAATCCTGTTTCATATACATAAAAAGTCATGCATCTCTTTTATATGGACTTGAAAAATTGTACTGTTGACTCTTAATTAATGTTTGTTTTAGGACATTAGATGTGAAAGTAAGAAATGAATATTTTGTGTCAGTAAACCTGAAGGTTGTCTTTAGGAAATGTACATGAGCTGTGTGCTTTGCTTTGTGCTCATTGTGCACTGCTCTTAAAAAATAGTAATAAGATGGCATGAAAATTTTTTTTATTATTGGACTGGGCATGGTGGCATGTGCCTTTAATTTGTGCATTAAGGATGCAGAAGCAGGTAGATCTCTGAGTTTAAGGCCAGCCTGGTCTCAGGTTACCTTGGCTGTTTAGTGAGATCCTGTCCTAAAAATCACTTTTTTTGTTGTTGTTGGTTTTTTCAAGACAAGGTTTCTCTGTGTAGCCTTGGCTGTCCTGGACTCACTTTGTAAACCAGGCCGGCCTTGAAAATAAATCACATTTTAAAAAGTTGTTTTGATGATCTAAATGTCCCTGGTAGTTGGTTGGTAGTGTAAGTATCACTTAGTCTATGTAGCATTGTGCTTAGCTAGAGAAGAGCCTGAATAGTCGCCAAGTTGCGGAAACTGACACGTGGGCAAGCCATTAGAAAGCTAGTACAAGATAACTAGGGGTTTCAGGTAAGCATTCTGAGTTTCCAGTCCTTGAGGGACATTCAAGTACTTCATGTATAGACATGGAGTTCAAAAGGGATGCCTGTGCTAAAAGGAAATATTTGAGAGTTCTTTGGAAATTATAGGCATAAAAGGAAGTCCTAGAAATAGAGAACTTCTATTTAGGAGAGAGAGGCCAAATGTTTCTATTCTTACACATACAAAATGCATGCTAAGGGACAGCCAGGAGTATTGGTTCCTCAGTAAGCAGAATAGTCCAGAAGAATGCAACTGAGCACCCGAGAAAAGCATGGGAAGGCTGGGTGTGTTGGTACATACATTTGCTTCTAGTACTCAGGAGACTAAGATGAGAGTTCAGAGTTCTAGAACAAAATGAAAAAACTAGGGCTGAGGAGGTGGCTCAGTGGCTAAAGTGCTTGTTTTGAAAGTCTAGGAGCTAGAGTTCTGATGCGGTCAGATACCAGATGCAGTGGTGCACGTCTGTAATTCTAGTCAGCCTACAGTGAGAGAGAAGTTGGAGATAGGAGAGTCTCTGGAAGCTCATGCACCAGCAAGCCTGAGTGTGCTCAGTGGTGAACAAGAGACCGTGCCTCAAATGAGGTGCAAGAGAAGGTCCAACACCCAAGGTCATCCTCTGACCTTATATGGGTTCTTGCCATGTATACATATATTTATATTCTTTCTCCCTCTCCCTATTTCTCTCCCTTTCTCCCTCTCCCCCTCTTTTTCCCTCTGTCTCAAAGAATACTCCCCCAAACATACATTGGATTTACTTTTCAGAGGTTATTAGTAGTGTCCGTAAAAGCAGTCAAAAAGTGTGGTAATGAAAGATGTTAAAAATAAAATTTATTTATTTATTAATATTAGGAATTGAATCCAAGCCCTCATGTATGCTAAGCAGGTGCAGTACTATTGAGCTATAAAACCCTTGTCCTCCCAATTTTATTTTATTTTTATTATTAAATTTAGACTTGAATTTTTTTAAAAGATTTGCTTATTTATTTGAGTGCCCTGCCTGCAGTACATGTGCATACCTGAAGAGGGCATCAGGTCACATTAGATGGTTGTGAGGCACCATGTGGTCGCTGGGAATTGAACTCAAGACCTCTGGAAGAGCAGCCAGTGCTCTTAACCTCTGAGCTGTATCTCCGCAGCTCCTAGACTTGAGTTGGTTACCATGTGGCTTTTATCATGTAAAAAGGTTTCCTCTTGTTGTTTATTAATATCAAACTGGTCAAGAATATTGGTCTATAGACAACTTTGCAATCTAGAACATTGGAGCAGTCTCAGATTTCCAAAAATCTATCCTTAACTCTAGAGAATTACACATGTGTGTTTGTATGACATATGGGACTTACTACTCTATGAATTGAATAGTTGTAAATGTTTCCAGAACAATATTGTTTACAAGGTAGGTACTCCCTTCATATGATCCCTTGATCGTTTAGAAATAAATATGAATAACACAAACTTCAAAGTTTCTTTTCTTTTTTCTTTTTTTCTGAGACAGGGTTTCTTTGTCATCCTGACTGTCCTGGACTGACTTTGCAGACCAGGTTGGCCTCAAACTCTCAGAAATCTACCTGCCTCTGCCTCTTGAGTGCTGGGATTAAAGGTGTGCGCCACCACTGCCCTGTTAGAAATAAAGCTTTGATCAGTTATTGTATCTGCATGTTGATTTGCCCTTGTTGTGTTTTCCTTTACTGTGAAATTATGGGGCAAATTTACTATAATGGAACTGGGAGGGTGGCACACACCTTTAATCCAAGCAAAGGCAGATATGATCTCCAAGTTCTAGGCCAACCTGGTCTACATAGGGAGTTACAGGTCAGTCAGAGCTACATAGATCCTGTTTCAAAAAGCCAGCCCCCCAAGGACCCCCCCCAAACCAAAAGCTACAACAAAAAAGCTTTTACTGTAAAGTAATGAAGAATTGGGACGAAGAAATCCATTCTGTCACTGCTTTCTGGATCATAATTTTCATATCCTTCCTGTATGTAACATGTACTTTCTGTTAATCTCAACTGAAAAACTTATGTTCAGTCCTGATGAGACTTGATGTGCTGGAGTTGGTTAGCACTCCTCTTTTCTGAGGGGTAGGGGAGGGATGATAGGGGAAAAGGGAGGGAGGGTGGGATTGGGAGGAGAGGAGGGAACGGGCTACCATTGGCATGTAAAGTGAATAAATACATAAATGAATTTTAAAAGACTCATTATTCACTCAGCCTTGAATCAGGATCTTGTGATGTACATTGTCAACTCCAGTTGTACTTCTCTTAATACTGAAGACTGAATTCAGAAGGCACCATCATCAGTATGTGTCCCTCACAATGCCCACAGCTAGAACTGAAATCAGAGTGCACAGTAACGATTTTAGGACAGGGAAGAAAGATGCATATAAGCAGTAGTGCATGGCAGTTCTGAAAACTAGATAGTCCCTGCTCCTTCCACTCTGGAGAATTATATTGCCATGGTTTTATTTCCTCTTCCCACCACCCCAGCTCACTCTATTTTTTCTGGCTCTGTGCTCTTGGAAATTTTTATCTTTGCATAATTTTTCTTTTTTAAAATCTGAAGGTGTACAAGTCTTCTCTTTATTGTGACAACACACCTGGGAGAGCTTCGTATATTTGAAAGTCAAGAAGATGGGTGCTCTGCTAGCTCTGCTTCTTGCTATCTCTGTCTGTTGTATTGTTTAGTAACTCCAGAGTATACTCTGTATTGGAATTAAGGCTACTGTTTGTTCCTTATTCTAATAGTAAAGGTCGCGTTTTCTCCACTGCTTTAGGCTGTGGAGCTAAGACATGTATGTATGGTTTTTGTATATAGTTACTTTGGCTTATAGGTCAGTATAATTTATAATGGTAGTTTTTTTCTCTAGATCTTGTGGTGCTGTTTGCAATGTTGCATATTTGTCACTATTAGAATATATTATGCAATTACTGTGTAGTTTTGTATGAATATATTGTGATTGAGATATTAGGTTACTCTTTATTTTTCTATTTTTTTATGTTGTTGTTTAGTTTTCTGTGACAGGGTTTCTTTGTGTAGCCTTGGCTACTGTGGACTTGCTTTGTATAACAGGTTGGCCTCAAGCTCACAGAGATCCTCCTGTTTCTGCCTCCCACATGTTAGGATTACAGGTGTGTGCCGGCTAATATTAGGCTACACTTAAATTTCAGAAAAATGATAATCGAGTTATAAACCTTGCTTATTGTTGGTATTTAGTAGTTGCCATCTTATTTTGACTTATATTGATATGTCAAGTTTTAAATTAAAATTTATTTAATTTTTTAGAATTTTATTATTACAATTTTTTTAGACAGGGACTCACTTTGTAGTCCTGTGAGATTTAACATTGAATTGGCCCTAGCTCTCTTAGAATACTCACTACATTTGTGTTGTGTTAGTAAATGTACAGAGAGGGAGAGAGAAGACCATGCGATGATGTTTCAGTATATGGACTTACTCCTGAGACTAAGAGCTAATCTTCTGCTCTCTTAGACAGTTTGGTAAGGCGCGCTCAGGTGATTGCATTTTTATCATTCTAACTGAGGAGAAGTGATGCAATTACTGCTGTTTCTGAGGGAGGGATCATTCTTTTTATGGCCTTTGTAGTAAGGTTTTGTACTTCTATAGATTCTTCCAGGCTGGATGAGATAGGATTATTTTGTGAGTTAACTTTTTATAGCCTTGACATACCTTACTGAACTCATCCTGTCCTTGTTTTCAATCAACTAAATCTCTACCTTGTCTCCAGTGTGGTGTAGCAGAACGGGTACCTGCTGGACTCGTGTATTCTGGGAGCACTAATGCTTCTCACTTTGGGCAGGTTGCGTACCCTTTTGTAATCTGCAAAGTTAGGAAAACTAAACCTGTTCTGGATAGTTGTAAGGTACAAATAAGACAATAGGTTAAAAATGCGTACTATTCCAGGTACTTTAAACTTTAAATAACAGGTACTTTAAACATTGTGCTTAACTTCTTAAATGAAACATTACCTTTCTTTTTTTGTAATTGTTCAGTTTCCTAGGAGAACTCTATGCTTGCAAAACACTTGGTGTAGTACTTACCTTAGAATCTGAGTGAGGGCTTAGAATGTAGGTCAGTACTACGGTGTTGGTGTAGAATTTGAACCAGATACTAGAGATTGTTAAATAAAATATGAAGAGAAATGGCATTAATTTTTTATAGTGTTGTGCAACTGTTTTGTGTCTTAACTTTTACCAAGAAGTAATCCTCTGCTTTTTTTTTAAAATAAAGAATCTAATAAGGAGAACCCCAGTTTACTTGTATATTTGGAGTTTATCTCTAATGAGAATGAATTAATAAATAGATAAATGACCAAATTTGAAACACAAAAAGCAAATGATGTCTTAGAAAATTTATAGAAATCTAGAAAATAGATGCTATTTTTTGCCTAAAATATTTCTCTCTTCTAGTTTCTCTTGAAATTTGATTGCCATAAAGAAGTGGTGCTGCATATCTTTAATCCCAGCACTTACTCCCAGCATTTGGGAGGCAGAGATAGGTGGATCTCTGTGTTTGAGGCCAGCCTGGACTACAGAGTGAGTTTCAGTACAGCTAGCACTACACAGAGAAACCCTGTCTTAAAAAACAACAACAAAAAAGTATTGAATAGAAGAAAGGGGGACAAGTGCTGAGATGTTTTTCTGATAAATAAATTTATTATTGTGATATTTTTTCATTTCAGAAAGATCCAGATTACCTGAGACTATGGTTGGACAATTTTGTTTTAAGCTATGAACAATTTTTAGATGTTGACTTTGAAAAGCTGCCTACAAGGTATGTAGAAACACTCTGGGTGAGGTTTGTTAATTTGGCAAAAGTATTTTATTGAGGTATTACAAGAACAGCAGCTATGCTGACAGCCTTTATACTCCTGTGTGACTGTATTCTCATGACAAATGCTGCTCAGTGATCATAGCAGTGTTCCTGGGCAATAACATAGCTGCCTCTCAGAAACCTCTGCTTTGCTTTAGTGAGCTTCTACTCTCTCAGTGGTATGAAATTCACTTAGTTTCTGACACCAGCTATTCAGTGTAGCACCAGAGCTTGCAAGTGGAAGACAGAGGCCTCCACAAGAATGCTTTTACTTCAGACAGTCATCCACATTTTTCCCCCCAGAGCTGAGGGCCGAACCCAGGGCAAGCACTCTACCACTGAGCTAAAGCCCCAACCCCCAAATTTTTTTATTGCATCTATTTAGTTCCCTTCCTTATTTCCTTCCTTCTCTCCTTCCCTCCTTCCTCCCCTCCTTCTTTCCTTCTCTCCCTCCTTCTTTCCCTCCCTCCCTTCCCTCCCTCTCTTCTTCCCTCCCTCCCTTCTTCCCTTCCTCCTTCCCTCTCTCCCTCCCTCCCTCCTTCCTTCTCTCCTTCCCTCCCTCCCTCCCTCCTTCCTTCCTTCCCTCCCTTCCTCCTTCCTTCCCTCCCTCCCTCCCTCCTTCCTTCCCTCCCTCTCTCCCTCCCTCC
>OU015743.1:45685136-45707566 GCA_907169655.1 Acomys percivali | reverse complement strand
TCCTTCCCTCCCTCCCTCCCTCCTTCCTTCCTTCCCTCCCTCCCTCCCTCCCTCCCTCCCTGCTTCCTTCCTTCCTTCCTCTAGTGTCTTAAGTTTGAACACTTTGCTTCCTTGCCTATATCTTACAGGGTAGATGATGTGCCTCCAGGAATCTCGCTGCTTCCTGATAATATTCTACAAGTTCTGAGGATCCAGCTGCTGCATTGTGTTCAGAAAACAGCAGATGGGTTAGAGGAGCAACAACAAGCCTTGTCAATTTTGCTTGTCAAATTCTTCATTATTCTTTGCAGGTATCTGCTATAAAAAATTAAAATTTTAGCATAATTATTACCAAAATAATAATAGTAATACTCATTAGTGATATTTGTATGAGTCTTTAAGGAATGTGTATATTTTTTTAGTATGATTTGTTAGCACACTGGAAAGCTGCTTCATTTATATATTTGTTTATTTATTTGGTTTTTTGGTTTCTCTGTGTAGCCTTGGCTGTCCTGGACTCACTTTGTAGACCAGGCTGGCCTTGAACATACAGTGATTCTCCTGCCTCTCCCTCCTGAGTGCTGGGATTAAAGGCGTGTGCCACCACACCCAGCGGGAAGCTTCTTAATTATTATGCTTAATTATAGAGACACTCTGCCAAGAATTTTAAATGTGTACTGTCAAGATGGCATCAGTGCTGCTAAGCCTGATGACCTGAGTTCCATCTCCTGGACTCAGGTAGTGGAAGGAGAGAATTGATTCCCTACAGTTTTCTCCTCTAGTCTCCCACCCACACAATGTCACACAGGAGCCAGTACAGTGTACATGCATATACAAAAATAAATTTTGACAAGTATAATAAAATTGTTGGTTAAAAAAAGAATAAATTTAAGTGTAATTTTAAAGACAGTGGCAGAAGTTTTTATTTTAGCAAGATATGGTTATACTAATATTTCTGTATGGTTCTCATCAGTCACTGTTTGTACTTGTGTGCATACAAGCCTGCATATGTGTGCTAGACATCAAGATGTCAACCTTTTATAGAGTCTCACTATGTAGTAGTCTGCCTGGACTAGAATTTACTAGGTAAACTAAGCTAGTCTTGAACTTAATAGAAATGTACCTGCTTCTGATTTAAGAGTGCTGGGATTAAAGGTGGTGGTGGTGAGACCACCTCTCTTCACTTCCACCTCCCTATTTTGAGAGTTATTTGGGGTGTGTGTGTGTGTGTGTGTGTGTGTGTGTGTGTGTGTGTGTGTGTAGGTGTGTAGTCTGGAGGACAATTTGGAGGAGTCAGTTTTCTCCTGTGTCCCAGGGATCTAATTCAGGTTGTTAGCCTTGGTGACAAATCCCTGTACACTGTGCCATCTTGCCATCCCCAAAGATGTTGAATATTTATTTATTTATTTATTTATTTATTTATTTATTTATTGAGACAAGGTTTCTCTGTGGAGCCTTGGCTGTATGTGACTCACTTTGTAAACCAAGCTGGTCTCATATTCATAGAGATCACCTGTCCTTCCCTCCCTGAGTGCTGGGATTACTGGTGTGTGCCACCACGCCTGGTGGATGTTCAATTTTTAATCTCTTGAGAAAAAACCAGACCATTTTCCAGAGTAGCTATTATAATTTAAATGCTACCTGCTTAAATTTCAATTTTTGTACACTCTTACCAATGCTTACTCAGTGTCCTACTTTGTCTTATAGTGAACACGAATGCGGTCTCTATGCCTGATGGTTTTGAACATTTTTGACATGCTTATTAGTTATAAGTAGTACATTGTGAGGTATACACAGAGTTCAGAATTTAAAAACCTTCTTTTTAATTATGTCTATGTACATATGGCAGCCACTTTCAGAGGCCAGATGAGGATGTCAGATCCTCTGGGGCTAGAGTAACGTGGTAGTGAGCCAGCTGAGGTGGGTGCTGGGAACTAACTGAGATTCTCTGAAAGACCAGTATGTGTTCATAGCCACAGAGCCATCTCTGTAGTCCCTACACAGAGGATTTTAAGTGTTCTTGTGTTAGAGAAAGGTATAAACAGCTAAGATGTCATCCTAATTTAATTTAAGTTGTGAACTCTGTAATAGTAATATCTTATGCATCATTTCCTATTTTACTATCATTGATATTTCATTTGCTAACATTTGTTCTCAGGATCCAAACTGAATATAGTAAAAATATATTGCGCATATGTAATAAATGTTATTCTTTTTATCTCCTAGGAATTTATCAAATGTAGAAGAAATTGGGACTTGCTCTTATATTAACCATGTCATTACCATGACAACACTGTATATTCAGCAAGTAGGTGTGAAAATATTCCTTTTTGTTGCTTTATGGAGACTAACTGGGATTTACTTTTTTAAAAAAGTTTAATATATTTTAATATATTTTTTAAAAAGTTTAATATATTGCTCAGTATTTTCAAAGAAGGTAGTAATTGAAAAGACAACTAAAATTAGTAATTGGTAACAGATAATTTTATAAATCTTATATTTTCTTTTTTAAATGATTTATTTAATTTTATTTCATGTTCATTGGAGTTTGCCTGTATAAGGGTGTTGGATACTTGAACCTGTAGTTAAGACAATTGTGAGCTTCCATGTGGGTGCTGGGAATTGAACCTGGATCCTCTGGAAGAGTAGCCAGTGCTCTTAACCACTGAACCATCTTTCCAGCCCCAAATCTTATGTTTTCTAAAAATAGACAAGTAGCTATTAATACATTATTTTAATTTAAAATTTTTTATAGTTTAAAAAAATGATACCATGTTTATTTTAAGTTTGAAGCATTTTATGTATCATATATCTTACTGAAAAACATGAGTTTCAAAGAAGTTTGCCTAATTTAACATCTGAGAAAATATATCTAGCCCATATGATTAAATGACTCTTACAGACTCAAAGGGGAAGTTAGGTTTATGTTAATAAAAGTGACTTATTGTAAGCTGATAAATGAAACATGCCTTTAATTTTATGTTTAAATTTATTCTCAGTTAAAAAGCAAAAAAAAGGAGAAGGAAATGGCTGATCAGACGTCTATTGAAGAATTTGTGATCCATGCATTGGCATTCTGTGAAAGTTTGTATGATCCGTATAGAAATTGGAGACATAGAATTTCAGGGTATGTCATATAAATTGATAATGTTGAGACTGAGCCTTACTATGTAGCCTCGGCTGGTTTGGAGCTTGATGTATAGACTAGCTGGAGAGATGCACTTGGCTCTGGAGTGCTGAGAGTCATGTTAACACCTGACGATGGCTCAGTGTGCAGAGTAAGTGCGTGCTTGCCACATATGCATGAGTGCCTGTGTTCTGAGCCCTGGAACTCATGTAAAAGCCAGATGTGAGAGTATCAATGTCTGTAATTATAGTGTTCTTTTGAAGAAATGGGAAGTGGAGACAAGAAAAACCCTGGAGATTGGCAGGAAAGCTGAACTGGCATATGCAGTAGAAAGCCAACAGAGGCACTTTCAAAATGCAGAAGCCAAGATTGATGCCTGAGGCTGTCCTTTGACCTTCATACACACAGCATGTGCCTTCATTCCCACATGCTTGACACATCCATCATACATACATTATAAATCACAAAACAAAACCTTGAATGCCATAAATGTGTGGGTTTTTAGTGAGTCTTCTGTATGTGACTCTTAAAAGATCTATATGAAAACAGTATGGAAAGATGCATAGTAGATTTACATATGGGAGTATAAAAATAATACAGTATCATGGACAGTATTACTCACTATAATAAAGTTGACTGGGTAACAAAACATCAGTGAGAACTTCACATGATACCCTGAGAAAGATGCCATTGTCTCTGTAGTAGTTAGCAGTTCAGCTATGAGTCCAAGCCTAACTGTGAGAAAGCACCAAACTAAATCCAAAATAAGAACTTCCTATTAGAGGGAGAGGCTGGTGCACACCTGTAGCCCATAGATGTACAGAATTTATGGGTAATTTCAGATATTTTCCATTTATGTTGTTCTTAATAATAGTAAATATAATTTTCAGGACATGATAAAAATCTCTGTGATTTATTTATTTATTTTTCACCATTCCACTAGTTGAAAGTATTATTGGCCTTAATAGGCTTTATTCTCTAATCTCTTTATCACCATGGCTGTCTAAGCAACTTTATTTTGTGTTGAACTATAATATTCTTAGTAGAAGCATGTATACTTTGTATTGGCCTTGTTAAAAATTATAGAAAACATACACAAAAACTCTTGGAATTTTCATTAAAAAAATAATACCATCCCATACTGAATCTGCATCTTTAAAATGAGGGAACTTAAAGATCTGGACCCATTGCAGCTGAGTAAAACATCAGTAAGAAACAGGTCAGTCGCCGGCTTCTAATGTCCCCAAGTAACATTGTCATAGTCTTAGCTGTCCTCTGTCAGAACTGCCATGCAAATCCTTCCACAGATTGGAAATTTAAATGCTGGCTTTTAAATTCCCAGTTATTTGCAAACTTAACTTGGCTGTCACAATGCACAATAAAAAAACATTCTCTAATTGGTAACCACTTAGGTTACTGTTGTTAACTCTTTTTTTTTTTTTTTTTGGGTCCATTGCATCAGTCCTGAAGATGTTTTATTTAGCATGCAACCCAAAATTTGAATGTTAAATTTGTTTATTATTGCTTTTAAATTGTGCCTTCTCTGCGTACTTATGATGTAATTTATTACTGACTTCTTTTCTAACGATAGACGAATCCTTAGTTCTGTGGAAAAGAGCAGACAGAAATACAAACCAGCTTCTCTCACAGTGGAGTTTGTTCCTTTCTTTTATCGTAAGTAGACCCTAATTTACTTAACTTTGATTTTGATCAACTTTGATTACTGTTATTTTTCTTACTCTGATTCTGACCTTAGTTTAGTTTATGAGTTTATAAGATAAAGACTGTTAAAGAGTAAAACCACTGGGTAAGTTTATTTGTGTTTGGTTATGATTATGGTTTTCAGTTTGGTTAGTTTTCTCCATGTTTCTCTCTCTCTCTCTCTCCTTCCTTCCTTCCTTCTCTCTCTCCCTCCCCCCTCTCTTCTTTCCTTCCTTCCTTCCTTCCTTCCTTCCTCTCTTCTTTTTTTTTTTTAAAGGTTTTTCAAGACAGTTTCTCTGTGTAGCCTTGGCTGTCCTGGATTCGCTTTGTAGACCAGGCTGGCCTCAAACTCACAGAGATGCACCTGCCTCTGCCTCCAAGAGCTGGGATGCATGCTACCACTGCCTAGATTCCATATTTTTCTTTTTAAGAAGAGCTGAGGATTTAAAAGATAGTATATTTCAGAACATAAAAATTTTTACTAAAAACTAAAAACTTGGCTAGAGA
The DNA here is from genome assembly GCA_907169655.1 of Acomys percivali. Classification (NCBI taxonomy): domain Eukaryota; kingdom Metazoa; phylum Chordata; class Mammalia; order Rodentia; family Muridae; genus Acomys; species Acomys percivali. The sequence continues at coordinate 45,702,252 of OU015743.1, read as the reverse complement.
TATCCTAAGGATACGTATTTAACATGTACAAAACCTACCATTTGATCTTTAGAAACAGAAAACAAACCAGTTTATACCCAAACCATTAAGAGACTTTACTACTGTATATGTGCATGGCTATAAATTTGTTCTGGTTTCTCCCTCACTTCTGGTTTTATACTGAGGCAGGGTTTCATGTCTCCTAGCCTGACTTCAAACTTGCTACAGCTGAGAATGACTTGAACTTGTGAGCCTCTGGTCTCTTCCTGAATGCTGTCATTACAGGCCTGTGTCACCACACCTGGCTGGCGCTGACGCTTAAAAAAGTGATTTTGCTGGGGGGCTGGAGAAATGGCTCAATAGTGAAGAGCACTTGCTGCTTTGTTGAGGACCATGGCTGCTTCCCAATACTCCTGTGGTGCTCATAACTGCCTATAACTTCAGTTCAGGGGACAGCCTTTTCTGGCCTCCCTGGGTCTCCATACACATGGTGTACATACATACACATAAATAAAGATGAATAAATCTGAACCAAAAAAGATTGTGCTGGGGCTATAGTTCAGTTTGTAGAATGCTTGCCTGTCATGTACTAGGTTCAGTTCCTATACCTGCACTAATGGTGCACGGTGCACAGTGGAACATAAACTGTAATCTAAGCCACAAGGTAGAACCACAAGGGTCAGGTCATCTCTGACGACATAGCAAGTCTGAGGCCAGCCTGGGATACACAGGACCGTGTCTTAAAAAAGAGAAATTATGCCATCTTCCAAGAATATAGAAAAAAATTACAAAATATAAAAGGAGCACTTTCTTTTTTTCGTTTTTCAAGACAGGGTGTCGTGTGTAGCCTTGATTGTCTTGGACTCACTTTGTAGACCAGATTGGCCTCAAATTTACAAATCCACCTGTCTCTGCGTCCTGAGTGCTGGGATTAAAGGTGTGCGCCACTATGCCTGACAACACTTTGTTTCTTGAGTATATTGTTTATTGGAATATTTAAAATCTTAATGTTTGCCACATTTGCTTCAGTGTCTACTTTCTGCCCCCAGTACAATAAAGTACAATAAAGATAGTATAGATGAATTTTAATTTAGAACATGGTTGCTCTGGCAAGAGATAACATCCAAAGACCTTCTGGGTCTGTGTGATCTGGCTAGAATATAAACACACCTTTAATCCAGGAGACAGAGGCAAACAGATCTGAGTTCAAGGTCGGCCTGGTATAAAGCAAGTATCAGGTAAAGAAAAGCTGAGGTCCAGGCATGGTGGTACATGCCTTTAATTCCAAACAGTGAAGGTATTGTATGTAGAAGGAAATACCCATGTTTAAAAGTGATGTCTGATTGAGTGGCAGAAAACATGGCAAATCAGAGAAAGATTTGACAGAATAAGATACGCCCGACTCTCATGAGAAGAGAGAAGAAAAGGAAGCTACTTAAGGGGCAGTGCAGAGAAGGGGAGGAGACAGTTTTAGAGTCAGAGAATGAGAAGGAGCCATAAGATTAGAAAAGATTGCTGGAGTTTGAGGCCAAGCAGAGCAATTCAGAGGCTGAGAGAGAAACCAGATTGAATAAGTCAGCTGGAGAAGAGTTTGAGCCAGAACAGCTGAGTTGAACCAGCCAGCCCAGAGCTCAGAAAGAACAGGAAAGGGTGAGCTTATTAAGCAGTAAGTCTCAGAGGCTGAAAACATTCTAGGCCTAGGTTAGAATGTATGGAGGCTAGAAGCTTCCAGAACTAGGTCTAGGTTAGCAGACAGGCAGTAAGCCTCCAAGACAACAGTTACCTCAGGAGCGTAAAAGTTCTTTTTACAAGACAAAAATAGCCTTGTTTGCTCAGTGAACAGCTATAGTACACATCCTGTGTCACTACCCATAGTGGTTGACTTTACCCAGCTAGTCAAATGCACATACTCTTAATAAGCTATGATCGGAATTGGCCTCACTTTGAAGATACAGGACAGGAAACCAACAATCCAGTACAGTAGTATGTTTCTGTTCAGCTGCCTAAGAAGTGTTCTTCAATTAAAGGTGTGGTGCACGCCTTTAATCCCAGTACACAGGAGCCAGAGGCAGGGGGAATCCATGTGAGCTTGAGGCCAGCCTGGTCCATAAAGTGAGTCCAGCACAGCCAAGGCTACACAGAGAACCCTGTCTTGAAAACAAACAAACACAAACAAGAAAGAATTGTTCTTTAAGTCTGTCATATAAAATTATGAGGCCAAAATGGAATGAGATCCACCCCGGTTTAGAAATACAGTGTCCTTAGAAGTCTTAGACCTTTGTCTGTGTAAATTGTGCACATGTTTTATCTGAAAGCACTTCATTTTTTTCTTGTAAATGATATTTGGTTGTATTGTCTATTGTTATTAGTACATAGAAACAGGGGTTTTTTGTTTGTTTGTTTTTTTGGACAGGTTTCTTTGTGTAGCCTTGGCTGTCTTGGACTCACCTTGTAGATCAGGCTGGCCTCAAACTCACAGTGATCCACCTGCCTCTGCCTCCCGAGTGCTGGGATTAAAGGCGTGTGCCACCACACCTAGCCCCTAGAAATAGTTTTTATATATTGATCTTATATTCTATGATCTTGCTAAATAAATTCACATCTAAGTTGCAGTAATCCTTATGCTGTTCCTTAAGGTTTTTTATGTATATTGTCATGTCTATAAAATATGCATCCTCACTTTTCCTGATGTCCAAATGTTAGTTAAACCCAGCTTTGCATTTCAGGACCTACATGTTATGGCTCTGTTGGATATTTTTTCATTTTATATCTTGTACAGTTTTAAAAATTGTATTTATGTATGTGCACAGGTACTCCTACCATTGTGCCTGTCTGGAGGTTATAGAACAATTCGCAGGGTTTGATTTTTCTCTATCCACTGGGTAGTTCTTGGGGATTGGCAGCAAGTGTCTTTGTGTACTGAGCCATCTTGTCAACCCCTTTGTGTAATTTTAAATCAGGGTAATTGTTGTAGTATGTTTTGGCTGTTATAATGGAATACTTGCGACTGTGACTTAAACAGTTTTATTTTCTCATAGTTTTAAAGCTGGACATTGTAGGATCAAGGTCCCAGCATGGTTTGGATTTGAGTGAGGCTTCTGTGGTCTGCTGATGGTTTCCTCCTTGTATCATGCTCAGATGTTAGAAAGACTGTTACCTCTTCTTACATGAACATCAGTTTCGTTTTTTTTAGGCATTGGCTTTTCTGATCTTACCTAACCTTAATCAGCTCTTCACAAGCCCTGTCTGCAGTATAGCCGTGTGAGTGTGTGAGTTCAGACATTAGTGAATGAGTTTGGGAGGGATAGTTCAGTGTATACTATTCCATCTCTGTCCCCATCCCCCAAGTTCATGTATTTATCACATGCAAAATATGTTCACTCTATTCTGGCAGTCCAGAGTATCTTAACGTATTCCAGCATTGGCTTTCAGTAGTCTAAAATCCAAAATCTCATATATGAGCAATTCTCAGTGCAATCACATTCCTCTTTATCTGTGAGCCAGTGATAGGTACTTGCAAAATACATTGATGAATCAGGCATAGGATGCAGACTCTCATTCTAAAAGGGAGCAATTGGAAGGAAGAAAGTGGTGACATGTTTTAAGGTGTCATAAAATCTGGAAAGATAACATTCCATTAGACATCCAGTTTATTTAGCTATTTATAATTATTGTATGTATCTGTGCATGACATATGTGTATGGGCACGCATGCCATGGTATGCATGTGGAAGCCAGACCAGCTTTGTGGAGTTATTTCTTCCCTTCTACTTTTACCTAAGTTTCAGGGATAGGACTCAGGTCATTAGCTTTATACAGCAAGAGCCTTTACTGGCTGAGCCATTTGCTGGTCTTTAAAATAAATTATATAGGGATTTTTACTTCTTCTTTCTCTGAGTCAACACTCACGTGTTTGTCTTTGTGAGCACAGTCTTGCTCCTGAGGCTCTGAGTAGGTCGTCCTGACCCACTGAAACTGTGGTGTGGTCCTCTAAAATCAAAGCAGTCCAACAGTATGCCTTCATTTCCTCCTATTTTCTCTGTTCTCTTTAATTTTTAATGGTAATGTCTTTATTGATATAATCCCACCCTTACTCTGACATGAGCTGAAGTGGCTAAGTAAGTCAGTAAGTCATAAGGTCACTGGAGTCTGGGCCTGGACGCCTTGTCTCACCAGTTCTCCATCAAGAGTAGAGATGAGACACAGTGTAATATGGAGAATTTGTTGTAGAGTGGAATGCATTCTCAATAGGTTGAGTGACGTCTGCTGTGCCAATCTACATTTTAGGAAGGTTGTATGCTGTTTTCTAAATTCTAAAGCAAGAGGTTTTCCTGAGAGTCTGTGTTGTTACAAAAGAAAAAAGAAAATCCTGGGCTGGAGAAGTGGCTCAGAGCACTGTCTACTCTTCCAGAAGTCCTGAGTTCAATTCCCAGCAACTGCATGGTGGCTCACAACCATCTATAATGAGATCTGATGCCCTCTTTAGGTGTGCAGGTGTACATGCATACAGAACACTGTATATGTAATAAATCAATCTTAAAAAAAAAAGAAAGAAAGAAAATCCCAAACAGTCGATTTCACCAATAAAGACTCAAGAGCCAGATATTGGGATGAAAGCCTGCTAGCTCAGAGAGGCAGAGGAAACACCCAGCTGACCTTTTTATTCAGCCAACATCCCAGAAGGAAAAAGCCCTTTTTCCTTTTCCATGCTGTTTTAAAAACCCTTCAACTCAATGTCTTTTCTGTTTCCTGTGCTTCTATCTGTCCTCTGGACTTCCTCTCACTGTCTATTGTTTTTTCCCATGTTAATTTTCTGTCACCCGCTTGCTTGCTCCACTTCTTGTCCTGGGATTAACTTTATTTAATCCTGTTTACAGACAGCTCTTGAATAAAGGAGTGTACTAGGTTGAGCCACACCGCAACTAGAAACAAGTTTTCCAGTTCACAATCTCCAGGTTCACAGTGTGATCAAATATCCTACAACAAGGCTGTGACTGGGTTGACAGACTTGTTTAGATGGTTTCCTGTAGGAGGGAGCAATGGCATGTCCTTATTCTTTATCAGAGTGTCTCCTTCTACAGAAAAATCTTTAGATGTTTAGAACTTTTTCAGCCAGCTGTAGTTATCTATTAATGCTCTTTTAGGGATGCCAGGATACCTCTAGGACCAGAGATAAGAATCAGATCTCATTCTTCTCAATAGTCACTAAAGTCCTGTTGTTTCAGACCTTTGTTTAATTGAGTTCTAACCTGAGAGTCCTCTAAGTCTGTCAATACCTAGTTAGCTATCTAACCAACCAACTACCACCACCACCACCAAGGCTTGAGGCCCTAAAATCATTTAGGAGAGTAACAGTGGGCTAATCTGTCTGCTTTTGGCTGATGGGGGATGTAGAAGGGTTTAAGGTCTCTAGTCTTAGTGACTTTGAGGCCTCAGAGGATAATCAAGGGGATCCAGAAAGGAATTAGATTGCAGGACTACTTGAGGGTGGGTTGGATGTAAATAAGAGGGAAAAAAAGTAAGACAGTGGTTAAACACACAAGTTCCAAAGACTTAATCAATTAAATGTTAAGATTATAGTAGGTATGGCCCATTTTGTCTTTGAAAAAAATCTAGAGAGCCACTTCCAAAGTTATTTACTGAATGAAAAAAAGAAAGAAAGAAAGAAAAGGAAGGACATGACTCCTCTTAGATATGGTGGAGGAGATGGTTTATTGTAGGGAGAGCATAGCCAGAGGCATCTGGAAGGGTCCAGAGTGAACATGGCCAGACTGTGCTGCGACATGTGGGGAAAGCAGAGAGCCAGGAGAGTAAGGGTAGACAAAAGAAGACCAGCATAGCCAAAATGGATGATTATATAGGGAAGAGCAGCTAGAGGACGCGCATGCTAGCTCCTGGGCTGGCGAAGTTTAGGGTAGGGGGCAGGGTATCCCAGTCATACCCTATAACTGGTAGGGCCTGAGGGATGCAGGGAGAACCTGGTGGCCAGTTCTGCTTTGATATGTTAAATAGGCACCTCATCTGGTGGTCCTTGGTTTGAGACTTTACATTCACCACAAGGGAGGTAGTGTCCAACATGGATTGTGCCTGTGCTTTGTTGTTTTTTGTTTTTTGTGGTTTTGGCTATTTTGGCTTTCTCAAGACATGGTTTCTCTGTGTAGCCTTGGCTGTCCTGGACTTACCTTGTAGACCAGGCGATCCGCTTGCCTCTGCCTCCCAAGTGCTGGGATTAAAGGCTTGTGCCACCATGCTCAGCTTTGTTTTTTTTTTTTTTAATAAAAATTATTTAAAATTTTTATTTGTGTTTGTGTATGCTTGAATGATGCCACATTGTGCTTGTGTGGAGGTCAGAGGGCAGTTTGCAGTTGGTTCTCTCTGACATGGGGAGATCAAACTAGGGTTGTTTGTCTTGGTGGCAAACACCTTTTAACCTACCATCCATTTCTCTGGACTTTGAACCTTTCTTTGTATGTAGTGTAGATGAGGTAACACCAGGCATATACATAAAATAGCCAACCTTAATAAAAGCACAAGTGCCTCTTGATGAGTGGTGAATGTGTTTAAAGCAGTGCTTTTGTACAATTGCTCTTTTTAAAAAATCAATTGTACTTTAGAATTAAGAGATATTCCCTAAGCTATATAAGTATATGTAATAAGAATTTTAATATGCTAAAATGACATTCTCTACATCTGTAGGTGGAATAAAAACTATTTTAAGCAATAAAGATTCTTTGAAGATTCACTAGGGAGATGCACTGCATCGTATTTCAGGAGAAACATTTCTTAGTGATGCTGAGGCTCCCCCCTCCCCTCGCTGCTGGGGATGCTGGAGTTAGGAGTACCAACAAAACACAGAGAACAAAGGAAATACACTTACAGACTTGGAGGGGAGAGGTTCTTCGAGTTTAGCAGTTTAGTCAAGATACTAGCTAGAATATTAGGCAACTCAGAGTGCCTTGGGCCTGGACTACAGTAATCCTATTGTGGCCTGCATGGGGCTTCTACTGTTTGCAGTTTAGCAAAGGTAGGTTGTGGCTGATCTCTACAGGGGCAGAGTCAGTCATCTGACAAAAGCTAAATGGTCATACCATGAAAGCACTTAGGTTCTAGTCTAGTTGTAGATAGGTAAACAAAGGCTTTATAAGTCCTTGGGGAGGAGTGGGGGGGGGGGCAGGAGCTCCCAGGACAGGTGCACATAACTGGTTAGGACTAGGCACTTCAAGGATGCATGTTTTGCAGTTGGCGGCTCCTATCATATGAATGGGAACACAGCACCTAATTATCCTATAGGGGCAGGGAGGGGAGAGCTAGCAGGGAGCTGTGCCAAGGGCCATACATCAAATGTGGTTAGGAACCTAACCTAAAGACACGCTCCAGATGAGGTCAGGCAGAGAGCAGGAGGCCCAACTGGGGAGAGGGAGTACTCCATCTATAGCCGAGCTCAGAGTGGCTATCCAGACTGGGAGGACTGCAACCTCAAATGGCAGGGTCCTCCATTAGTAAACCATATTTTGGGGCAGGAAATAAAGTAGAGCAGTTGAGGTGGAGCACTGTTGTAAAAACAATTCAAAGTTACCAAGTAATCAGGCTTGGTAACATAAAAGATTACAAGTGGCACACACCTGTAATCCCAGCACTTAGGAGGCAGAGGCAGGTGGATCTCTGAGTTCAAGGCCAGCCTGGCCTACAAAGTGAGTTCATGACAGCCAGGGCTAGACAGAGAAACCTTGCATATGTAAACTAGTGGGAGATAATGGGGTTTGGTAGAGAGGTTATTTGGTATAAAATGTTGTAAACAGGCAGTTGAGAGCTCAAGTAAATTTAAGGGCTTTCTCTATTAAGAGAGCCATGACAGGTACTTTTTTGCGGTGTGTGTGTCTGTGTGTCTGTGTGTGTGTGTGCAGGTGGCAGGGGAACGTGTAGGGTTTCTCTAGATAGTTCTGATTGTCCTAGAACTCAGTAGACCAGGCTGGCCTTGAACTCACAGAGTCCACCTGCCTCTGCTTCCCACATTCTGGAATTAAAGGCTGTAGCTACTGTTCTGATGCATCCTGCAGTCAACCCTTGGGCAACTGACTCAATTCTTTTTGGGCTGTTTTTTTTTTTTTGTTTGTTTGTCTTTTGTTTTTTGTGTTTTTTTGAGACAGGGTTTCTCTATGTAGCCTTGGCTGTCCTATTTATAGACCAGGCTGGCTTCGAACTCACTGAGATCTATCTGCCTCTGCCTGGGATTAAAGACATGTGCCACCACTGCCTGGCTTCAGCTCTACTTTTTAAAAATATCCTTTATACTATTTCTTTTATGGAGTTTCTCCATGGGTGAATAAAGCACACATCTTACATTTTAGTGTAAGATTATACAGATATTCTGTTTACCTCATCTTTGTAGTTTTTTGCCTTCTTGTGGAATTTTAGATTATCTTGTGAGATTGTTACTCAAAGCAAGTGCTGTATGTGTATTTGGAGCACCTTGTGTAACTTTCTCCATTCCAGGATTCCACTTTGCAAATTCCAGTTGCCCTAGCCTCTCCTAACATTGATTCCTGGTCTCTGAACTCAGTAAATATCAGTGGTCTTTTAGAGTCCTCCCATCCTGTGCAGTAATTCTGAAAGTATTTCTAAAAGAAATCTGAAATAATTCCTGAGTTCAACATGTTTTCCTTCTATAATAGCAGCTCTCTGACCTGATTTCTGGGACCTATTTTGTTCGTTTTTATACTGTTTAAAACAAGAAAGTATGCGTATAGCAGTTATTCCATCATAACTGTAATGGTTTAATTTTTTAATTACTATTTTCTGTTAGTACACTTTACACTTGTATTTGGCAGTGTTATATATAAAGTGGATATCTGTCATTATATTGCTGTGTAAGGATGTAATTAAGGCAAAACAGTATTTATAATAGGATTTTAAAAAGAAAGGACAAACAAGGGCTGGGCAGATGGCTCAGTCAGGAAAGTACTTGGTGTGCAACGTGAGGACCCACACAATAGCTCATGCCTGCAGTTCCAGTGTTCAGGGGCGCAGTCAAATAGGATCACATACTTGCACACGAACCTGTCACCCTTCCCTAAATCAGTGGGGAAACAACAGTTTGTCATTTGAGAACTGGTAAACAAAACCTGGGAATGTAAGTCAAGGAAGACTGGTTAAATAAATGTTCATCATGCTGATTTTATTTTATTTTTTGTTAATAAAGATGAATAAGGTAGATTATCTGTTAAATTACAGTAATATTCATAATGTATTAAATTAAGAAACTAAGTGAGTTCCACATTTGCAGATGCAGCTAACTGTAGCTTGAAATCATGCAGTGAGAAAGAAATTTTATCTATACATGTACAGACTTTTTCTTGTTTTGTTCTCTTAATCAGTACAGTGTTAAAGTTACTTACATACTATTTACATCATTTTAGATAGTCTAAGTAATCTAGAAATAGTTTAATGTGTATTAGAGGATTGGCACCGGTACAAGCAACTTCTGCATCATTTTTATTCAGGCGCTTGAACTCAAATTCATGCCTTTTTGTATTCTGAGGTGAAGATCCTGGAAACCAATATTCTCTGCATTCCTGAGAAAGACTGTATTGTACAGCTCTTTTTTCCTGTAAAATTCTTTTTAAGGTAGAAGAATGTTGGTAAATTAAGGAAGAGGTTAAAGGGAAACTTTTCCTAATTGTTTTGTTTTTCGGCCTTAATTATTCTTTAACATACGCATTTATAGCATTTAAAGATAGCAAAATATTTCATTATGCTAAAACATGTAGGTGCTAGAAGTTTAGAATATTGATCCTTAGAGTAGATTTAGGAAATCTTTCTTACTTAACGCTTTCATTTTGTAATTTACCAAAGGGTCAGCTGTTAAGCAAACAGAAGAGATTTTAAATTAGGACTGGGGTAAGTTCTAGTTCTGTCACTTAGTGACAATGTGACTTTCGAGGAGATAGTAACCTACCTTACAGTAGCTTATTCATCACGGAGGGGGTGAAGTACCATGGGAGTTAAGGGAATCGTGACCCCGTTTGTCAGCCCTGCTGCTTGACAGGTTAGCCTTTTCACATAGTTCTTCTGTGTCAGTGTCAAGCATTCCTTAGACATGAATTGTGTTCTGAAATAGACATCTTATTTATTTGTTTATTTGTGTATTATATTCACAGAATGTTTTCAGGAAAGTGAACATCTCAAGGAAAGTCTTAAGTGTTGCTTATTGCATCTCTTTGGAGCCATTGTAGCCGGTGGGCAGGTGAGGACAGTGTTGAAAGTTAATGTGTAAGTTGTAGTTAACAGCACAAACATCTCTCTGTGATTTACTTAATGCAGTCTGTGTCTTGTATAACGATGCTTGAGATAACTTTCAAATTTATATTTTATTTAAAATTACACTTCCTAAAATCTTTCATAAAAACTTAAGTAACATTAATACTGACAATAATACTGGATGAATATAGATTGGATGAGTTTTGGTATTATAAGTACTTATCTCTCTTGGCTTTTAGTTACTTGTTATTATTTTAAAGTATAGAGGAAATCAACCCTATCTTAGGCATGAAGAAGTAAAATTCTATGCAGTTTGGTTTCCAACATCATGAATTCAGTCACTCTGCTGTCTATTTGCAGTTACTAAATATATTTCTACAACTCATTTCATTATTTACAATGTTGAATTTCCAGTTCTTCTGTGTTTGCTATCTTAAAATGTATGACTCTGGCAAGCTGAGTAAAATTATTAGTTGCCAACAGGCTGATAATTCAGAGAGAATGTTTTACATATTTTCTTAAACTATGAAGTTTAAATGAGAGATTCTTTACTCTTTTTGTACATTTTGTGTTGTATAACCCTTTGGAATTTGGTAAAACCCCTTATTATAATTTTTTTAAATATCTAAGGTAAAAAAAACATAACATAAAAGAGAAACTACTTTGAAATTCAGTTGCTGAAATGGTAATAAGACAAATAGGAATATGTGCTTTTGTGTGTTTGTGTTTTTATATGGTCCTGGGCTTGAATTTATGGCCCCATGCATGGTATAGGCAAACACTCATGCTGTTGAGCTACACTCCAGCCCCACTCTGGCTTTTTATAAGGCATAAAACAACAGAGTACAGTAGTGAATCAGGCATGCTGCTACAAAGCTTTACTCGAAGCTGTGCAGGGAGTTGAGGCAGGAGGATTCCTTGAGCCTGCAAGACTGAAAGAGCAGCATATGTGACCTAGGAATAACTGCATTTGACAGGCTCTGCAGGATCTTGTTATGTTGTAACAGCGGTAATAAAGAAAAGTGCATAGACTTTTTATTGGTGATAAAATCACTAGTATTGTTTACATTTGAATGGCATACTAAAGTTCAGATAGAGACCACTGGAAATAAAGACTTTTTAAAATTCAAGTTTATAGATTTTTTTTTTTGAGTTCCCTCATTTTTCCCTTCCTTTTTTGTTGTGGTTGTTATTGTTTTTTAGGTTTTTTGAGACAGAGTTTTTCTGTGTAGCCCAGCAACTCACTTTGTAGACCATGCTGTCCTGGAACTCAGGGATCCACCTTTCCCTCCCTTTTGAGTACTAGAGTTAAAGGCTTGCACCATCTTGCCTGGCTTCCCCTTCTTTTCTTTCTCTGAGGTTGAAAATTCTCTCTTATACCTCTTTTACATGGAACATTCTTTTTATAGCGTATTGTAGCAAATTACATGCTTAAATTATTATTTAAAAACCTAGAATTCTATATTTTTGAAAAGTTTTAATTTCATTTAATATATAAATTTCCTTGACATTGTACATATTGCCTAATCACTTTGGGTATTTAGAAGTAACTGGTCTGTGCTCGGTAAGACATCCTGGAGTTGATATTTAGATATTTCTGCAGTTGAGAGCTCTCACAAAGGCTCTTTTTTTTTTTTTAATGCCAGTAAGAACTTTTAGTTGCATAGCAACAGGAAGTTGTTCTTTATCTTTCATCTAAAGAAGACTGTTATCTTCTTTCAGGTGATGAGAAATCCTTGTATCCACCAGGAAGCCCAAGTAGGGAAACTGGATGCTGGGTTACAGTTCACTGTCTCATTTGGAGACTTCAGAGATTACTGTTTCATTCTCAAGTAGATGCATAAACAGATTATTTGATATATTATGTATAATCTCCCCTTTTTTTCTCAGATAGGATTTTTGACATAGGGTCTAACTGTGTAACCCCATGCTGGCCTTGAACATATGATCTTCCTGCCTCTCTTGAAGGTTGGGATTACAGGCATGTTCTTCTGTGCCAGTTGTGACTGATGTTTAATTAATGTTTCTAATTGAGGTATGTTCAATGTGTTTTCTAGTATGTAAATCCAGCCTGAGATTGGGTTTCCCACTGTTGAAATTCTCTCATCTTTTCTGTTTTTGTTTTTGTCTGTTATATTGTTCACTTAATGGTCTTCCCATGCAGTGCATATTCACATCCATCACTTTTTGATTACTGCTAAAATTACCTTCTCTGCTTTATTTATCTTATCTCTATTTAAGCTTCCTGGTTGGGTTTGTGGACTTCTCCTGATCCTGGTGGGAGATAGCAGTCTTCCTAAGATGAAAGGAACGGTTGCCTAGATCTTACAGGGTTTCTCTGTATAGCCCTAGGCTGTCCAAGGACTAGCTTTGTAGAGTAGGCTAGGCTCAAACCCACAGAGATCTACCTGCCTCTGCCCCTCAAGTGCTGGGATTAAAGGTGCGCATCACTGCTGTTGCGCCTTACTTTCTGTTTTAAGTTTGTTTCATCACTTTGCTCTATTAGCTGACTTTCTTCTTTTGGATCATTACTTCATTTTTTCACTATTGTTTATAGAAATTAACAGATAAAAATTAGACATAGTATTGCTACTCCTATTGTAAATGATGAGAACCTACTTGGATTTTATTTACGTTTGAGCACCTAGAGACATATTCTTATTTATTTATTTATTTTGAGAAAGGGTTTCTCTGTGTAGCCTTAGCTAGACTCACTTTCTAGACCACACTGGCCTTGAACTCACTGCCCTCCCCAAGTGCTGAGATTAAAGGCTTGCGCCTGACTGAGACATACTCTTTTTTTTTTTATTATTATTCATTTATTATTTATATAGCATTCTGCCTGCATGTGAGCCAGAAGAAGGCACCAGATCTCATTATAGATGTCTATAAGCCACCATGTGGTTGCTGGGAAATGAACTCAGGACCTTTGGAAGAACAGCCAGTGCTCTTAACCTCTGAGACATCTCTCTAGCTCGACATACTCTTTAAAAAAAAATTTTGTATTTATTTTATATGCATTGGTGTTTTGCTTGCCTGTATGTCTGTGTGAGAGTGTCAGATCTTGGAGTTTCAGGTAGTTGTAAGCTGCCATATGGGTGCTGAGAATTGAACCTGGGTCCTCTGGAAGAGTAGTCAGTGCGCTTAGCTGCTGAGCCATCTCTCCAGCTCCTGAGACATATCCTTGTTAGTATTCATGGGTTATGAAGCTCAAAGATAATTCTGTAATGAGCACTTACCATGAAAAATAAAATAGATACCAGAGACTAGATTTATTATTTTATGTACTAAACTACTTAGAATCTTTGTGATTCTGTGTAAGTCAGCTACATGTACTGAATTCAGAAGATTGCTTACTGGGTCTTGCATTAGGATAAGGCAATTTTAGTTGAGTTGAATATTTGATGATATAAGAATAATCTTACCATAAAGAAAGGGGGGGGTCTAATGACAGATCTGTCCCAAAGCATTACGCTAGAATTTTCCATTGAAATATTTGCCTTTTAGATCTGTTAAAATACATAAAAGAACCTGTTATGTTTTATTTTGGGTTTTTTTCGTTTTGCTTTTCGAGACAGGGTTTCTCTGTTACACAGAGCCCTGGCTGTGCTGGACTCCCTTTGTAGACCAGGCTGGCCTCTGCCTCCTGAGTGCTGGGATTAAAGGCATGTGCCACTATGCCTAGCTCCTGTCGTGTTTTATTAAGAACAAGGACACGGGGGTTGACCGATTGTGATTCCTGTGTTCCCCTCAGAGGTTGACCTCAGATAAGTTGTCTTTTGGTTTACTTATATATAATACGGAAACAGTGACATTTACAGAATAGCTACAAGGACTAAAGGACACATAAAGTAAAACAATGAGCAAAGTAGCCTGTACTTGTAAAAACTCAGGTTAGAATTGTATTCAATTTATGATTTGCTATATAATAATGAAATTATCCAAGCTTAATTTAGTTTACTTTTGTCTCTGAATCAAAAACTGCAGTGGTGGAGTTGGAGGTGTAGCATAGTGAGACAGTGCACACTCAGCATGTGGCAGCCCTGGGGTCAGTCTCTAGCGCTTCTGGGAAAGAAACTGTTCAGAGTTAACATGGTGGATCTAGGCTCTTCAGGGACTCTTGATTTCTTCTTAATGTCAATTTGTTAGTACCTGCTAGAGTTTTGACCATAATGTTGGCATTTGGGGCACAAAAAATGGGGTCAGGAGGGAGATACTGACAGGAGTAAACTGTCTTTTAAGGAGATACTAAGAAACTGGCAATCACTCCCTCTTTTTTTTTTTTTTCCTGGAGACAGGGTTTCTCTGTGTAGCCCTGGCTATCCTGGACTTGTTTTGTAGACCAGGCTGGCCTTGAATTTAAGAGATTCAGCTGCCTCTGCCTCCTGAGTTCTGGGATTAAAGGCATGCGCCACCATGCCCGGCTTCTGGCAACCCCTTTCATTTCTTCTCCCTGCCTCCCGCCCGTTTTAGATAAGCCTTGGCTGGCTTGGACCTCACTTTGTAGATCAGGCTAGCCTTGAATTCAAGGAGATCTGCACATCCCTCTGCCTCTCCGGTGCAGGGATTAGAAGTGTGCCCCACTGCATCTGCTCCGTCCTTCTGTGTCTTGTTTACCGAACCCGGTCATTGTGACTGTACAAAGGGAAATATGCCCCGATGATAAGTTCACTTCTGGGTCTTGTAAGCAGCAGGGGGAGAAGGCAGTGTGATCTTTATTCTTGGTAGCCATGTGTCCAGGAAAGCATCAGCGGTTCTAGTGGTAAAGATTTTAGGGACGACTAAATACTGAGCATGACATCAGTACTTTTCTTCTGTAATATTTATTAGTAATTTTATTATTGGTAATAATGACATTAAGTGACCTATGGCCTATAGCACAATATATTTATTACATTTTGTTTTTCTCTTGCATTACTGGACAGAACCTAGGGATTCCCATGTGCTGGATGCTGCTTAGCACTGGACTGTGCACACCCACTCCCATCCTTTTCGTCACAGTTAAATTTTGAGTCTCACTAAGTTGGCTACACTAGCCTTGAACTCACTTTGTAGCCCGAGCAAGATTTGAACTTTTTGGTCCTCTTGCCTCCCCAAATAACAAGGATTATAAGCCTATACTATCAGGCTTGGCTTCATAATGTTTCAACAGCAACCACTTGCTTAATGTAAGGAGTTTCAGGAATGTTGCTAGAATCAGCCAGTCATTTTACATAACTCAGTCCTTTGAGATGGATTTGCTGTAGGTAACCAAAAGCCTAAGAGGTTTAGTGAAATTGATAGATTTTTTTTTTCCCCCAAACCTTGTCGATCCTGAAATTCAATCTGTCCGTCAGGCTGGCCTTGAACTCAGAGATCAACCTGTCACTGCCTCCAGAGTGCTGGAATTAAAGGCATGTGCCACCATGCCTGGCTGAAATTGTTGTTTTAAAATTCTTGACTAAGAAATTTAAATTCACGCAGTGGGCACAGAAACTCTGAAAAATGTTCATGGGCTAAGACCCTTTGAATGCCTTGTTTTGCTCTTTGTTTTCTGCTTACAACTTAATTTTTGGGTTTTATCTTTTCTCTAAAGGTGGCTCCAAGCATTGTGTCTGCTCTCCAGGCTGGAGGTTAAAAAAAGAAAGAAAATAAAAAGAAAGAACCCCATTTCATCTGTTAAAAAAAAAGGCCTTTTCATAGACTTTGTCCTCTGTTTTTGAGTAGAACTATCTTACTTTTAGCTGCAAACGATGGAAAGTCAGTTTCAGATGAGGAGTGAGGAAAATAAGGCTTAGATGTAGGAACATTTGTGATGTCTCTGGAGAATATATATTATCCATTAATAAGTGCTGATTTATTTAAAAGAAAATGTTTCTTCATGCTGTATGTAACTTATTTATTTTATTCATGTGTAGAAATATAAATGTATATGTTAAAAAAAGAAACATAATACAATAATTAAAAAAATAAAATGTTACCCGTAGGCATATTAATTCTCTTATAGCAAATGTATAAAACCTCCTTTAGATTTAATTTGATCTTTTATTATTTTTAATTTTTCAGAGGAATGCTTTGCAAGCAATTTCTCCAGCCACCATGGAAGTTCTTATGCGAGTTTTGTCTGATTGTGATTCATGGGAAGAAGGAGACCCTGAGGAAGTGGGTCGGAAGAGAGAGCTCACCCTGAAGTGCCTTACGCAGGTGGTGCATATCCTTCTCACCAGCAGCTCCGACCAGCGCCAGGTGGAGACCAGTACCATACTGGAGAACTACTTTAAACTACTCAATTCAGACCACTCTGCTTTACTTAAACAGAGGAGGTCCAGGCAGTGGGAAAGGCAGTCCATAGCCCTTCAGATTAAGATGCTCAGTAAGTATTCAGTGGAGTTCCCTCGGGTTATTTTTACTTCTTATTCTCAGTTTCTCTTCACATACAGGTCTGTTGTATTTAAAATCTTGGCTGCTTAGTTCAGGTAGTGAGTATGTAGATTTTTGACTTCCATATAATTAGTATGCAATTGATTTGCATACATTTTTATTTTATCAAGGAGAAACTTGTCTATATTTCTTTTTGCAAGTCTAATCCATTAGAATTTTTAATGCTAAAAAGAAAGTCAGTTATTACTAAAGTTGCCAGGAAGAGTAAGCTTTCAGAAGGTTCCATTTGTTGCCTTTTACTTGTGATAAAAATTAATTCGGTAAAGGCCTCTAACCTTCCTGTACTTGAGAACAGATCATCTAGTTGTCACAGAGGACCCTTCTGTGAGGGTTTTTTCCTTCTTTTTGTGACTGTGCAAGGGGATCTGGTTTCTATGCTTTGCAAACTCTCTAACCAGTTAATGTGATTTCTTTCTTTCTTTCTTTCTTTCTTTCTTTCTTTCTTTCTTTCTTTCTTTCTT
>OU015743.1:45652236-45670344 GCA_907169655.1 Acomys percivali | reverse complement strand
CTTTCTTTCTTTCTTTCTTTCTTTCTTTCTTTCTTTCTTTCTTTCTTTCTTTCCTTTTATTTTGGTTTCTTGGTTTTTTGGTTGTTTTTTTTTTTAAGATTTATTATTATGTATACAGTGTTCTGCTTGCATGTACTCCTGCAAGCCAGAAGAGGGTGCCATATCACATTACAGATGGTTAGGAGCCACCATGTGGTTGCTGGGAATTGAACTCAGGACCTTTGGAAAAGCAGGCAGTGCTCTTAACCACTGAGCCATCTCTCCAGCCCTGTTTTTTGGGTTTTTTTTTTTTTTTTGAGACAGTTTCTCTCTGTAGCCTTGGCTATCCTGGACCCACTTTGTAGACCAGGCTGGCCTCAAACTCACAGAGATCACCTGCCTCTGCCTCTCAGAGTGCTGGGATTACATACGTGCACCACCATGCCTAGCTGAGGTAACCTCTCTTACTGTGATCTCAGTGTGGTCTTTCCGCAGTATGTACATAGACAAGGAAAAAGAGCAGATCTCTATAGTGTCTCTTCCTTTTCTTATGAGGGACCCTGTCTGATTAGGACCCCAGTGTTATAACATTTAACTTTAACTTTCTGTTTAAAGGCTTTAATTACAATTTAGTCACATTGGAAGTTCTTTATTTAGTGTAGATGTTAAGGTCATTTGTTTCTATCCATAACACTATCAGTACTTTTGACAGATATTGATGAGTTGATGAAATCACATAGAAGCCTATCTACATAAGAAATTACAGAATTGATTTCAAAATCATTGGTCTTGTCCCAGAACTTGTCACTTTTATAATTCATGTATTAGAATACCTGCAGAGCTTCTGAAGGCAGAAGTTAGATATTGGATGATACTGTAAATGTAATTGTGTTTTTTTCTTTTGGTTATGATTTTGAATATATTACTTAGTTTCAACATTTCAGTTTTATATCTGTTTTCTATCAGAATACCCTGAACTAAATCTTTAAGAGTCATGGACATAAATTTTTCAGAGTAGCTTACTTTTCACCAAAATATACTGTTCAGATTGTGTGGGAGTTTTTAGATGAATAGGAGTTTCTGAACTTTCCAGAATTTAAATTAGAACCTTATCATTTTTTTTGACACTCATTGAAATATTTAATGTGTTGTTTATAACCCAAGTAAATACAAGTTACTTAATGCAGTGTTTGTGGCTATATAGCATACACTTTATTCTTACAGTTCTCCTTACAACTTTACTCTAAAATTATTATTATATCATTATTATAAATGATCATTTTTACTTCCATATTGTTTCTTTAATTTATGATATGAATCCTTTATATACATTTGCTTGTTTGTTTGTTTTTTTGCTTGTTTTTGGAGACAGGGTTTCTCTATGTAGCTTGACTGTCTTGGAATTTGCTCTGTAGACCAGACTTGCTTTGAATTCATAGAGATCCACCTGCCCCTGCCTCCTGAATGCTGGAATTAAAGGTGTGCACTACCATCACCTGGCTTTAATTTTTTACTATTGGCATAAATTTAAAAATTTCACTATGGGGCCTGGAGAGACGACTCAGAGGCTAAGAGCACTGGCTGCTTTTCTGAAGGTCCTGCTTTCAATCCCCAGTAACCACATAGTGGCTCAAAACCATCTATAATGTGATCTCGTGCCCTCTTCTGGCCTGCGGGTATACATGCAGGTAGACCACTGTATACATAATAAATAAATAAATCTTTAAAAAAGAATTTCAATATGATGAACTGTTTTATATCGAGTTTTATTTTAGTGGTTTTAATGATTAAATTCTGAGAATAAATATCCAAAGTGCATGAATAAATTAATGGTTCTCAGTACATGTCACATAATCAGTTTCCAAAAGAGAAAAAACTGTGCTATTGGTGACACAGAAGTATATCAGTTTTAGCACAGCTGAATAAGATGGAGTATAAAATGTGCTCTGGAGGTAGCTCAGTGAAAGGAGAACCTTAGTTTGGACCTCCAGCACCTGTGGAGCAGCTGGACATGGCTGCTTCTACCTGTAACTCCAGTGTTAATGTGTGGAGATAGGTAAAGCCTAGGAGCTTGATGGCCAGCCAGCCTAACTACATGATGAGCTTCAGATTGAGTAAAAGATCTATCTAATAAGAATTAGGTGGAGCCAGTTATAGCCAGTGCTTGGGGCATTCTGAGTAGGCAGAGGGGAAGAGAGAGAGAGAGATAAGATGACACCCAGTTTCTTCTTTTGTATACATATGCACATATATGCATGCACGCACACATGCACACATGCATGCACTTTTCTTCCATTATGTGTCAACTGGAACCTTGTATGAGCTTACGTTTCAGTTGTAAATGAAATTCAGCACTGTTACCTTACGTGCTATTCCATTTCTCTGCTGTCTGTTCACATTTAGTTTTTGTTTTTGTTTTTTTTAAGATAAGGTCTTACTGTATAGCCCTGGCTGGCCTTAAACTTAGAGAGCTCTAACTACTTCTGCCTTCTCAGTCGAAGGTATGTACCACGATGTATCACATTAATGCTTTAATGTTTTTTTCATTTCTTATTCTTTTTAAGTTTTTCACATTAGATAAATCAATACAATCTTTGCATTTTATAATATTTTCATAAAGCTACATACAATGTCCTTTCTACAGCAGAAATTGATCATCTCCCACATTTTCTAGGTTGTGGAAGAATCAGAGATGACATAAAACTAAAGTCCATGTAACACAGTGGGTTTTAGCTGTGTTATTTGAGTAGGTCTTGAGTCTAAGTTTTGTTTTGGTAACGTAGAATCAAGGAGATCGTGTATATTCAGTAATGTGTGTGTGTGTGTAACTAATTTTCAGGTCCAAATTGCTTGAGCCCTTGGAAGTGTCAAGACTGTGATATGACCGACCTGCCAAGTAACATCCTCCTTCAGTACACAGCAAAGGTCAGAGGAAATGCATGGTTGTCCATAATTGTGACTGCCAGGAGTTCAAATGCATTGTTTTATTCCTTCTGTCATTTCAGTGGGTAATTGAATATTTTTTAAAAACAGAATTTGAAAAGCAGCAACAAAATTAAAGCATACCTCCTCAACTAGAGTTCAGGTGCTCAGCCATTCTACTAGTGTGAATTGGACTAGTTTCTGGAATTTGTTATGAGTTGGGTTTTTTTATTCAAATTTTTTTTTACTTTTACATATATTTATGTTATTACATATATACAATAAACTATATACAGCAAGAAGGGTCACAAAACAATTAGGAATTATATAACTGTTACATTCATAGTGTTTTGCCTATTTGTATTTGGCAAGCTTGGAAAAAACATCTTTCCTATTTTGGTGAGTCTAACATTCTGAATGTAAATCAGTATCTATCATATCTCATCCCTATTAACCTAAAACATCTATCTAGACCTAAAGACATTTTAACCCCTAAACAACTAAGTTTAATTGTGAAACTAAACACTCTGGTCTTCAACCACATCAGAGACCTGAGAAGGCATAAAATTAATTATCTGAGTAAACAGGAAGTTCAGGTTAGCAACTTCCAAAATGAGAAAACGACAGAGATGACAGTTTGCTGCCTAGATAGTCACCCAAATGAATGAAACCTTTTAAACTTTATATAGTTATCTGACAAGAGAGAGGAAACAGTTGTACTCTAACTTTGGTTTTCTTTTTTATAATGTGATGTTGAAGGGAGGGAAAATGTTTTCTAAAGGACAGACGCCCTGTCAGTGTACATGTCATGTTTAGCTTTTTCCCCTTCAGAGACTTAGTTAATGAAAGTAGTGAACTAGCAAAGACTGAAGGAAAAAAGATATGAGGTAAAATTGGGAGGGAGAAAACAGAAGTGTCACAAACAGCATTATTTATTTGCCTTTATCATAGTTAATGTTATGTTGGTGCAGAAAATACTTTTATTGTGTGGGATAATATAAAATATCCCTTTCTGTTTAGCAAGCTGCTACATGATCATACTGTTTATTTGTTACATTTGACCTAATAAAATTACTGATTTTATGTTCTTCCACCTTTATTTTTTGATACATTTCAAACCTTAGTGAGAACTTTAAAAAAAGTGGTGTAATAATCCTATATATTCCTTACCCAAATTCCAGTTGTTAACATTTTGTTGTATTTGATGACTTTTTCTCAAGTCATTTATAAAAGCAGATTGGTTCAACTATAAAACTTTATCTTTAGCTGGACTGTGGTGTCCTGTGCCTTTAATCCCAGGATTTGGGAAGCAGCGGCAGGCAGATGTCTGTGAGTCCACGGCCATCCTGGTCTACAGAGTGAGTTCCAGGACAGCCAGTGCTACACAGAAACCCTGTCTTAAAAAACACAAAACACAAACAAACTAAAAACATAGCTCCCTAACCTCAAATTTTATCCCTGAATATTTTTACATAGTTACTTACATAACTAAATATATCACCTATATCTGGTTTTCCCTAAAAATTACTCATTTAGCAAAGGTTAGTTTTGATCCAGTCAAGATCCATGGATCTTTATATTTACCCAACAGTAATAAAATGTTTACCCAACCAATAATAATCTCCTTTCTGGGCAACTGCCAGTCTTTTTTCTCCTACTTAGTCTACAGTATGTAGCACAGATATCTCGGAAATCATTGCATCTTATCCAAGTAGTATACTGGTGACTTATCATCGGGGTGTTTTGGTCGGTTTGTTTCTTTTTGTTTGTTTCTTTGGTTTGGCTTTTTTTTTTTTTTTTTCTAAATAGAGTTTCTCTGTGTAGTCTTTGCTGTCTTGGACTCGTTTGTAGACCAGGCTGGCCTCAGACTCACAGAGATCTGCCTGCCTCTGCTTCCCTGAGTGCTGGGACTAAAGGTGTGTTCTACCACGCCTGGCTGGGCATCTGGTTTGTAACTTTATGATTGTTGCCTCTTTACAAAGCAATTTTGAATTTGGTGATGTTAAATTTTTTTGAGACTGAAATTTCAAAAATCTGTACTATTAAAAAAATTAGTTGTTGTCCTCCCTCCAAGAAGTGTGATTAATATGTAGGAAAGTCATTTTATTGAAGGCGTGTTTCTCCAAAATGATGTAATGCATGTCTCTAAAGGTAGGTGAGTTCACGGAGCTCTTGCATTCTTCGTGGCCTTGGAGATTGATGATATGCGCTCAAAATCATGCTGTAAAAAGGATTCTACTTGGTTTAATATGTTTTACCAGTTTTTTGAGCAGTCTTAAAAATAATTCAAGTATTAACAAATGATAATTTGTTAAGTGGTACTTTGGAGACCTTTCAGTAGCCAGCTGTTTTTCATTTTCATCCTCATTTGTAGCAGGTATTTAGTCATCTGTTTCTTTAAAATTTGGTGTTTTCTTTGTGTCTGGAACTGAATACAGTGACCTGCTTTTGATAAGTTGAGTGCTCTAGAATTCAGTCCCTGATATTTTTTTTTTAAAGACATTAGTTAAAGCACTTGATGTGTAAACATGAGGACCTGAGTTTTGATCCCCAAGCATCTCTATAAAAGCTGACCATTATGATGTGTGCCTGAACTCCACTGTTGGAAGGTCAGAGATAGGTGGAGAGACTGCTTGGCAGTCAGTCTAGACAGTGGGTGAGCTCTAGGTTCAGTGAGAGACCTGCCGCAAAAATGTAGGTAGAGAGTGATTGATGACATCTAAGACCTGATGTCTACCTGTCCTCCATGGGACTAGATCTTTTTGCATGCCCCCCCACACCACATACATGAGAGAACAGTAAAAGGAAAATACTAGGCATGTTATTGTTATTGATTTATAATAGAGTTCTAAAATTATGGTGAAATGGTTTTTATGTAATTAAAGTTATGTTTCATTCTAATTGCACTAAGATGCTTGTTGTATTTTTCTTTTGTTCTTAGGCTTGCAACAATTCAATTTGTCTTGACTTGTCTACTAATTGTTTACATGGAAGATTAACAGGAAACAAAGTAGTGAATTGGGACATTAAGGTAAATTAATAATATACAATGGACATTATAGTCTAATTTAAATTTACTTTAAAGTTTACTTAATCATAGAACTTAGGTGGAATCTTTTATTTTATTTTATTTTCCCCCCAGTGCTAGGAACTGGACCCAGGACATCCTGTATTCTGGGTAACTGCTTTAACACTGAACTGCATCCTTAGCCCCAATATGATAAGTAGGGGAGGAGGAATATGTGTGTGTGCATGCTGTTAGAAATTTATTGTTTTCACCTGTTGCTTGATTGAACAGCAAGCTTGCCTTTCAGGCTAAGCTGGCTGGTTTCTGAGCGCTCAGCATCTCCCTGACTCGGTTCTCTTGATGCTGGAGTTTTCAGGCACTCCTGCCGAGAGCTTCACGTGAGCGCTTGGGTTTTGAACTTAGACCTTCAGGTTCTCGTGCTTGCTTAGCAAGAGAGTTCTTATCCACCTGCCCAGATTTTATCTTTTAAGCATTACCAACTTGATCTTAATAATAGGTCTCTATTAAGATTTCATGCAATGCTGGGCATGGTGTGGCGTGTACACTGAGGAGTCAGACAGACATATCTCTTTGAGTTTATGTTCAGTCTGGTCTATATAGAGAGTTCCAGGCCTGCCAAGGCTATATAGTGGGACCCTGTTTTCAAAGTAAAACAAAACAAAACCCCACAAATAAATAAGTAGAAAAGTAAAATGTTATATGATTTGTATTCAGAAGGATGAACAAGTATAGTAGTTGAATGACTGAAACTTAATTTACCTTTATAAACCATGCATCAAACAAGCCAACTTAAAAAAAATGCTGTTGTATCCCATTATATATAAGTTGCATAGTTTAACTTTTCCCTTGTAATATTGTCTTTACAAGACTAGGTCTGTATGTTACATACAAACTTAATTATCTTAGGTATGCTGTGCCTACCTAAGTCAGAGTCTTAGCCCCTGTTCAGTATAGCCAGTGGACAGCTCATCCTCTACTGTTTTGAGTGGAGCACGGGTTCATGCTCCCAATTTGATCCTCTTGGCAGGGAGGCCCAATGGAAGAGGAAGGGGAAGCAGGCTATGCAGATGAGACCTGATAGGCTGTGGTCAGGTGGGGGGGGAGGAGCTCTAGGAGAGGGTAATAGGGCGGAAGAGGGAGGGAGTATGGGAACAGGAAGGTACACGTGAGGGGATAACAATCAGAATGTAGTCTTCAATAAGTTATAATACATTTTAAAAAAAGTCGTAGTCTTTAGTGCTTTGTATTGTAGTTATACAAATTAACTAATCAAATATTTTGCCTAATGTGGGAAACAAGACAGGAACAGAATTATTAAGAGAAAGACAATTATATTTTTATGCGTAAGTAAAATAAAATCCCTCTCCTCCTCACAAACATACAGACAAAAAGACAACTGAGAAGGAAAATATTTGCCATCCAAAGAGTTCAGTCATAATCACACAAAAAGCTCTTTAAAATTAGTATGGTTCCCCCAGCACACTTTTTCATCTTTTTTATGTAATGGGTAAAATAACCTTAGATCATTTAAAAATATGCAAAGCAAAGTGGCAGGTGTGCAGTATGAATAAATCTTGAAATCTCAGGTACAGACAGGTACAGCATAAAGAGTTTTGTATTGAGAGGCTTTGTAAGTAAGTGGATTTTTTTGTTTGTTTGTTTGTTTGTTTTGAGACGGAGTTTCTCTGTGTAGCTGTGGCTCTCCTGGACTTACTTTGTAGACCAGGCTGGCCTCAGACCCACAGAGATCCCCCAATCTCTGCCTGTCACGTGCTGGGATTACAGGTATTTGCCACCATGCCCAGCTGAGTATTTTATAGCTGCAGTTGTGACAGGTAACTATATGAGGTGATAGATTTGTTAATCTGCTCTCCTCCTCCCCTTCCTTTCTACTTCTCCTCCCTGCCTTCTCTCTTACTCCCTTGTAGACTGGCCTTGAACTCGGAATGTTCCTGCCTCACAGCCTTTCTTGTACTATTATTACAAGGGTACATTAACACTTCAGTGTAGGTCTGAATGTGTTATGATTAATAATAAAAGTAACTTTATGTAACATTCTCCATATGTCAGGCATTTAAGCACTTTTTATAGATTAGCTTCCTGTACCCATTTCGTCTTTTGTTAACTAAAATCATACTTCTGGTTCTTTTTCTGTTTTGTTTTTGTTTTGTTTTGTTCCCGAGACAGTGTTTCTCTGTGTAGCTTTAGCTATCCTAGACTCATTTTCTAGACCAGGCTGGACTTGAATTCACAGAGACTCCTGGTGTTTGGTTTTTTGTTGTTTTCATGCACAATTGTGTGGTGACAGTTGCTCACTCTTGGTATTGTTAGATTTACATTGGACATTGTGTATGTTTAAACTTCCAAGCTCTAAAAAATCAAGCAAAGAAAAATGACCTGAAATGGTCTCTTTTAAAGTTGAGTTAGTGACCTTTGAGACTGTCTGCTCAAGGATTCCTTCAGCTTAGGCTATCTTATACATTGATGAAGGGTTATTAGTAAATTATATCTTCATAAATACTACAGATACTAAATTATACATTGTTCTTATTTTGTAATGTTAAAAAAATTTATTTTGTTTTCAGGACATCATTAATTGCATAGGTGGATTAAATGTACTTTTTCCTTTACTGGAACAAATAAGTCACTGTAGTGAAGGACAGATGTCTGAAGGAATGAGAGAAAACACAGTTCCTGACTTACTAACACCTGCTGAACAAGAATATATGGGGTTGGCCTCCACAAAGGCATCAGGTAATAAAATTACATTAGTCCAAAGTAGTCACTTAGAAACTGAGAATTAGTTGGAAAATAAAATGCCATACTACTTATAATTATTTATAGCTATTGTAGCTGCCCTACTGAGCTGACATAATTCAGTAAGTTTATAATGCTTTGGGCAAAACAGTGAAGATAGTAACTTTACTTTTGCCTATTTTTATTTTAAACTCTTAGTGGGAAAAGAAAACCCCACCACATTGTTAAATCATGGTAAATAAAGTATTTACATATGGTATTTATATATAGTAAATAGTTGCTGCTTTTTCTTATTTCATTGTACAAAGCAACTGAATTGGATCAGTTCTTTGTACAATGTGAATTATGATAAAAAATATTTGATGTAAAAGTGATGAGAGTGATTGTGATAATGACATTTTGTTCTATTTTCATAGAGTCAAGACTAGAGAAAAATCTAGTTGCAACATTTATCTTGATTGTGAAACACTTTATTCAGAGACATTCTATCAACCAGGATAATCTTATCCAGTCCCATGGAGTTGCAACTCTTGGTGCCTTACTTCAAAAGGTAATCAAGTCTAACATGATTTTGACTTACTGTCATGATCATGAATTGCTATTGTGATTTTATTCTTAGTAATAAATGTTACTATTGATTACTGTATTACAGCTCAACTTGTTCAATGCATATGACTTGTTTTACAAACAGCATTTATAAACTTTATTAGAGTAACAGAATTACTTGTCTTAAATAAGAATATATTACCTTTGATGTATGCTTCCTTAGTTGCTAGGTACAGTATTAGAGGTATTTGAGAATCAGAAGATTGTGTTTCACACGTCTGATAAGTGACTTCATGCATATGTTCATCAGGAAACCTTCTGACTGCTGTGAGAGAGAAGAGAGCTGGAATGTTTGTAATAAATGAAATAGAAGTTTATCTAAGTAGCTAGACATTGTCAAATCCCAAGAGAGGATCTCACTTTTTAGCCCAAGCTGTCTTCAAATTTTCAGCCTTCTCAGTGCTAAGATTATGGATGTGTACAGTCATACCTGACCTAACATACAAAGACAAATTTCTAGTTTAACCTGTAAACCCCAATCTATAGGGAATAATTAAAGCAAATCACAAGGCTATTTGAATGGAAGTTTATTGCATATACCAGGATATGGCTTCTCTCCTGCAGTTTTTGTTGTTGCTAGGTATAGTGGGCTGGAGAGATGGCTGGAGAAAGTGTGTCACACACCTCCTAATAGTGCCACTCTCTGTGGACCAAGGATTCAAACCCATGAATCTATAAGGGCCACTGCATATTCAAACCAGCACAGCAGTGATTGAATTTTCTTGATCTGTGTGTATGGGAGGAATAATTCTTTAAAGTTTTCTGGAGAATTTTCTTTCTTTCTTTCTTTCTTTCTTTCTTTCTTTCTTTCTCTCCTTTTTAAAAAATTCTTTCTTTGTTTCTGTGCATTTTATCTTTATATGCATTTTTCCTGCAGGTATGTCTGTGTAAAGGTGTTAAATTCTCTGGAACTAGAGTTATAGGCAGTTGCAAGCTGCCACGTGGGTGCTGGGAACTGAACTTGGGTCCTTTGGAAGAGCAGCCAGTGCTCTTCACCTCTGCGCTGCCTCCCCAGCCCCTTCTGGAGACTAGTCTGTCCTGTACAGCTTCAGTTCCTGCATCTGGTAGACCATGGATTGTGTAGCTAGACTGCCTGTGCTTAAAACTTTTGCTGGCTGACTTGTGTGGAGATGCTGTTTTATGCCTTAGATTCCCTGACTGTAAAGTGGGAGTAATAATAGAGCTTCTGTAAAAATTTAGAGTGGTAATGTTCTTTGAGCATTAAAAAAAAAAAGACTTGAAGCTGGATGTGGTAGCGCACGCATTTAATCCCAGCACTTGGGAGGCAGAGACAGGTGGATCTCTATGAATTCAAGGCCAGCCTGGTCTGCAAAGTGAGTCCAGGACAACCAGGGGTATACAGAGAAACCTTGTCTTTAAAAAGCCAAAACAAAAACAAAAAAAAAAAGAACTGGGGGCTGGAGAGATAGCTCAGAGGTTAGGAGCGCCGCCTGCTCTTCCAAAGGTCCTGAGTTCAATTCCCAGCAACCACAGGGTGGCTCACAACCATCTATAATGTGATCTGGTGCCCTCTTCTGGCCTGCAGGTGTACATGGAGGCAGAACACTGTATACTAATGAATAAATAAATAAATCTTTTTTTAAAAAGCCAAAAAAGTAAACATTTTAGAAATATTACATTAGGAAAATGTGATCCAGTGTTAAATCAGAAAGATTAATGATTTAAGTTATTTATATTTTGTACCATCTTTTTTTCTATTTAATTATTGGATGTTATAGTTTCATACTGTTATTTAAACTGACCTTTAACAAACATTTTTCTGTTAAATTTTAGGTGCCAGGTACTCTAATGGATGTTAATGTATTGATGGCAGTTCAATTACTAATTGAACAGGTATCGTTAGAAAAAAACACACTGTTGCTTCAACAAATGTATCAGTATTTACTCTTTGACTTCCGCATTTGGAACCGTGGAGATTTTCCTTTTCGGATTGGTAAGACTAAGCTATCACATAAAATATTGTAAAGTTGTTTTTGGAATATATATGACCATCTGTGTGACTTTATTTTAATTATGTTATTTATAAGTGAACATTTTATTTTAGGCCATATACAGTATCTTTCGACTATCATTAAAGACAGTAGGAGAGTTTTCCGGAAGAAGTATGGCGTGCAGTTTCTCCTAGATACACTTAGGATTTATTACGGGTATGACATCTTTGTTCCTTCTCAGTTGTTTGTTAATTAGTTGTTTTCTGTTTGACAGTTGACTGAATGTGTGGCTCCCTTGACCAGCAGTTCTGGTGTGCTGAGACTTGAGAGAAACAGGGAGTGTAGAGGGTAAAATGATGACTAGTAGAGTCACATTTACTAGGTTTGTATGTTGGTTTTGTTAATTGTGTAGTGTTACTCAAATCACGGAAATTCTCTATATTTTAAAGTTTTTTCATGTGTAAAAATCAGATTAAAACTGTGACTATGACTTGTTATGGTTGAGAGTTAAATTAGTTAATATGTACAGCTCATACAAATGTGTATTCTTAGTATTATAATTTTTCTTAGTATTATAATTTTATAGTTGTTGAATATTGCAATAACTATTTTTGTCACTAAAACTTTTTTTTGTTTGTTTGGTTTTTTGTTTTTCAAGACAGGGTTTCTCTGTGTAGCCTTGGCTGTCCTGGACTCACTTTGCAGACCAGGCTGGCCTCGAACTCACAGCGATCCGACTGCCTCTGTCTCCCTAATGCTGGGATTACAGGCGTGTGCCACCACACCCAGCTCTGTCACTGAAACTCTTATAATGTTTCTTAATGTAAAAAAAGTCAGCTGGGTTACTCACTCTGTGTAGTGTACTTTCCTAATGAACATGATTCTTACACAGTGTGGTACTGCATATCTTTAATCCCAGCATCTGGGTATTAAAAGGCAATAGGATTAGAAGTTCAAGGTCATTCTCAGCTCAGTGAGTTGTAGGACCTTCAAAAAATAAAAGAAAGAAAGAAAAGAAGGTACCATGAATTGTAATAATTATATTAAAAGAGTTTGCCTGTGCTTATGTGTATGCTGTATGTTTTCATGGGGGTGGAGGGAGGGGTATAGCACATGCTATAGATGCCAGAGATGAATTTCCAATGTTTTTACCACCCCTTTATAGCTTGCTATGCAGATTCACCTTGAACTCACTGAGATCCTCCTGCCTCTGCGGAGTGCTAGGATTAAAGGTGTGCACACTACACCCAACTTCTCGTGTCCTTTTTCTTGGAGCTGAGGATCAAACCCTTGCTAGACAAACAGGCTACCACTGTGCTAAATAAATCCTTAACCCCTCTGGTATCCTTTATTACTTTCCATCTGGGCTTTTGAGGCAGGGTCTCTTATTAAACCTGGAGCTCATCTATTTGGCTAGACTGGATGTCCAACAAACCCTAAGAATCCTTCGCCAACACTGTCACACTCAGCTTTTTACATGGGTTCTGGGGACCTAAACTCAGGACCTTAGGCTTGCATAGCAAGCACTTTATTGACTGAGTGAGTCAGCTTCCCAGGCTACCTTTGAGCATATTCTTCTGATAATGGTGTGTGTGTGTGTGTGTGTGTGTGTTTGTGTTTGTGTGTGTACACTACCGTGTGTGTGTGTGTGTACACTACCATATCCAGTTTTTTAACATGGGTTCGGAGGAGTGAACTCGGGCCATCATGTATGCACAGCAAGCACTTTATAGACTTTATGGCAAGCACCTAGAAAGGTTTTGTCTTTAATTTTTAAGTTACATTCATTTCTGTGTGCTGTATGTGTATGGGGGCAGGGAGTACATAATGCCGTGTCTCACCAGGATAACCATGTCTCACAAACTGTCCTAACTCCAGGACAGCTTGTGGGACTTGGTTATCTTTCTACCATGTGTGTCCCAGGATTGGAGTCAGGTGGTCAGACTTGGTAACAGGTGCCTTTATCCGTTTTTTACTGGCTTTAATTTTTAACATTATGAATTTTTTTATATAAAATTATAAAAGTATTTCAATTAATATTGCAAATTGCATATTTCTGTTTTCTCTTTCAGGCATGGCTCTATATGTAATGAGCTATCTCCAGATGATGTTCGAACAATAAGGACTTCTTTGTATGGGCTTATTAAGTATTTTCTTTGTAAAGGTGGAACTCATGAAGAAATACAAAGTATCATAGGTTACATAGCTGCTACTAATGAAGAAGAACAGGTATTATGGCTGAGATGGATTTTTAACTGTTAAATTACTTTGTCATCTTATAAACTTACATACTTAATTGTCTAATTAATTAAATTCTATTGGACGCTGTCAAAATACTGCAGTTCCAGAAGTACATTGTAATTTCTGTCTGGAAAGCAGTTACTGTGACAAATACCAGAGATGAGCTGTTGTAAAGAGCAAGGCTTCCTTTGGCGTATGATTTGAGGTTTTTCCTCCTTTTGTCATTTCCCCTTCTTGCTTCTGAGCAGCCAGGATGCACAGGCATTTGGTAGTCGAACTGAACAAATCTGCTTCTTTTTGGTAGTCAAGAGGCAGAAGGGAGCTGGATAAGAAGGGGCCGGGGACAAGAGCGCTTTCAAAGGCATAATTCCATTTATTATTTTACCCAGTGATACTCTTACCTTTTTTAGCCTGTTACAATAATCTGTTAACTTACTAGTCATTAGTCCATCGATGAAGTCAGTGTCCTTATGATCTGATCACCTCAGTAATGCCTCTGCTAGCAACCAAACAAGCTTTCAGCACATGAGTCTTTAAGAAAGACACTTTATATCTAAATCATTACTCAGTTATTGCATCTGGCAGTTCTTAAGTTTTGTTTTCATAATTTTCTGGCTATATATTATCTGTCATCAAATTGAAAACTTAGCTATACATACAATAGTATTAAACAATGCAGGTAATATAGCTATGGAATTATTCTTTTAGCCTAGTGGACTCTACATAATTAAGAGATGTTAGCAAATGACTATGAAACAAGAATATGATTGTGAGGTTTTATAGGAGGATTTTACATGTTTAGGAGACCAGATTAGATCCTTCTGTGGAAGAGGATTTCTTTCATATGGGCAAACAGCCTAGGAATGGTTTTAGAGAGACTGAATATGTATAATGAAAGGCTATGCAAAGAAAGTAGTAACAAGCTAAAGAGACCAAAGGAAGAACCAGGGCTTTTCAGATTTAGTTAGATAACTATTTTTGAGATGTATGCCCTTCTACTACCTGACTACGTAAGTGACATTTTTGTTGTTGTTGTTGTTGTTTTGTGTTGTTTAACCTGAAAAGCTCTTTGGAATTTTGGACATACTCTTCAGTCTTTTACGAACCAGTCCAACTCGAGGTCAGCTCTTCTTACTGATGTTTGAACCAGGAAATGCTGACATACTGTATGCCTTGCTGTTAAATCAGAAATACTCTGACAAACTAAGAGAAATCATTTTTAAGGTACAAATATTTTGTAAGCGTCTTTATATTTTGGGGGCATTTTTAAGTATATAAATTTGCTCACAGTGTATATATTCTCTGACTAAACTTTTTATACTTCTTTAGTTTGTATATTTTAGTTATAAATTTTTCATGGTATGTGTGTATATTGTAAAAACTATAATGTAGACTTGGAATATAGTTAGGCAGTAGAGTACTGGCTTAGCATGCCCTGGGTTTATGTCCCTCCACAAATCTACCAGCACATCTAAGAAACATAATAAGTGAAATCATCAAAATAACACACAAAAAATTAATATATCAGACCTTGTCTCAAAAAATTATTAACAATAATAGTAATAATAATATCTTGACACATGAACGTGTTCTTCATACCTGCTACTTATGTACACTACTCTTTTCTCTCTTCCTTTCTTTTTTCTTTTTGATTGTTCCAGGCAGGGCTTCTCTGTGTAGCCCTGGCTGCCCTGTACTCACTTTGTAGACCAGGCTGGCCTCAAACTCACAGAGATCCACAGAGCTGAGATTACAGGTGTGCCACACCGAGCCTGGTTACACTGCTTTTTTTTTTTTTTTTTTTAAGATTTATTTACTTCTTTATTATGTATACAATGTTCTTGCCTGTATGTGTGCCCACCAGCCAGAAGAGGACACCAGATCTCACTATAGATGGTTATAAGCCACCATATGGTTGCTGGGGATTGAACTCAAGACCTTTGGAAGAGCAGCCAGTGCTCTTAACCTGCTGAGCCATTTCTCTAGCCCCTACATTACTTTTTTATCTGCCGTATTTTCACTAGAGTTTAAAACATTATTTTCCAAAATACAGATATATTTCAGTACAACTTATTGCTAATATTCCAAAATATAATGTTTTTCTGCATTGAAAAGCTTATTACTTTTTGTGATCAGGTCATGGAACAGATGCTAAAATGCACAAATGTTTATGAACGTAGTAAGCAACGAATCCGTCTTAGAGAAGTCGGCTATTCAGGAATGGGACTCCTCCTCAATGAAGCACCAGTTAACACATCTCTCATTAAAAACCTTGTTAATCAAATCATTAATGCAGGTATGACTAAGGCTAATGACAATGATGTACTTAGGAAATTGGCTCTCACTGGAAGATTTGTTAAAACTCCCTTTTCAGGTTGCTCTTTAAATTACCTGTTACTTGATGTTTCAAAGTGTTCTTCAGATAATACATGTTTCTTGACCTTCCAGAACTCAGTAAATGTCTACTGAGTGATTAGCCAAGTTAATGATTGGTTTCCTAAATAAGAGAATGGTATTAAAGAAAATGTGTATGGAAGGAGCTTAAAATTTTAAAGGTACTTAAGTTCTTAAAGGTAAAATGAAAACTAACTTGAGACATATTTTCTTTCCTATTTTTTTGTAGTAATTTTTATTTCTGGACCACAGCCACAAACTAGTATTTATGGCAGATGCTATGTCTGAGCGTGGAAATGAGGCTCTATATCTTGAGTGGTCTAACTGATAATCCAAAATATGTATAGAAAAATATAGATAATAGTATTGTATCCCTGCAGTATACATAAAGAGAGAGAGTATACACAAAGAAAGAGAAGTTATTTAAGCTTAATTGGAGTACTAGTAACCTGAATTTTGGGGGGGTGAGGAGGATTTGAACATCCCTATAGTTCTCCTTGGAAAGTGAATAATTTATTTCAGTATTTATATAATTAATACTATTCTGTCTTTGTATATCCATGGAATTTAATTTAACTTTTTTAAAATCATAGATCCGGTTATTAATTTCAGAGATCTGTTATCTATAGTATACATCTCTCACAGAACACGTGTAAATGTCAGAGTGGTCCTCTGCAGAAAGGTTAGTAAAATTTCAAGATGTATTTTTATAACAACATCATATTATGACTGTGTTTTTCAGTGAGTAGTTTGTGGCAGATACATGTTTTTTGCTTGCTTGTTTCATAATAGATTTTACTTTCTAAGCAGTTTCAACTGGACATGGTGGTGCATACCTGTAACTGCAACATGTGGGAGGCCCAGGCAAAAGGATCATAAGCTGGAAGCCAGCCTGTATAGTATAACACTACTAACTTCAATAAATATACACATACATAAGTAAATAATAAAATGGTTCTTTTAGAAGAGAATTAACTTTATGTAATTGTAAAAAATCAGTATGTCAATTTTTGTTTTGTTTTGTTCGAGACAGGGTTTCTGTGTAGCCCTGCCTGTCCTGGAACTCACTCTGGAGACCAGGCTGGCCTTGAACTCAGAGATCATCTACCTGCCTCTGCCTCATGAGTGCTGGGATTACAGCCATGTGCCACCATGACCTGCTCCAGTATGTCAACTTTTAGCTTTACTTAGTTTTCTGTAAATGTTCCCCTTCCACAGTCAAACATTTACTTCTCTACCAGAACCCTCAGTGCTTGTAGCCTTCCTTCCTACTCCCGTCCAGTCTGTCTTTTTCCTCTCCTGATCTTCTTCCCCTTCCTCTACGCTTTCTTTTGAAGTAGATTGCACATCCCCAGTCCTTTGTGTCTCAGAAGTCTTGCTAAGTTTCCCGGCCTTACCTTGAAGCTATGATCCTTCTGCTTCAGTTTTCTCTGTGGCTGGTGTTTTGGGCATCCACCACTACATCTGCGGCCAGTCCTGGCCATTTCTAATGGATACACCATATTTCAAAGTGTCTGATTGTTGGCACTTGTTTTTTAAATTCTATTTTATTTGGGGTATTGATGCCTCTAGCTCTCTTCCATTAGCCGCTTAACCCTGGGATTAAAAAGGAATGTTAGTAGGGAGAAAGGGTACAGACCCCTTTCCTTCTCCTGGCTGTTTAGGGTTAATTGGGTTCTTTTGGGGCAATACCAACCTCCATCAACAGCAAACTCAGCAAGCAGTCTCCTCCAAGCTGCTACGTTGAAATGTTTCTCTCAGTCCACCACATCAGCCTCTGGTCTCTTCAAACACCACATGCCACACACCATCACTGCATGCCACATTTTCTCTCTCCATGCTCTCCTAGTTATCTCCCTCACGGTGCTAG
Organism: Acomys percivali; assembly: GCA_907169655.1. Lineage (NCBI taxonomy): Eukaryota > Metazoa > Chordata > Mammalia > Rodentia > Muridae > Acomys > Acomys percivali. The sequence continues at coordinate 45,652,595 of OU015743.1, read as the reverse complement.
ACCACGCACCTCTTCATGAGGCAGGCAAAGACCACACCTGCACAAAACAGTGGTAAGCTGTGGACAACCTAAAGCCCAAACTAAAACCGGGCACTTGGGATTAAAACAAAAACATTTATTTAACAAAGCTGAGTTTACAAAGAAACCACAACTTCCATTACATCTGACTTTTTAATTTATTTTTGAATTTTATTTTCCTTGTGTATTTGTTTGCGTGTGTGCAAGTGTGAGTGTGTCTATGCTGCAGTGAGAAGGAAGAGTGGAGGACAACCTGGGGAGCTGGCTCTCCTCCCACCGTGCGGACCCCAGGGCTGCCTCTCCTCCCACCGTGCGGACCCCAGGGCTGCCTCTCCTCCCAC
>OU015743.1:45634432-45648864 GCA_907169655.1 Acomys percivali | reverse complement strand
TGTGTGTGTGTGTGTGTGTGTGTGTGTGTGTGTGTGTGTGTGTGTGTTTGAATATGTATGGTAATAGGGAATGAGTATACTCGCTTGCACATGTTAGGTTGTGTGTATGAATGTTTTGCTTACATGTATGTATATGTACCATGTATATATCTGATGCTTGTGGAGGTCAAAAAGGGGCGTAGGATGTCTTAGAACTCAAGTTATGGATGGGTGTGGACCACTGTTTAGGTGCTGAGAATTGAACATGGGTCTCTTGCAAGAGCAATAAATGCTCTTAACTACTGAGCCATCTCTCTAGCCCCCCATCACCATCTTAAGAACAAAGCCTGCATCTTATACATCTTGTGTCTCCTGTTAATAAAGACATATTAAAAGGGATAGGAGAGGTAGCAGTTAAGAGCATTTGCTGCTTTTCCAGAAGACCTGAGTTCCGTTTCTAGAACCCACATCAGGCAGCTCATGACTATATTTAACTCTAGCTCCAGGGGATCTGACAGCTCTGGCATTTTTTTGGCAGTTGTACTAATGTGCACATACCCTCATGCAGACACATATACCCACACATAATTAAAAACAATAAACTTTTAAAATGTTAAAAAAATCTTACATAAATAATAAATATATCTACATGGTTTTATGATATATTTTAACATTTTTTCTAATATTTAGTATTACTTAATTTTTTTTATAGAGATGTGAAGAGGAGCTTTTTCAGCTGCTTACAAATATTTTGAATTATGTCATGTGTAAAGGACTAGAAAAGTCTGATGAAGACACTTGGATTGAACGAGGACAAGTGTTTTCAGCACTAAATAAACCAGGAATATCAAGTGAGCTACTTCGACCATCAGATGAAATAAAACTAACGTAAGCATTCAATTACTGATTTTTTTTTCAGTCCTCTCCCTACCCTGGAGCGAGTGGGAGTCTAAAATTAAATCTGAACATAGGATACTAATTCAGTATGTAGTAGAGGTGGAGAGGGGAAACTGTTTAATTTTTTTCTTCCTAGGTTTTACCATTCTAGTAGAATGTAGAAAGAAGTACAAAACAAATTCTAGTGTCAGGAGATCTAAATATATTTGAATTTAACTGATTTCAAGAGTGATGCAGATGGTCATATGGTTGTTCTGTTTTTAGTTCTTTGGGAAACCTCCACACTGAATTTCATACTTGTAGGGTTTATGGTCTCACCAGCAGTCTTGGAAGGTTCCTCTCACCCCGCACTGTTGTGGTTAATTTAAAGGTATGGCCTAATACATGTTTATTAGTAGGCTATAATTACTACAGCAGTATTTTACCCATTATCAATCAATAAAAACACAGACACCTGTTATATTTTATAATAGCCTTGGTTCACCTGGGGCAGGGGAGATACTAATCCCCTAAACTACTCCCATAGTGGGGCAAGTATAGGATGCCTGCCCCAGTCCCATACCGTCTGCTTCTTTCAGGCTCCCTCCCTTCCGTAATCCCAAATACTTGGTAATGTTCTTCATCTGGGCCACATCCTCCATCCACGGACACTCATGGTGTCCTCCTTCCTTCGCCTCCGCCCTCCCTTGTCTCCTTCTCAAGATCCTCTTTCTGTCTCTGACTGCTTCCCTGCCCTAGAACCACTCTGTCCCCAAAGCCCACGGACTTTAGACAAGTCTGTCACATTTGGCCTGCCCAGGTGTGTTGGCTTTTTATTGGTCAAACAGGGGACAGATTTTAGGCAAGGTTACAACCATTTTGCAGTACATGAGTCTGCTCATTTGGGCAGCAACCAGGCCAACCCCCAGCACCACACCCTCGCCACTGTTGTCGTTTGTTCTAACTAGGGAGAGATGAAATCTAAAAGCAATTTTACTTTGTATTTCCCTGAGTTTTAGGGACATTGAACACTTTTTTAGTATGTATTGATTGTATTCTTTGGAGAACTATCTAGCAGTTCATTAAATAATTTATTTGGATAGCTTTTGGGGGGAGGGGCTTAATTTTTATAGTTCTTTACATATTTGAGATACTAATCTGTGGGAGGCTTTCTCTTCACTGTGGCGATCCTCTGCCTTTGGCTCTGCAGAAGCTTTTTAATTTCATGCTCTTCCATTTGTCAGCTCTTGCTGTTGTTTCTTGTGCTGTTGGAGCTTCTATAGGAGGTTCCTAGCTATAGCTTGCATTTCCTGTATGATTTCCAACATACCAGGTCTTAAATTAAGGTCTCTGACTCGTTTTCAATGGATTTTTATGCAACATGAGAGGTATCGATCTCTTACCATTTATTCTTCAACATGGCCAGCACCATTTGATAGTTACTCTCCAAAATACGCTTATCTTTGTAAAAATTATTGTGATGCTGGCTGTGTGCCTTACTTCCCAGTCATTTATTTTATTGTTCAGTGTATCTCTTTGTGCTTGCACCACACTGTTTTGATTCTATTGCTTTGTGATACATGTGAGATCTGGTGTGATTCTTCCCAGTTGCTTTTTGTGCATTGGCTGTGTGAGGTCTTTTGTGCTTTTATATGAATTTCAGGGATTTTTTCCTAGCTGCATGAAGGTTGTCACGAGAGTTTGACGGGGATGACATTGAATCTGTAGGTAAAATAAATATTGTCACAGTATTTTTCTAATTCCTGAGTCTGGGAGGTGTTTCTGTTTTCCAGTGTTGTATTCTATTTCATTAGTGTCTGAGGTCCCTGCTCTAGGAGTGGTTCACTTCCTTTCTTAGGATAGCTCACAGGCTTCTTGTTGTTCTTGTTGAAGCTGTTCTGAATGAGGTGAGATTTTCCCCGGCCTACCCTGCCTTGATTTTTTCTCTGGAAGTTTGCTATGTGTTAGGGTGATTTTGTACATTCTTACTTTGTTGAAAATATTTCTTAGTTTAGAGGCCTACTGGTAGAGCAGAAGGTTGTGTACACTGTAAGTAGGTAGATCATTTGACTTCCTCTTCTAATTGCTGCATCCCTTTTATTTCTTTGCTTTGTTCTAGGAAATATTTTTAGCACTACATTGAATAACAGCAGATAATAGACACTTGATTTTTAGAGGAAATGCTTTCATTTTCCCACCCTGGGTGTTTTTTCTGCCTCTCTGAGCTAGCCAGTTTTCACCCCAGCATCTGGCTTCTGAGTCCTCATTGGTAAAATTGAATGGTTGGGATTTACTTTAAAAACAAAACAAACAAAACAAAACAAAACAAAAAAACAACAACAGATGAGAGCTGTTCCCAAGCCTTTCTAGATCTTTCTGAAATCTCCCTGGCTGACTGAATTGCTCTACTTGGTCTCAGACTAATTCTGGCAATATGTTTTAATCTTCTCATTCTCTTCCCCTGTGTCTAATGTGTTCTCTCTACAACTGGTCTCTGTAAAATTGTTCTGGTAAAAGTCTCTCAGTAAAAAAGTTCTGTTGGGTGTGGTGATGCTTACCTGTAATCCCAGCATTCGGGGAGGCAGAGGCAGTGGGATCTCTGTGAGTTCAAGGTCAGCCTGATCTACAAAGTGAGTCCAGGACAGCCAGGGCTACACAGAGAAACCCTGTCTCAAAAAAAACTAACAAAACAGAAGTAAAACAAAAACCTTTATCTCTCTTCCTAAGATCCTCTTAAGAAGCCTCTCTTTCCTATCCTATTTCATGAGAGTTGGGTGTATCCTATCTCTGACTTTTTCTGTCAAATATTTCTCTGATTCATCACTTTCCCCCTCAATTAGATGTCACTTTCAAAAATGGTTGCTTCTTTTTATAAACTAATTTTACTTTCATTGTTTGGGATTAAAGGTGTGTACCAAGGGTGAGTCTGTATTCCAGCCAGATCATATTGTAATCCCGAGTGTCTCTGCATTCCAGCCAGATCACATGGACCTAGAAGGTCTTTGGATGTGATGTTTGCCAGAGTAGGCATGTTGGTGGATTAAAATTTCTCTCCAATCTTTGTACTCTAGAATGAAGCCAATTTAGTCATGGTAAATGATCTTGTCAATGTGCTCTTGCACTTGGTTTCCAAAATTTTTATCGAATGTTTTTGGGTGTTTTATTTTTTTTCTGAGACAGGTTTCTCTGTGTAGCTTTGGCTTTCCTGGACTCACTTGACCAGGCTGGCACTGAATTCAGAGAGATCCTCCTACTTCTGCCTACCTAAGTGCTGGGATTACAGGCGTGTCCACCATATGTGCCTAAAGAAATTTTTTTGTTGTTATTTTGTGTCTTTGTTACTTTTCTATAGCTGTGATAAAACACCATGACCAAAGCAACTTATAAAAGAAAGTATTTAATTTGGGATTCATGGTTCCAGAGAGTTAGAGTCTAGGACCATCATGGTGGGGAGCGTTACAGCAGGCCTGGCACTGGAGCTTACACTATGATCTCCAAAGAGGAGATAAAGCTAACACACAGCCTTCAACAGGCCACACCTCCCAGTCCTTCCTAACCAGCTACATCAATTGGGATCAAGTATTTTAAGCATAGGAGCCTGTGTGGGGCCATTCTCATTCAAACCACCAACCATATTGTGTCTGTGTTTGGTTTGAGTATGAGGGTAATTGGGGCTTCACAGACGGAGTCCAATAGTGTTCCTTACTTGGCTATTTCACAGAACAATTTAAGGAGTGTGCTGGTTAGAGTTTGTCAACTAAACACTAGCTACCATCATCTGGAAAGAGAAACCTTATTTGAGGATATGCCTCTGTAAGATTGACCTATAATAAAGCTTGTAGGGCATTTTCTTGATTAATGCCTGATGTGGGAGGGCTCAGTTCACTGGGCAGTACCAACCCTAGGCAGCTGGTCCTTGGTAAAGTACGAAGGCAGCTTGGATATGCCATGAAGAGCAAGCCAATAAGCAGAGTTCCTCCGTGGTTGCTGTTTCAATTTCTTTCCTCAGTGATGAACTGCAACATGTGAACACACACACACACACACACACACATACACACACACACAGTCTTTATCACAGCAATAAAAAAGGAGCTTTGTGTTCACTAAAAAGGCTGGAGGAGGACATTAGGTGTCTTCCTCTGTTTACCTCCACTTTATTTTTGGCTGAATAGAGGTTGCCTAGCACGATCCTGGGATCCACCTGTCTTCACACTGCCATTCCCTCCTTCACATTCCCATCCCCTACATCAGTAGTACTGGGGATACAGGCATTTGTGCGCATTCCTGGCTTCTGTGTGGGGACTCGAACTCAGGTCCTCTTGCTTGCATTGGAAACACTCTTAGCTGTTTGCCCATTTCCCTGTGTATGTGTAGTACTTTCAGTATCTTAAGCAGAGCTAGCTTGCTCATCAGTGAACTGCCTTAGTTTGTGCATGTCTTGAAAGCTCCTTCTAACTCTGTAGTCACTATTAGATTTCAGGGCTTGAAAGGTATTGTTCTATGCTCATCGGCCTTTTAGTGTCACTGTCAAAAGCTCTGATCTTTTGTTTGGATTTTTTTTTTCTTTGTAGGTGGGTTGACATTTTTCCTGTACAGCTTTTAATATTGTTTCTTTGCTTTGAATATTTTCCTTCTTGATTATAATATGTTGTAGAGAAGTTGTTCATTGAGCTTGTCTGCTTGAGGCTGCAAATTCCTCTTCTGTTCTGAGTCTTGTTTTTCTAGATTTGGGATATTTTCTGCTGAGATTTTATTGAATAGATTTTCTTTGCTTTGCACGCTTATCTGAGCTGCTGCTTCCCTGTGGATTCTTAGGTTTGCTTTTTAAAATCGTGTAGAGTTCTTGGACACTGTGGTCATAGCTATTTGATCTTGATTAATATTTGAATGTAGTACCCATTGACCTTGTTCTTTGTGCATGACATTCTCTCCTTTTTGTCTGTGTTGGTGTGAAGATGTGTGTAAACAAGCATATGTGCAGGTGCTTGTGGGTGCGTATACACGCGTCTTTGGAAGTCATCTTCAGGTATCATAGTTCCTCTGGTTTGTCTACCTTATTTTTAGGACAGCATCCCTCAGTAGGTTCTGGAGCCCTCCAGTTAAGCTTGGCTGTCTGGCCAACAAGACCCAGAGATTGCCCTGTCTCTAGCTTCCCAGCATTGGAATTATAAGCATATGCCGCCATGCTCTGCTTTTTATGTGGACGCTTACATGGCAGTCACAAGCACTTTACTGACTGAACTGTCTACTCAGTCCCTCCATCTGTATAGCACTACCCAATAATAATGACAGTAAAAATAATGAACCAAAAGAATTAGATGAATACACAATGGAAATAAAAATATAAAAGCCTCCATTAAAAACATAATAAAAACATAAAAACACAAGATTTAGAGAAAGCACAATAAAGTAAAAATATTTGTCAAGGGGAAGTCAAGAGAGTAAAATACTTTTTTTTTAAGATAAAGGATGATATGTTGAAATGGGTTCTTTTTCTTCTTGCATCCTTTATAATTGGAAGCTCCAGTCACATGCATGGATATTGGTACCTTGAACCTCTGTGCCCCTGATTTTGCTATGGTTCCATTGTTGGCTCAGTTTGGATAGTGTATTAGTTTGGTCTAGTGTATCCTGCATAACAGATCTGTCTTCATGTTGGTAGTTTCCATTCTTTGTGTTCCAGGAACCTCTGATAGTCCATGAGCTAGGCAGATTTTGTCATCCTCCTGAGATTATCAAGATAGTACCCTCCAGTGTAACATTTTTCTGGGAGGTAGCTCCCAGGTGTGTTGGGAATATGATTATGTGAGGTAACCACAATCCACAGATCTGTACCGGCAGCTTGTCTGTCTTAATGCTTTCTAGACTTTCTGAGTTTTTTCTTTTTGAGATTTATTTACTTATTATTATGTATACAATGCTCTGCCTGCATGTACACCTGCAGGCCAGAAGAGGGCACCAGATCTCATTATAGATGGTTGTGAGCCACCATGTGGTTGCTGGGAATTGAATCAGCACCTCTGGAAGAACAGACAGTGCTCTTAACTGCTGAGCCATCTCTCCAGCTCAACCTCTTGAGTCTTAACCTCCCGGAGGAATGCAGTTGAGGGTCTCAAGCTCACTGCTTGATGAATGGGAGGCTGATTTTTATGCTGAACTCATGCTCAATGCTGTCCAACTCCAGGGTTGTTCTCAGTTGATGAGATCCACTTCGAGGAGGGAAGGATCTTTTTCTCTCTGCACCTCTGCTTGCTCTGACCCTCCTGCTGACTGAAGGGTTAAGCTCATTGGTGTCTGGCGCTCCTGCTCTCTGTGGTTTCTCACTGAGCTGTCTTTCTCCTTGAGGTTATAGCAGGCTATGTTGAAGCTTTGCTTTACACTTTTTTTTCTTTTTCTTTTCTTTTCTTTTCTTTTTTTCTTTTTTCTTTTTTTTTTTTTTGAGAAAGGGTTTCTGTGTGGCCTTGGCTATCCTGGATTCATTTTGTAGACCAGGCTGGCCTCAAACTCACAGTGATCTGCCTGCCTCTCCATGAGCGCTGGGATTACAGATGTGCGCCACCGCACCTTGGAAAGCTTTGTAACCTGTAGTTGTCCTTCTCAGGTACTCATGGTAGCTTGGGATTTTGCCTTTCTTTCTTTCTTTCTTTCTTTCTTTCTTTCTTTCTTTCTTTCTTTCATTCGTTCTTGTCCTCCCATCTCCAAAAGGGTCTTTCTGTGTAATGCTGGCTGGCCAGGAATTCAAAGATAACTTCTTCCCTTTTCCTCCATAGTGCTGGGATTAAAGGTGTGTGTTAATGTCTGGCTGCAGCTCTGAACAGGTCCAGGGTAGGGACTCTGGTGCTGGATGTGGATACCTTTCCAGTTCGCTTTATCTCTTGGGTGGCCAGAGCTGATGGCTCAGGCAACTGATCAGGATTGAAAGGAAGAAGAAAAGGGAGCCCAAGGTTTCTTCTCTAGGGACTGGCTATACTGTGGCTGAGGAGGAGAACTTAAACTGACTCCAAGTTTCCTATGGCTGAGGTTGTAAGAGCAGCTTCTGGCTAGAGGCTGCACGGGGGTCATAAAAGGAGGCTTTTGATCTGTAGATAGGCCTCCTTGCAGAGCTCTCCAGTAAGCCAATATAAACTTAGGCTTATTAGCCATAGAAGGCTGATGGCCCTGAAACTGCTAACTTATTTGCGAATCTACAGGGAAATAAGAAACAAGAAAGAGATTTAAAAAAAAAACAAAACCATTCATACCCATGCATTCAAGAGAAAAGGTGGATGAAATTAGGCATCTCAACTTCAACTGAAGTCAGGTTTCCCAATCTCAGCACAGACATTCAAGAGAAAAGGGTCAAGAGACGAGGTGGATGACGTCAGCCATCTTAGCTTCAGCTCAAGTTAAGCTTCCCAATTTCAGCACATACATTCAAGAGAAAAGGGTATCAATTAATACATGTTTTAAATCTAAGTATCTATTACATAATTTCACAGTGAGTTCTGAGTGACAAGGCCTAAAAGTTACAAGAATATACGATTTATCAATTAGGACTGACCTAACTATACATTATCCAGCTTTCTCTTAGTTCATAATAAGTTCAGGACAATAATTTTATCTCTTTCATTCTAAGAAACAGTAAATACAGACATCTCTAGGTAGCTTTATTCCACTTAGGTTCATGAGAAGTTTAAACAAACTTGCCTATATTTATGGTGAAATACCAGGATTCGTGGTGTCATCTGGAGTGGGGGCTTATCTGAAGCCACAAATCTGCTACAAGGCTATCCTTAGTGAGGCATCTGGAGGTCCACAAAGGTATTTATTACAGCCATAAACTAACTTCAACTTTTAAAACTATTTGAATCAAATCAGGAAATCCATAATCAGGGATAAATTCATCTGAATAACAAACAGTACACCTTCAACAAAATCCTATAGGAAGTTTGCTCAATCAGAGCTGGTCAATACCCAGAAAGTAACAGTTCACACCAATGCCAGATGTTTTTTCTTTTTGGTTTTTCAAGACAGGGTTTCTCTGTGTAATCTTGGCTGTCCTGGACTCACTTTGTAGACCAAGCTGACCTTAGACTCACAGTAATTCACCTGCCTCTGCCTCCCTGGGTACTAGGATTAAAGTCATCATGCCCAGCTCTAATGGCCAGATTTTAGAGAGATGCAGCAAACCACAGTTGACAGAGTATCTTGGCAGTTGTGCACCACCATTCCTGGTGGTGACTCAGTTTTTAACACTGGATTCTCAAGTTGATGTCTGCTCACTGCCTTTCCAGTCAGAGAGAGTTGCAGAAAGGCTTTTTTCTTCACTGCTGGCTCATCCATGAGAGAAATCACTGTCTCACTCAACTTGCAGCTCTGGGCTTGGCTTCAGGGTAGGGCTGCCATGTCTTGCTGGCTTAACCTTGGAAGGCAGCTTCTGCTTGCCTCTCCCTCACAGAAGTCTCGGAGCCTTCAGCTGTGCTTCCTTCCTGTCTCTTCCTCCACAGCTCCCAAGTATGCCTTCACCACCTCTATTAATTTCTAATGTTCTTCTGGGTGGGGTTTTGTTTTGTTCTGTTTGTTCTGTTTTGTTTGAGTAGAGTCTCTTTCTTCTCTTAGTCTAACTTTTTCTTCTTACTGCATTACATAGAAGCAGCCTCCATTTTCCCCAGGAATCCTCCATCTACAATCTCAGTGGCAGCCTGCTGTGAGACTATATCTTTGGAGTTGCAATGCTGCTAATAAGTAACTGGTTTGGGGTTTTTTGTTTTTGTTTTTTCTAAGCTGATGATGGTTTTAAGAGGACTTTGTTTTACACTTAAGTTTGTTGCAGAAGATGTTAGAATGGACAGTCACAGAAAACAGAGATGCAAAAAGTAGTGCTGTAGCTGCTGAGAATGCCTTCCGACTCATGTTGATCACACAGGACTTTCTGCAGTCAGAAGGACTCGTGAATTCAAACATGTGGACTGAGAAGGTTAGTAACGGCCTTTTGAAGTTGCATTCTAAGGCCCAGTGTAGTGGCCAAAGCCTGTGATTTTAGCATCTAAGGGAGTGAGGCAGAAAGATTGGCACAATTTGAGTCCAGTATGGGATCTAGTTATGTCAGTTTCTGGTCATCCTGAGCTACAATGTGATAGATACACTGTTGCAACAAAACAAAATATAAATAGATAATTATTTTAGGTGCCTTAAAGAATTATTTAAAGAAAGAAATTTTGCATCACTTCTTTTTGTAGCTTTAATGCTTAATCAGATGCGATTAACATGTATAAGAGAGTCAACTGATTTTGTTCTTACAATGGTTTTCTTTTTTGGGGAACTGCACATTGAACTACTTGTGCAGGATTTATGATTAGTGTTCTTAAATAAAGATTATCGTTACTTTTAAAAATGAATGCTTTTATTTCTCAATTTTTCTTTGTTACAGCTTTTAGAGGATGCCACTCAGCTCCTTGACTGTCTGTCAGTATGGTATTCTGAGAGTCCAGTCTGGAAAAAACTCTCTCAAATTCAGATCCAGTTGCTTCTAGAATTCATTGGAAGAGGCAGTTTGCAGGTTTGATATTTATTTCATGCAATGTTTTTATCTTCTCACATGCCATAATTATGGATGAAATAACTATACAATAATGACTTTTCAGTATTTTAAAAATTACGTTGTATTTACTTTACATTATTTGCCTGTACTGTGCGCAAATGTTCCATGTAGATCAGAGACCACTTGTGGAAGTCAGTCTCTTAGTCTACCACATGGGTTTTGGGATCAAACTCCTGTCATAAAGCTTTGTGGCAAACACCTTAACTGTTAAACCATTTCCCAGACTCCATTTACAGTTTTTTTTCTTAAGTGCCAAAAAATACTACATCACTTGAAATTTCAATTTTGTAAGATCAGAAAGGATCTTAAGAAACAGTGTTTTAGGCCAGGCAGTAGTGGAGCACGCCTTTAATCCCAGCACTCAGGAGGCAGAGGCAGGCAGATCTCTGTGAGTTCGAGGCCAGCCAAGGCTACACAAAGAAACCCTGTCTCGAAAAAACAAAACAAAAGAAGTAACAGTGCCTTTTCCCCCCAGACCCAGGACTCTACATGATTCTGCTGTTTCCTTTTATAGTGTTTCTCATAGGTTATCTGCATTCAGTATAGTTTGCTAGTTGCTAAATAGCTGGCAGAGATATTTACGTATGTTAATTTTAAGAATGGTATTTTTAGGGAAAATGATTTATTTTAATTTTCTTCTTGAACTCTTTTCCTGCCTTATTAATCCAAAATTTTGTACTCTATACTTGCTCATTTGTCACATATTATGTACGTGCTGTTATATACATTGTTTTGCTAGATTTTAGAACTAACTACAAAATGTGTTTATTATTCCTATTGTAAATTAAAATGTGAAAGGTTAGAAAATTGCTCTGATATTTTGTCTGTCATTTTTCTATTCTCATTTTGTACTTTTAGTCATGAAAAATATTTGATATCGATTTACTTCTTCTGTTTGTTTGTGTGTATTTGTGTGTGTATGAGAGTGAGAGAGAGAGACAGAGACAGAGACAGAGACACAGAAAGGCAGATAGAGACAGAGACAGAGAATACACATTTGTGTCACAGCGTGCCTGTAGAGGTCAGAGGGCAAACTTGGGTGTTGTTCTTCAACTTCTACCTTCATTTCGAGCAGGATCTTTTTTTGTTGTTTACTGCTTTGTTCACCAGGCCAGCTGACCTGTGAGAGTCCAGGGACTCTCCTGTGTTGGTTTCTCATCTTGCTATAGGAGTGGTGGAATTACAGTCAACCACTAACATGTTCAGCTTTTATGTGGACCCTACAGATTCAACCTTGGGTCATCATGTTTGCGTGGCAAAATGTTATTTACTGAGCCATCTCCCTAGCTCTGTTTTCTTCTTATCTGATACAGGGGATTAGGATGAGACTTGTTTCCAGTGCTGTTCTAAGCTTGGTGTACTGTTTCTGAGCCTATTGCAGAAAAGCTCTAATCCAGTGGTTGTATTCTCATTCCTTCTTCCTCAGACCCTTTCTCATTAGCTCTTCCCTCTTCTGGGCTAGAGAGTAAATGAATAGTAACGGGGAGTTTTCTTTGGCTTGGGATGTGCTCTTAATATGTGTTTGCCCTAGGAAGTTTAAGGTTAATTAAATTTCTAGTTAAGGACCCAATGTAAAAAGCTGAGCAGTGGAGGTTATAGATGAAAGGCAGAGCTGTACAGAGGGATAGAATCACACCACCACGCAACAGATCCACTTAAGAGGTTTAATAGGGAGATACAGGAACTGTCTCCGGAGACGGGGGTGGGGTGGGGGGGGGGGGGGGGGGGGGGGGCAGAGGAGATAAAGAGATAGTGAAAGGTAGAGAAGAGTTAAGAGGTAGAGAAGTAGAGAGAGGTAAAAACAGAGAGAGAGAGAGAGAGCACTAGTGAGCGAGCGAGCGCTAGTGTGAGTGAGCGCGAGTGCCACGTGGAGGGTCTGTTCTTTTATATGGCCCTGGGCAGGGACCCCCCACCCCACCCCGCAGGTAAACAGTGACATCACAGGTAGGCGGACTGTTGCAGAACCCTGACACCCAGATTCCTTATATACTATGTGTTCAAATAGTTAGGGTTCCATGTGACAAAACAAAACAGACTTATTGAGAGTTGTCCTCTCTCACCACATGCTGTTCCCTTAAGGATGCAAATGACTGCCAAGGGCAATGGAGCTGTTTTCAACTTCATTTGTCCCCTGAGGAGTATGTGCTACTTCCTGCAGTCAGGGTGGCAGATGGCTCTCCACAAGTCTGTTGTGTTTCTGGTTGTGACTGTGTGACTGACTGCTCTGTTATCTATTTTGTTGTTATTTGTTTCTATCATGGGTTTGTGTTTGTTTGCTTGTTTGTTTGGGGGCAGGGTTTCTCTATTTAGCCCTGGCTGTCCTAGAGTGTTTTGTTTTGCTTTGAGAGGTAGTCTCTCTACATAACCCTGGCTGTCCTGGAGCTCACTACATAGACCAGGCTATCCTCAAACTCATAGAAATTTGACTACCTGTGCCTCCCGAGTACTAGGATTAAGTGTGTATGCCACCACATGTGAATATCCATTCTTTTTTTTTTTCTTTTAAAGTTTTTTTTGTATAGTGAACATCTCTGGAAGATAGAAGCCATGTTTCTCCCTGAGGAGAAACGTGTGTGTGACGTCTTGTAGTTTTTATCTCACTTATACTTGGAGTTGAGGAGGTAGTACAGATGGTGACAGTATGCTTGTTAAAATGTTTATAGATCTTTGTCTTTCACCAAATAGTTTCCTGTTTTATCCCAATGACTATGAAACTGGAACACATTTAACTTTTTAGCTTGGAAGTAAAGTAAGATACATAATTATTGACAGTTTAAATATATAAAACTTCTGAAGTATTGGAGTGAGGCAGATCTTTCGTTGGTGTTACATGTTTGATTTGGTCTGCTCTTTTTTTCATCTAACCTTTCTTATTCCAGGTTTGTGCAATGGCATCAGCTAAACTAAATACACTTCTTCAGACCAAAGTGATCGAAAATCAAGATGAGGCGTGCTATATTTTAGGGAAACTAGAACATATTCTAAATCGGTCAATCAAGGAACAGACAGAAATCTATTCATTTCTGATTCCTCTTTTCCGTACTCTGGTGTCTAAAATTTATGAGCTTCTTTTCATGAACTTGCACCTACCTTCCTTGCCCGTTACCAGTGGAAGCGCTTCATTGTTTGAAGATTTTCAAGAATACTGCAATTCAAGTGAATGGCAAGTTTACATTGAAAAATATGTAAGTTTTTAAAATGATATTTAATGATTTATTTGTTATGTGTGTGCACACATGAGTGTATGCATGTGTGTAAGTGCGGGTGTGTGCCACACATAGACAAGAAGAAGAGGCTGTGAAATCCCTTGGAGCTAGTGTTACAGGATGCCTGCAGTGCTGTATGAGTGCTGGGACCTGAACCCCAGTCCTTGTGACTGCTCTCAGCAACTACTCTCTTAACTGTTGAGCCATTTCTGCAGTCCCAAAGCTTTTTTGAGTAAGACTTGTCTGCTGATTTATCATTTTTATAGAGGAGTGTGTAAATTCTATGTATTCTTTCTTTCTTTAAAACTAAGATTGTACCTTACATGAAGCAGTATGAAACACATACATTTTATGATGGTCATGAGAACATGGCACTTTACTGGAAGAATTGTTACGAAGCCTTAATGGTGAATATGCATAAAAGAGACCGAGAGGGAGGAGAAAGTAAGCTAAAATTTCAGGTAAAAACTATTCAGTATTTTCTAAATCGAATTTTTCATATTGGCTACAAGCATTTATTATTCATATGCAGATAATTCCACTAGAAATTTGGGAACAAATATAGTCTAAAATATTTAATAATTGGGGTAAAACTATTGCTCAGTAACCATTTTAATAGTAAAACATGACATATGATTATGTAAACTTGTTAAGTTTAAAATCTATTAGTAGGTACTGCTAATATATCTTGATGTACTCCTCATACAAATAAATTCAATTAGAAACTTTAAAGTGTGTGTTTGTGTGTGTGTGTGTGTGTGTGTGTGTGTGTGTGTGTGTGTGTGTGT
>OU015743.1:45567179-45633189 GCA_907169655.1 Acomys percivali | reverse complement strand
GTGTGTGTGTGTGTGTGTGTGTGTGTGTGTGTGTGTGTGTGTGTGTGTGTGTTTGCTACTTACTTTTCTGTGAGTTAAAAAATAATGTTAAGCAGAACATAGCTGAAACCCTGCCATTCTCATCAGAGGTGAGATATTGTAATGAGCTAAGAAAATCATGTTGTTCTCTCCTCATATGCCTTTTTTTAGCCAAGTTTAAAAACTGTAAATATATTACTCTCCCCCTTTTTTTCTGTTTATTTCAGGAATGTTTTGTGGAGCCATTTAACCGAAAAGCACGCCAAGAGAACTTGAGGTATAATAATATGATTAAACAACTTAGCAGTCAACAGCTGGCTGCTTTCAGACACTGGAAGGCAGTACGGCTGTGTCTTACGTGTGAAAGAGGACCTTGGGCTGCAAAGTAGGTGCATATTTTGTCCTTTAGAACTGTGACATTAAACTTTGAAGCTAATTATCTCTTTATTTCAGTTCTCTAAAATGTACTTCAAATTTATTGTCTTCTTAAGAATTTGTTGGTGCTGATTAGAGGTTTGTATGTGTGTGTTATATATCATGTGGCTAGTTCTCCTTTTATTCTGATATTACATGATTAGACTTTAGACTCTAGTATTAGATGGCAGTACCTCTGCCTTTCTGACATCACCTGGTTGAGCTAGAGTTAGTAATGCTTTGTACTTCAACACTTGACAGCTTAATACCCCACTTCCGTTCTGATGTACATATTTTATAGCCCTTGTTTTTAAAAAGTAGTAAAGTAAATCTTTTGTTTATCATTTTGACTGGCTGATAAAAGGATAAACATTTAGGTGTTTTCAGCCTTTGAGCTAGTGACAGTGCTGCTGTGGACAGTTGTGTCAAAATGTTGGTTTGAAAGTCTTCTTTTTAATCTGTTAGGGAAAGTAATGCATATTCAATTGCTAGGTCATATTTCATGTTTAACATAGCAAGAATTGTAAAAATTTGACAATGTATGCTTTCCAATTTCACCACATTCTAACAAATTCTTGTCATTTTCTAATTTTTCAAATGGCCAACATTTTTTCAAAGAAGATATTCAAATATCCGAGCAGTATTTTGTGTGCTTGTCGGATATTTGAATATCTTCTTTGAAAAAATGTTGGCCTATTTCCTTTGCCTAGTTATCACATTGAGTTGATTGACTTTTTGTTGGTGTGTGTGTGTGTGTGTGTGTGTGTGTGTGTGTGTGTGTGTGTGTGTATGCATGCACTCAGTGACTCTTTTCTGGTGACTTGCAAATATGTAGATGATATTTCACTTTTTTGATACTAACCTTTGTTGTTCAGAAGTTATCAATTTTCATGAATCAGTTTCTATTGCATGCTTTTGATAGTTTATTTAGGAAAGCATATGTAAGTCCAAGGTTATAAAGCTTTATTTTTCTTCTAAGAAAAGTTTTGAGTTTGGGTTTGGTTTTTTGAGACAGGGTTTCTCTGTGTAGCCTTGGCTGTCCTGGACTCCTTTCGTAGACCAGGCTGGTCTTGAACTCACAGAGATCTGCCTATGTCTGCTTCCCAGAGTACTGGGGTTACAGGTGTGTGCCACCAACGCCTGGTTTTACCATTTTAACTTTGATATTTTAGTGTTTGATTCATTGCAGTTGTCTTTATTTGTAATAATACTTTTTAACAAATTATGGTTATGGAATTATGGTTAACAGTGAAAGAATAAGTTATTCAAGCTACAAGTCTAAAACTTAATGTCCAGATCTTATTTCTCTACCATTAAACCTTATGGCATCTTGGGTAAATAATTTAGACTGTCTTAGGTTCATCATGTGTATGTTGTAGTTCAACATATTCATTTTAGTTTTATTGACAATTGTCTTGATGATAAATATCAACATTTAATTCTGTCTCAAAATTAATTGCTAGCTTATAAAGAGTGGTAGTCTTTGTACTTTGTGTCATTATACTTGGTTCTTATTCATTCCCCTCCCCCACTACTCTCCTGTAGTCCTGGTAATCAGACCCATGGCCTTGTGCATTCTAGGCAAATGCTCTATGCTTGAACATTTTCTAAAATAGTGTTAAACATTTGGGAAGTACTTTATACTTTTTTTATACACTTCAGACAACCAATCTTTATCATTGAAAATAATTTTACTTGTTTCATTGTGAATATTTCTAGGAAATGGAATCGAACACACTGGAAACTAGCTAATGTAGAAAATTATTCCCGAATGAGACTTAAACTGGTACCAAATTATAATTTCAAAACCCATGAGGAAGCTAGTGCCTTAAGAGATAATTTAGGTGAGTTACAGTATCTACCTATGTAATAAAGAGATGTTGATGAACTGCTTACTGTTATTCTTTGCTTTAGATGTTTACTTATGAACAAAGAGGTATAGTACTTGAAAATGTATTTATAAATGGGTATATGAATTCAATGTTGTTAATTTTGGCCTAAATCTAAGATGACCGTGTTTTCATTGAATCTAACTTTCCAAAGAAAACCAATGTTTTTTACTATATTTCATGTAACGGCTATATGTTTTGTTGAGAAATAATGTTCTTTTCCTTAGACTGGGACCTATAATTTCCCTTCTTCTCTATCCTTTAATTTATGACTCTTTCATAACTAGTTTCTAAAGAAACCCACTTCCTTAATGCTTAAATGTGTCTTGTTTTAGAAAAATACTTCAGAGTATTTAACCAAGATATATTTCAAAACACATTTCAAAGGGTTTTTTAAATAACTTTGTAAAACTCTCCTTTATCACTGCTCATTTCTCCCCTTTGAAGAAAAGTCTAAAGTATGCAGAAGTATTTTTTGTGATGAGTTCATGGTGCCTCTATTTACCAAGTCATAATTATTGTCACCGTAGCTGCTTCCATACCACTCATGTCTCATGACAGATTTATAGATGAAATGAGTGCCAACTTTTAGATATTTTTCACCATTTAATATAATGACCAATATATTTGTACCTACAAAACTGAAGAAAGCTATAGTGCCTGTCATTTAAGATTCTGTATTCTAAAGTAAGTCAGATAATTGTGATTTTCCCCCTTAATGCAAAATAATATTTCTGTCCATGATAGAAGCACTTTGTGTATCTTACATAGAAGTGCAGTTATATGAGCTCTGCTTTGTTGGTATCCTAGGACTTGAACACTTTATTTTTAAATTTAACTGTCTTCATCACCTAGCAGACCATCTCCTCCCCCCTCCCCTCCCCCTGCCCCAGTCACTTCAGTTTGGTAATTGTTTAAATTATGCTACTTCCCTATTACTTTTCAAGAAATCCTTTTTCTAGGAACTTCACACTCCTTTTCCCTTTCCTTCTTTCACCTCTGCATGTGAGTATGGGTCTGAGTTTATATCCTTTCCTCTCAGTTCCTTTGTGTTATGTTCAGGAAAACCCTGTCCTTCCCACTTTTTCATCTCAGTTTATTCATTGCATGTTTTTAAAATGTTCTCTTGGTACAATGATAACAATAAAACTAACGATGGGAAAATTTGTGCGTGACAGTAGTGAGGAACCAGTAGCAAGCAGTCTGTAATCCTACAAAGCTCTCTAATGTGTGTACTTAGTGCATTAAGTGGAGAATTATTTTGCTTATATCCTAAAATATTTTTTAATCTGCAAAATTCATGATGTTATCTAGTAAGAAAATAGTTGTTTTATTTCATTAAGTACACTTTGCAAAAAAATCTTATAGCACAAATATACACAACAAATAAGGTTTAATATCATATGCTTTTTAAAAAAGTTTTATTTATTTATCATGTATACAGTGTTCTACCTGCATATACATCTGCAAACCCGAAGAGAGCACCAGATCTTATTGTAGATGGTTGTGAGCCACCATGGGGTTGCTGGCAATTGAACAACTCAGAACCTTTGGAGGAGCTGCCAGTGCTCTTAACCCCTGAGCTCTCTCTCCAGCGCCTCCCTTCCCCACCTTTCCTTTCCTTTTTTTTTTTTTTTTTTTTTAAGACCAGACTGGCCTCAAACTCACAGAGTTCCACCTTCTTCTGTGTCCTGAGTGCTGGGATTACAGGTGTGTGCCACTACACCCATCATATCATTTGCTTTTTTATAAAACATCTATACTATTATTTTAATGGAAAGTCCGTTAAGAATTCCAAGCACCTAATTTGTGATGAATTCTTTATCTCATAAGTAAGAAAATGTAGATTCACATCTGTAATCTCAGTATTTGGCAGGTAAGGACAGAGACCAGGCCTCTATGTAAAGGGTCTCCGGCCTAGGCTACCTTGAGAGACAAAATAAACAGATTCGTTTGATTGATGGGCTTAGTGTGGTAATGTATGCCTTTAATACCAGCTAACTCAGGAGTTAAGAATGAGGTATCTAGAGTTCAATCAAGCCCAGGCAACATAGTGAACCCTGTCTTAAAGCAGAAACATATTTTTTAAAATCTTATTATTTATTTCATTTTTTGAGATTGTAATATTATTATATTGCTTACTCCATCCCTTTCATCCCTTTGAATTCTCCCATATACCTATCCTTGCTATATTTCTCTTTTTTCATTAATTATTATAACATGCATATGTGAATATATGTGTACATATACATTCTTAAATACATAAATACAACCTGTTCAGTCTGTATAATTTTACTTACATGTATGTTTTTAGGGCCGACCATTTGATATTGGATAATCAGCTGGTGTGCTCTTCCCTGCAGACTATTTCTCCTGCTCAGCACTCTTTAGTTATGTACAGTTCTTTGTGTAGGGTTCAGGCTTAGTGTCTTGTCCCCCTACCCTCACCCCCAAATCTATTGGCATGCCTATTGCTGGTGTCCTTGTTCAACTCACATTTGGGCAGTCATGTGGAGTAGACTTTATGGATGTATCTTCTGGTCTTCCCAATAGATGCAATCTCACAGAAAACTCTGCCTCTTTCAGGCCTTCAGCCTTCTTTCCCAAGATGTTCCCTGAGCTTTAGTTTTAGGAATTGTTTTATAGATATGTCCAGTGGGTCTCAGCCCCACAGCTCTGCATTTTGGTTAGTTGTGGTTTTCTGTAATGGTCTCCTTCTGTTGCAAAGAGAGGTTTACTTAATGCAGGCTGAGCACCACACTTCCTGTGCGCATAAGGACAGCAGTGTAAACTTAATGCTGGTTTGGGTCAGTAGTACTGGTAGGTTCTCTTCCAAGATCCATGACTTTACTAGCTGTAGCTATAATTTCCCCTTGTTGAGTGGGTCTTTAGTCCAATTAGAGAGCTGTTGATAATCACCAAAGTATGTGGGCCACGGCTGCTCTCTCAGGGTTATCGTGCTGTTCTGGTCATTGTGGTTCATAGATGTCATATCTGGACAGGCTTTTTGGCTCCTTTCTCCCTTTGGAAGCTCTCTTGGTACCCCTAAACTATTTCTACAAGTGGAGGCTTTCTGGTCAATCCTATTTTTGTTATTTTAGTCATTATTCATTGATCAGTTGAAGGACATTCAAGCTGTTTCCATTTCCTAGCTGTTGTGAATAGAGCAGCAGTCAATGTGGCTGAGCAAAGTATCTGTGGATTAGGTTGTAGAGTCCTTTGGGCATATGCCAAGGAATGTTATAGCTGGGTCATAGGGTAGATTTATTTTCAGCTTTTTTGATAATTTTCCATACTGGTTTCTGTAGTGGTTGCTTCAGTTTGATATCCAACCAGCAGTGAACGAAGGTTCTTTTTCCTCCATGTCCTCCCCAGCACTGGTTGTCTGCTGGTCTTTGCCATCCTGTATGGGGTGACACGACATCTCAAAGTTGTTTTGATTTGTATTTCCCTAATTGCTAAGGAAATACACATTTTTGAGATGCTTCTTGGCCATTTTTTTCTTCCTTTGAAAACTATCAAGTCTCAGGCCCATTTCTTTTTAATAGGTAGGTTTGGGGAGGGGGGTGTCATTTGTTTGCGTTGTAGTTTGGCTCTTGATTTTTTTAGTTCTTTACGTATTGTGAATAGTAACCCTGTCGGATATGTAGCTGTCAAAGATTCTCTCCCATTCTGCGGGTTTCCTTTTCACTTGGTCAGGGTTTTTGGTTTTTTCTTTTTCTTTCTTTCTTTTTTTTTAAAGTGTGTAGAGGCTTTTTAGTTTATGAAGTTTCTTGTAAGTCATAATGTTTATAAAAATAGAAAGCACAGATTCAGAGACCAGTGGCAGGACAGAATTTAAATATTGTATACCAAGGCTGTTACTTTCCATGTACTCCAGCAAGTAATGATTCAGGTACTCATTATCTCTCAGCTATAGGCAGCTGCTCATATAGCCTTTCTCTTTTCCTTTTCTTCCTTCCTTCCTTCCTTCCTTCCTTCCTTCCTTCCTTCTTCCTTCCTTCCTTTTCTTTCTTTCTGTCTTTCTTTCTTTTTTCCTTTCTTGCTCTCTATGTAGCCCAGGCTGTCCTGAAACTCTTTTTTCGTTGTTCTACTTTTTAGTTGACTCTTTCTGCTTAAACAGGTGTCCAACACTCACAGCCTTCCAGTGACTCGCTGCTTTTGGAAGTAGTGAAACAAGTTAAACTCAGTGATATAGAGGAAGATAAACTTGAACTTCTTGAAGAGGACATGGCAGCCAGAGTAAATATGTATGTATATTTGAAAGCATTTAAATTATGTTATGAGAAATGGATTTCAAAATTGTGGATTTCCTTGACTTCTGTTTTTCCGAAGTGCAATAATTAATGTCACACCATCTGTTAAGGGTCTGCGTTTACTGAAATTATTGAGGAAGGCTTTCTGCCTGGGACTGTTGGGCTCTGTATCTTGAAATCATAAAGTATTTTTCAATGAAAAAAATTATATCAAATGGCATATGGCTTAAGTTGTGTTTTTGTGGAAATGTGCAACAGAGTGCAGTGAGGGCTCACCTCGAATGCACACCACCGGGCCCTGGGTGTGATCCAGGATCTGATGTCCATGATGGAAAATTATTTGTGTGTAATATAAAATCAAAAGAAAAAATAAAGAGGTAAAAAGAAACCCATTCAAGAGACATGGAAAAAAATCAACTGAATATTTATAGAAACAAAAGTTAGTAGAAAATAGGCCTATTGCAAAATATAAACTTGTAGCTGGACTGATTGAGAATTTAAAAAAGACAACAACATGAGCCTCCGTACAGCAATGCGAGGGATATTCTTTTCCACATTAGTGAGATAAGTTGACGCTTGCTTCCTTTAAACTTTTGTTTGTACAGTGATGAGAAGGAAGAACAGGATCAAAAGGAAAAATTGGTGTTGTCTGAAGACTGTGAACTCATTACAGTAATTGACATAATTCCGGGCAGATTAGAAGTCACCACTCAACACATTTACTTCCATGATAACAGTATTGAAAAAGAAGATGGTGAGTAGTTCTGGGACAGTAATTGCCTTTCTGTTATTAAGTGTCCAGGACCATCAGCCATGGATTAGAGGAAGGGACTGTGAAATTACAGTGTACCTTGTAAAGTGAAAAATAGAGTCAATAGGGAGTCAGGTTCATTCAACCATTATGTATTGAAGGGGATGTTAATTTTGTATATATGCACACACAGTATTAGTGATTGAAACCAGGGCCTTCTCATACAAGGCAAGTGTTACCCAGGCTGGCCTTGTACTTAAAACCCTTGTGCCTCAGCCTTCTTAGTAGCTAGAATTCCAGGCATGCACCCTCACACCCGGGGCTTTTTTTCATAATCATCATTAGTGTATTTTAAAAGATTTGGCTTGAGGGTAACATAATAATCTTACAGTTACAAAATGCAGTCTTTATTTTTATTATACTTCTGTATATATATATATATATATATATATATATATATATCATACTTTATTTATATATACTTTTGTTTATATGTACCATAAGCCCTTACTTTTTATGAGGAAATCTGGAGATCCAGCATCTTATAAAAAGAAAATTTTCAGCTGAGTGTGGTGGTGCACGCCTTTAATCCCAGCACTCAGGAGTTTGAGGTCAGCATGGTCGACAGGGCTAGTTCTAGGACAGCCAAGGCTACACAGAGAAATCCCCCTCCTCTCTCTCTGTCTTACTCACTTGCTCACCACTGTGCTCTGCTAAAAAAGATTTCTAAGATATAATACTCAGAATTATTATCTATTCTCATAGAAAGGAAGTAGAATTGTTTTGTGGTCCTAGAATAGTTTAAAAGAAAAAAATATGACTCCTAATGAATACCTGTTTTTCATGAAGCAGACTTCCCTTCCCTGAGTACTACTTTAGGAAACAAGGAGCTATTATCTGCACAGAGTGAATAAGTTTATGTGGTGCCTCCGTCACATGGTTTCTTATGTTTTCAGGAGTGGGCTTTGATTTCAAGTGGCCTCATTCTCAAATTCGAGAGATTCACTTACGCCGTTACAACTTGAGGAGATCAGCACTTGAGATTTTTCATGTCGATCAATCCAACTACTTTCTCAATTTCAAAAAAGAGGTGTGGTGCCTTTGTGACAGTCGCAGAATATTATTGTGAAATACTCTTCTAGCTAGTGAGCTCTAATAGTATTTTGGGCTATATTCCTGTTAATACAGAGTGTTAACAAAGAAAATGTGTTATGAGGCTCGTCAGTATATGAGCTTTGTTGGGATTTGTGTGGGAATTGAGGTGCTGGTTTTCAGTGAGTGTGTATGTACAGTAGAACACTGAGGCTTTTCCAGTAGACGACAGACACTTCTGACTGGGTGACAGCGTGTAGTACATAAGATCAGACAAGCTGTGCATGCTGTGCCTGGGCTTCCTACCCACTTCTTTTGAGGGCACTAAAATGATAGTATGTTTTGGCCTCATGACACCATGTTTTTAAACTGTATAATGTTTGGAAGGTGTAGTGTGCCTACAACTTTCAGTGCTTTCATTCCACAATGTGGTTCCTAAGGATTAAAGTCAGATGATCAGGTGTGTGTGGGCACCTTCATTTTACTGTCTCCTTGTCCTCATTTAATATTGATTATCTCCCAGTACCCCATCTCTGATTATTGACTTGTTATTCAAAGATCAAATCATATACTTTGAGAGAACATTTTCAAACCATAGCACCAAGTATAATAAAGAAATTAAAAGCATAATCCACAGTTGATATGAAGTGTCCAGAAGAGGGGAAGGTATGAAACAAAGAGAATTCTGGTCTTCAAGAAGATAGGGAGAAGGCGGATTTGGGGATCACTGCTAACAAGTTTGTGAAGTACTGAAGACTTTCTAGAGTAAAATAATGATGGTAGTGACAAAACTGTGCAACAGTAAGAAAGCACTTAATTATTCTTAAAGGATTAATTATGTCTTACTAAAACTATTACAAAAGCTATAATCCCTATTTGTCTTGACCAGTTTTAAAACTAACCAGTAGTATTTTTTGTAGGTTAGAAACAAAGTATATAGCAGACTGTTGTCACTTCATTCTCCTAATAGTTATGGAACAAGATCACCACAAGAATTATTCAAAGCATCAGGATTGACACAGGTAGGGAATTTTATAGGTTGCTGTATTGTTCATTTTCTATCTCAGAGTTTT
This sequence comes from Acomys percivali, assembly GCA_907169655.1. Lineage (NCBI taxonomy): Eukaryota > Metazoa > Chordata > Mammalia > Rodentia > Muridae > Acomys > Acomys percivali. The sequence continues at coordinate 45,623,696 of OU015743.1, read as the reverse complement.
CCTTAAAAATAAAACTTCTGATTATTTTCTTTTGAACATTCTAACTGCTTTTCTTTTTTTGAGACCTGGTTTCTCTGTGTAACTGTGGCTGTCCTAAAGCTCTTCTTTTTTGGACACAGGGTTTCTCTGTGTAGCCTTGGCTGTCCCAAAGCTCACTCTGTAGACCAGGCTGGCCTCAAACTCACAGAGATCCACCTGCCTCTGCCTCTCGAGTGCTGGGATTAAAGGTGTGAGCTACCACTGCCTGGCTGTCACTGGTCTTCTTCCATTTATTTATTTATTTATTTATTTATTTATTTAGTTTAGTTTAGTTGACCCAGGGTACTTTATCTAGCCCTGGCTGTCCTGGAACTTGCTATGTAGACCAGTCTGACCACAGACACTCAGAGATCCACCTACTTCTGAGTCCCAAGTACTGGGATAAAGGGTCTTTAATCCCTGGTCTTTGTTCTTTCATTTAGAACAATCTTTTAATTTATCTTTGTGTGTATATGATGAGAATTAGATACAGGACTCCATGCATGCCAGGCTCTTCTGTGAGGTCCTCCAGCTAAGAATTCTTTTCTCTTGTCTGAAATAAGCCTTGTTTAGTATAATTTCCTTACTTTTGAATAAAATTTATTCATTTACTGCTGACTTCTAGACCTAACACTTAATAACAGTTGATATATATATATATATATATATATATATGAGAGAGAGAGAAATATCTCAATATATGGATTTCACCTTATAAATTACAACATACAGATTTCATTTTTTGCTGTTTACCAAAATTATAACCCTTTGCTTTCGGTCAACAGTGAGTTAAAGTTGATTGTTACTCTGTCAGGAAAACTGGTGTATAACGTCACTGTGCACAGTCATTAGAAAACTAAATATAATGAGGTGATTAACAGAAAGGAATGATTTTCTCTTTTTAATACCACCTCATTTTGCTATTCAAAGGTAGTTTTTCTTCAGATGGTAATCAGTCTAAAACCCAGTAATCTTAGCTTAGCTCATAGAATGCTTTAGCATATTAAGGAATATACTTTTAGTATAATAGTATAAAAATGTTAAAATGTCCTTTTAGAAATTAAAATGCTAAGATAAATAAAATATCCAATTGAAGAAGTCTTTCTCCTCATGTTACACAGAACTAAACCCAGAGTATTGCACTGCAAGTGCACTACAGCAACTTCTATCTCTAGGCTTTTTTTCTTTTGTTTTGATTTTTCGAGACAGGGTTTCTCTGTGTAGCTTTGGCTGTCCTTGATTTGGTTTGTAGACCAGGCTGGCCTTGAACTCAGACATCTGCCTGCCTCTGCCTCCCTGAGTGCGGGGATTAAAGGTGTGTATCACGATGCCAGCTAGGCTTCTATTTTTAATGGGTGGGAAATTGGCTAGGGTGTCTTCCAACTCGGCATCTTCCTACCACCACCTGCTGCATAGGTAGAATTACATGTGTGCACTGCCACCCCAGGCAAGAGTTAATTCTTATTTAAGACTTTCAGAGTATAGTATAGTTATGTTTAACTTTTTTGTATTTTTCTTAGAGACATTTTTTAAATGAAGTAGATTGTGAAAAAGTTGATTTAGCTCCATCTCTTTAATGATGAAGATAATAGAAATAATTACAAAAGAATGTGTTGGTTATTAATAATTATCATACCCTAAGAGATTACATGATGAATTCTAATACTGTTCTTTATGTGCTATTTAGAAATGGGTGAATCGAGAGATAACGAACTTCGACTACCTCATTCAGATAAATACCATGGCAGGACGAACCTACAACGACCTTGCACAGTACCCTGTGGTGAGCTTGGATAAGTCACAAAGTCAACATGGATGATGTTTTTGATGGAAGAACTTGGGTATAGCTCAGTGGTAGAATATTCTTGTACCACATGTGAGGCTCTGGCTTCAGGCTCTGGCACTACAAAAGAAACACACACAATACACATACTCTGCCTTTTTGTTTTCCACCTTTTGTTTTGGTTTGTGTTTTTTTGGGGTTTTGTTTTTTTTTTCAAGACAGGATTTCTCTGATGTAGCATTGGCTGTCCTAGAACTCACTTTGTAGACTAGGCTGGCTACTGTGCCTGGCCCACCTTTATATATTTAAAGAAGTATTAAAACAAGAATGCTTGTAATTAAAAGTAAAGTCTTTTTTCTTTCATTTTATTAAAAATAGCTCAGAAGAGAGCCAAGTGCGGTGGTGCATGCTTGTAATTCCAGCACTTAGGAGGCAGAGACAAGTGGATCTCTATGAATTCGAGGCCAACCTGGTCTACAGAGTGAGCGCCAGGATAGCCAGGGCTACACAGAGAAACCCTGTCTCTTAAAAAAATATATATACATATATATAGATAGAAAGATAGATAGATAGATAGATAGATAGATAGATAGATATAGATATAGATATAGCCCAGGAGAATTATGCTATTGAACTGAAGATTAACAAATACTAAAATGCCTTTAAAGAGAAAATGTCTTTAATAGGGAAAGATGTTTTTAGTGATTACCCCTTTTTATCTTTGTGAACATTTCATATTTGATGTGGGAAAGTTAGGGTCTCCTAAATTTTGAATTATGTCTCTTTCAGTTTCCCTGGATTTTGCAAGATTATACTTCAGAAGAGTTGGACCTAAATAACCCCACTGTATTTCGAGATCTTTCTAAACCAATTGGAGTAGTTAATGAAAAAAATGCCAAAGCTATGCGAGAAAAGTAAGTGGCTTTCTAAATTTTTTGAGGTAATCATTGTTTGAATTTGGCTGATTTCAATCAAAACAAGTACATGTTACCCTTTTTCTATTAAAAACTATGTTTTTAATTACTCTTTTATTAGTATGATTGTCTTTTTCCAGCATATATATGTGTGCACTACACATGTGCCTGCAGAGGCCAGAAGAAGGTTTTGGATCTGGAAATGAAGTTCCAGATGCCTGAGAGCTGCTGTGTGGGTGCTGGGAATTGAATCTGGGTCCTCTGTATAGCATCTAGTTAGATAGCTTAACTGTTAAACTATCTTTCCAACCCTAAATGTTTGCAAAAGTGTTTTTTTAATTATGGTTGTTTTGTCTCCATGTATGTCTGCTTACCACTTGGATCCCTGATATCTGCAGAGGCCAGAAAAGGACATCAGATATACTAGAACTGGGGTCACAGAGGATTGTGAGCTACCACACGGGTGCTGGGAACCAAACCCAGGTCCTCAGGAAGAGCATCACATGCTCTTCATTACTGAGCCATCTCTCTAGCTCTGTGTTATCTTTTTTCAACACCAACTACTTAAAAATTCTTTTCAGTTATCATTGTGCATATTTACTGTACACATATTACAGAAGAAAAATTTCATACAGGCATATAGTGTATTTTCAGTATATTCAACCATGGGGTTGGAGAGATGGCTGAGAGGTTAAGAGCACTGGCTGCTCTTCCACAGGTCCTGAGTTCATTCCCAGCAACCACATGGTGACTCACAGCTATCTATAATGTGATCTGATGTCCTCTTCTGGCACGCAGGTGTACATGCAGGTATTGCATACATAATACATACATATATACATTCCACCATGCTCTGCTCTCTCTGCCATCCCTTTGTCCTATTTTTCTAGACAATTTTTCCATGTATTGTATATTTACACAAACGTACATGTATATATATATAATGTAGGAACCACAATTCAATGGTTATTTGGCTTAATTCTCTTAATACGACTTTTTGTACTTACGTCTATTTTTGTGCAGGTGCATAACTGCTTTCTTCATTTTGACTAAAAACAATTCCATTTTTCATCCATTCTTTCTGTTGGATCACTGTTGGTTCTATAATTTAGTTATTATTAATAGTTCTGCTTAAACACGTGCAAGTCATCTGGCTAACTATCCTAGAGTGGCATAGCTGGGTCGTGTGGTAGATCTAATGTTACCTTTGTGAGAAACTACCATACTGAGTTCTGTAGTGGGTGTAAGGAGAGAACTGACTTCGACAAATTGTGCTGTGATCTCTATGTGTGCACCATGGCACATAGTCATTTAAATTTATTTAATCACATTAAGTAAATATTATTAAAATAGTTATATTTATAGTGCTAGGAGCATAGCTCAGCAATATACGCTTAGCTACTGTGTTTGAGGCTTTGCTTTGATGATCTTCAGTGTTGCTAAGTAAAATTTTGTATATTAATTTATTCATTAGAATAAATAGGTATTGGTGCTAGCAAGTTAAAGCTCTTGCAATCCCAATTTGAGCCCCAGAACCCACATGAGCAGCTCTTGCAGGTTGTCCCATGACCTTGACATGGGCACCGTGCATGCATGCACACACACACACACACAAAAGAATAAATAAACACTGAAAAACAAAGTTATGGGACGTAAAGAGATACCTCAGCAGTTAAGGAAACTTGCTCCTCTTCCAGGACTCCCATGTGTGGTTCCCTTCACCTGCTTCCTGTGGCACATAACAGCCCACTGCTATAGCTCCAAGGTATCTGACATCTGGCCTCTAAGGATACCTACATATCATGAAATTAAAAAGCAACATGCATACATGTATTAAATAAGAATAATAAAAATAAATCTTAGAAAATAAAATAATAGATAGTTATTTGTCAGAGATTTTTGTCTCAAGGAAGAAGATTAGATAAAAATGCTTTCTATTTTAATCTCTTTCAAAAAAGTTTCTATAGTCAGCATGTGTTATTATTGTATTATACAAAAATTCTTGGGCTAGAGAGATGGCTCAGCAGTTGAGAGCACTCACTGCTCTTGCAGAGGACTTGGATCCAGGTTCCATTACCCAAATGGCTGCTCACAAACCTCTGTAACTCCAGACACAGGGGAGCCTCCTCTCACTCAGGCCTCCACTGGCACTGGACATGCATGTACAGACATGTATGCAAGCAAAGCAATTAGGCATCTTAAATTAAATAAAATTTATTTTAAATGCTTTAAAATCTTGTTTTAGTGATATTTCATTGTTTAGGAAACATTCTTAGAAATTAATCTTTTCTGTAGTATTATGTGGGGATGCAGATATTTTATTTGATAGCGAAGTATATGACTAAAGCTTGACTTTTTAAAGAATACTATGCTTGCCGGGCATGGTGGCGCGCACCTTTAATCCCAGCACTTGGAAGGCAGAGGCAGGCGGATCACTGAGTTTGGTCTACAAAGCAAATCCAGGACTACAAGAGAAACCCTGTCTCAAACAACAACCACCACCACCACCCCGCAAAAAAAAAAAAAAACAAAAAACCAGCTAAAAAAGAATATTAAGCTTTAAGTTTTAGACTTTTATTTTTATTATTTTGTTGTTATGGTCATATAACTCTCCTTTTTTTTTTTTTTTTTTTAAGGTATGAAAATTTTGAAGATCCAATGGGAACAATTGATAAGTTTCATTATGGTACTCACTATTCGAATTCGGCAGGTGTCATGCACTACCTGATCCGTGTCGAACCGTTCACGACCCTCCACATCCAGCTTCAGAGTGGGAGGTATGCTGGAGTGAAAACCTGCCTTCCCTGAGAACTGTTATATTTTGAACGATAGAGTCGTGGCTTTTAAATCCTCTACTAGGTTTTAATTTAGGTAAAATCAGCCAGAGTAGTTTAAGAACAAGTCATTCAAGTTGACTCATATGTAAGACATTTGAATATGACTTTTGGACTGTTATTGTAGTGTACATTTGGAAACCTTACCATTTTGAGAAGTCAATCAGAGATTTATCATTAAATATCAGACCAAGGATGTTGCCCAGTGGCTGAGAACTTGAATAGTCTGTGCAGGGTCCTGGGTTCAAGTCCAAGTAACAGTTCCCTCCTCATGTTACATAACTAATGATTGAGAGCTACATCTGAGCTGTCCACAGATAGTCAGATCTCAGCAGTGACTACAGTCTTCCTAAGGATATTTTTCCTAAAGACTAGATATAGGAAGCACTTGGGATTCAGCGTAGCCACTTAAGCAGGTCTTGTGATACTGGTATAATAACAGTATCTGTGGTATTGTAACTTTACCTAAATTTCACATGTTCCTAATTCTAAGGAAACTGTGTGAATGTTCTATTGTCAGTATTCTACAGGTAGCTCCCTTAGATGCATCTTTGTTTCCATTTTGCCTTATTCTTAGCACTTTCATTTTGTTTTCTCAATCAACACTATACAAACACTGCCTATTTTATTTTATTTTCATGTAACATCTATAGGTACCCTGTTATGTAATTATTTATTATTTTATGTGCATTGGAGTTTGGTCTACATGTATGACTATGTGAGGGTTTCAGAAGCTGCCATGTAGGTGCTTGGGAATTGAACCTGAGTGCTCTAGAAAAGCAGTTAGCGTTCTTAGCTGCTGAGCCCCCTCTCCCCTGTCTTAACTACAATAAACCTTGGTTTTCAAGAAGAGACTGAGATTATTAAACATCAGCAAAATGTTGCACTGACAGGAGATCATTTCCCTTCATAAGTTACAGGAAATCATAACTAGGTTTATTTTTTTTTAATATAATTTTATGAAAAAAATGTAGCTGGGTGCAGTGGCACACGCCTATAATCCCAGCAGTCAGGGAGGCAGAGACAGACAGATCTCTGTGAGTTCAAGGCCAGCCTGGTCTACAAATCAAGTCCAGTACAGCCAAGGCAAAGAAGTCCTGTCTTGAAAAACAAATCAAACAAACAAACAAAGTAAAAAAGATGAAAACTATTGTTTGATAGTTTTGATGTAAAATTAGAAGATGATGGAAATAAAATTGTAAAATAGTAGTCTGTATAGTCAACAGTTGGGGAATTCTTGAAGAGGTTAAACATGAAATTATTATGATGAACAATTCTGATCCTAAATCTGTACCCAATATAGTTGAGTAAAAATCTGTGCATTCATGTTAGTAACAGCATTGCTGTGAACTGACAAATGGGTCAAAGATTAGTAGACATTTACAAAAGAGTAAAATTAATGGCTGAATATGTAGCTCAGTTGATAGAGTGTTTGCTTAGTGGTGGTTTGAGCCCCACCACTGTTTACACCTGATGTGAAAGCACAGTACAGTAATCCCAGCACTCAGGACGTGGACACAAGGGTTTAAAGTCATCCTTAGCTACATAGCAAATTCAAGGCTGGATTACATGAGGTGCAGTCTTTTTTAAAAAATCAAATTAGTCATTAGGGTCAATTTACCATTTTAGACCAAAGCCCATTGCTTTTTTTTTTTTTTTTTTTAATTTGAACATAGCATCAAGAAGAAAAAAATTAAGAGAACATTATGCCTTTTGTGATTAAGGAAAGCATAATACAGTTAAAGCATTACCACTTGAGGTTTTTCCAGCTATTATACATAGTCTTTGGGCACCTATAATGAAATTTAAATCAACTAGTTAAAAATTAAGGGGCTGAGGAAATGTCATACTTGATTTTCAGCCATATAAAGCCATACGGATCTGAGTTCAAGTCACCATGTAAGAATCTGTGCTAGGAATTGGGGGCAGGCTAATCCTCAATGCTCACTGGCCAGGCTAGCCAGCTGGTGAATTCCTGGTCAGTGGGAGATCTTATCTCCAAAAATTAATTAAAGTAAGCTCTTAACACATGTAAATGATTTACAGATGCTTAGCCATGATACTGTTTGCCTAGTCACCCTCTGGTTTCTATTGGAAAAGTTTGGGCTAATGATGTATTAAGGACTAGCTCAGAAACATTCCTGTAAATCTGTTAACTAAATATAGAAGTACTGTTATGTTTAGAATTATTTTAAACTTAGATTTTTTGTTTTGCCTTGTTTTCAGACTAGCTCTCATGCTGTAGCCTGCATTGGCTACTCTGGCCTGGAACTCACTCTGTATGCTAGCCTGGTACTTGGAAAACTCTTTGCCTCTATGCCTATTGTATACGTTGATTTTCAAATATGTAACTTACATTCACTTTTTGTAACAAATTTCACTCAGCAAATTTTGTGCCTTTAAAATTCTTTGTTGGTGCTGTGGGTCAGCCCAGAGGCCCTGAGCGTTCCAGGGAAGCCCTCCTCTAACGACCTGCGTAGCCAATCCATATGCCTTTGCTTTAAAGTCTTTTAAGATTAGATTTAATTTACTTGAAATTGTGTTCTAGTGAGATTTGATTTTCGATTAATGTAAACAAAACAATACTGACAACTATGAAGATAGTATTTAACTCCTGACAAACTATGAATTACAGGTTATTATCATAGAGATAATAAAAATTGTTTCCAGATATTAAAAAGGAAGATGAAAGAAGAGCAGCTGTGGTCCTGTGGAAGTTTGAAGGGAGCTCAAAGGTCTTTGTTCTGTGCTTCCTTGTTTCCGTCCCATAGACTGTTGTCTTTCCATCCATGTGCAGGTTTGACTGTGCAGACCGCCAGTTCCATTCTATCCCTGCTGCCTGGCACCTTGTTTCCGTCCATAGACTGTTGTCTTTCCATCCCATGTGCAGGTTTGACTGTGCAGACCGCCAGTTCCATTCTATCCCTGCTGCCTGGCAAGCGCTTATGGATAGTACATATGATGTAAAAGAACTTATTCCTGAATTCTTCTATTTCCCAGAGTTTCTAGAGAATCAAAACGGTAAGAAGTAGGGATTCAAATTTCTATTCAAGAAGTCCTAATGAAAACTCCTGAAAAGCAATTTTGAGGTCATTTTCTGTAATAGTGCATAATTTATTTAAGGTTTGTGTAGATACTCAGTGTGACAGGAGTTAATTTTTACCAGAGAAATGACATACAGAGCCAAGTTTTACTTTCCAGAGAAGTGATAGAGGAAACTAACATATGGATTGAATTTGAACTCATAAGAGAACCTGCCTCTGTGTACAGTTTTTAACTAGAGACACAAAACTGTGCTATATGCTGCCATTACAAGTCTTTGAGGTAAATAGGTGATCATTTGGACCAAGGTCAGTGACCCAATCCATGAGCAAACTCAGATTTTTAGAGTATCATTGCAACATATTGTCCAGTTTATGTATTTGCTATATATCTGCTTTCAGAAATTAATGATCAACTTGAGTAGTTAATGAGAGACCATATAACTCACAGAGATACAAATGTTCTTTTACCTTTTAAAGAAGACTTCTTCTGACTCCTTATTTGGAAAATAATGTAAAAGCTTTACATTTAAAGTAATGGCTACCCCTACTCAGACTTAACCAATGGACAGGACATTCTCCACAGTTCTGTGGACAGTGGGCACTGACTCTGACATGAACTCTGGTGCCCCATATTTGACCATTTCCCCTTGGTGGGGAGGCCTGGTGGCACTGAGAGAAAGGATAAGCAGGCTATCAGGATGAGACTTGATAGGCTGTGACCATATAGTGGGGGAGGAGGTCCCCTTCTGTCACAGACCTAGGGGAGGGGAATAGGGTGAGAGAGGGAGGGAGGGAGGGAGGGAGGAACAGGAGGATGCAAGTGAGAGGATAACAACCAAGATGTAATCTGAATAAATTAATTAAAATAAAACAATGGCTAATGCACTGCATTTTATGAAAAAACTAAGTTTTTTGTATAGAGATGCATGATGATAATTAAATTTTAAGAATATTCAAATATTTTTCTGTACTTTACTTTATTATTTACTTTACTTTATTATTATTTCTCTCCCTCCCACCCCCGCCCCGTGTGTGTGTGTTTGTGATACTGGAGATTGAACTCACTCTTGCACTTACAGTTGGCGCACACATTGCACAACCAAACTGTTTCCCTAGCCTTCTGTTTGTTGTTAAAGCACAAATAGATATGCAATATTTTGAGGTATGTTTTATGTAGATTGTTAGCCAGCTATTAGACTGAAACTTACTAAAGCCAGTGGGTATCTGGCATAGGAAGAGTGATTGGGCTGAATTCGAATGAAAACCTTGAGGTACTCTTTGCTCCATAATTCATGATATTTATTAGAGCTAATTTCTGTCCTCAGATCTATGACCTCATGGTCCCTATGTACAACTGTAATTAGCTAATTGATTGATAGGAACTTGGGTAGGAGAAAATAAATGTAGAATCTGATAGGAATAAGTAACTTAACATCAACACAAAACTGCACAAACAATTTTTTTTTTTTTAATTCAAGTTTAGGGATATTTTAGTTTCAGGTTGTATAGTATCATCATGGCCAATTTCTTTCTTTATTTTCACTCTGTTACTCTGAATATTTTGGCTTTGTTTTGTGGCGAATCCCTTTTACTATTACAAGTAACTGAAGTTGCTTAAACACAATAGGAACAGTGACAGCATCTTACAGAGACGGAGACGTGATCTGTTGTGTCTTTTCTTAAGTCTAACTTCTGTGGCCTCATTCTCCAGAACTCAGGGAACCACATGGAAGAGGCATGACATTTAGGACAAAAATTGCCGTGTAGATGAAATGAAAGTTCTGCAAGTCAGTTCTAAGGGAGATGGCCGTGCGGGCACAAAGAACAATAGCTGCTGCACAGAGGTCATGTGACAGAAAGCTTTCACCTGTCACACTCCACGTTAAACCTTCCTAGACCTTCAAGGCAGCACACTGATACTTCAAGTCTGATGATTTTAAGATTTTTTAAAAAAAGGTTTTGTGTGTTAACACTTTCCTTCTTGTATGAACAAGAAAACCTCATACTTGACAAAGTTCTGTCACAAAAGTATCTTTGTGGAATAGTGGAATATAATGTTATTCTTCCATAAAACAAACAAAACTGAGTGAGTTCAAGGTATAAATTAGTTAGCCATTAAAGGGACTATTATTAATTTTTAGTGTAAGAATAATTAATACTGTATTTTGATCCAAGTAAAGTGAAGATCGTAGTGCCTTTACTGTTCTTTTTCTCTTTTTCATTTGCATGTTTGCATGTGTGTTCCAACATCCATGCACTTATGTTTGCGAACTCGTGTGTGTGTGTGTGTGTGTTTGTGTGCATGCACACGTGCACACTTGTATGTAGAGACGGGAGGTCAGTGTCCTTGATCCCATTTTACTTCCCTTGTTGAGACTAGCTGGCTGGCTGCCCAGCAAGCTAAGATTCTTCTGCGTCCATCCCTGGCTCTGCAGTTACTCGCATGAGCAACTGTAGCTCGATTCCCATGGGTGAGGAAGATCCAAATTCAGATATTTATAATTGAGCAGCTAAAATTTACCCACTGTGTTTTACAATTTCCCTCTCCTCACTTTTCTAAGAAAAAGAATTTTTACTCTGATATGCCTTCTAAAAATGAGTTTTCAAATACTGTAGTTTAATTAGTGAATAAAGTATACTGCATAGTTCTAGTTAAGTATTCTTTTTTGTCACTTTTTAAAATCTAAAGTGTTCTGATGTTTTTATTTTTTAATGCCTTAGAATTTAATTTGGGTCATTTACAAGTTTCCAGAGAACTGGTAAACGATGTCATTCTGCCAAGATGGGCCAAGTCAGCTGAAGATTTCATTTATAAACACAGAAAGGCTCTGGTAAGACTTCTGTTTTATCACTGCCAAGACTAATAAGATATAGATGTGTTTGTCAACGATGAGTTAAAATATACTTTTTCTAGATTAATTTGTTACCTGTTGTATTGCACTGTTCTAGAGTGTACACTGTGGTAATTTAATTTTAGGATATAAATCTTGCAATACTATTCATGAATATGTAACAAAATATAGGTTTCTACTATTTGTTTATTTATTTATTTTTAGTTTTTCAAGACAGGGTTTCTGTGTGTTATCTTGGCTGTCCTGGACTCACTTTGTAGACCAGGCTGGCCTCGAACTCACAATGATTCCCCCTGCCTCTGCTTCCCAAATGCTGGGATTAAAGACATGTGCCACCATGCCCAGCTTCTACTCTTTATTTTTAATAGTAATTTATAATGACATATATGCAAATCTAATTATAAATACCAAATTATCAGTGCCATAATACTTGATATATAGGAAATCAATTTTCCTATTTCATCAAGTGTTAATTATTGTTAGTAATGGGGTTTTGTTTTGTTCTGTTTTATTTTGTTTTTTTTTCTTGAACTGAAATGTTTTAGACAATTATTACAAAAGAAATTATCACAAAGTTGCATTCCATGCCTCTCATTAGCTAACCTAGATTTTGGAGAATATTAATAGCTTTTTTGTGTTGTTTTCTTCACCCAGTAGATTTGGGAACATTTTAGAATTTTTTATTTTTGTATTAGGGATGATCATCTGGTAAATCCTCTACAAATATTTCAAAATCTGGGGAAACCCACAGTCCGAGTTGTACCTAAAGGCAGTTACTTAGGAGGCTGAAGCCTGAGTTCATGACCTAGAGGCCAGCCTTAGCAACACAGTGTGAACCTGTCTGAGTTCATGGCTTAGAGGCCAGCCTTAGCAACACGGTGTGAACCGTCTGAGTTCATGACTTAGAGGCCAGGCTTAGCAACACGGTGTGAACCTGTCTGAGTTCATGACCTAGAGGCCAGCCTTAGCAACACGGTCTGAACCTGTCTGAAACAATATAAACAGCAAGAAGCAAAATCTCAAATACTTGTATCCAGGGTCATTTTGCATAAGGGATCTGTAGCCTGTGTAAATATTCCAGTTCTGTGCGTCTAACTACTATGTGGATTGCTGTTTGTTGACCCAGCTGATAGAATTTAATGGTTCACAGTTTCCATTTTGTTTGAAATCAGTTCAGCGTGACTATAACTTTTAATTTTTTTGAAAGGTTACCCAGGTTCCTACTAAAACCACCTAATCCAAAATGTCACTTTAAAAATCGTACTAGTGAGGCTGGAGAGATAGCTTAGCAGTTAAGAGCACTGTCTGCTCTTCTGGAGGTCCTGAGTTCAATTCCCAGCAACCACATGGTCATCTATAATGAGATCTGGTTCCCTCTTCTGGCGGATATACAAGTGTTTTGCCTGCATGTGTGTCTATACATTACATATGTACAGTGCCGAAGGAGGGCAGAAGAAGGGGTCAGATCTCCTGGAACTGGAGTTGCAGATGGTTGTTAGCTTTCATGTGGGTACTGGGAATCAAACACGCTTTCTCTAGAAGGAAAGCCTATGTTCTTAAATACTGAGCCAGCTCTCTGGCTCCGTGCCATTTTAAAAAGCATGAATTTAGAGTATAGTTGGAAGATACCTATATTAACTATTAACTTTGTTCTCTTTCTAGGAGTCTGAGTATGTTTCTGCTCATCTTCATGAATGGATAGATCTGATTTTTGGCTACAAACAGAGAGGGCCAGCTGCAGTGGAGGCACTCAATGTCTTTTATTACTGTAGCTATGAAGGTATGAGCCTGAATATCGTAGTACATCAATAGAATACGTGTTTATTTGTTATACATGATATTTGACCATATGTACTTAACACAGGAATGACTACATCAACAAACTCGCTTTTCAGTTGGAAGACCCCAAAATTGCCGTTTCAGTTTTGTAATAGTTTATCATTGTATATATATAAATGACAACTATCATGTGCTTTTGGATTTTTTAATATGAGAAATCAAATTTCCTGTTTATTCAGGTCTTTTTTTTTTTCTTCTCAAGACAGGGCCTCTCTATATAGTCCTGGCTATCCTGGTACTTACTCTATAGACTAGGCTGGCCACAAGCTCACAGAGATCCACCTGGCTCTGCTGCCCTGAATGCTGGGATTATAGGCGTGCGCCACCACTGCCTAACATCATCTTCATTGAATATTACAAACTATATTTTAGTAAACTTTGTCAGGCTATCTTCCTCAGTGGGTCTTCCCCCTATTTTTTAGACAGGACCTTTGGGCATACACACACAAATAGATACATACAGACAAAATATGTAATGTTTTAGAAAATTACTTTCTGGTGACAGAGGTTGAAGATTCATATTTTACTAAAAAGGTGTTAAGCAGTCCTTGATGTATAACCAGTGTCATGCTGGTTTGTTTCTTCTCAGTAGTGAGTTGATTGCTTCCTGTTTTAGGTGCTGTAGATCTTGATGCCGTAACAGATGAGAAGGAAAGAAAAGCTTTAGAAGGGATGATTAACAATTTTGGACAAACACCTTGCCAGCTGTTAAAGGTAAATTATAGACATTATCGACAACTTAGAGCAGTGTCTCTCAACCTTCCTAATTCTACAGCCTTGTAGTGTAGTTTCTCATAGTGTGGTGACCACCAACCATAAAATTATTTTTGTTGCTTCATAACTGTAATTTTGCTAGTGTTATAAATTTAATGTAAATATTTTTGAGATAGAGGTTTGCCAACCTGTGGTTGTGACCCACTGGCCTAGAGATTGATGTTTTGCAAGTATTCTGAGGCTGGAAGTATAGTAAAGTCCTAGAATATGTAATTGATAGGGCTTGATTTATATGACTCCATTTAGTCTCTGTTAAGCTGTATTGTGTTCGTGTAATTGTTACTCCTGATGCTAGGAGGGCTGACATATTAAATAGAGAGGGACACCAAGTGAAGTCTAAAGCCGATTGTCCAAGGGATAGTACTACTGTTGTTTTTAAAGATTTTAGTAATTTTAAACTTTGAGAGTCATTGCCCAGAATTTAGGGGGAAATTACATTAAACCATCACTTTAAATAAGTAGACTTGATTGTTCCTGGTTTAGTAACAAAAACTCTGAGGTAAGATCCAGTTATGAAGCCAGATGTCTTGGCACATGCATACCTGTACTTTCAGTTGCTCAAGAGGCCAGGGTGGGAAATTATGAATTCCAGGGCATCTTGGATAACATCTGAAAAAGTTCACTCAGATAAAAGGTTTCCCTATGCAATGCACAATGCCTGTCATCTTTGTTTACATGAAATTATGGATAAAGAATAAATAGTAATATCCTATTATTAAGTATATACTTTTTTGTTGGGGGATGGTCTGATGTATTTTGATGTTTGTATTAATCAGTATTATCTGTAGACAGATACTTGTTGTATTTTAAGATAGCCTTAGTTAACCTGGGGCAGGGCAGATATCAGTCCTCTAAATTGTCTCCCATAGTGGGGCAGGCATGGGATCCCTGCCTCAATCCCATGCCATCTGTTTCTAATTACTAAACTACCTCCCATCTATAATCCTAAATACTTGCTCATGGATTTCATCAGGGCTGGATCTTCCATCCACTCCGCGGGCCATGTGCTTCTCCTCCAGCTAACCAATGGCGGCCTTTTTCTCTTTACTTCAGGTCTCCTTCTCCTGGTGGCGGTTTTTCTTCTTTCCAAAATTCCTCTCTCTCTCCTAGCCCCACCTATCTCTTCTGCCCTGCCCAGGTAGCATAGCTTTTTATTAAGCAAAAGGTAGGTCAGACAGCAAGCAGTAATTAACATCAAAATACATCAGACCATCCCCCAACATCTCCCCTTTTCCGTCTAAATAAAAAAGACCATCTTTTATATACAGTAAGTACAACTATGAAAAATTATAAAAACCAATAAGCAAGACTTACACACTTAATTTTTAATAAAAATGTATTTGGCAACCTTGTAGAAAATATTATCTATTCTATCTTGGTAAATCTAAAGTTTTTAACGTAAATCAACATCTATTAAAGCTCAAATTGATCAACCTAAAAGTATCTATCTAGACTTAAAAGTATCTTTTTAACTCTTAAAAACTAAGCTTAATCTTAAAATTAACTATCTGGTTTTCAACCCCATCAGAGACTTGAAAAGGAATAAATTTAACTACCTGAGTAAAAGTGAAGTACAGATTAACAGCTTCCAAAATGAAAAAATGACAGAGACAGTTTACTGTCTGAACAGACACCCAACATTCTCTATAACGTTGGAGCGTCATCTTCAGCCTTCTGGCCCCAGTATATCTGACAGACATATTTGTGAAATAGGAACCATTGAGGACGTACCCTGTCTTGGCAGAGTCTGACCATCGACTCTGCCTGCATCCAAGCTTGCCCATTTTTAGGCAGAATTTTGTTTGTGGAAAAAACGGATATTTTTGACCTGTGACTCTTTTGCCACACTCAAAGCCATCTCCACAAAGAGGTTCTTCTTTGAGGTAGGCAGGGTGCTGCCAGGAGTTAACCTGTCTTGTTGTCAAAGAATCCTTAAAACAATAAAAAAAATTTTTAAATGCCATATTCTGTAGGTCTCTGATGTTTTTAAAGACCTTATCTAACTATTTTACGCTATCTCTCTATAGAATCATCTGTTAAACCTAGCATGTATATTCTTATACTTGGCCTGACTATGAATAGATCAACAATTGACTTGTATTAACTTTCCTAGACAGCCTACAATAACACTATCAGACTATTGGAAGTAAACTATAAATTAATTGAGCTGTATGTGTACAATACCTCGTACTAGAGTAAAAGTATAATGTGTGAAGAACAATACCAGATTTGAATTCCATTTTAATGTATCAAAATTAAACCTACTTTACATCAGTATACAAAATTCTATATCAATAAATCAAAATTAACCCTATTTGTAAGTAACAATTAAGGCCTCAAGTTGAGGAGTAAATTCAATAATCTACTTTTTGTCCTATCAGCCCTACATATCTTTACTTTTTATTAAAACTGAATTAATTTCCATAATTTTTACACTAATGCTACAACTATTTTCATTCTTAAAATTATTCAACCAAGACCAGGGTGATGGCTCAGAGGGTAACTTCCTATGCTAGCCTGATGATGACCTGATGCTTTGACCTTGCATGGCTTGAGGGATTGACCTAACTAGGGCGAGGGGGAGACGATAAAGAAATGACAGGTACACAGAAAAGGGGGAATCTGGTGAGCCATGCGCTCTGATTAAGAGGCCACAGCAACCCAGAAATCAACTAGGTTTTTTTTAAAAAATACATCTGAATTGAGGACACAGGTTTAATTAATTTGGTAAGAGGTCTCTATAGGGGAGCACTCTCAGGGTGTGATCATCCAGGAGAGGAAGCTGGTCAACATTTTCGACACATTATGTTCATCTGAACATGGACCATGGGAGGGCTTTGCCATGTCATGAGGCCGTGGGCCCTTGACAAGGCTGTGTTCATGTCAGCAATATATGTTCACTCAAGGCTTCTTTCTGTTCTTAACACATTCTCTCAAGGCTTCCTCCTCTCCTCACAACCTGAGTTCAGTCCTTGGAACTCACATGGAGAAGGAGAGGGGGAGGCACAGGGGGGCCAGTCTGTAACCTAACACTTAAAACAGGTAATACTGTATTTACATCGTTACATGTTCCACAGTGGGGAACAGATGGGGGAATTGTCAAGAAACTTGAGTGTCACCACAGGGCAAGCACAAAAACAAAGAGATACCTCAAATAAGGAAGAAAGAGAACGGATCTAAAATAGCCATCCATTCACCTCCACTCAGACATGAGTACCAAACTCATACACTAAACAAAAATGAACAAACAAACAAACAAATAAGGGCCAGCATGGTGACTTGGGGTAAAGAGCACTGGTAGTGCAGTGTAAGCCTGCAAGCCTGCTAGCCTGAGCTCAGTGCTGAGAGCCCAAGGTGGAGAGAGACCTGAGGGCACAGACGGCACTGTCTCTCACATGTGCTCAGACTCACATTCATCACACATACAAACATAAACCAAAAGTACATCACACTTACCTGGCAGGGAGAGCCCATGATCATGAAGGTGGTTTTTCCCTGGGGAAGGCACTCCCAATACACTGGTCCCTGCAGTGGGACAGTTAATGATTTCCCCTAAAAAAACAGAACTAAATTAATAATGCAGCTACAGTGCTGGCTCAGCAGTTAAGAGCCCTTGCTACTGTTCCACAGCACCCATGCCAGGCAGCTGATAGCTGTTTGTACTCCAGCTCCAGAGAGCCCACCCCCCCCCCCCACCCCCCCCCCCCCACCCCCCCACCCCCGGTCTCCTAGGACACCAGCACATAACCCCACAAGACATCCACATGATTTAAAAAAGAATAACTATTTAAAGGAGTTGGGGAAGTAGTAGCCTTGTATGTATTAGGCAAGAGTTCTACCACTGTGCTATATTCCCCCAGCCCTTTTTAAAATTTTCACTTTGAAGGCTGGGTGTGGTGGCACATGCCTTTAATCCCAGCACTCAGAAGGCAGAAGCAGGCAAATAGCTGTGAGTTCTAGGCTGGCTAGCTATCTCAGTTGGCCTTTTTAGCCAAAGGAGAAAGATTTATACAATCTGAAGAGAAACCAGAGTATTCAGCTGGCCTTTCTAAAAACAAAGATTCTGTTGACTCAACTCAGGTCCTCAGGTTGCTTTGAGGCAAGCACTTTGCTAACTGAGCCACCTCCTCACTGCTAGTTTTTATTGTAGTTCTTGTTTGTTTTTAACCGCGGGGGTCTGAGGTTGTAGCTTAGTCCAGGGGTGTTTACTCAGCATGGGCAAGTTCCGAGTTCAGTCCTCATCACCACAAGCACAAGAGAGAGGTAACACTGTCAGCCTGTAATCTAAAATAAAGGTTTTTAAAAGTGTTAAACTACACATTGAAGTGTTACATCTATTGCCTAAGGTATAATTTTTTGTAATAGAAATAAAAGAATCTAACTCCACCTCCCTGATTTTGTTTTGTTTTGTTTTCTTTTTGAGACAAAGTCTTATTACTGTGTAGTCCACACTGTCTTGGAACTTTCTGTCCCTGGCTTCAAACTCGGATACTTCCTGCCTCCATTTTCTAAGCACTTGGATAGTCAGTATGGTGACTCAGTGGTAGAATTCTAACTTGTAAGCACTAGGATTACAGGTATATGTTACCATACATGGCAAGAATCCCCTTTAGAAAGACACTTCATACATGTTAGTTGTATCCTTGGAATAGTAATAATATATTATCAGTATGTTTAACTAACATTAATATACTTAATTCTGTGTCTGTGACATGAAAAGTAAGAAAAAGACAATTACTTAGAATTATACAGTCATGTCTGTAATTTGACTTTAGGAACTTCTACATTTTGATCAGTCTTGTTTAAGGAACTAAATATTCTACAATATTATAAAGTTTGGATGTTAAGTGCTGTATTAATTTTACCAAATGCTTATTAAACATATGCCAAGTTGGAGATACTTCTGGGTACTTAAAATTCTGAAAATGAATAAGACTCATGGCTGTCTTTATGGGGCTATAGCCACACCAGTGAGATGACTCAGCCGGTAAAGCTACCTGCTGCCAAGTCTGAGGATCTGCATTCAGTCCCCCATGTCAACACGGTAGATGGAAGAGAGTTGTCCTCTTACCTGCACATGTGCATATGACATGTGCATGTCTGCATGTACACAGAAAATAAATAAAATGGAACTTGGAACTAAAAAAATTTCTCTAGGCAAGACAGGAAAGGTTTACCATAAATAACCAATGACTACTTAAAAGAGGATAAAAAAGCTCAGAAATCCTAAATAATTAGTGAAAGCATGAAAAAATTATTCTGACCTAGAAATGCAGGAATGCTATTAATAAAGAGAAACTTTAAAATAGAAATGAGATGTCTATAGAAAAGAAGAGGACGAATGGTGAATTTGCTGCGGGGATGGGCTAAGCCGTGGCCTGGAGTTCTTATATGCATCCGTTGCATTCTGTTGTAGCACAGACCACTGTGTATGAGTGAACACAAACATGCTTTCATGTAACTCTCAAATTTTTTCTTAAAATTATTTTGAAGGAACCACACCCTCCAAGATTATCAGCAGAAGAAGCTATTCAAAAGCAGACCAAAACAGAAATTCCGACCCTAAACCTCTTCCAACACCTCCCTGAACTGAAGTCATTTTTTATAGAGGTAATACCAAACTTGGTGATACCAGAGATCTTTCTCTAATTCTGTGTATTTCACTTAATTTGTGCGTGTTTGTACATGTATGTGCAGGTGTGCTCATCCATACCTATAGTTGTGCCATTTCCTTGGTGTGTGGGGGGAAGCCTAAGGTCAACTTGGAGTCTCTTCCTCTGTTGTGCTCTCTACCTTACTTTTTATTTGTTTGCTTGTTTGTTTTTTTGTTTTCTTTTCGAGACAGAGTTTCTCTGTGAGATCTCAGCTGTCCTGCACTCTCTTTGTAGACTAGACTAGCCTCAAACTCACAGTGATCCACCTGCCTCTGCCTCCCTGAGTGCTGGGATTTCAGGTGTGCTCCACCGCACCTGGCGTTTAGAAAAGCAGTTTTAAGAAATGATTCATAAGTTTTATTGGATTCTATAACTTATTATTTAGTTCTTATAGGCCTCTTAGAATAATTCTTGGTATATGGTATATATCCAGTAATGTTATCTACAATAAATGTTGGCTATCATTTGAACTATAGACACATCAGAGAAGTACTTTCAAATTATTGTCATCTTACATGGTGATAAGGTGATGGTAATTGTCTCTTCAGAATGGTCTTTATTTTTGAATCATAATATATGATTTTTATAACCTAGGGCTTTCAGAAAGTACCTTGGTTAACAAAATCGATTGATGTTTTTATTTTTTATTTTAATTTATTATAATTTATTCAGATTACATCCTGAATGTTGTCCCCTCACTTGTATCTTCCCCATTCCCACTTTCCCTCCCTCTTCTGCCCTATTTCCCTCTCCTAGACCTATGACAGAAGGGGACCTCCACCCCCACCATATGGCCATAGTGTATCAAGTCTCATCCAGATAGCTTGCCTCCCCTTCCTCTGTGTTCTGCTGGGCCTTCCCACCAAGGGGAAGTGATCAAATTGGGGCCACAGAGTTCATGTCAAAGGCAGTCCCTGCTCTCCTCACAACTGTGGAGAATGAGCTGTCCATTGGCTATATCTGAACGGGGGTGGGGGCGGGGTCTAGATTCACTGCATGCATTGTCCTTGGTTGGTGCAACTGTGTGTGCAGGCCCCCTTGGGTCCTAATCCTCCGGCCTTCATGGTTTCCTTATGGGGCTCCTGAACCCTCTGGGTCCTTCCATACCACTCTCAGCACTCCACCCGGAATCTAGCAGTGAGGTTTTTTTATAAAGCCCAAAAGACTTTCCTATAAATTATCAACAACTTTCTCATTTAACTTATTCTAAGCATATACATCTTCATTATGTTTGTGTCAGTATAGCAAGGGACAAAGAAAGATCTGAAACCTCTGTCATCTACATCTGCTCACCCACAAAATATTGGAGTAGCTCGTGGTAGGTTTCAGATGACTCAAGTGTGCTAGCTATTCAAACATGGTAAATAATTCCTTTCTCACATTTTGTAGTAAATTATTACATGATCAGGACAGTAAAATGAAGTATCATAGTGGTCATTCTTGTTTTAAAAAAAGAAATTTTCAATAATTTGTGCCTAGTAATGAGCAGAACCAGCCATTAACCACCTTTTATTTTACAGGGAATTAGTGATGGTATTCCACTATTAAAGGCCATCATCCCCAAAAATCAGTCTCGCTCTTTTATGTCTCAAGGCAGCCCTGAGTTGCTGGTAAGTTGATGTATCCCTGTTTCATATTGCTATGTCTATATTTATTAATTGGCCAAAAACAGAATAAATGCAAAATATTTCAATTACATTTTAAAAATGCATTATGTGTAATGCCAGCCTGCATCTGGAGGTCAGAGGACAACTTGTGTGAATTGGTTCTCTGCTTCCACCATGTGAGAAGAATGGAGTTTGGACCCTCAGCGTTGGTGGAAATTGCCTTTCCTTCTAAGCCAGCTCATTGACCCAGTAATAAACTTTTTTTTTTTCAAGACAGAGTTTGTCTGTGTAGCCTTGGCTGTCCTGGACTCACTTTGTACACCAGGCTGGCCTCGAACTCACAGTGATCCACCTGCCACTGCCTCCCGAGTGCTGGGATTAAAGGCGTGCACCACCATGCCTGGCAATAATAAACTTTTAAAAATAATTTTTAAGTATATTATATGTGTGTGGATGGTTTGCTTGTTTGATGTGTACCTCATTCATGCCTGGTTCCTGCGGAGGTCAGAAGATGGCATTAGATCTTGTGGAACTGGAGTTATAGATGGTTATGAGCCACCATGTGGGTGCCAGTGAGTCTTCTGAAAAAGCAGCCAGTGCTCTTAACTCCTGAGCCACCTTTCCATCCCTTAAGAAAATATTTTAAAAATAATCAAGAAGGCAAGAAGGCTCTCTGCTCCTCCCTGCTCCAGAGATAGCTGCATCTTCTCATACAGGGCCAGCCTCGTCCCTTGACTTGATGGTGAAGGTCAGAGTAAAGGGATTTGGCCGTATTGGGCACTTGGTTACCAGAGCTGGCTTCTTAGCTGGCAGAGTTGAGATTGTTCCCATCAGTGACCCCTTCATTGACCTCCACTACATGGTCTACATGTTCCAGTATGACTCTACCTATATCAACTTCAACAGCATAGTCCAGGCTGAGAACAGGGAGCTTGTTGTCATCAGGAAGCCTATCACCGTCTTCCAGGAGCGAGATCCTGCTAACATCAATGGAGTGATGCTGATACCAAGCGTGTTGTGAAGTCTACTGGTGTCTTCATCACCATGGAGAAGACTGGGGCCAACTTGAAGGGTGGGGCCGAAGGGATCATCTTCTCTGCCCCTTCTGCTGATGCCCTCATGTTTGTGATGGGTGTGAACCACCAGAAGTATGACAACTCACTCAGGACTGTCATCAATGCTTCCTGCACCACCAACTGATTAGCCCCCCCAGCCACGGTCATCCATGACAACTTGGCATTGTAGAAGGGCTCATGACCACCATCCATGCCATCACTGCCACGCAGAAGACTGGATGGCCCCTCTGGAGATCTGTGGTGTGACAGCTGTGGGGCTGCCCAGAACATCATCCCTGCATTCCCTGGTGCTGCCAAGGCTGTGGGCAGGTCATCCCAGAGCTGAACGGGAAACTCACTGGCATGGCCTTCCGTGAACCTACCTCCAACGGGTCATGCAGACTGCAGACTGGAGAAACCTGCCAAATATGACGACATCAAAAAGGTAGTAAAACAAGCATCCGAGGGCCCACTAAAGGGCATCCTGGGCTACACTGAGGACCAGATTGTCTCCTGCGACTTTAACAGCAACTCTCACTCTTCCACCTTTGATGCTGGGGCTGACATTGCTCTCAATGGCAACTTTTCTTTTTAAGATTTATTTATTATTTACACAGTATTCTGCCCATATGTGTGCCTGCCCGCCACAAGAAAGCACTGGGTCTTACTACAGATGGTCAAGCCACCATGTGGTTGCTGGGAACTCGGGACCTTTGAAAGACCAGGCAGTGCTCTTAACCTCTGAGCCATCTCTCCAGCCTCTCAATGACAACTTTGTAAAGCTCATTTCCTGGTATGACAATAAATATGGCTACAGCAACAGGGTGGTGACCTCATGGCCTACATGGCCTCCAAGGAGTAAGAAGTCCTGGACCACCCACCCAGCAAGGACACGAGAGCAAGAAAGAGCTCTTCGGCTCCTGAGGAAGTTGTTCCAACTCAGTTCCAACTCAGCATTGTTCCACCACGCCCTGCTCAGTGAATGTTTTACATGAACTTATATTTAATCTACCCAACAGCCCTATGAAGTAGGGACCATTATTTTCCTTTTACAGATAAGAAATTAAATCTCAGCCAGACGTGATGGCTGTCTATGATCCCAGCACTCAGGGAGGCAGAGGCAAGTGGATCTCTGTGAGTTCAAACCCAGCATGGTCTACAAAGTGAGTCCAGGACAGCCAAGGCTACACAGAGAAACCCTGACTTGAAAAAAGCAAAAAGTAAAAAGTAAAAACAAAACAAAACAAAATAAAACCCTAAATTTCAAAAGTGTCTGCAAGTAGGGATCTGAGACCTTAGCACATTAACTAAAACTAGCTTTGTCTCATTGTAATTTTGTAACTTAAGCATGACTGAATTGTACTGTAGCACAGTAGAGATTGCAGAATTAGATTGCTGTTTAGGATATATATTGTGCTTGATTAGAAGAAGATTCTAGGAATATATACAATAGTACTAATAGTAGTTTTCAACTTTAAAATTTGTATTTTTTTAAGTTTCCTAAATCTGGGATTGGGTAACCTGTTGTTCTGTAATTGAGGGAATAAAAAGGTTTTCACTTTTAAAATCAAATACGTACTAAGACTGTCATTTCAGGGACATTGTAGCAGTCCGTAAACTCTATTGATTGGGTCTAAGTGATATTTGTGTCATATTTTTATGGTAAAAATTAACCTCATTAGCACTAATGCTAATAACCTGAGAAATTAAAAGGAAAAATAATTTGTTAAAGATGACTTTTCTTACAGTAATCTGTAAATAGGTTTTTCCACTTGAATTATTTAAGATTTAGTTTCATGTGTCCTACAGTATTCCCCAAACGATAGATGTCAGAATCTGTGAGTGGCTGGTTTCTCTTGTCATGTTCCTTCTGATGTCTTTTATTTGAGTTTTCATGCATTCTTTTCCAGATAACAGTAAGCATGAATTATGTAATTGGAACCCATGGCTGGCTACCATATGACAGAAATATTTCTAACTACTTCACATTTATCAAGGATCAAACTGTGACCAACCCAAAGTAAGTATTGAACATTTAAGACAGAACAGCTTATGTATTTTGTTGTTGTTGGGGTTTTTTTTTTTTTCTCCCCAAAATGGGGGTTTTCTGTAGCCCTGGCTGTCCTGGAACTCACTCCGTAGACCATGCTAGCTTTAAGCTTAAATACCCACCTGCCTCTGCCTACCAACTGCTGGGATTAAAGGTTTGTGGCACTGCCTAGTAGTTCCTGTTATTTTTAAAGTAATGCTTGGAGACTCTGGTTTTCTCTTCTTTCTCACTTTCCCTCTCCTTCTCTGTTTTAAGTTATACCCTGATAATAGTTGATATTCAGACATTACCTAATTTATATTATAACAAATATAGAATAAAATATTACTTTGGGAATGGTAAATTGTCCTGTTTTGTTTTGTTTTTTCAAGATAGGGTTTGTCTGTGTAGCCTTGGCTGTCCTGGACTCACTTTGTTGACCACGGTGGTCTTGAACTCACAGAGATGCACCTGTCTCTGCCTCCCAAGTGCTGGGATTAGAGGTGTGTGCCACCACTCTCGGCTGTCACATTATTCTTTAGTTATTACAAATAATCTCTATTTGGTTGTTTGGGTTTTTTCTTCAGACAAGATCTCGCTTTGTAACCCTTGCTGGCCTGGAACTCACCCTGGAGACCAGACTGGCTTCAAACTAATAGCAATGCACTTGCCTCCTGAATGCTAGGATTAAACTGGGCACTGTAACCCTGTCTGAGAGATATTTTATAGTTTGTAATAGTGTAAGTGATCTCTTATGGCAAAGTCTAAAATTCAGTTGTATTTACAGAGCTCAGCGTACTGTGAATGGTCCTTTTGCCCCAGGGCTGGAAATCACATCCAAACTGTTTGTAGTGTCACATGATGCAAAGTTGCTCTTCAGTGCTGGACACTGGGATAATAGTATCCAAGTAATGTCACTTACCAAAGGCAAAATTGTCTCACATAACATCCGACATATAGGTAAGAGTTAACTTTTCCCCAAAACTTGTTCTTCTGTTTCTTTAACTGTATAAAAGTGGAGCATGTTCCTGGTAGGAATATTTATTGTATTGAGGTACACTCAGCCACCATATAAATTAAATATACTTTAATATTACATTAGAAGATATTAAACTAAGTTTTATTTTTAAATTGGAGTATAGACATAATGATTTTGTGGCCACATAATAAAATTTGTCATTATTAGATAAGCCATTATTCACAGTAAAGTATGAGAGATAAAATTGGTGAATATAGCCAGACTTGGTGGCACATGCCTTTAATCCCAGCACTTGGGAGACAGAGGCAGGCAGATCGCTATGAGTTTGAGGCCAGTTTGGTCTACAAAGTGAGTCTAGGACAGCCAGGGCGACACAGAGAAACCCTGTCTCAAAAAAAAAAAAAAAAAAAATTGGTGAATATATATTAATCTGGTACACTTTAGTATTTCAGGCCTCAGTATACAATTAAAAGGGTTTTTTGTTTTGTTTTGCTGTTTTATTTTCAAGTAATGTGTTAAATGAGGGCATGGGGTCTGCTGCTGCCTCCGCTGGTGAGTGGTCTTGATGACGGCTGTCAGATGGCTGCCCCTGGGCATGTCCTCTGTTAGGCCTGCCTGATG
The DNA here is from genome assembly GCA_907169655.1 of Acomys percivali. Lineage (NCBI taxonomy): Eukaryota > Metazoa > Chordata > Mammalia > Rodentia > Muridae > Acomys > Acomys percivali. The sequence goes on along the minus strand of OU015743.1, from coordinate 45,597,693 downwards.
ATTTTGTTACATTTATTTTGTGTGGGGTGCACACATGTATGTGTACATGGAAGTTAGAGGACTGCTTGCAGGACTCAAGCCTCTGCATCCATGTGCGTCCAAAGGGATTACAGCAGTGTCGGCAGCAGGTTCCTGCACTTGCTGAGTTATGATGCCAGCCCTGCTTAGTAACAATTTGAACATTAAGTGAAATTGCCCTTAAAGTTCTCTGTCACAACATAACCATTTTATTTTATTCTTTCTTCACACAGACATTGTGACTTGCTTAGCTACAGATTACTGTGGAATACACTTAATTTCTGGTTCCAGGGACACTACATGTATGATATGGCAAATAACACAACAGGTAATAATCATACATTTTATGTTCTTGGATTGGGGTAACAAGTTTTTCTCTGGAAGTACGTTTATGAACATTTTTAAAATTCTGTTGTCTGAGCCGGGCATGGTGGTACACACCTTTAATCTTAGCACTCGGGAGGCAGACACAGGCGGATCGCTGTGAGTTTGAGACTATCCTGGTCTACAGAGTCCAGGACAGCCAAGGCTAACACAGAGAAACCCTGTCTTGAAAAACAAACCCATTTGACCTCGTCCCCTGGATGGGGAGGCCTGGTGGCACTTAGAGGAAGGATAGCAGGCTACCAAGAAGAGACTTGATACCCTATGAGCATATACAGGGGGAGGAAGTCCCCCTCAGTCACAGTCATAGGGGAGGGGAGTAAGGGGAAAATGGGAAGGAGGGAGGAATGGGAGGATACAAGGGATGGGATAACCATAGAGATGTAATGGAAATAAATTAATAAAATATATTTTAAAAAAAAAGAAAGAAAAACGAAACCCCCCCCCAAAAAAAAAACCTGTTTCCTGACTTGTGTCTTCTCTTGAACACCACTCTTTCATAGATTTGTTGCCTGATTCGTGGCTTTGTTCTCTAGTAGTTACCAAAAATTAACCCTTGCCAGCTTCTCTAGAAAAATACTACGATAGCATAATAACATCTCCTCCTGTCCTGTCAGGTGGAAGTGTAGAAATTATAGATGTCCAGGTGTTTTTCCTCTTTATTGCATTCTTATCTTGATATCAATGTAGAGAGGTTTTTTTGTTTGTTTTTGTTTTTTAATAGTTTCCAAGCTTTCTACCTTGCTAACAGGCTGTCTCCCACTCCCAGTTTCTCCTCTGCCTCTTATTTTGTATGTTACAATGTTGATAGTTTATATGTTTTATAAGGCTTCTTTGTGGCTCAGTAGGAATCAAGTATTGTCTATCAACCAATCTCTTAAGATCTCTTTTAAAATTCTATGATAGTCTTACTGGAAATTGTTCTTAACTGCATGGTGGATGATCAAGGCCTGATCTTTTTGTTTTTCTTTTTTGAGGTTATTATTTGATTACATCATTTCTTCCTTCCCATTCCTCCTTTCAAACCTTCACATATATCCCTTCCCAGTCTCCTTCATTAGTCATTATTGCATGTGTATATGTATTTATATATACATATGTATTCCTAAATGTAACCTGTTGAGTCTATATAATGTTACTTGCATGCGTGTTTTGAGACTTGACTGCTTGGTACTGGCTAACCTCTTTGCTCGGTTGCCTGTTAGTCTTTGTGTAGGGTCCCGTCCAGTTGAACATGTTCATTGTCATCCTTGTTCAGTGCACGTCGGGGCAGTTGTGCAGGTGGGACCTTATGGTGTAGCTTCTGACGTTACTAGGAGACACACTGGCATAGCAGCACACTGGCCAATCCTGTGCCTCGTACAGTCTTGCTGTTCCCTCCTTTGCAGTGATTACTGAGCATGAGGCCCCGGGGTTGTGTTATAGATGTTTTTCGTTGGGGCTGGGCTCTACAACTCTATGTTTTGATTGGTTATAGTTTTTTGTGGTGGTCTACGTTTGTCACAAAGAAAAATTTCCTTAATGAGGGGTGAAGACTTCATCTATCTGTGGGTATAAAAATAGATGTTTAAACATCATTGTTAGAGAGTATTCTGCGTCAGTAAATTAGTGGTTGTAGATTCTCCTCCAATAACTGTGGTAAGGTCTGGGCTTTCACTTCAAGGCCAGTCTAATTTTCCTAACAAGATTCTTATCTCCAGAATAAGAAAACCTTGTCTCAAAAAAATAATAATAAGGAAAGAAAAAGAAACATAAAAATAAATTTTATTACATTAACAATTTTGTGTCGACATTTTAATAATTATTTAATTATTTCTATGTAGAAATACAAACACCCTGGGCTGCAGAGATGGCTCAGTGGTTAAGAGTGCCGCCTGCTCTTCCAGAGGTCGTGAGTTCATCTCCCAGCACCCACATGGCAGCTCACAACTGTCTGTAACTCCAGCTAAAATTAAAATTAAAATTAAAAAAAAAAAATACAAGCACCCTTTCATTATATGTCTCATACCCTTTAATACCTTTAGATAACTCCTTAATCACTTTATTTCCATTTGTGTTCTATACTATGCTATATTTTATTTATGAGTGTCATATTTTTACCCCTATTTTGATATTTTAGGAGAATTTTCATTTCTTACTGATTTTTACTAGTGTGACAAAAAGTTGTGCTATGATGTGATTGATTGATGTATGTTTATTTTATTTTCACTAACTTTACCACATTTTTAAACTCATAGTTACTGACATTCTTGGATTTTTCTGACCCTAAGATGGCTATGCCATCATGTGATCTAGAAATAATGGCGACACTCCTTATTTTCCAATATTATCGTTTCATTTGCTTATCCTACTACTTATTAGCTAATGCAGCAAAGTAAAACCGTGGTAGTGACTATCCTGTCTTATGTTTGATTTTGATTGAAAATGACTTTGCAATTTTGCCCTTTGTCATAGTGTTTGCTATCAGTTTTCATCAGTATTATATTTTATATTTAATTTCTTTCTCCTACTTTTTGGTAACTTAATTTTAATGAAATTTAAAACTTATATGGGGTTGCAAGAATAATACATTTGTTCTTTTGTCTTAGCATCCTCTATATTTGTCCCCTTTTAGCATCTGTGTTTTTCTCACCTATTTAAATATTGGAAATACTTCCTGTCCTCCGAGCACTTCCATGTGTATCTTCCAAGAACAAAGATTTCTTCTTAAATTCTGTATTATGATGATTTATTTACATGTATGGGTGATGCACACATGCTATGATACATGTGTGGAGGTCTGAAGACAACTTTTGGGAGTCAGTTTTCTTCCACCATGGGTAGTTCTGGGGAGAAACTTCAGCACATCAGGGTTAGTGGCAAGTACCTTTACCCACTGGTCCATCATGACAGTCACAAAAGTTGTTCTACCACTACAGTGCAACTGCTGAAATGAGAGTGTTTAATATTTACACAGCACTATTATCTGTATATATTTTATGCTCTCATTTTGTCAATATTACCAGTACTGTTCTATATAGCTGTTTTTGTACAATTATTTTTAGTATTTCCTTTTCTTTTTCTAAATGCAGTTAATTAGGAAATTTCTTAGGTTTAAATTGCCTTGAATTCATATCATAAATTAACATTACTTTTTTGTTTTTTCATTGAATAACTATCTTAAACATTATTCATTTTTATTGTTACCACATTTTGCTGTTTTATTTTCTTTATTAGTACTATAATTTTTCTCCCATTTTAAAAACAAGGCCTCATTTATTTCTGTATCCTTAAGTAAAAGATCATTTTTGATTTGTCATTACCATGTTTAATATTTGGATATATAACCTTTATGAATGAACTTAAGTGTTTCTTCTTCTTGAATTGTGAAGTTTTTCAGAGGATCTAGACAGACTTGTCCAGAATAGATATGAGTAAAGCAATATGACACACAGCATACATTTCTTCAAATATAAAGTAAATATACACAAAGCAGGTTTAAAAACAAAGGGATTCTCGAGAAATTTTCTTCAACGAATTTGTCTTATTAGCCTGCAGTTTCAGCCTGTGTGGAAGCTGAGGCAAAAGCATCACAAATTCAAGGATTGCCTGGCTACAGAGTGATAGATTAAAGTCAACCTGAGTGACTTAGCAACACTTCTGTTTCAAGAATCATTTTTAAAGGCTGGCTATATAGCTCAGTAGTAGAGCATCTGCCTAGCATGCACTGTTAGTGATTGTACACACATTTCTAGCAAGAGGGTTGCTGGGACTCACTGATCAGCTAGGCTAGGTGAAAACAGCCCCAGATTCAGTGAGAGACCTTGTCTCAGAGTAAGGCCAAGAAAAGCAGAACAGGCATACATACACAGTTAAGAAAGGAGTGGCAGCTGTGGGGGCTACAGGTACTGCTCAGTGATTAACGTTTGATTCCCAGCACCATGTCAGACTGCTCACACTGCCTGTAACTCTAGGTCCCGGGGATCTAATGTCGTCTCCTCACCGCCACAGGCACTCACACCAGAGGCTTACAGTCACACAGATGCTTATGTATAAATAAAATAATAAAAAGAAATTTTTGAAAAATGAAAGACAAATCAGTATAAATATAATTGAGGTCTATAAATTGCAGGCTACAGGTTCTAGAGTCTAGGAAGTATTCAGATATATAAAATATTTATTTGTATTTTTGTTTGTATTTAAGGAAGAATAAATTTGTAAATTAAAAGAGCAAATAACTTAGAACGATTAATATAAGAAGTCAGCATTGATATAATTCAGTTAAATTTTGGGGTTCAAAAGACTAAGAATAATTGAAGCATCAACACAGGACAGGGTTAGTGTCAGTGAATTCAGTGGTTATGACTGCTTGTCATATTACTTTGTCAAGAGGAAGCTGGAATACAATTTAAACTTTGTTACAACAAACAAACAAAAAACAGCAAGAGCCTTGGAAGTGGAGGGAACAAATGGCAAAACAAATTCACATTTGCTTTTCTTTTTTAATTTTAGGGAGGCACTCCTGTAGGCTTAGCATCTAAACCTTTTCAGATTCTTTATGGACACACTGACGAGATACTGAGTGTGGGCATCAGCACTGAACTCGACATGGCTGTTTCAGGGTCACGGGTAAGAAATAATACGTTTTATATACATTGAGTAACAGGGTTTATATTTGAAAAGTCTTCTGTAGGGAAGCAGGAGAATTTCTTACATTTAGTAAAATGTAGTAGAGCAGTACAGAAAGAGTAAACTTGAAAGCGGCTGTGTTGTATTAGGCATCTTACTGACCTCATTCGGTAAGGAAGACAGCACTCTACAAAATAAATTAGATTTTCAAGATTAGAGTTTTCCCTAAAGCATATATGTCCTTGATGGGATAATTATTTCCTCAGTTTCTTACCCACATTTCTTTGTCAACCACTTTGCCCTCTGCTTTTGTTGCTGTTGTTTCCATTGTCTGGTGTCTCCTGTGTGCAGGACGGCACCGTGATTATACACACCATTCAGAAGGGTCAGTACATGAGGACTTTACGGCCGCCTTGTGAGAGTTCCCTGTCTCTGAGCATTCCCAGCGTGGCCCTGTCTTGGGAAGGACACATTGTCGTCTATTCCAGCTTGGAAGAGAAGTCCACCCTCAAGGTACACAGCGCTGCTCTGCAGTAGGTGTAGACAGTCAGTAACGTCTCTCCTTCCCAAGGACAGAGGCAGCCCGAGTAAGGAGAGAGGCTGTGTTCTTATGATTCAGTTACTCATTTCTCACCGTTAGATACACTTCTACCACAGTCTTGTCACATATTTTATTTCAGAGATTTCTCTTGGTCTATATTGTACATGATTTCAAGTGTAATTTTTAAAGCTAAGGATATAACTCAGTTGGAAGGCTGCTTGCCTTGCAAACTTGAGGCCCTAGGTTAACAAACATACAAACAAAAAATACAGCCATGTTTTTAATTCTAAAAATCTTATTGTGTGATAGGTTTAACTGACAATATAAAAACTCAACTTTTATTCAAGATCATTAAAGTTTCTTAATTCTTTATAGGACAAGAACATGTTACATGTGTTTTCTATAAATGGAAAATATCTGGGTTCTCAAGTTCTAAATGAGCAAATATCAGGCATGTGCATAATTGGAGAACACATCATCACTGGCAGCCTACAAGGGCTCCTGTCGATAAGAGAACTCCACAGGTAAGTACTTAAAGTGGTCAGACTATCACTGAAGAAGAGGTATCAGTAGGGGATGGATGGGAAGATGGCTCAGTAGATAAAAGTGCTTGTTCTGTAATATGAAGATATAGGTTCAAATTCCCAGCACACACATTAAAAACCAGATGCAAAGTCATAGTGTGAGCATCTATAATTCCAGTGTTCCTAGATGCTAGTGGGCCAGCTTGTCAGGGAGATAATGGAAAAGCAACAAAGGTGACCTTGTCTCATAAAAGATGGAAGATGTAGGGGCTGGAGAAATGACTCAAAGGTTAAGAGAACTGGCTGTTCTTCCAAAGGTCCTGAGTTCAAATTCCCAGCAACCACAAGGTGCCTCACAACCATCTATAATGAGATGTGGTTCCTTCTTCTGGCCTGCAGGCATACATGCAGGCAGAGCATGTAAGCATAATAAATAAATAAATCTTACAAGAAAGAAAAGATGGACGATGAGGACAGACACCTACGGTTGTCCTCTGACCTCCACGAGCACTAGGCATGCACACACCTGCAAGTCACACCCAGAAAGAAGAGACAGCAGTGTTGTGCATGCTGGAATATGCCCGTAATATCACCACTTGGGGGCCAGTCTCTATTCCAATAATGTTTTTACTTTTTTTCCCTCCTCACATCATGGTTTTAAGAGTCTTCTAAGAAGACTCAAAAATTAGAAAAACCAGTGGACCCATATATATATAATTCTCTACTTTCTAATCATTAAATAACAATAGGTATTTATCATATGGAATATCAGACAAAAGCAAATAGACCTATTTTATTAACTGCAAAGATCCACACACATGCACTTTTTAAGCTCTGGGGCCTTTTTATTCACCTTTAATTACCAATCAACAAGACAAAAACAGTAAGTAGTGTGTGCAGGAAGATTCTAAGGATTGTTAGGATTGGAATAATCAAAGGAGTCTTGTTGAAGACTTAGTAAGATTTGAAGTAGAGATGAACTTGGGGACATTATGAGAAAATGAACTAGAGAGTTGGAGTACGTTAGTATATGCCTAGAAATCCAACATCTGTAAAGTTGGAATGCAGAACCAGATGATTAAGTTACCTTCCATAGCCAGGCACAGTGATGCACGCTTTTAATCCCAGCACTTGGGAGGCAGAGGCAGGTGGATCTCTGAGCTCGAAGCCAACCTGGTCTACAGAGTGAGTCCAAGCTCTCTCGAAAAATCCAAAATGCAAAGACCAGTTACCTTTCATGTATAAACTTCTGTCTTTCCAGTCTATATGTTTATAACTTTCTCTGGTTTTTATCTCTTCTAGTTTGAATCTCAGTGTCACTCCATTAGCCATGCGATTACCTATCCACTGCGTTTCTGTAACCAAAGAATACAGCCACATTCTTGTCGGCTTAGAAGATGGCAAGTTGATTGTTGTGGGTGTTGGCAAGCCAGCGGAGGTAAAACTCAGCATCATGAATCCCCCTTACTGTTGAGGGTCCTGTGGTCCTCCATTCTAGCTGATTCAGAAGTCTCCATTATGGATAAACGGAAACGTAACTTTGCCTAAGTTGTTAATCAGTAGCTTTTATACTATGATAAAAATGAAAGCATGTTTGTGGATTGGTCTTTGATTCACTGTGTCAATAAGAAAATTATGTTACTCCAAATCAGACTCAAGAGGGTTGTGTGGATTTGAGTCATAAAAGCCCCTTGTCAAAAAATAAAATACAGACTAATTTGACTTAACAAGTACAACGCATGACTATATAAAGGCATCATTTTTTTTTTAATTTGCAACTACATATATTCCATAACTACATGCTTATTCTCAGTGAGTTTACTATACAGATACATTTACTTGCTTAATAGTCTATTATAGATCTAACACATTTCTTTCTCAGAAAACGGTTGTATCCCAGGTAACTTAATCATTGCATGTTTCTTGAGACAGTCTTAGCTTTTTCTGAGAAATGTAATGTGGTATTAGCAGGTGGTTTTTGTTTGTTTGGTTTTTGTTTTTCGTTCTTGAGAGAAGAACTTGAGTGCGGTGGTGCATACTTACAGTCCCAGTGCCTGGGAGACAGAGGCAGGAGAATCACCACAATTTGGGGGCTGGACTGGTCTACATCGTAAGCTCTAGGCAACCCAGGGTTATATGACAAGATCCGTTCTAAAATCAACCACAGAGAAAAGCTGAAGAGATGTCACAATTGCAGGTCAGAGCATTTGTTGTTCTTGTGGCACTCACATAGCCCCTCACAGCCATCTGTTACTCCAGTTCTAAGGGAACCAACACCCTTCTGACCCTCACGGGCGTGAGGCATGCATGTGGTGCACATACATGTTCAGGCAAAGCACTCATTTACATAAAACACGTCTAAAGGGGGGAGGAGGGAGGAGTATTCAAATGTTTTAAATGTGTTTCCGTTCAACATTGAGTTTCTTGATAGTTTCCTGAATCATGTGCACCTATCCCCTGTGTGGTAATTACATAAAACTTCTGCTCACACTTTACTCTCTGAGTACACACCTATAATCCCTGATGCTTGGGAGACTAAGGTAGAAGAATCACAAGTTGAAGGTCTGCCCAGCCTACAAGGTGAGTTCAAGGCTAGGCCAAGCAACTAGTGAGACTGTCTCAAAATAAAAGCACAAAGATGGAGAAGCATATAGCTCAGTGTGAGAATATTTGCTTAACAAGAAGACGCCTTGAGTTCAATCTCTAGTTCTGCAATGAGTAAGTGGCTTTTGTTATTAGTCAAGAATCTTTTTAACATGTTAATGATTTTGCTACCAAAACCTGCTCTGACCTTTACAAACTCAGTGTCTTATATATTGATTTTATATGTCCTTGTTTTTTTTTTTTTTTTTTTTTCTTTAATACCTATTTTTTATTTCTCTGGATTACCTTAAACAGATGCGATCAGGTCAGCTTTCTCGAAAGCTGTGGGGATCTAGCAAGCGGCTCAGCCAGATTTCAGCTGGAGAAACCGAATATCATACCCAAGATCTCAAGTGATTGTTTCCCACCTTCTGTGATGGAGAACTGAGCTTCATTGGCATTTGGTCACTTTGGCTGCGTCTCTCCACTCCCTGAAAGTCTTTAAGGATTTTATCCTGGGAAAAGGTTACCACAGCTGGTTATTGTGGCACACGCCTGTAACGCCAACATTTGAAAGGCTGAAGCAGATGGATCTTAAGTTCGAGGCCAGCTTTGGCTACATAGCAAGGTCTTGTCTGAAAATAAATTGTAGGTTGTATTAAGTCCATTTTTAAAGTTTTGTCAACAATGAGTCTAGTTTTATTAAGTACTAAAATTAAATTGAGAAAATACATTCAATTCGATTTAGTAACCCATTCCTAAATCATTACATCTATTTTTAAAAACAAATCTCTAATAATATATATTTAGGTTGAATTTCCTTAATCTGAATAGCAAACTTTAAGATATTTCTAATAAAGCAGTAGAGTAATAATGGAGAGTTGAGAGAAGTGACTTTTCATGTATTCTTTAGACGATCATTTTTCTCTTTAATGACTATTACATTAAAAACGATCTACTAATGAAGCTCCTTGTTAAGGTAATAACCTTAAGGCAATTGAATTTCCAAAAGTCTACACAATTGGATTAAATACCAATATTGAAATAATACAGTGGTTCATTTCCCTACCCCTACTATTTAATATATTACTAATAAAAATGTATTTAATTGCATTATTATCCTTAAGTACCAAAAGTTGAATAGGAAAAAAGAACAAAACAAAGCAAAACTAGAGATCAGCTTTACAAATGGACTTCCTTAATAGTATATTTAAGCAAAAATGCTAGCTGTGGCTTTGGCTAGCCAGTCCCTGAGTAGCATTTGCAGCACAGTTACACAGCTATGAATTACAAAATTTTGTGGATTTGTCTTTGTTAAACAAAAATTCTCTTCATATTTAAGCATTTTTACCCTGATGATTATGAGTTGTCAGTAATGCCCTAAAAGGTCATGATTGATGGAAATAATACTGCATAATTCACATTCAAAGTAGTCATTTAGGTAACATAGTATTGTAAAAAAAAATCCTCTTTATTGCTTATTATATACAATTGTTATGAATAGCTAATTTTATTATAGTTTGTTAAATATTATATTTAAATTTTCAAGTAAATGTCTAATTAATTTGGAATTCAAAGTGATTGTTATTTGTTTGTCTTTGTAAAACTGACTTTTGAGTTAGGTCAGAGAAGTTTTACAGCTAACAGTGTTGGTAATCTGAGATTCCATGGGAAGATTTGTGAGTTTCATTAAGTTGTACAGAAATTTATATGTTGAGCCTATTTTCAGGAAAAATACTATTGCATGGCATTCTTAAATGGTCTGTGGGTGACGGCAGGGTTGACAGTGTTGGCACATGCCTTCAGTCAGCACTCAGGAGGCAGAGGCAGCTGATCTACAGAGACAGTTCTACGACAGCTAAGGCTGCACAGAGAAACTCTGTCTTACGAAACAAAAGCAAAGTAAAATCATCATCACCATTGTCACCGGCGTCGTCGGCGTCATCATGTATGGCACAGCAGATGGCTTTGCTAGCCTTTGAAGACCATACTCTTCCCTGTGAGCACAGATTTCCCTGGACTAGTTGTCTTTTCAGGTGAACCTTGAAGAACTTGTGTTTTACCATTTCCTCTCCTCTTGACCATGTAGTCAGTGGCCTTTTCTTTATAATTCAATAAATAATTTTTTTTTAATTTTACAAGTAAAAGATTATGTTTAGGAAAATTTTCAATATTTTGATTTGTTGGTTAGGAATAGTAAAACACTGTAAAATCACTTTATGTTTAATAAGAAAAAAATAGCTGTGTTTTAGATAAATAATGAAGAAAGACTTTGTGTAAATGTAAGGACTTCCTTTCGAAAGATGTGAGGTATTTGTTGGAAGTCTCACAAGTCAGTAGAGATGATTTTGCTATTTGAAACATTTCTCCTTTTTGTTCCCCACCACCAAGTACTACAGCCATGATGGATCCATGAAGGCCATCTGTCCACCCTAAAAGATGTTAAGGAGAGTTCAAGCCCTTTGAAAACTAAAGAAAACGATTGGTTTTTCTTTAGTTGAAAAATGCTGATTTGGGAATAGGGCTCTCACTCCATAGTGGAATGCTTGCCTTCCTTGTCCAGGGTCCTGGCCCCATCCCCACGCCTCCCCCAGCACGTGAGTGAGAGACAGAAAAACACAGGGACAGACTAACTAGCTGACTCTAAATCAAGACTTGGTGAGGTTTTTTGTTTGCTTGTTTATTTTTGGCAATTTATCCATGCATATTTGGTTTTTGAAACCACTTAATATTGGATTTAGGAATTATTTTGTTTACTTAAGAATTATAAAACTTTAATAATCTAAGGGGGGAAAGTCTTTGGTGTTTGACTACTGCCTTTTAGTGGGAAACTGAGCAAGCAGTTTCTTTTAAAACACAAATAAGAACCTTTGTTCAGTTTCATAGAGGTCTGACCCAAACTAATGCTAGTTGTTAAAAGGAGAATTATTTCTGAAAAGTATTTTTTTCTAAAAAGTATAAATCATAAATGTGGGGTTTAGAAAATATTAGAAATATTCTTGAAGAGTTAACTTGTATATTTATTAAAATAAGCAAATATAGTGGAACTATTATCTGAATAATATTCTGAATAGAGCGATGAAATTAAGAATCACTAGATAATATCACTGGGAATATATACTTTTACCAATTGGAGTGCAGATGTTATTTTAATAATGTATAGTGGAAGAAATTATTTGAATGAATTGATAGCTGGATGTGTTAGTTAATGAGTATAAAAATCCGAACTTGGCTAATGTGAGTGTGAATTCTTCACCTGCTTTTGTTTCTTGACAATAGTGATCATGAATATAAGAATCTCAGCATCCTAGTAATGAGATTTTTACTAAGATAATGCTCTTACTTTTGGAAAGGGACGTCAGTAGAAGTTATTGTTCGTGGTGGTGGTGGTGGTGGTGGTGGTGGTGGTGTGTGTGTATGTGTGTACACATTTATATAATTGCTGTGTTTGTTTAGCGAATGAAACAGTCTTATATACAACTCTCCTCAGTCAGTATTCTGTCATTACTTAGATAAAATTAAAGAAAAGAAAAACAAATCAGAACATAAAAGCAAGGGAACTATAAAAATTAAGTTTGCCATTAAGTCTTTCTAGTCAGTGTCGCCTGGGAAGGAAGTTTCTGTTAATTTCCTTTAGTCACAGTGCATCCTTTTGTAGGAGAAAAAAATCTGGATATTCATAAGCCTGGTTTTTCTTTTTTCCTTGTAGATATATCAGATTATTTTTCAAGGAACTGATTCTGAAATGCTGCTAAAGGAATAAGTATGCCTACAGAATTAGAGTTTAGACTTGATGATTGACTCTTAATCTTAGCCACTTTATGTTTCTTTTGATATAGGCTAAGAAAATTAGTTAGTACCAGTGTTTTGTTTTGTTTAGATAGAGGCAAGGCATTTGCATGTAAATATAACACTATTTGTACTAAAGATATCTCTAAGGAAAGATTTTAATTGAATTTTGAGAGATTAGTTCCTTTAAAATATTTATGTTTATAAATTAAGTAGTATCTTCTTTGCCTCCTTTCTGATAAAAAAACATTTGAGTACTTGGCCTGTATTAGTATAAGCAAAGCATTAATGCACAGTACTGTATCTGGGATGTGTATGTGTAAAGGTGTTAGACTTCTCACTATTCACATTGCTAAACCTGTCTTCTTAAGTATTATCTTTTCAGTTTTTGAGTGATTTATACAGAATGAAATGTATTGTTTTTACTTGTGAAATCCATTTTTTAATTTTTCGTCCAGACCTATGCCCTTATGTAACCGTCTCTAACAGAAGCTATTCTGAGAAATCTTACATGTCTTTACCATTGGCGGCAAATAGTCATTCTCAATACTTTTTCCTAATTCTGTGCATATCGTGTACTTACCTTTTGATTTATTTCAGATGCCCATACAGACATCTGAAACATTGTTTTGTAGAATTTTCTCATAGTGCTTTTCCTGATGATATTGGGTGTGCTATCAGTGTTGTGGATTATTTACAGTGTGGGCCGTACCCATACTTACTTAATTTAAATGGAGCATTATCTATGCCAGTGGTTATCCCAATTCCAACCAGTGCCTTTGTTATACCTCCTTTTCATTATTGAAAAGTGTATTTATTCATCATCACTTTCTTTAGATCTTTTATATTTGGAAATCATAATTAACATTTACCTTTAACAAATTATATCCATTTGCTAAGATTAGTTCCTAATACCTAACCCACGTAGAAAGAAAGTTAAAGCATTTTTTCCAGTATTGGGGATTGAATTCAGGGCCTCATGCATATTAGGCAAGAATAAAAACATTAGTAAGCAGTGCCAAAAGAAAAACAGAATCATGCATCTTGGAATATTGAAATTATAATGATTAGAGTTCTCCCACTATAAAAGCATTAGAAAATTCTCCTAAGTTCTTGTGATGATGTGTGCAGGCATGCTTCTGGGTTGAATGTCCTTTGGTTTTTCATAGGTTTTAGAGCTTAGAGCTAATAGAGCATTAACATTTGGGAGATTTAGGCTTTGTTAGGGATATATCTTAATAATAGTATACTTGTACCTGAAGCCCTAGGTTTGGGATTTGGGGTGGCATTTCCCTCCCCCCAACACTGGGGATAGAGTATAGGCCTCACACAGTAGGTGGGGTTCTACCACTGAACCCCTGCTCAGTTCAGAGACTAGTTCATAATTTGAGATTGCAGATTCGATTTGTCCATAGGGATGTACTATGCCTAGGTACTATTTGGGACTTTCAGTGATTAAATCAGTCCCAGCTCTCAAAAATTATAAATATATATGTGTACATACAATATGTATAAATGAACATGTGCTTAAATTGTAGATAGTTATTTTTTATTTGTTGAAATGACCACCTTAGACTGTATGATTTCTATCTCCTCTTTGCCTGCCTCTTGGATACCATCAGGTGTAGAATATAAGAATTAAGTGGTTTTATTTATTATAAAAGCTTCATGTAAAAATGGCCACATTATAAACTTCAGGGTTTTTTTGTTGTTGTTGTTTTGGTTTTTGGCAATCATAGTTATTCATCAGGCATATTTTCTTAGATCAGTATCTTTACTGATATTCACTACACAGAAGTGCTTTTTAAACACATTGCAAGATTTGGACACGTAAAGATAATTCTTTCAGTGTCAAGTAAAGAAATACAAGTTCAGTGGGGTATGTATTTCCCTAATACAGAAAGCAAGGTGAAAGTCACTGACTTGGTATTCTTTTCTTTTCTGTGATACAGTTGTCGTGTTACTTTGAACAAAGCATATCTTGCATATATTAGCATAACAATAGCCAAATATATTTGAAAAATTACTCAGTCAGGCCAAGTGGTGCATGCACAGGGTTCCTATTCCTTGGAAGACTGAGATGAAAGGGTCACTTGGACAGTGTTGTAAGAGCGCCATCTCAAAAATAAGTAACTAGTTTTAATTAATGTTTCAGAGTTGAGGAAGAAGTGCTGCTGCTGCTGCTGCTGCTGCTGCTGCTGTGTGTGTGTGTGTGTGTCTTTTTATAATGGCTTTCTAGTGGTTCGCGTTTGCCCGTAGCTGTTTCTTAATAGTTAGGGTGTGTCACGGCTTCACCGTGCTGTGTAAGTGTAGCAGCAAGACATGACACCAAGGGCAGTTAGGACTTAGGTGAGATTGAAAAGTTGTACTGATTAAAATACAAACTATTTTTTAAAAGAAGTCTTATTCCAGTTAATATTTTATTTAAGTAATATATTTCTATTTACCTTATATTAAAAGTAATGCTCTCCGACAGTGTAGTCCAGTTGAAAATTAGGCTTTAATGTTTTTCTTTTTCTTGTTTTTGTTTTGACACAGATTCTCACTATATAGCTTTGGTTAGCCTGGAACTACCTGTGTAGACTAGGCTAGCCTCGAACCCAGAGGTCCATCTGCCTCTGCCTCCCAAGTGCTGAGATTTTCAAGAATATGCATAATTATTTTGCTCTTCATAAGTAGTTCTGGCAGAGAAATATCAGTAGTTAAATATAATTGAAAGTAGCTTAAATTCTTATAATATTAGAATTAAAGAAACATTTTTCGAAAGTTTGAGCTTTTTGTTAGACAATCCCTAATGACTTACATAGTTTCAATATTTCTTTCAAAATTATGGTGTGTTACAATGGCTCTTACTGTTGAAGACCTTTTATATTTTGAACTATTCTTTTTTCCATTCTGCCTTTTACTTCTAAAGACTGTGCATGTTACACATCACCACAAAAGTTTTATATGTAGCTACTGCTCCTTACAGTCTGCCTCACGTAAGAAAACAGCTGAGTTTGGTGGCACTACTGTAATCCTAACACTCACAGCTTTCAGCAAGAGGATTGCCTCAAGTTTGTAGGCTGTCCTGGGCTGTAGAATGAAGTCTGTTTATGTATCTGTCTGTCTGCGTGTCTTTCTTTCTTTCCCTCCCTCTCCCCTTCAGCAACCTAGAAATTGTGCTGCTAATTACTATTTAAGGAACTGTATTTATCTTAAAGTATCCCTTTTCATTTGTTCCACTGGAATTGATTGAAAAAAAATAATAGTAATAAGCCTTTTTATGTTGAACTATTTACTGTGCAAATTGTGATTCGTTGAGTATTTATATGCTAAAGAAGGGGTTCAAAGTTGAGCAAGTTTTAGACTTTGTAAGAGTGTAAATAACTTTAATTAGCATTCTGGTAACAAAATTACTGTTTGGTGCAATTCATTTTTTTCTGTTTTCATCCTTCTGAAATTAAGTATACAAGATGTATTTTGTTTTGTCACAAATATTTTTAAGAACTTCACTGAATGTATATGAGTTAATGTTTGATTGTTTCTGTATAGTATGATCAAAAATAGTTCAAATTTTGCACTTTGTTATTCCCTTAGAAATTTATATTCTAATATTTTTAAGAATGTACATTTATTTTGTTCATAATAAATTAGCTTTGTATATGACAATGGGTTTGAATCAAATAAAAAGATAACATTACTTTCATTATTTGGTTTGTAGTTCTCTTTATGGACTTTGACTAGAATCTGCTGTGCTTAAGTTCTTTGAGTAGACAAAGAAGTGAATGCAGTATTTAGTGAGCAGAAAGCCAAACACTGTTTTCTCAGATGAGCCTCTCCTGTGATCTGCACAAGGTGAGTAGTAATGCTGTTTCATCAGGCTGCCATTCATAAAGAGACTGCCATTTAAAATCATGCCCAAAGCATTGCTCCAGTCTGTTCTTAATAAGCAGTCACCTTACATTTTCATGTCTTGTTAATGAGATAATACATTCAATTAAAAAAATTTCACTTTTATAATCAAAATATTTTATGCACCAGCTTCTAAACTTTTATCCACCTAGCTATTAAATTCTGGGCTTTAAGCTTGGTAGACAGGCATTCTACTGTTGAGTACACTCCCAGCCTCTGTGCATAACTCTGTGCTGCCTAAGCACTAGCCTAACCAGTCATTTCAGTTAAGATAGTGCAAGAAAACAGATGCCCTCCAGGTTCTTGCTGGTGTTTTGTGTATCCAGACCCACTACAGAAATGGGCAGGAACTTCAGCACTGTGAGCTTGTCACAGTACTACACTTTATGGGAGGCTCTTCACCAGAGTTAGAAACTTTGTGCACTAAATTAATCAAGATTTCTAAATCAATGGGCAGTCAAACCAAGGTCAGTGAAAGGATTAGTTAAAAACCATGTCAAGCGTCAGATAAATGTTTTTCAAATTATAATAAACCTTATGTTTTATATCATTCAATTAATGAGAAGCTCTTTTAAGCCTTTTGAATTTCGGCCTAGTGGTGAAGGCCTATAAGCCTAGCCACTTGAGAGTCTCAGGCGGGGGAATCACAAGTTCAAGGCCTACGCGGGCTACAGAGAGCTCAAGGCAAACTTGGGCAACGTAATTACACCATGTGTCAGAAGTGAAAAGTCTGATACAGACCAAAAGAATCAAAAATGGGCTTGGAGTGTAGTTCATGGTCAAACACTTGGCTGTTGTGTGTGAGCTAGTCTCTGGGAACACAAAAGTAAAGCCTTTTTGAGTTTTCATATTTTATTCATGTACTTGAATGGTTTTGACAAATATCCTGTAAAACTTTTCCTGTCATTTAGTGTAGTTTTCAAAGGTATATCTACTCAAAGACATGTTTAATTATAACTGCAGGCATTATTAATGTCAAGAAAGCCTATAGAAGAGTTGTTAATTTCATATTCTAACAATAGAGATTTTTTTAATTAAGGCATTTTATTCAACCTACATACACACAATAAATACAATTTAAGTTTAAAAAGGTCAGGAGACTAGCTGTATTTTTATACATACAGTCTATACATCTTTATATATTTTAAATGGATGGTACCATCCTTAAACTAGAGTTACATAAGCCCATGTATACCCTGGCTCTGATGCGTGAGGTGAACTCAGATATCCCACCTCAGAGGGCATCACTTACTGAAGGTAATGGATGGCCTGTCAGTCAGTGCTGTGTCCTCGGGGTTTCTACATCAAGACCAAGCTTCTATGGTTGTCTGTGTGTCATGTTCTGTATATCTGACATAAATGTCATAAAGGCTTGTATATCATTGCTGCTGAGTTTGGGAGAGGAGTAATCAGGTAATATTGCAAATCCTGGCCAGCAGCACAAATATAACAACTTAATGAAATACTATTTCCCGATATAGCTAAGCTTTCATTTTTTTTTTTTTTCTCAAAGTTCTAATTGGTGAACTGAATACTCAAGAATTAGTATGAGTGTACATGCAGATAATCAGAAGGCAGAGGCAAGTGGATCTCTGTGTGTTCGAGGCCAGCCTGGTCTACAGAGCTAGTTCCAGGACAGCCAAGGCTACACAAAGAAACCCTGTCTCAAAAAACCAAAAACAGAAAAAAAGAAATAGTACGTGGGACATAATGTGTAATGTGGCACCGTTTATGTGACTATAGGCATTTAGACACCACCTGGTGAGGAAACACTCAAGCCAGGTGTCGCTGGCCTGAAGTCCAAGCTCCTGAGAGGCAGAGACCAGGGCATTGTGAGAGCCTTCTGAGGAGAGTCTGAGGCCAGCCTGAGCAGAGTAATGAGACCCTGTCTCAGAGTGGACAGCTGGCTAAGCCCAGTGCTGAGAGTTCTCTCTAACATGCACACAGGCCTGAGTGTGAGCCCAGGGTTAGACTGGAAGAAGTGGCGCAAAAATAAATGAAATGGTTGTCTTCAGTAGCACTTAACCTCCAAAAACATGCACGTGGAGTTCCCATGTCCTTCATCACCAGATCCCTGAGAAAGAATGCAAGGAATGTTATGACCTCACAGCTTGGGCAGCTCTTACTTAGTGCATACTGAAGCCACGCTTTGGCTCAACACATTGAGAGCCACTTTTAGGTGCTGAAGCTAACAAATGATTCCTCAAATGCTGACTTAGACCATATAAGTAAGTTCAGCTTTTAACAGCATTCATGTTTTTATTTCCTTAAAAATATACCATTAGAATCCGTGTTTATGCATGCGTCCCAGTTTCCCTCTGACACACTTTCAGCAAGGCCCCACTGTTGCTAAGTTGTGTAAGCCAGCTTCTGTGTAGGTCCAGGCTTTGTGGTAGAACATCTAAAGAGTAATATAAACAAATGTCTTTTTATTGTCGTCTGCTGCTGCAAATAGCACAAGGCTGTTGCCCCTTACCCTAGAATGCCACTGTTGATGAGGTACTTTCTCGGAACTGAATTGGCCACTCTCTTGCCAGTGTGGATTTAGTTTTCTTTATTGGTCTTCAACAGAGAATGGGAATTGTTCAGCACAACAGCTATTTCTTGTGATGTAATTGACCCAACAGATGTTTCAGAAAGACATTTTTGTCTTTCTCTCTGAAGAGATTCAGAAGGTCTTGGGGGTTGGGTTTGTTTACTCTGGTTTAGTTACTTTTCATCTCTGACAGAGTAACTGAGAAAAATAACAAAAAACTGGAGGGTTTATTTTGGCTCATGCTTCAGAGATTTCTGTCCACGCTCACTTGGCCGCACTCCTTATGGGCCCTCACACAGTGAGTTAGAATGTGGCAGGCAACATGTGTTAGAACAAAGCTGCTCATCTCAGAGTGGCCAAGAAACAGGAACAAGAAGAATACATCATCCCCTCCCCAGTGAGCCACCTTTAACTAGGACAAACCTTACCCAGTTAACCCTTCCCCAGCCTATTCAATGACAAGTCCATCAATGGATTAATGCATTGATTAGCTTCCTCATGAACCAGCCTATCAGCTGTCAACCAAGCCTTAACATGGGTATTGTAGACATTTTCTATCCAAGCCCTAACTCTGAGTTATATTCTTTTTCATATAGTGTCCTTGGACATATAAATTGACCAGGAGCTAAGGCAGAGGGTTGCAACTTTTTCTTTTATGAAATTGTGGAGGAGCTGGGTGTGGTGGTGCACGCCTTTAATCCCAGTACTCAGGAGGCAGAGGCAGGAGGATCTCTGTGAGTTTCAAGGCTATCCTGATCTACAAAGTGAGTCTAGGACTGGCGGAACTACAAGAGAAACTCTGTCTCAAAAAACTTAAAAAAAAAAAAAAAGATTTTGTGGGGCTGGAGAAATAGCTCAGAGGTTAAGAGCACTGCCTACTCTTCCAGAGGTCCTGAGTTCAGTTCCCAGCACCCACATGGTGGCTCATAACCATTTATAATGGGATCCGGTGCCCTCTTCTGGCATGCAGGCTCTATATGCAGATAAGAGTATACATAAAATAAATCTTTTTTTTTTTTAAAGTATGTCTGTGTCTGTGTCTCTGTGTGTGTCTGTGCCTGTGTCTGTGTGTGTGTGTGTGTCTGTGTCTGAGCCCATGAAAGCCAGAAGGACATTAGACTCCACAGAGCTTTGATTATAGGCAGCTGTGAAGCCCCAGAGGATTGCAACTTTGAGATCAACTTGGCTACATAGCAAAACCTTCTCTCATACACACCGCCACTCTCATACAAAAAGTAAGGTCCTAACTTAGAGTAAGACATTAGAGAGGTGATGTTTACATGGCATTGTGACTACCTGTACACTTAGATTTTGAATTGGATACTCAGCCATATGTGCAGCCACACAAGTTTAAGGATCTGAGAACACCAGGGCAGCTTGGCTCTTCTTCTCTAATACTTTTATACTGTGAGTTCAAGACCTAAAACGCAAGGTTACTTTTTTGTTGTTGTTCTGTTTTTGTTTTTGTGTTTCTAGACAAGGTTTCTCTTTGTAGTGTTAGCTGTCCTGGAACAACTCACTCTGTAGACCAGGCTGGCCTTGAACTCAAGAGATCTGCCTGCCTCTGCCTCTTGAGTGTTAGGTGCGTGCCACCAACACCTGCGTAAGGTTTCTTTTTGAGACTTTTATTTTATGTGTATGAGTATTTGCCTGAGTATATGTCTGTACCAAATGTATGAAGTGCCTTTGGGGCTAAAAGAGGGTATTGGGTCCCCTGGGACTAGAATTACAGATGGTTGTGAACTGCTGTGTGGGTGCTGGGAATTAAACCCAAGAACTCTGGGAAAGCAGCCAGTGCCATAACATTGAGCTGTCTCTCCAACCCCTTTTGTATGTTTCTTAATGCAGTCAGAAACTGCTGTCTATCCGGCAATCTTTAATGATCCGATTGGAGCCCGTTCTGTCAGGAAACTGTCAAGTCCAGATGGTTCTAAAGGCTAATGATGAAAGTACTACAGAGATGTTAAGGGATGTAAGGGTTCCTGAGATATGCAGAGTGGTAGCTGGGCAAGCCACTGTCCTTCCTGAAGGAGCAAGGAGAAATATATTACTGTTGTTTAGAGGGCTAGAAGGTCACAGCGGGAACCCCATACCTCAGAAGTCTCTGCTAAAGTGAGATCAAGCTTCCGCCAATAGACAGCTGCACTGAGTTGAAGCAGAGAAGCACTGTCACCTTCTCTCAACTTCAGCTAAAAAAAAAACGTATTTGAGACAGGGTCTCACTATGTAGCTCTGGCTGGACTCACCACATAGATCCACCTGTCTCTGCCTCCTGAGTGCTGGGATTACAGGCGTGCACCACCATGCCCTGCTAGCCTCAACTTTCTCCTTGTGGAAGTCACTGGGAAGTAAGTCCATAGAAAGCCTTGCCAGAAGGATGAACTCAGTGTTCACAGAATGGTGGTGGAATAGAAGAATGGGAAACAGCCAACAGATGTTTCCCAGTTACTTTCAGAAAACGGACCTTCAATAATACGAACTAGTAGAACACTGAAAATAATATACCATCCATTAACAAAGTCATAATTTTGTGCTTTGGGGCTTCTATCTCAAAAAGATTGCAAAAAACACCGCAATGATGCTGTTTCTGTAACTATGCCCCATCTTATTATTATTTTAAAAAAGATTTCTCAGGGCCCCTGGATACCAGCCAATAAACAGGATGATTGTTACTGAATCGTGGCTTATTTTAACAATAAGTAACACTGGTGGGACTGGGGAGATGACCCAAAAGGTAAAGTACTGGCTCTGCAAGCATGAAGACTGGTGTTGGGATCCCCAGGATCCAGGTCGGTGTGTGCAGTGGGCCTGTACTTCCAGCCCTCAGGGACGCAGGCAGAGAGACTAGTAAATTGGCCAGCTAGACAGGTGAAGAGTTGAACTCTGCATTCAGTTGGAAGAACGTGCCTCAGTGGATATGGTGGAGGGGCGCCTAACATCAGCCTCAGGTCTCACATGTGAGTGCAAGCACGCATGCGTGCACACACACAAACGCACACATACATGTGTGTACACATACATGCATGCACACAAATACATGCACAAATGTGCCCACACAAGTACACATGTGTGCACAGTACACAGATGTGCACTCATACACAGACACATGCAAAAATGACATTTAATCAATCATAAATACATAAACTAATTGAAGGAAGTCCTCAATTTAACATATTTCCAATGATTTTATTCATTTATTTGTTTTGACTTTTGTTTTTCTGTGTCAAGATCTCATACGGTAGTCTGAAGTGGCCTGAACTCATTATATACCCAAGGCTAGCTTCACACATGATAATTCTACTGCTTCAGCCAGTATTATTGGTGTGAACCACTGTTGGCTTATAATTTTACTTAAGTATAATATTTACCTAATTCTGTATAATTTCAGGCCATTGAGTTAATAAAAAAAACTGTGATGCTAGTTTGATCCTGAAGGAATATTTATAGTGATTTTAAATATTCTGAATTTTAAAATAGTTTTCTTTTTCTTTTTTCTTTTTTAAAGATTTATTTATTTATTATTATGTATACAGTACTCTGTCTGCATGTACACCTGCAGGCCAGAAGAGGGCATCAGATCACATTATAGATGGTTGTGAACTACCATGTGGTTGCTGGGAATTGAACTCAGGACCTCTGGAGGAGCAGTCAGTGCTCTTAACCTCTGAGCTATCTCTCCAGCCCCTAATATATTTTTCTTAAAAAAATTTTTTAAAGTTTTTATTTTCTTTGTTTTTTTGAGACAGGGTTTCTCTGTGTAGCCCTGGCTCTCCTGGAATTCACTTTGTAGATCAGGCTGGCCTCAAACTGAGAGATCTGTCTCCCAAGCACTGTGACTAAAGGTGTGCAACACTACTACCCGGCTAATATTTAAAATTTTTAATAGGAATCTTAAAACACGTAAGAATTTAGAGTCACAGCCAGTCGTGGTAGGGCACGCCTTTAATCCCATTACTCAGGGAGTCAAAGATAGGCGAATTGCTGTGAGTTCAAGGCCAGCCTGGTCTACACCCAAGGCTACACAGAGAAACCCTGTCTTGAAAAACAAACAAGAAAAAAAAAGAATTTAAAATCACAAAACTAAAAACTACTTTTGCTGTTGTCATTTGAGAGGTCTCACTATACAGCCCAAGATAACTCACTATGCTGTCCTTGAACTTCTGGCAATCCTCCTGCCTCAAACATCCTGCACAGCTCTGCAAACCCGTTTCTGGGCTCCGAACTTCCATCAGCTCTGGTTGGGTTTGCTGGTATTTTATCTAATTCCGGGCTTCACATCTGTACCAATTCCCTCTGCTGCTGCCTCCAGAAAGACTTCTTTGAACTCTTAACACTGTTTTTTTTTTCTTTTAAGATTTATTTATTTATTATTATGTATACAGTACTCTGGCTGCATGTACACCTGTAGGCCAGGAGAGGGCATCAGATCACATTATAGATGGCTGTGAGCCACCATGTGGGTGCTAGGAATTGAATTCAGGACCTTTGGAAGATCAGCCAGTGCTCTTACCCTCTGAGCCATCTCTCCAGTCCCCTTAACGCCTTTTATAGTCATCCTGTAGCCTATAAACACAACTTATTGTGTGAAATACTGTATGACTTAATATTAGCAGGAAAGATTAGAACAAAAGGGCTGGCGAAACCAGTCTTGGTGGCACACACCAATTGGAGTAAAAGCAGCTATGACTGCCAATGGCCAGTCATTAAGAGTTGGTAAATTGTAGCCACGGAAACAAACAAAGCTTGTGAATTTATTATTATTATTATTATTCAATAAATTCTGACACTGAGTAAAGACAGACCTGTCTGTATGTGTTTCTGGTTCTGACATGCTCACAATATGAATCATTATCATATTTAAATTCTTTTTTTTAAATAAAAGAGGTAATAATTTCAATATGTGAATATTTACAATATGCCAGAAGTTTAACCCATTCAAGTCAAGACGAAAATTTGGGACATCAATACAAAACTTGTGAACATAGACTATATATCAAGCTAATTTTAAAGCTAAACACACACAGTGGTGGGGGGGGTTGGGGTGGAGAGGATGAGAGGGAGGGGGAGCAGAGAGGGAGGGGGAGAGGGAGATGGGGAAGGAGAGGGAGAAAGAGAAAGGGACAGGGAGGAGAGAGGGGGAGAGGAAGGGGGAGATGGGGAGAAGGAGAGGGGGAGAGGCGGGGAGAGGGAGAAAGGGAGAGGGCAGGGGTAGAAGGAGAAAAGGAGAGAGGGAGGGGAGGAAGGAGAGAGAGGGGGAGAGAGGGAAGGGGAGAGGGAGAGGAAGGCAGTAGTCTCTGGCATCATGTGGTGCTGGGAACTAAACCCAGAGCCAAATGGTAAGCAAGTGTTCCACGGATCTATATTCGTCGTCCCCTCTTGTGTGAGACAGCCTCCATTTCTGAAACTCAGTGTCCTGCCTCTGTGCATACTCAAAAGTTCAGAAGGCGTCAGGCGAAGAGCTAGTTTAGGACTAAAGAACCCAGGTCTCAGTGGAGGAGCATCTGTCTGGCAGGTACCAGGCATGGTTTTGACGCGGAACAGTGGCAGGGTGAGGACCGGATGTCATGGGAGACCGGTGCCTAAAGCTGTTAGTGTATAGCTACATTGTCCATTTCAAAGTCCTATCTGCTGACCATTGTTTTGATTTGAGTTTTAAAACAAACCCTTGAAACACTCAGGGAAGTTTGAAATACATTCAAAAGTACAACGTTTGCTGGGTGTGGCAGTACATGCCTGTAATTCCAGCTATTTGTAAACTAAGGCCAAAAAAAAAAAAAAAAAAAAAAAAAAAAATCCACCAAATGAAATCCTGGGTAGCCGTGCTATTACAGTCACGAAGATGTGGCATTTCCGATGAGGTATGGGTCCTGGTTAAGCAGTAGTCAGCAATCCAGACTGACTTCTCTTGTCACCTTGCTGTGTGACACTTTGATATTCAAGCTATAAAATCCATAAATTGTTTTAGGATGCTTTCACTAAATATAGTGCCAATATTTAGCAGGCGGTGCCTTACATTAGTCCATGTTAAAACTTCTGAGTCAGATAAAATAGAAGGCTCTTAAGGTGCAGTAAGCGATGGTCAAGCGATGCTTTAAATACTTAAGTACACAGCGCTCAATGTTTTCCATACAACATCCAATAGTACCCCACTACCGGCAATTCTGCATGTGTTATTTTCAGTGATTTTATACGATGAAGCAGGGTCTCAGGAAATTCAGGAATTCAGCATGTAGTTGGGAATAACTAAACCCTTGATTCTGCCCCCTGAGTGCTGGGATTACAAATGTTGTGTCAATAGGAGCTTGTGACTGAAGCCAGGACTTGGTGCATACTACATGAAAAGCACTCTGTCAACCCAATCTATCTCCCCGGCCTACAGTTTTCAGTTTTACACACAAGAAAAGGGAGCTTGGAAAATTAAAGGAATTTAGTGCAAATCAGAATTAAGAGCCAGAAGTCCTACCCTACCCACCGTCTGCCACCGCGGCAGAGGCTGGCAAGGCCTGGCTTACATAGTTCCAGGCTAGCCAGGGCTACATAGTGAGACCCCGCCACAGAACAGAACAAAAACCAACCACATTGGCTGGAATGCTTTTGAGAAACAAGGCGCAGCTAACGGTGCTTCTGCAGCTACTCAGGTGATTACACTAGCCTTGGGTCGTGAGTCTCAGTCAGACCTAGGCGTGGGACGGCTTTGTGCAGGGTAACTAGCCGGACCAGGGTGGGACGTGGGCCTTGGAGGGAGGTGTCCCTGTCGCCCACGGAGCGGTGGCCTGGGCAGAGCAGGGGTGACGCCCAGCGCGGGCGGGGCGGAGCGACCGCCCCTCCCATTCTCCGACCGCCCGAGGCCGCCTCCCTGCCCCGCGCCGACTCTCCAGCCGCGGCGCCGCCAGCCGAGCGCAGGGCGCGGGAGGAAGCATGCTGGACTTCGCCATCTTCGCCGTGACGTTCCTGCTCGCGCTGGTGGGAGCCGTGCTCTATCTCTACCCGGTAACCGCGGACTCGGGACTCGGGGCTGCGCCTGCGCCGCGTGGACCTGGGCGGGCCGCCGCGGGGTGGAGGGGGGAGGGAGAGCGCTCCGGCTGGGTCACGTGGCTCCTCCCCGCGCGCGTGCGCGCTCAGCGGACGGGGCGGGGCGGGAAGAAGGGAGCTGGTCCTTCGCGGCTTCTCCGCGCGAACCCCAGCTTGGGGTCGTGGGCGGGTTCCGCGTGCCCCGTGCTAGGTGCCAGTTTTCTGAGTTGTTGTGGGTGACTTTGGGGACATTGACTCCGTCAGTCCCGTTGGGTATCGCATCAGGGGAGAAACTCCGTCCGTCTTTGCCTAGCAGCCCCTTGCATCTGTCCCGGCATCCTTGTCGGGATGGGCGAGGCTGAGTTCGCTGTGATGCTCGCTTAGGCGAGGCAGCCACTGCACCTCCTCCCTCCCCAAAAGGTTGTCCACCTCTCCTTTTCAGAGGGGAAGCCCTCAAAAGTCCCGAGTTGGTAGTTAAGCACACTTTCTTAAAGCACATTGTATAAAGCCGAGCGTTGTGTATACTGTAATTCCAGCACTGGGAGGTGGAGGCTGGAGGATGGGATGGGCAGCCAAAGCTCACCCTGGATTACATCAAACCCTGTCTCAGAAAAAACGAAAACAAAAACAAAAAACAAACAAACAACCCCCCCCCCAAAAAAAAAAGTCTGGTGAATTTATGAGAAAGTGCAAAGGTAGTGAACAGCCCCAGGTACATGACAGGTGATGGAGATGCCCTTTAAAAGTGTCCTGTTTAAAGCTAGTCAGTGGCTTCGACTAGTAATTGAAATCATATACCTGGGCTCATGAGAAACAAAGCACTGATAGGAAGAAGGCCTTGCAGGAATGAGAACAAACCGTGTCCTAGCAAGCTAGCATGGTGGCTGGAGCACGTAAAACCAGACCCGGGGGAGGGGGCTGTGGGGGGGGGGGGGGGGGGGGGATAGACGGGCGTCAATGGCGTAGAGACCGTTTTCTTAGTCTACATTCTGCTGGGGGCTTTCAATGGATAAGTGTCAATTTTAGTTTTAAAAAAAAACTGGGAATGGTGTGTCGGGCCTGTAATCCTTGCAATTGGGAGGTGGAGGTTGGAGAGTTCAAGGTTTTCCTCCAATACAGACCCGAGTTCTAGGCCAGTCTGGATCATATATTTTAAATTTAATATGCTAAAAGGCATGGGGTTTCTTTAGTAATATTCAGGGGAAATGTTTTTAATTCATTCCTTTTACGTAAGTGCAAATCTTTGACTCAGGAAAAATTTCAGATTTAAAAGCGATCTTTAATTTGAGAGCCTACCCAGGGAGCTCCAGTAATCTAATCAAGTTCGCAGATCTTTAAGTTTTAAGGTAAAAGACGAGACTGATGATAGTTCGGGGGAGAGACTGCCAGTGTATATGTCATATTCAAGCTAGGAAACTCGTTCCGGTGTCCTGGGGACCTTAGATACAGGAGAGAAGAGGTCCAAGGACCAAGCCCTGAATCCTCCACATAGAGAGGTCAAAGAGAGGAATTGGGGTAGGGGAGGAGGGACTGCAAAGAATTCTGGGGAGGAGCAGTCAGACCAAAGAAAGGCAAAGAGCAATCGGTTAAGCCAGATGTGACCAAATATGCTGAGGACGCTCAGGCATGAGAATTTAGTCATATTGACAGTCCAAGCTCCAGTGCCGTGATAGGGTGATGACCTAGCCGGAGTGTGTTGAAAGGCTCTGAGTATGCATAATTCTCTTTGTTGTTGTTTTGTTTTTCCAGACAGAGTTCTCTGTGTAGTTCTGGCTGTCTTGGTCTCATTTGCAGACCAGGCTGGCCTCGACTTACAGAGATCCACCTGCCTTTCCTCCCCAAGTGCTGGGATTACAGCCATGTGCCAACAAACCTGGCTGTATGCATAATTCTTTAGAGTTCTGCCCTACCTCCTAATAATTCATTCAGCCCCTAAGAGCAGTTCGCATCCTCAAGTAAGACTCTTGAAAAACCTAATCTTTAACTTGGAGATAGCTTTTGGGTTGGTGATAGGAGTTTGTGTCCACTTCTCTTAGCGCTGGGACCCAGTCTGGCGAAGATTGAAGACTGCTGCGGGTTGTGTGTGCATTGGTCTTGCTGGCCTCTTCTGAAGGGTTCCCTGAACCTGACTGAGGGGACTGATTTGGTGGAGACATCCTGTTTAGGACTGAGTGCGCCAAGGTCTCTCACTCTCTGTGCACTGTCTGGCTCTGAGTCTCTCTCTCTCTCTGTATTTGCTCCCATGTACTGCAGGAGGAAGCTCTTCTGATGGTGGCTGAGCAATGCACTGATCTATGATGTTGTTAGTCATTTCATTGTTTTGTTCCTTTAGCAGAGCAGTAGTATTCGGCTTTCCCTGGCACCCAGGCCTATCCAGCTAAGGGCTCTTGACCAGTGTCATCTCATGGAGTGGGCCTTAAATCCAGTCAGATATTGGTTGGTTGCTCCCACAAGCTGTATGCCACTGCTACACCAGCCCATCTTACATATGGGTCACTCTTGTAAGATTGAAGGCTTTGTAGCTGGGTTGGCGTTTACCTTTCTCTTTGGTAGCATGCAGAGTATCTTTCCAGGACCCTGAACACTAGTCAGCAGAGGTGAAGGCTCTAGGTAGGGGGTCCCTTTGGCCAACAAGTCAGTTAGTGTAACCCATTTATGGCACTGGAAGCTTCATGTGGTGGTGAGAGATGTCCAGCTGGGACTCTGTCTGTTACTTTGAGGTTTGTTTGAGATCAGCTTCATATATGTATTATATGTATTATATGTATTTTAGGAAGCGTCTACTGTATGAGGCTTCTATATGATACTCCAGATGGCCCATAATTTTAGCTGTCCATCCTCCTGCTCCCTCTCTCCTCCCTATGCCCGCTTGATCCTCTCATTTCAATCTCCCACTCACTCATAACTATTTATTCTGTTTCCCCTTCTGGAGAGATCCGTCCCTCCCCTCTAGTCCCTGACTCTGTACCTAACTGCTATGGTTTTATGGATTGAAGTCTGTCTATTGAAAACCTAACAGCCAACATCCCCATATAAGCTCATTCATACCATATTTATTTGTCTTTCTGAGTCTGGGTTACTTCACTTGGGATAACTTTTTTTTTTCTACCTTCATCCATTTACCTGTGAATTTTATGATCTATTTTCAATGGCTAAGTGATACTCCATTGTGTAAATGTAGCACATTTTCTTTATCCATTTATCTGTTGACAATAATCTAGGCTGCCTCCAATTTCTGGCTGTTATGAACAGAGCAGCAAATGGGCGTGGTTGAGCAAAGTGTCTCTGAGGTAGTATGTGCATCCTGAGGTAGACCAATTCACAGCTTCCTGAGGAGCCTTCCCATTGATTTCTGTACAGCTTTGTACTCCACTGACTTCACATCCTCACCAGCATGCGTGAGCTGTTATTTGTGTTATTGATTTGGGCTGTTCTGATGGGTGTAGGATGAAATCTCAAAGTAGTTTTGATGTGCATTTCTCTGTTAACTAGGATGTTGAACGCTTAAGTGTTTTTCAGCCACTTATGTTTCCTCTTTGGGGAATTCTCTATTTAGATCTGCACTCCATTTTTAATTGGATTATTGGTTTACTTTATACCTAGTTTTTTGAGTCTGTTATCTATTTTAGATATTAGCCTTCTATCAGATGTACATGTGGTAAAAATCTCTTCCCATTGTGGGGGATGTCACGTTGTCAGAATGACTGGTTTCCTTTGCTGTACGGAAGCTTTTCAGTTTCGTGAGGTCCCACTTATTAATTGCTGCTCTGGTGCCTGTGCCAACAGTGTTCTGACCAGAAAGTCTTTCCCTGCACCGACGACTTCAAGGCTGTGGCCCACTTTCTCATCTATCAGATTCAGTGTGTCAGGTTTGTGTTCAGGTCTTTGGTCCACTTGGACTTGAGTTTTGTACATGGTGACAAATACGGATCTATTTGAATTCTTCTACATGCAGACGTCCAGTTAGAACAGCACTGTGTTGAAGATGCTTTCTTTTTTCTATTGTATCGCGTGTCCTCTTTTGATCTGGGATTACTTATCCCTGCATTTTCTTGGAGTTGGCAGCTGAGACTTCTTTTTATTTTATGACAGGGAATTGCTATGTGGTGTTGTGTACCCTTGAACAAGGCCTTCCTTCTGTCTCCCGAATGCTGGGATCACATATCTGAGCCATCCCTCCTGACTTCGGTTTATTATTTGAGTAGAAAGAGCACACTTATTTCAGACATGAGTAAATTATAAGCGAGACAGCAGTTGGTTGGTTGGTTGGTTGGTTTTCTTTTTAGAGCCAAGATGATGGGATCGGATATAGGTTCAGAACAATAGAAACAGGAAAAGGGTTCTTGATAGGGGGTAAAGACGATGGCTCATTTGGTGAAGTATTTGCCAAGCAAGCGTGGCCTTGAGCTCCCCAGCGGAACAGTCCCAGTACAGGAGAGCAGCTGAACCCTGCAATTCTCTGAGTAGCCAACATAGCTTAATCAAGTGAACTCCTCATCCTAGTGGGAGACCTTGTCTCAAAACTCAAGGCAGACATCATTTGAGGATGACACCAGTGTTAATCTCTGGGCTCTACATGCATGTACACATACATCCATATACATGTACCTGTAGTCGGTATGCACC
>OU015743.1:45549038-45567169 GCA_907169655.1 Acomys percivali | reverse complement strand
ACACACACACACACACACACACACACACACACACACACCATACATGATATGGCTAACTGATCATAGTTATTAAATTCTTAGAATATTGTACCAGTAGGGGCTTTCTATGCCCTCCCCAGCTCCTGAATAATGACCCAGAGATATATTTATTATTAGCGTACTCTACTAAGCTGGGCAAATTCTGAGTTATTTTAACCTGGCACTGCTGGTCTGGCCTACCTTCTAGCCCTGTGGCCTGTTTCCTGTCTTTCTGAGTCTCGTTCTGACACCTGTTACTTCATCCATGTCTGGCTGGTGAGCTCTCTCTCTGGTCCTCACCTGGGGCCACCCCCCCCCAGGAAGTCCCTCCTCTTAATCCTGCCTCAGCTATTAGCCATCAGATTTTTATTAAAACCAATCAGAAGGTGATGGAGATCAGTGTTTACAAAATACTGAGACAGGAGATGCTTTCATTACAGTGGCAGTGCCAAAGTCTGGCCTGTAATCCGATCTGCACGGGCACAGAAATCAGCATTTGAATATACAAGGATAATCTTTGCACAGTGCACAAAAGCATGACTCCGTCAGCATATTTTTTGAAAAACTGACAGTGGAAGAATATAAAAGCAATTCCTGTCTATGCCAAGAGCCTATTGTTGATGTAGAAACGAGTCCTTAGGTTCGGCTGAATTGGAAAGCTGTTTAAGATCCTAGAGACGGCTTGTTTAAACAGGAAGGGCTTCTTTGATGAGTGATAATTCGCTGCACACTACACTAAGCCGTTTCTGTTTTGTTTTGTTTTGTTTTCCATTTAGGCTTCCCGACAAGCGTCAGGAATTCCAGGGATTGCACCAACTGAAGAAAAGTAAGGGGTTTTGTTTGTTTGTTTATAAAGTAGAGACATTTCTTCCTTTTTGGTATTAAAACAAAACTATATTTTTGTGAGTCTTGTTTGTTTTGTTTTGATGGTGCCGGGGATGGAACCCATGGCCTCAAGCATGCTAAGCAAGTGCTGTGCTCCGAGCTAGAGCCTTAGCCCTAAACTGTATTTGTAAATTACTCATTTTATTGAAAATTTTGTACTTTCAGTTTACCTTTAGATACACCCTAACCTTCGCTAAGTGTTGTGAGGAAGGATGTCTAGTGATTACTTCCTCCTTTTTCCTATTCAGAGAAAGCTGAAGACAGAAGTAAAGCTAATCCAAGGGTTTCTTCAGGCTGTGAGCCTTCCCCCAGGCCGCCAGGGGACGAGTGACCAGCGGGGTAGCTCTCCCGGACTATGTCACATGTCACATGTTTCTTGTGTTGTTTTCAAAGTGTCATGAGTTCCCCAAATCCTCAGAAAACCGGATTCTAAATGCAATCACAGAAACAGTAGGGCAATGGATGTAATCTAGTTCGGGATTTTTTTTTTTTTCAGTAATTTAAACTTTACTAACTTTTGCCTTTCATCTACTGACACAGCTAACTCAGAGTCAGCTTTGCCTTTCTGAGTTTTTCCAAGTTAAGTTGATGATATTACATGTCTGTCTTTTATCAGAGATGGTAATCTTCCAGACATTGTCAACAGTGGAAGCCTGCACGAGTTCCTGGTTAATTTGCATGAAAGATACGGGCCTGTGGTCTCTTTCTGGTTCGGCAGGCGTCTTGTGGTTAGCTTGGGCACTGCTGATGCGCTAAAGCAGCACTTCAGCCCCAATAAGACCTGTAAGTTACATTTTCTTTCTCCTCAGCCGATCCTTACCATTGAAGACAGAATGCTGTTGGATAGGAACAGCTAATGCTTATTGAATGCTCTGTACTGTGTGTTAGGTATGTGTGTGAAAGTCTTGGTTGGTTATTTCATTTAATGAGATGCAATGGTATGAAAATATTTTTATCTTTAATTTACAAATATACACAACACAATCCTATTGTAAATTATATCAGGATTCTTTTGAGGGAACCTGAGAAAATAGTTCCGGAGTACAGCTGGAAGGATTAACACACATGAGCAACAAGGATAAGGAATAGTAATGAGAGAAATGGTTGTGCGGTCACATAGGCTAGCACAGAACGCAAGACTGACGTAAGCACTTACTTGGCGATCGGGTTAAACTGGAGCGAGCAGAAAGTACTTGATAGATGAAGTGTGTGTGTGTGTGTGTGTGTGTGTGTGTGTGTGTGTGTGTGTGTGAAACAGTGTTTTTATAACAGGACAAAGGCTGTGGATATTTCTGAGAAAACTAAGTAACTATTTAGAAAAAGAGCCAATCCTTGCTTTATTCATTGTATCAAAATATGTGTCAGGGCCAGGGGAGGAGTCATTTGGTCAAGTTCTTGGTGCGTAGGCCCACAGGCCGTGTTCAGTCCCCACAGAAAGCCAGCTGTGGTGACACGCTCTTGTCATCCCAGGACTGGGGAGGTAACAATTTCTTGGGCGTACTTGCCAGGCAGTCTAGTCCCTACATTGTTAACAGTGAGTGAGATTTAGGACACATTTTGCTTTCCTTGTATTTTTGTGTGTTGTTTGAATTGCTTTTAGAAAGGTGTGCGTGCAAACAATAAAGTTACTAAAGGAACAGAAATGAAAAGAAATTGACATCAACAGACTTTATTAGCTAACACTTGAGAACACACAATTATCACCCATTTTGCTTTAAAATTAGTATGTGGTGTATATGTGTGTGTGGCTCAGGGGTTAAGAGTACTTCCAAAAGACTCAGGCTCAATTACCAGCACACGTGTGGAGGCTTACAGCTCCCTGTAGCTCTAGTCCTAGAGGATGCAGCGCTTTCTTCTGGCCTCTGCACGCATGTGGTACACAGACATACATGTAGGGACCACCACCCCACCCCCACCCCCGCAGGGAGGAAAAAAAAGAAAGAAAACAAGTATTTTTTAAAAAAATTGTAGTCATGTCCAGAGGCATTTTAAGCAGGCATTAATGAAGTACTATTGAATTCTGAATCAGGCCAGTTTTACCCATCTTCACTGACCTTTGAACTGTTCATATTTACAAAAGATTATTAATGGTGTTGTGGGAAGATTGCCATGCTTTGTGGTATCCCCCTTTATTTCACTGACCTCTGTTTTCTTTTGAATATGTTTTCCTTTGAATGATTATACTGATATAGAAATACTGATTCTGTCTGTTTCAGCGGACCCGTTTGAAACCATGTTGAAGTCACTATTAGGATATCAGTCTGGTGGTGGAAGTGTGAGTGAAAACCACGCGAGGAGGAAGCTCTGTGGAAATGCTGTGACGGCCGCTCTGCAGAGTAACTTTCCTCTCCTGCTAAAGGTAAGGTAGTAAGTGCTTCGTCTGGGGTACAGTGTAGACAACGGTGTTTACAGAGCATAGACCATGGGGTTTACGGTCTTCTC
Source organism: Acomys percivali (assembly GCA_907169655.1). Classification (NCBI taxonomy): domain Eukaryota; kingdom Metazoa; phylum Chordata; class Mammalia; order Rodentia; family Muridae; genus Acomys; species Acomys percivali. Next base: position 45,563,824 of record OU015743.1, on the reverse strand, counting down.
TTACTTTCTTCTCTTTCTAAGCTTACTTTTAAGAGATATTATTATTATTTGTAATTCTAGGTAGGTGTGTATGTCTGCGTGTGGATATGTGCACTTGAGTGCAGGTACATGTGGAGGCCGCAGGCTATGGATCCCCTAGCAGTGGAATTATAGGTGGTTTTGAGCCACCAGACCTGGGTGCTGGGAGCTGAGCTCAGGACCTCTGGAAGAGCAGCAAGTGCTCTTAACTGCTGAGCCATCTCTCCAGCCCCTCTAAGCCAATTTTAATTCTTCTGAACTTTTAAAACAAAACGAATGTACAAACTCCAAAAGGCAGACAAAACAAAAATCTCCTTATAGAGACTCACTGTTAGTTACAATGATGGAAATAGATCTGAAGAAGTTTTCACCACCAGGTGATTGTGCATTTTTTTCAGGACTCTTTCCATCCCTCTGTCTGTAGTTCATGCAACCCCACATATGTGTGTGTGTGTGTGTGTGTGTGTGTGTGTGTGTGTGGTGTGATGGGTATGGTGTATGCATGTGTGGGATATGTGTGAACGTGTATGTGTGTGTGTTGGTGTGTGTGTGTATGTGTGTGGTTTGGTATTCATGTGTTGTGTGTGTATGAGAGTGTATGTGTGGTGTGTGTGAGTGTGTATTTGTGTGAGTGTGTACCTGCTGTTTATGGGTATGAGTGTGTGGTGTGTGTGTGTGTGTACATGTGGGGTGTGTGTGTTTGTGTGTGGAGTATGTGTATATATGTGGTATGTGTGTGCATGTGTGTATGTGTGTAGTATATGTATGTATGTAGTATGTGTGTGTGCATGTGTGTGTGGTATGTGCATAAGTGTGGCTGCATTAGGTTGGTCCTGGGTGTCTTCCTTGATCGGGTAAGGCTTCTCACTGAAGGTGACACACCTGACTTCGCTAGTCTAAGTAGCTAGCTTGCTTCGGCGGCGGTTGCCTGTCTCTGCCTCTTTAGTGCTGGGATTAAAGGTGGGCCACCATTTATGTGGGTGCTGGGATTCCAAACTACATCCTCATATTCTATCCACTGAGCCATCTTCCCAGCCCCACACTGCTAACTCTTAGGCAAGATCTGAGCACATGTGGAATTCTCATGGAAAGTCAGATTATTGGGGCTCCACTTGGGCATGCTGAGCCGCGGGGCGAGGAGCCCAGCACCCTCAAGAAGCTCTGCAGGTAGTTCACAGGCTGGGCGTGGTGCTCACACATACTGTAGTACTCACTTTTGCTTGCTGTGGGAAAGTTCCTGGGAAACACTTTAAGGAGGCAGAATGTATTTTGCTTGATGGTTTTGAGGCTTCTGTCTGTGGTGGCTGATTCCACTACTCACTGGCCTGGCGGAAAAGCATGTTGAAGGAGGTTGCCGACCTAATGGCAGCCAGGAAGCACAGAGTGAGAAGTGGCGGGGTGGGGCAAATGCACCTTCACAGACACACTCCAGTCGGCTCTGACCGGCCCCCCACCAGTAGCTCATGGAGATTAACTTATCGATGGATTAGCCCATTAATAAATGTAGTGCTTCATGACTCAGCCTCAGTACTAGTCTACATGTGAACCGTCTCGGGGGACATCTCAGATTCAAGCCTAAACACCAACTATTTCCCTTTTGTCCCTGAAGGCTGCTAGCCGAGCTGTGTGTATTACCGGACATTTTTTCTGTGCTTACCCACTGCTGCCAACCCTGTGCTGGCTGCAGATGATCTCACTTCCTGCTTTGAGACATGTCACTAACACATCAGCTCCCCACTTTCCTCTTGCCTACCAGCTAAAATCCATTATTGAGGAATCTTAATTCAGAAATTCATGGCTGTCCTGGCAAGAGATCACATCCAAAGTGTGATCCAGCTGGAATACAAACACGCCTTTAATCCAGGAGACAGAGGCAAGCAGATCTGAGTTCAAGGCCAGCCTGGTATAGAGCAAATATCAGGAAAAGAAAAGCTTAGGTCCAGGCGTGATGGTACATGCCTTTAATCCCAAGCAAAGGTAAAGTTAGTTTGTAGAAGGAAGCGCCCATGTTTGAAAGTGATGTCTAATTGAGTGGCAGAAAAGGTGAAGAATCAGGGAAGATCTGACAGAACCGGATACACCCAACTCTCACGGAGAAGAGAGAGGAAAGGGAAGCTACTTAAGAGGCAGTTTTACAGAGAGATAGGGGGCAGTTTTTACCAGGATAGTAATAGAGAGATGGGTTGTAGAGAGAGAACTCAGGTGAAGACGGAATGAGCCAGAAAATGAGGAGAACCCAGAAGATTAGAGTAGATTTGCTGAGGTAGTTTGAGGCCAAGCAGTGCAGTCCCAGGCCAAGAGAGAAGCCAGATTGAATAAGTCAGCTGGGAGAAGAGTTTAATCCAGAACAGCTGAGTTGAGCCAGGTGGCTCACAGTCATCCATAATGAGATCTGGTGCCCTCTTCTGGTATGCAGGCGTGTATGCAGGCAAAACACTGTATAGTTAATAAGTAAATCTTTTTAAAAAATTTATCAAGGTAACGTGTGATTGTTATAGAAAACACAGAAACTAACTGTATAAATAAATCGTTGTTTCACTATGTATTTACACGTATATTAATATATATTGTTGGGAATCAGGAAGGCTGAGCTCGATGGCAGGGCAGTTGATGGGGTCCCTGTCGCAGAAAAACAAATTGATGAGTAGTAAGTGAAGATGCGCCTGTAAGTGATGAGTCAGCATGCACGTGGTGAGAGCCCCATCCGTCAGGCAGAAGAGCGCTTATCGGAGTTACCGCCTTAAAACAAGTCACGTGCTTCGCACCACCCCAGTAAACCATCTGGCTTTTGAGTGCCCTTGCTCCGAATCTGAGCTGTGCGTCTGGTGACCGATTCTTCCTGACTTCCCGCTCTGCGCTCTGGCTCCTCCCTGTCCTGACCGTGGCGTGAATCTCCACTTGAATTCTGTGAGTGTCCCTTCTATCTCTGTACTCCTGTGCTACTTTTTCCATGTCTTTTGGGCTGTGGTTTGGTTTTTTGGGGGGGACGCAGGAGGCTGTGTTTTGATGAAATGAGTTCTTCTGGGTTTTAGAATGTAAGAATTTGCTTAACTAATATAGTACAAATATTAATAGCCAAACGTTTTGAGTTAATTAGTTGCGGTAACTCATTTAATGTTGATAGCTTTATAGGTAGATAGTATTACTTCCTCATTTTACAGATTCAGAGACCAAGTAGTCTGTCCAAGATCACACATCTAATAAACTGCAGAAAATTGTTGGCCATCAGGCAGTCTGGTATCAGACAGCTTTTGTCTTACTACGAGGCTATAATGCCTCTTTGTAGCTTGGTCCGCCCCTCATGTAGTTTCGCATGCAAGGTAGAATTAAAAGTCACTTCTTTGGGCTGGAGAGATGGCTCAGAGGTTAAGAGCACTGTCTTGTTCTTCCAGAGGTCCTGAGTTCAATTCCCAGCAACCACATGGTGGCTCACAACCATCTATAAAGAGATCTGGTGCCCTCTTCTGGTGTGCAAGTGTACATGTAATGTAGGCAAAACACTGCATACCTAAATAAATAAATCTTTTTTAAAAAAGTCACTTCTTTGAAGTATTAATACTTTCTGGGTGTAGTGGCTTTAATATTAGCACACGGGAGGCAGAGCCAGATGGATTTCTGAGTTTGAGGTCAGCCCTGGTCTACAGAGTGAGCCCCACAGTAGCCAGGGCTACACAGAAACACACTGTCTCAGGAAAAAACAAAACAAAATAATTGTAGTTTCACAGTAATTTTTATTTTTATTTTTTTATTTTTGTTTTTTTAGACAAGGACTCTCTGTGTAGCCTTGGCTGTCCTGGACTTGCTTTGTAGACCAGGCTGGCCTCAAACTTACAGCGATCCGCCTGCCTCTGTCTCGCAAGTGCTGGGATTAAAGGCATGTGCCACCACGCCCGGCTCACAGTAATTATTAAATAATTATTTTTAAAAGAAATTTTGTATTTTTTCTGAGCAGTTCATTTACATTTCAGAGTCTCATCTGTTGGGGCTGAGGCATAGTGATATATGTCTGTAGTCCTCACACTGGGAAGCCTGAGGCAGGTGATGCATTCCTGCAGCCTGGGCTACATAATGAAAATATGTTTATTTTTATTTTGTTGTTGTTGTTAATAGTCGTAGTAGTAGTAGTGTACTGCATTGATGTTTTGCCTGCATGTATGTCTGTGTGAGGATGTCAGACAGACAGCTGCGGGGAGCCCTGTGGGTATTGGGAGTAGAACCTAGGTCTTCTGGAAGAGCAGTCGGTGTTCCTAACCTCTGAGCCATCTCTCCAGCAAAACTCTGTTTCTTTCTTTCTTTTTGAGACAGAGTTTCTATGTAGCTCTGGCTGTCCTGGAACTTCTTATATAGACGACTCATGAGCTACCATACCTGGCTGAGACTGTTTCAACAAACAGACACCCAAATTCTGAATCCTATCAGTTTAACTATAATCCTGCCTCCAGGTATAACATAAGGCTAATTTTTCTGTCATACAGTTATGTTGGTTGGAATTACCATAGTATTTTAATTTGATAATTTTGAGGATGTCTGTGAGTCATTGTATCTTGATTTAGGATGTATGATAAAACTAATGGCACATGTTCCTGGGTTTTGACAGTTCATCCATCATAAATATGAGATTTACTTATGTAAGGATAGCTGGTAATGGACTATCCTGATCACAGGAATCAATAGACACTGCCGTTCCTGTTAATAGATATTGATCCCATGTGACAGACTTTGAGGAGAGATTTGAAAGGTGTCTTTTAGGAAACGAAGTCATTTGTCTTACATCTGGGCATTTCTCCCAGTACTATGGCAATTTACAATACTGAATCATCAAATCAAGCTTGCTAGAGTTCTCACCTGAGTTAGCCAGCAGTCATACACTAAAGGGATCCATATAATCCATCAGGTGAGCTAGTTATGCTTCCCCAGAGGACACAAAGAATGCTGGCTCGGGGCTGGAGAGATGGCCCAGAGGGTAAGAGCACCGGCTGCTCTTCCAAAGGTCCTGAGTTCAATTCCCAGCAACCACATGGTGGCTCACAACCATCTATAATGAGATCTGGTGCCCTCTTCTGGCATGCAGGTGTACGTGCAGATACAACATTGTATACATAATAAATAAATCTTTAAAAAAAAAAAAAGAGTTCTGGGTTAGTCAGTTATAATGAGTCCTACAAAACAGATTAAGGCAGCCGTTCTCCCCCTGTGGTTCACAACCCTTTTGGGGGTCGAACAACGTAAGACCATCTTGCATATCATGATTCATAACAGTAGCAAAATTACAGCTATGAAACATCAACCAAAACAATGTTACGGTTAGGGGGGAGTCACCACAGTATGAGGAACTATATCACAGGGCCGCAGCGTTAGGAAGGCTGAGAAGCGCTGGGTTGAGACACGCATGGACAGATCACAGCTTGTGCTGTTAGTGACTTAAAGGAAAGAACGTAGTTTGCGTTTGGTCTCTTAGCTGTCTAATCATCACCCTGCTTTTCATTTCAAAGCTAGCCTCGTGACAAAGCTCTCTTAGAACCTTCTGAAGAGAGACTGATCCCAGAAGAAAAATAGTTAAAGGAATGAGCATGCACTACACAGAGGAAGACAAAAACAGCCAATCACTAAAAACAGTTTAAGTCACATGAAACAGTTTGAGATTTTGGGGTTTTGTTTTTGTTTTTGGTTTTGGTTTTTTGTTTTTTGTTTTTTGTTTTGACTGAACAGTTCTAAAATGATAGTGAATAGTGCTGTTAAAGGCACGAGGCTCGGGAGTTAATGGTGCTGCCGAGGAGAGTGGGTTGGTACATGGCCCCCAGAGGCAGAGAGGAAGAAGTTTAAAACAGGGCTGGAGGCATGGCTCAGTGGTTAAGAGAGCCGCCTGCTCTTCCAAAGGTACTGAGTTCAAGTCCCAGCAACCACACGGTGGTTCACAACCATCTGTAATGTGATCTGATGCCCTCTTCTGGCATACAGTGTATATGCAGGCAGAATGCTGTATACATAATAATAAATAAATAAATATTTTTTTAAAAAAAAGAAGTTTAAAACAGTACTAATTCTTTTTCTATTCGCTCATTACTTTAGTTATTCATTCACTTTACATCCGAGTCCTCTGTCCTCTCCTCCCAGTCCCACACTCCCTTCCCCCTATTCCTTGGGAAAAGGGAGCCCCCCCCCCCCATCCCAGCTTATCAAGTCATATCAGGACTGAGTTTGTCCTCTTCCCCTGTGGCCTGTCACGGGGACCATCAGGGGGAAGTGATAAAAAAGCAGGCACAGAGTCCTTGTCAAAGACAGACCCCGCTCCCCTTACTAGGGGACCCACACGAAGCCTGAGCTGCCCATCAGCTACATCTATGTAAAGGACCTAGGTCCAGTCCATGCATGGTCCTTGGTTGGCACTTCAGACTCCACAGGCCCCTCTGGGCCCTGGTTAGTTGGTTCTATTGGTCTTCCTCTGGAGCTCCTGTCACCTCTATGTCCTTCTATCCTTCCCCCCAACTTTTCTACTAGACTCTCTATGCTTCACCCAATGTTTGGCTGTGAGTATCTGTTTTGAACCACTGCTGGGTGGAGCCTCTCAGAGAATCTGATTTACACTACTCAGACATTAAAAACAAGGAAATCATGAGATTAACAGGCAAATGAACTAGAAAATTAAAAGATTAGCAGGAACTAGAAAATATCATCCTGAGTGAGGTAACTCAGACCCAGAAAGACACACATGGTATATACTCACGTATAAGTGGATTTTAGCCATTTGGTACAGGATAAACATACTACAATGCACAGACCCAAAGAAGATAAGTAACAAGGAGGACCCAAGGGAGGATGCTTAAATCTCACTCCGAAGGGGAAATAGAACAGGCAGAGGTAGTGATTAAAGAGGGAACAAGGTAGGAAAGGGAGCGTGGAGAGAAATAAGGATGGAGATCAGGCCTGGGGAGAGCAGGGGCGGGAGGACAGAAGGCCTGCAGAGAAAAGAGAAACTGTGGGTGGGGGCATCTCTGTGACAAACCGGAGACCTAAGTCAGAATAGGCTTCTGGGAGGATATGAGGGGGACTCTAGCTGAGACGCCAAGTAGCAGAGGCCACGGAGACTGAAAAGGACACCCTCTAATTAGACAAGACTCCTGGTGGAGGGAGGAGAACACCAACCCACACACAAAAACTTTGACTCAAAACTCACCCTCCCTACAAGATGTGCAGGGATAAAGATACAACAGATAGAGCAGAGATTGAGGGAATGTCCAACCAACGCTTGGCCGTACCCAAGCCCCACCCCATTGGAGAGAGCCAACCCCTGACACTATTAACAATACTCTGCTATGCTTGAAAACAGTACTTCTTAATCCAGCACTTTCACATCTTAGGGAAGCCAGATGCATTCAGAGGTTTATTCAAAGATTGCCTTTTAAGCCCTTTATTGTAGCAGAAATTGAAAGGGCCTTAAATCTTCAGCAGTAGATGAACTAAATAAATGGTAGTCAATCTATATAATAGGTTAGAATGAAATCATTAAGAAGGGTAGCAGAGGCATTTGCTTATTTATTGACCTGGAGAGCTGATAATAAGTCTGAGGCTGGAACTCAGTGTTTACCTAGAATGCACAAGGCCAGAGCGCAGTCCCCCGCAGATAGTGTGTCAGTTTGCTAGGGCAAATACAATAAAGCCCCACAGCCCACAGGGTTGTTTTCTTTTGTTTGAGGCCAAGTCTCACTGTCTAGGCCTAGCTGGCCTGGAACTCACTACACACACCAGTTCGCCATGAAATCACAGAGACCTGCCTCCCGAGGACTGAGACTAAAGGCGTGCGCATTCACCAGGCTTCACAGGTTCAAGGCTAGCTGTCCAAGCTCATGGTGTCAGAGGGATTTGTTCCTGTTGAGGACCATGTGATGGTTGACTTTGTGTGTGAACCAAACTGAGCTAAAGGATGCCCAGATGTTTAGTGAAACATTACTTCTGGGTGCACGTGAGAGACATTTCCAGAGCCTGTTAGTACCAGAGAAAGCGGCCGTCATTCAGTTTGCTGAGGGCCTGATAAGGATGGTACAGGATAATGGCAGTAAGGAATGAATTTACTCTTCCTATGAGCTGAGGCATTCATTTCCTCCTGCTTTTAGATAGCAGACATGACCTTTTATTGTGTGTCCGTGTGTGTTTATGTGTAAAGGTTATACATAAAAATGCCAGTTATCGCTATCTGGGCCAAATGTAGGATGATTAAAAATACTTTCTGGGGCTGGAGAGTTGACTCAGCTGATGAGAGCACTGTTGCTCTTGCAGCGGCCTAGGTTCAGTTCCCAGCACCCTCATGTTGGCTCACATCCATCTGTAACTCCTGTTCCATGGGGCTTAACTCCCTCTTCTGACCAGAACTCCTTGGGTACCAGGCATACATGTGATGGACATACATACATGCAGGTAAAACACTCACATACAATAAAGAAATCTGAAAAAGTAATTTCTATATTTTAAGTTATTTTTGCTTTTCATTAATTATTTATATTTCCCGCTGGCAGTGTTGGCACACACCTTTAATACCAGCACTTGGGAGGCAGAGGCAGATGGATCTCTGTTGAGTTCGAGGCCAGCTTGGTCTACAGAGCAAGTCTAAGACAGCCAAGGCTACACAGAGAAACCCTGTCTGAAGAAAAAAAAAAAGGGAAAAAGAAAAAGAAAAAGAAAAGGCTCCTTTCTCTATTACACTGTAGTGTCATATCTGTCATTTGTCAGCTCTCTGTATGCGGCACACATGTGATGGACATACATACATGCAGGCAAAACACACACAATAAAATAAAAAAAGTTTTATTTATCTAAGGCTATCTGCACATGAAGTCTGTAAAAACATCTTCCTCCTTGAACACAGAAGAATACCATTCTATTTATTTCTATCTTTAATTTTTTTCTGCTTAAGCTTTATACTTCATAGGAATCTTACAAAAATCTGTTTAAGTTTATTCTTACGTAGTGATGGGTATACGTATGAGTGAGTGTGTCTTGGGAGGGGGTGTACCACATGAGCGTGAGGGTCAAAGGGCAACTTTTGGGAGTCAGTTCTTTCCTTCCACCATGTGGGTGCCAAGGATCGAACTTAGGTTGTCAGGTTTAGGGGCAAGTACCTTTACCCAGCGAGGTAAGTCAGTGACCCGCCTCCCTCCTTGAGTCTTTCTCTCTCTCTCTCTCTCTCTCTCTCTCTCTCTCTCTCTCCTTCCTTCTTTCTTCCTGTTTGTCTGTCTCCTTGTGTGGATGTGTGTGCACACACATGTGCATATCAGAGTACAACTTGAGCGGGCTCTACTGTGTGAATTCCTGGCACCAAACTCACCTAACTCTAACCCTAACAGGTTGGGTTGACAGGCGCCTTCATCACATGAGCCGTATTGCTGGCCTATCATTTTTCTTGGTTATCTTTTCTAGAAGTCTTTGTCAGTAAGTCCAGTCAGAGAGCGAAAGCTTACAATTAATTGAATAGAGAAAACTTAATGTGAAAATGATAATGGATTGGAGTCGTAAGAGTGGTAAAGAGAGCACTTTAGCATTTCCCTGTGTAGCCCAGGCTGTCCCGGAACTCACAGAGATCTTTCTGTCTCTGTCTCCCATGTGCTGAGATTAAAGGTGTGCATGCCCGAGTTTCCTCCTTTTCTTATTGGTATCAAGCTTTGTGTGTGAATCTGTCAAAACTGTAGCTGAGCACTAAGCTATGGGAACACATTGTAAAAGTAACTTCTCCTGGCTCAGTTGTTCCCTGTGAGGCTTACTGCCTCCTTCTGCTAACCTAGGCCAAGTCCTGGAAGCTTCTAACTTCAGCCTAGAATGTTTCAGCCTCTGAGACTTACTGCTGAATGAGCTCACCCTTACTTGTTCTTTCTGAGCTCTGGGCCAGCTGGTTAAACTCAGCTGTTCTGGCTTAAACTCTTCTCCCAGCTGACTTATTCAGTCTGGCTTCTCTCTCGGCCTGGAACTGCACTGCTTGGCCTCAGCAATCTGCTCTTATCTTCTGGCTTCTTCTCATTTTCTGACTCATTCTGTCTTCACCTGAGTTCTCTCACTGCAACCCATCTCACTATTTCTATCCTGGTAAAAACTGCCTCCTCTCTCTGTAAAACTACCTCTTAAGTAGCTTCCCTTTCCTCTCTCTTCTCGTGAGAGCTGGATGTATCCTGTTCTGTCAGATCTTCTCTGATTCATCACCTTTTCTGCCACTCAATTAGACATCACTTTCAAACATGGGCGCTTCCTTCTACAAACTAACTTTACCTTTGCTTGGGATTAAAGGCATGTACCATCACGCTTGGACCGAAGCTTGTCTTTACCTGACTTGCTCTATACTAGGCTAGCCTTGAACTCAGATCTGTTTGCCTCTGTCTCCTGGATTAAAGGCGTGTTTGTATTCCAGCCGGATCATATAGACCTAGAAGATCTTTGGATGTGATCTGTTGCCAGAAAAGCCATGTTCTGAATTAACATTCTTCTACAACAGATACTTCGGCAGCCATACATGACAAAGAACACAGACCCCACAAAGGTAGTTAAGAAAAGACACTAAATGCTAATAAGAAATCACACAACGTCCCACTCAGGTGGAGGATCTGATATCAAGAGTTGCCACGTGAGCATGTAGAGTATACACAGGTTTTTTTTTTTGTTGTTGTTGGTTTTGTTTTGTTTTGTTTTTTTCCCGAGACAGGGTGTCTCTGTGTAGACGTGGCTATCCTGGACTCACTTTGTAGACCAGTCTGGCCTCAAACTCACAGCGATCTGCCTGCCTCTGCCTCCCGAGTGCTGGAATTAAAGGCGTGGGCTTCCACGCCCAGCACTAAAGTGTGCAGTTTTAAATATGAAAAAAATGAGGCATCAGACAAAGAGAGTATGCTGATCCGCAGGGAGTAAAGACCTGATGGAAACTGTCCATGAAGGAACAACAGGCCTTTCTCTTGGGCTCTTTTCCTTCTGTTCATTAGTCTTGTCCAATTCTGATATGACAGTTTCGTTTTTGTCTTATTATGATTTATTTTGTTATATTTAATTATTATCTCTTAGGAGCCTGTTTGTTTTCTAATGAGACATAGAAAGACAGTGGGGTCTGGATGGGGGAGGAGTAGAGGGAGGGGAAACTGGAACCAGGATATATTATATGACCAAAAAAAAAAAAAAAAAAATCTAATCTCAGGGCTGGAGAGATGGTTCAGAGGTTAAGGGCACTGCCTGCTCTTTCAAAGGTCCTGAGTTCAATTCCCAGCAACCACATTGTGGCTCACAGCCATCTATAATGAAATCTGGTGCCCTCTTCTGGCCTGCAGATAAACATGCAGGCAGAACACTGTATATGCAATAAACAAATAAATACTCTAATCTCAATAAAAGGAAAAAATTATATATATTCCCCCAAAATGAAAAAAAAATAGACTTTTATATCAGTTAGCTTAAATTGTAGGCAAAGAACAAAAGGAAACTAGGCTAATGAGGTCTCAACGGATACTGCCTATCCATCATAGAGCCACACTTTAAAGGGCACTGAGTGAGAGTTCAGAGCAGAAAAGCACAGGGCTAAAAATAAAACGTCTCCAGATGGATTCAACAGTGGCTTTATGCAGACAGAATGGAGGCATCAGTGAATTATATGATCAAATAAAATCAGAAGACAGTGCGTTTAGGCCCTTATGAGTCAGCCGACTCTAGGACAGACACAAATCAAAGGAAAGGCAAGCATGAAACAGCCCAGTGGGGCTGGAGAGATGGCTCAGCGGTTGAAAGCACTGTCTGCTCTTCCAGAGGTCCTGAGTTTGGTTCCCGGCAACCACATGGTGGCTCACAACCATCAATAATGTGATATAATCCCCTTTTCTGGCATACAGGTGTACATGCAGGCAAAGCACTCATATATGATAAATAATTAAATAAAATCTTTAAAAAAAAAAAAGAAAAAAAGAAAAAGAAAAGAAACAGCCCAGTGAACATGGCTGACAAAGCCTTGACAAAAAGTTCCAGGGAACTTCAATGGGATCATCTGGTAACAACCAAATAGATATATAAGAAAACTAGACCTTAACTACATCCACACGGTGTGCAAGGGACAAGTGAAAAAGGACACGGACCTGCACCGAGGAGAAAGACATAGAGCCTGTGCGGAGGGAGAGGTGCTGAGATCCTGATAGACGCCAACCATGAGAAAGAAATATCTGAACTATTTCATTCAAGTCAGAAACATTGGCTCTTCCGAGACAAAAAGATGTAGAAAATAACCTAGCGAACACGTATCTCACAAGGGACCGGCACGTATAGTATCTTAATACAAACAGAAGATTTCACACTTCACCACAATCATACATGATGCAGGTAAGTGCTCAGTTGATCCCCACGGGGGCTGAGAGCACTTCAGTTCCCAGCAGCCCATGGTCCTTGCTCCTGCTTCAGGGGACCCGATGCCCTCTTCTGACCTTTCAGGACACCAGACACGCACATTGTGCCCAGACGTACATGCAAACTAAACATTGGTAAAGACATTTTTAGAAGACCTTACTGGTAACTCAGAGGTTATAGAAAGAAGAGAAAATAGTGTCACAAGCTGTAGAAAAAATTTTCTCTTGAAATGTTTTATGTGTATGTTAACTTGCAACGTTTGTTCTTTCTTCCAAAAGTTGTTATGTATGTCCCAACCCCAGATAATACAGATTTTTGAGTGAAGAAAAAAAATGCTGCTTAAAAAATGTTGCTAATATTTTATTTAAAATTTGGGATCTTTTAAAAATAAAATTAAAAAATGTAGAAGTTATTTCATAAAGCCATATGGAATTGACATCTTTTTTTATGTTTGAGAGTTATTCTGGAAATGTGTTATAAGCTAGGAAAATGCTTTTGGATAGTTATTTTTCTTAAAAGAGTCAAAACCATCCCATGAGGCTGCAAGAGCCTTGATACCAAAACCTGAGAGAAGTATTATTATGAAGAGACTAGGCGGGTGGGGATTGCTCGAGAGATGGCTCAACAGTTAAGAGCACTGGCTGCTCTTCCAGAGGACCTGGGTTCAATTCCCAGCACCCACATGGCAGCTCACAGATGTCTGTAACTCCAGTTCCAGAGGATCAACACCCTCACAGGCACATGCCTACAAAACACTAGTGTACATAAAATAAAAATATAAATAAAAAAATTTTTTGAAAAAAATGTCAACTGCCTCAATTGATTAGTCTTGACACTTTGGAATCCTTAAGGACTCCTTCTTGTTTTCCCAAAGATTAAGTTTATGTTCCAGATGTTCCCTTTAAAGGAGGTATATTACTAAGGAATGCTAAGTCTTTTTATCTTGAATATTTATTCTCTTTCTTACAAGACTCAATTTTAATTGCTTAAACTGGAACGAAAGTTTCATTGAGTTCAATAAAGCTAACAGGAAAGGAGGCGTTGCTGTAGTCACATTGGCGTCTTTACATGCACTGGTTCAGAAAGCCTCTGCTGTGACATGGATCTAATTATCACTCACAACCATGCAAGGTAGAAGGTGCTTTAAGATTGTTGCAAGTAAAAAAAAAAAAAAAAAAAAAAAATGATTGTTGCAAGTGACCAAGTGACATTGCTCTGCAGGCTTACAACCAAAGGTAAAAATCAAGGTGATGTTTTGTTTTGCTTTCTTCTAAAATTTGTAGTCTTTTACTACATAGTTTTTATTTCACAGGAGATTTGACAAATCTATGGTGAGTTAAAGAATGTCAGAGCCCTTGCCAGGCAGTAGTGACACACACCTTTAATCCCAGCACTTGAGAGGCAGAGGCAGGAGGATTGCTGTGAGTTCGAGGCCAGCCTGATCTACAAAGTGAGTCCAGGACAGCCAAGGCTACACAGAGAAATCCTGTCTCAAAAAAAAGACAAAAATAAGAATGTTAGGGCCCTTTTACTGCAGCTCAAGCCAGACATTGACGGTGCAGCCACAGTTGAGGCACCACCTGAAATGCGTGCACGCCTAATTTGGTTACATAGCTTTATATATGGCATGTGCCATCTTAATGGATCCCTCTTAAGATTTAGAGAGAGAGAAAGGTAAAGTGTTATCTTCCTCTTCTTTTCAGCTTTCAGAAGAATTACTAGATAAATGGCTGTCCTACCCAGAGGCCCAGCACGTGCCTCTGAGCCAGCATATGCTTGGTTTTGCTCTGAAGTCTGTCACACGGATGGTGCTGGGTAGCACATTTGAAGACGAACAGGAAGTCATTCGCTTCCAAAAGATTCATAGCACAGTGAGTCGAAGACAAAATTTAAAATGATTCTTTCATCAGACCAGGAAGTTGAATGCTAACTTTACCTCTCAAGAAGGTGTGTGTATGGGTGTGTGTGTGTGTGTGTGTGTGTGTGTGTGTGTGTGTGTGTGTGTGAATGTGCACGTACATTTGTACACGTATGCCCATGTATGCAATGACCTAAGACTAATAGTCGGTATTTTCCTCTTATCTAGTCCATCCTGTTTTGAGATACCCCTGAGCCCTGAGCTCGGCGATCAGCTAGTCTGCCTGGCCGGCCAGGGAGCTCCCGTGATCTGACCACTCCCATCCTTCCAGCATATGGTTATAGTGTGTGTCACCATGCCTGGCCATTCACGTAGATGCTGGAACTCTGGTTCTCCTTGCAGAGCAGGCATTTCTACCAACTGAGCCATCTCCCCAGCTGTGAGAGTCAAGAGGATTTAAGCGTCCTTGTTTTGATCTAAAAAGAACAATGGAAGCTAAGACAATTCATTCTCTCTCTCTCTCTCTCTCTCTCTCTCTCTCTCTCTCTCTCTCTCT
>OU015743.1:45535419-45549028 GCA_907169655.1 Acomys percivali | reverse complement strand
TCTCTCTCTCTCTCTCTCTCTCTCTCTCTCTCTCTCTCTCTCTCTCTTTCTCTCCTCTCTCTCTCTCTCTCTCTCTCTCTCTCTCTCTCTTTCTCTCTCTCTCTCTTTCTGTGTGTGTGTGTGAAAATTTTTTGCTCTTTAGGTAAATACTTTTTTTTTTAATGTAAAAGGTATATGATTAAAGAAAAATTGTGATCCTTGATCAGTATGTTATAAAATACTGAGTTCTAGAAGGACGAGAAAAGGCACAGGCTAATAGACCTACGTTGTGTCCCACAAAGAAGAAGCTCAGTGCAGTCGGTAGAGCATGAAGATGCTGAGGAGCTGGATGCAGTTAGCAGCAACACTAATTCAGTCTCAACCAGTCACATTGTCGTTCCTACACCCACTTGTGGAGTTTCTAAGTTGATTTCAACATGAGACTAATTTTTTTTTTTTTTTTTTGAAATCATATTTAGGGCATGACCTCTACCACTCCTCAGATTTGAGAAATCAGTCCATGTATTACTTAAGTCTGCAAAAGAGGTTAAAGAGTTTCTTTTCTCTTTTCTCTTTCTTTCTTCCTTTCTTTGTTGTTGTTAATTTACCAGTACGGCCTAATAATGTTTATTATCAGGCCTATAATTATTATTAAGACAGTGTTTTCTAACTCGCTAGCAATCAATCAAGTCACAAACACCTGTTATATTTTAAAATAGCCTTAGTTAACCTAGGGCAGAGCAGATATTAATCCCCTAAACTACTCCTCATAGTGGGACAGGTATGGAATCCCTGTCCCAATCCTGTGCCATGTGGTTCTAATAATTTCTGTCAAGCCACCTCCCATCCGTAATCCCATATACTTGCTAATGTTCTTCATCTGGGCCAAATTGGTCTCTCCCAAGATTTTCTCTGTCTCCCTCCCCAAGCCTTGGGACCTTAGCCACGCCTATTCCATTTGCCCTGCCCAGGAGTGATGGCCTTTTATTGGTCAAAAAGGTTAGGCTCTTAGGCAAAGTACAGATGGGGCAGAGACAGCAAGCAGTAATTAGCATCAAAATACATCAGACCAACCTCCAACAAATTCCCCTTTTCTGTCTAAATAAAAAGGCCATAAAAAAAAATACAGTAAGAACAATTATGAAAAATTATAAAAGCCAATAGGTGAGACTTACATACATAGTGTGTAATCAAAAGGTATTTGGCAACCTTGAAGAAATATTAACTATTTTATTTTGGTGAGACTAAAGTTTTGAACCTAAATCAATATCTGTCAAAGCTCTTATCTATCAACCTAAAAAAATCTATCTAGATCTAAAAGTATCTTCTTAACTCCTAAACAACTAAGCTTAATTTAAAAGCTAACTATCTGGTCTCCAATCCCATTAGAGACTTGAGAAGGAAATAAATTTAATTACCTGAGAAAACAGGAAGTGCTAGTTAATAGCTTCCAAAATGGGGGGAAAAATGACAGAGACAGTTTGCTGCTTGAACAGTTGCCCAAAACTCTCTAACGTTAGAGCATCATCTTCAGCCTTCTGGCCAAGTATATCTGACAGACATATTTGTGAAGTAGGAACTATTGAGGACTTGCTTACTCTGTCTTGGCAAATTTGGCCTTTAGTCCTAGCACTAGGGAGGCAGAGGCAGGTGGGTCTCTGAGTTTGAGACTAGCCTGTTTTTCAGAAAGAGAGAGAGAGAGAGTTCCAGGATAGCCAAGGCTACACAGAGAAACCCTAGCTTGAAAAACCAAAGAATAAAATAAAATAAAAATAGAAAAAGTGTCTGAGCCGTGTTCTCAGAAACTGGAGTAGATGATCGTACAGCAGGTGAAAAAGGGGGGAGATTAGATGCCCAGATCCGCTGCTGAGGAAGGTCCACAGCCCTTAACAGTTTACATCGCTCAGCATTATGTAGGAAATCTGTACACTGCGTAGTGCTTACACGGTTCCTGTCTTTAGGTTTGGTCTGAGATTGGGAAAGGCTTCCTCGATGGGTCACTTGATAAAAATACCACTCGGAAAAAGCAGTATCAAGACGGTAAGTTTCTCTCTCTCTCTCTCCCTCTCTCTCTCTCTCTCTCTCTCTCTCTCTCTCTCTCTCTCTCTCTTTCTGTTTTTTGAAACATTTTCTCTGTGTAGCCCTGGCTGTCCTGGACTCGCTTTGTAGACCAGGCTGGCCTGTAACTCACAGCGATCCACCTGCCTCTGCCTCCCAAACGCTGGGATTAAAGGCGTGCGCCACCACTGCCCGTTTCTTAATTAACTATTTTGAGTAGTGCGTAGTAGGCAGATGTTCTACCACAGATATAGATCCAGGTCGCGCCCTCAAATTTTTAATAAGGATTCAAAGATATGGGCCCTGATTTTAGTAGTTTTATCTCTGAATAGCAATATTATTGGTCTAAATTGTTTAACAGTAATTTATAGAATTTATGTACAGGGGCTAGAAAAGTAGCTTAACAGTTGTTTACATTCTAGTATCCACATTGGGCAGGTCACAAATGCCTCTAAATCTAACTCCAAAGGATCTGACAGCCTCCTCATACCTGCATGTACAGGCACCTGCATGTACACACATATAAATAAAAAGTAGACAATTAGTAAAGTTAATAGAACTCACATAGCAAAGTTGTATTTCATAGGCCTGGGAGATGGTACTCCGCCAGCTGTTCAACGGCAAGGACCTGAGTCCAGCTTCCCAGCGAGTATACAGAATCTGGGTGTGGTGGCGCACACCTGTAACTCCAACACCTGAGGAGGTGAGGAGGGGAAGACAGGTGGACCCAAGGCCTTGCCGGCCAGCCAGTCTGCCTGAAATGCCAACCTCTATGCCCAGTGAAAGACCTTCTCTCAAAACATAAGGTGCTAGACCATCAAAATGGCTCAATGGGTAAATGCATGCTGGGTGAAGCCGACAGCATGTGTGTGCATGCGGAGGCCAACTAGACTTCGGTGTCTGGTACCCTGACTTTTTGTTTTGAGACCTAGAGCTCTGTGCCGAGGCACGACTAGCTAGCCAGCAAGCCCAGTGACTGCCGCGGCCACCCAGTGCTTCTCTTCTTTTTCTTCTTTACAGGAGCCATGGGATATAGATCTAGGTCCTCATGTAGGTGCAGCAAGCACTTCACTGAGCTATCCTGTACTAATGTTTTTATTTTTTGACCTGACTCTTTTTTTTTTTTTCTGGAACCAGACAGGGTAATTAAAACACAGGTCTTACACAGTGGTACACATGTGCAGTCCCAGCTGCTTGGTACATGGGGGCAGGAGGATCATCCATTTGTGTCTAAGAGTTAGAAAACTATCTCCCAGCCCAGAGAGATGGCTCAGTGGTTAAGAGCACTGGCTGCCCTTCCAGAGCACCCAGGTTCAATTCCCAGCACCCACATGGCAGCTCACAACTGTCTGTAACTCCAGTTCCAGGGGATCTGACACCTTCACCAAGGCACAGATGCAGGCAAAACACTAATGTACATAAAATAAAAATTAAACTCTAATTAAAAAAAAAAAAAAAGGAACCCATCTCCATAAAGAGGAACAGAAGGCGTCATAAGAGTGACAGATTATTTTGTATATGTAATGGTTTTGCTTCATAGGCTGCTCTGAAGTGTTTAATTATGGCGTACCGTGTGCACAAGTCATACACGTCCTTGGTGCATACTTGCTATTCTAGGGACCCTCCTGACACCCACCAGAGGCTTTTTACAGCCACCCTTTGGTACATTTCCTGTGATGGTGTTCATTGCCAGTCTCAGCACTTGATGGAGGCATTTAGATAATTTCCGCTTTGTAAAAGCTACACTTCAGAAGCATTCCCAGGAACCCCCAGGCTTCCCTCCACGGCAGGCTTGTGTTCCTATCGAAGCCTGGCTTCTACCTCCAAACACTTAGGCTCGATAACTATGAGGTGCAGCTTGTGTTTTCACTGTTTTTAGAACTCCCTCGAAGGTGATTGCAGTGGGTTGCAGTGTGGGAGTTACTGCAGCTGTCGCCATCTGCAGCTCCCGCTTCCCTTCACGAATGTGCCGGGATTTATACTGTCCGGGTATGTCAGGTCCTGGGAGATCGGGATGGATAGGAAGAATCCTTGTGGTACCTCATTCTAGCTTGAAGAAAAAAAGAATTGATCTAAATTAATATATTTATAGAGTGTGAAAGGGTGAAAAGTAAGACTGGGAAGGAGGAGGCTAGCGGGTGTGGAGCTGGAGAGGCTACCGTTTTAATTATTGTGACGGGTGTCGTCTGTTGAGATGACTGTCGATCAACAATTACAATTAGATGGAGAACCCAGCCGTGCGGAAGATGTGGATGTCCACAGGAAGTCCAGCAGAGAGAACAGGACTTAGCAGTCCCACTATTCCTGGTGTATTTGAGGCTGGTGTGGCTGCAGTTATGTAAATACAAGCTGAGAGGTGGTGATGACGTCAGGAAGGCTGGACAGAGAGCGCAGAGTTTCTACGGCTCGTAGAGATGTACATGTAGACAACTGCACTGATTCTTTAGGATAGGAAGCCAGTGGCTGGTTCTGAGCAGCTATGATCTGAGTTACACTTTTTTTTCTTTTTCTTTTTTCTTTTCAAATCTTGGGTTCTGCTGATGAGTGAGAGTGCCAGGACAGAGGGAGTAAATCCGGGCACCATTGCAATGAAGCAGTCAGGAAAGACCAGTGCTTGGCCCAGGTGCTGTGCAGCAGGCAATGGGGGACAGAAAGGACAGGGGAGAAACAGGAAATGCTGGCTCTGTGCTGTGAAGACAGAGCCACCAGCTGGCTCATGGGTGAACCGTGGAGCATAGAGAACAGACAGGCCACTAGGCCAGAGTATCTGCAGAATAAGATTACTAGTAAAAAAAAAATGGGAAGGCTGGTACATGCAGGCGTGCAGAGTGGTCACGAGTTGGGCGTGTCGGGTGCTGTGCTTAACACGCTTCAGGGATCTAAATGGAGACGGTGAGTCTGGAGTTCAGTGTATGAGACTGCAGTGTGGAGGAAAGAGGTCCTGGCTGGAAACAAAATTTTGGAAGCATTTAAAATCTCGAGACCAGCCGGGCGGTGGTGGCGCACGCCTTTAATCCCAGCACTCAGGAGGCAGAGGCAGGCGGATCGCTGTGAGTTCGAGGCCAGCCTGGTCTACAAAGTGAGTCCAGGACAGTCAAGGCCACACAGAGAAACCCTGTCTCGAAAAACAAAAAAAATAAAAATAAAATCTTGAGACTAGAGATCACCAAAACAGAGCCTGGGCCAAATATGAAGACCCTGTCTCAAAAAAAAAAAAAAAAAAAAAAAGACAAAACGAAAAGAAAAGAAGGAAGAAAAGAAATAAGGAAAAAGAGAAATAAACTAATAAACTACAACCCAGGCCTTGGACAGTCCATTGTGAAAACATTCAAGAGCCAGGAGGGAGTTGAAATGAGACAGGATGGATGAGCAGGGGGGGGCTGGGGCAGTAGAGAGTCCACGGAGTGTCGGGTCCTGGGAGCCATTGGAGAGGAAGGGTTAACATCAGTTGTTGGGGGACAGGGTAGCTGAGGTGGAGAATGAAGCTTTAGCGGCTGAGAACTCACCTCTCTGGTTGTTTCATATCTGTTTCTGTCCCTCAGTGGGTGATACTTGACTTGAGAGAAGCAGTGGAGTTAGGAGGACAGAGTGAGCCAGACACGGTGGCTCACGCCTGTAATCCCAGCACTCGGGAGGCAGAGGCAGGCGGATTGCTGTGAGTTCAAGCCCAGCCTGGTCTACAGAGTCCAGGATAGCCAAGGCTACACAGAGAAACCCTATCTTGAAAAAAAGAAAGAGGTGATGGAGAGACGGCTCAGAGGTTAAGGACACTGACTGCTCCTCCAGAGGTCCTGGGTTCAATTCCCAGCAACCACATGGTGGCTCACAACCATCTATAATGTGATCTGATGCCCTCTTCTGGTCTGCAGGTGTACATGCAGGCAGAGCGTTGTATACATAAGAAATAAATAAATCTATCATAAAAAAAGAAAAGGTGAGAATGCAGAAGGAAGGGTTAATGTTAGTGGAGAGATTGTGTGTGTTTTGGAGGCCTGTGTGTGGTATTAGTATTACCACATTTTCATCAGGGTGCTAATAATTTAGATGTTTCTTTAAAATCAATTATTCCCTTAATTACATGTAGGTATTTTATGCTTGCTTATCTGTCTGTCTGTCTGTCTGTCTATCTATCTATCTATCTATCTATCTATCTATCTGTTTATTGGTTTTTCAGGACAGGGTTTCTTTGTGTGGCACTGGCACCCTCAGAATTCGCTTTGTAGTTTTCCTTTTTCTTCCTTTCTTTCCTTTCTTTCTTTCTGTTTTGTTTTGGTTTTGTTTTTTTCAGAGATTTGTTATTTATTACATATACAGTCCTCTGCCTGCACGTACACTTGCAGACCAGAAGAGGGCATCAGATCACAGTATAGATGGTTGTGAGCCACCATGTGGTTGCTGGGAATTGAACTCAGGACCTCTGGAGGAGCAGTCACTGCCTTTAACCTCTGAGCCATCTCTCCAGCCCCCTTGTTTTTTTGTTTTTCAAGACAGGGTTTCTCAGTGTAGCCCTGGCTGTCCTGGACTCTCTCTGTAGACCAGGATGGCTTCAAACTTATAGAGATCCACCTGTCTCTGCCTCTTGAGTGCTAGCATTAGAGGTGGGCGCCACCACACCTGGCTGCTTTGTATTTTTTTTAAAAATCAATTACTCCTTGAATTGTACATAGGTATTTTATGCTTATTTGTTTGTTTGTTTGTTGTGGTTAATTTAAAAGTATGGCCTAATAAATGTTTATTATTAGGCTATAATTACTACAGCATTATTTTCTAACCTGCTATCAATCAAATAAAACACAGGCACCTGTTATATTTTATAATAGCCTTGGTTCACCTGCGGCAGGGGCGATATTAATCCCCTAAACTACCTTCCACATCTCCCTGCCCCAACCATATGCCATCTGCTTCTGATAATGTCTATCCCCAATCCCAAATGCTTACTAATGTTCTTCATCTGAGCCAAATCCTCCATCCACACCAGCCACGTGCCTCTTAGTCCACGTGACCCACAGCAGCAGCCTTCTGCCTTCTCTTCATCTCTCTCTCTCCTTCCCAAGATCCTGTCTGTCCCAAAAGCCTGCCAACCTTAGCCACGCCTATCCCCTTTGCCCTGCCTGAGTGTGTTGGCTTTTTATTGGTCAAACAGGAATAAGTTCTTAGGCAAGGTTACAACCATTTTGTAGTACATTAGTCTGCGCTTTTGGGCAGCAACCCGACCAACCCCCAACATTTATTTCTTGTTTTTTTGGCATGGGGTTTCTCTGTGTAGCCTTGACTGTTCTAGAACTTGATTGTAGATCAGACTCGCCTCAAACTCACAAAGATCTGTCTGTCTCTGCCTCCTGATTTTGTTAAATCTGAAATTTAACGAAAAAGGAAGAAAAACCATATGGTTGAAATATAAATTTGCTTTTAAAATGATTGGTTAGTGTCTTCAAAGCTTTTGTTCCCCACATGGTAACATTTTACAGAGTTCCTTTTAGGAAATTTAATCTCCACAAATGCTTACATTCTAAAACCAATTTTTTTTTTTCAAATTTTCTTCTTTAAGCCCTCATGCAGTTTGAATCTATTTTAAAGAAAATCATAAAGGAACGAAAAGGAAAGAACTTCAGTCAACATGTCTTCATCGACTCCTTAATACAAGGAAATCTTAATGAGCAACAGGTGACGAAAGGGTTAACCAGTTATTAAAAAGTCATGTGTGCATAGAACACTCCTTGTTTTTGTTTTCATCTAAATGGTCCCCAAGAAGTCAGGGGACTTGACTTCTTGTAACATAAGTAGTCGGTGTCCCACTAGTTCACCCTCTGAAGGCACGATAGAGCATTTAAAATTAGGAGAAGCGAATATCAAGCCCAAACGGTCTGTTCGTACACGTGTGTGATGGACTCGGCCTTCCTGGCCGCATGGCGGGGTGTGGCAGCGCAGCTTGTTCAGTGCTTGTCTGTTACCAGCATAATGCGCCGTCTGTGGTGTGGCTAGGCAGGAGTCAGGAGCAGTGACCTTGCCATTCCGCCTCATTGTAGGAATCCCATCATGGCGTGTGCGGTCTCTGGTAGGCCAAGTAAGTTTCTGGGTGTGAGGTTGTGCAGAAATTGAATCCAGTTCAGAGAACTGTAACCAGCACTTCCTCCCTATGTCCAAGATGTGTTATACCAGGCCATGCCCTTAAAAATAGGACTGAGAAGGTTCGTCTGTGATGAACCAGTAAGAGTACTGAGAAATTAATGTCTGCTGCATCAAAAAGGCTGCCGTGCAGTCAGCAGAGGCGGCGCACACCTTTAATCTCAGCACTCAGGCGGCAGAGGCAGCCAATTTCTGTGAGTTCTAGGCCAGCCTGCATAGTGAGACTCTGTCTCAAAACCCAAATCAAAAGGCATTGCAAGGTAGGATGCACTCATGGCAAGGTGGACAGGAGAGGGTGGGGTGAGAGTAGCCAGAATGCATTGTATACGTGTCTGATTGTCAAAGGACAATCAAATTACAAATGACCAAAATAAAAGGTAAAACTGAGCTGGCATGGTAGCTCATGGCTTTAATCCCAGCACTTTGGAGGCAAAGTCAAGCAGATCGCTGTGAGTTCGAGGCCAGCCTGGTCTACAAAGTGAGTTCAGGACAGCCAAGGCTACACAGAGAAACCCTGTCTCAAACCGCCCCCCCCCAAAAAACCAAACAAACAAAAAGTAAAACTAACTCAAGAAAATGTATTTAGAGATTTTTATTTTGTTGTTGGTTTGGTTTGGGATTACAGGCATGTGCCACTGCGCTGTTCTTTTCTTTAATATGTAAATGTGTGAGCCTATGTGAGTTTATGTGCACCTGGTGTGTGCAGCAGGCGCCCTGAGCAGCTAGAAGAGGGTCTCAGATCCTCTGACACTGGAGTCACAGGTGGGTGGGAGCTGCCCGTGTTGCTACAAGAGCTGTGAGCTGAGTCCCGCCCCCTCCTGCTCCCCCCCCTCCCCAACAGCCCATCACTTAGATTGCTCTCCCCTTACACAGAGTTTGGTTTTGGTGAAGACCTAGTAGAGAAATAATAATATATTCCCCTCTCCCCCACTTTTTGTTGAGCCTAATTTTATACCCTAGATTATCCTAGTAGATAGTAGTAAAGGCACTTTTATGTTTCATACTTTCTAAACTTCTTCGTTTTGTTTTGTAGATCCTAGAAGACAGTATGATATTTTCTCTGGCTGGCTGCATAATAACTGCGAGGTGTAAGTATGAATTGATTTCTATCTCGGACGGATTACAAAAGGCACACTGGTGAAGCTCTCCTAAAGAGAGAGAAACACTCCTCTTTGTACTTTCTCTTCCTTGCTGTCTTATTCTTGTTTAAAAAGCTTGCTTCTCTCTCTCTCTCTCTCTCTCCCTCTCTCTCTCTCTCTCTCTCTCTCTCTCTCTCTCTCTCTCTCTCACACACACACACACACACACACACACACACACACACACACACAAATTGCTGTAAATTCCTTGACACATCTTATGGATTGTGAATTCTAGTTAGTGCCTTTCAAATGAGCTGCAGCCCACACCTTTCCTGCTGCTGCTCCCCTCCCTCCTTTGTCCTTTGTTGCTAAGGGTTGAGTCCAAGTCTCTGTCCTTGCTAGGTAAACAATCCCAGACTGCGTCACAACCCCAGCCCCTCTGTGGCTGCTCTTCATTGGCTGCTGGCTGATTAGGCAGTGGTTACCAAGGACTCCTAAAGGCCTCAGAGTCCAAGGTGATTGGGAGGTGAAAGAGTTCCCTTCTTGGAACTGGAGTTGATTTCTATTTAAAATTCTAAGATGTGTGTGTTGGTGGCCTTCACTGGTTTGTAGATTTATACAGAACAATGCATTGATATAGTATTTATTTAAAATGTTTATAAATATAAAATGCATAATATAAAATGCCTCCAGGAAGTATTCAGGGTCCAGCTTAAAAATTGTAGAAAATTCATGTTCACGTGAAGGGCTTCATTAAACTTCTTCATTTCGAGGAAAAGTTTTTAGAATGGTGAGGAGTGCTAGTGTAAACGTCCCAGCCGTTTATCTTTTAACATCTAGATGTAGCTAGATAGTATAGACTAAATGAAATTTATGCAGATGTGTCAAAGACAATTACTCAACTATTGAAAAACTTTTCTTCATTTATTTATCTGTTGTGGGGCCGTGGGCACATGTGACAGTGCAAGCATGCAGTAATCATACGGGCCCGAGGGATTGAACTCAGGTCATTCGGCTTGCCAGCGGGTACATTTACCAGTTTATTTGTTTTAAGTCTATTCAACAATTAACCCGGGCATGGTGGCACATGTCTAAACTCCATTATTGAGGAGGGTGAATAGGATAACAAGTTTATTATGCTGTGAACACCACAAAAATTGGTCATCTGGAAGGTAGAATACCTAAATCTCATTCTTAGCTGTTAGGGCGAATTTATAAAGAGCATTGCTATTTATGTCTTGTACGTATGCTGTGACATTGTTTGTTAAGGTGTGTTTACTTTACGTGGATAAATGTTTGCCTTCATATATGTGTGCATACCCCAATCTTGTCTCTGTTGCCTGTGGAAGTCAGAAGAAGGCTAGAGTGGCCAGGGTTTGCCGGAAGTCGGCTGCACCTTCTGCAAGAACAAGGCATCTTCCCAGCCGTGCCTTAAAGATGTGCCTGCCGCTGAGGGTCTCACCCCTCCCCCTTTCAATAGCCCTGGGGAGTTCCCTACCTATTCCTGTATTCTCTTGTTTTTTCTAATGGTTAAGTATTTCCAGATGGCTCGTTTGTTTGTTTTTGCTTTTCTTTAAGATTTATATGCTTTTATTTTTATGTGCACTGGTGTTTCCCCTGCATGTATGTATAGGAAGGGGCCAGATTCCTTGAAATGGGACAGTTGTGAGCTGCCACATGGGTGCTGGGAATTGAACCCAGATCCTAACCACAGAGCCATCTCTCCTGCCCTTTCGTTTTTGTTTTTGTTTTTCAAGACAGGGTTTCTCTATGTATTCCTGCCTGTCCTAGAACTTGCTCTGTATAGATGTTTTTTTTTTTAAAGATTTATTTATTTAATATTTATATAGTATTATACCTACATGTGAGCCAGCATGCCAGAAGAGGGCACCAAATCTCATTATAGATGGTTAGGAGCCACCATATGGTTGCTGGGAATTGAACTCAGAACCTTTGGAAGAGCAAACAGTGCTCTTAACCTCTGAGCCGTCTCTCCAGCCCTATAGATGGCTTTTAAGATGCCGTTTATCTTAAATTATGCTTATTTGTTTTTGCAGAATATCAAATATGTTCAAATCATCACAGTTTAAGCTACTTTCAGTCATGCCTTTTGCATTTTAAAACAAGCACCACACACACACACACACACACACACACACACACTACCACCATCACCAACAGTGACTGAAATTATTATTATGTATACATATATACACACATATATAATGTTTTACTAGTTTTAAGTGATAGTGGAGTCAGCAGGACATATGATGACTACTGTATGCAAATCCTTATGTTAATCCTTTCAATATATAGGTATATATTGTAAACTTGTACTGCATATTTTACTATATATTGTAAATTACACATGTTTACATATCATTTGTGAAACAGAAATGCTGTGGTTCACCCAAAACCCACAGTGAACCAAGCTAAGTAAAGTGATGATACACGCCTTTACTCCCTACACTGTAAAAGCAGAGGCAGGTGGACTTCTGGGAATTTGAGGCCAGCCTGGTCTACAGAGCAAGTTCCAGGGCAGCAAGACTGTGCAGGGAAAGTTAAAGACAGCCAGTTACTCTTGAATAATTGAGTTACCAGTTGGCTGTTGATTTTGAGAGGCAGTAAGTGAATCAGACAGACATTTTAAAAAGTTAACTCTAGGTTTTGTGAGTGTAGCTTTTAACACTTGCCTTGCATACACAAGACCTTGGTCTGAGCCCCATCATCATCATCATCATCATCAGCAGCAGCAGCAGCAGCAGCAGCAGAAGTTAATGTAAGGAGAGGTAAATAATACTTTACACACATTACAAAGCAGTGGCAATATAAGAGGTAGAGCTGTAGGTGCTGCCGCTTCAGCGTACTCTAGGGAGAAGATTCATCAGGGTGCTTAGGGAGCACAGCTGCTTTGTTTCCTCTGCTTTTTTGTTCCATTTACCATGTGAAAATAATCCAAAAGCCAGCTGAAACCAAAAGTGAGCCATGAGCCAGTGCCCTCCAGTGTCAGTGTCAGAGTACTAATTAAAAGTGTAGATGGGAGGAGGGGCTGGAGAGATGGCTCAGAGGTTAAGATAACTGACTGCTCTTGTAGAGGTCCTGAGTTCAATTCCCAGCAACCACATAGTGGCTCATAACCATCTATATTGAGATCTGGTGCCTTCTTCTGGTGTGTAGGCATACATGCAGGCAGAATACTGTATAAATAATAAATAAATCTAAAATAAATAAATAAACGTGCGGCTGGCTGTCCGGGACTCACTTTGTAGGCCAGGCTGGCCTTGAACTCACAGCGATCTGCCTGCCTCTGCCTCCTGAGTGCTGGGATTAAAGGCATGCGCCACCAGGCCCGGCTTAGGTAAAGGTTCTTGCCATCAACCTGATGACCTAGATTCAGTCTCTTTCCACAAAGAGAACCAACTGCTACAAGTTCTGAATCCACAAGCATGTCAACCTACTTATACACACATAATATACATGCATGCACACACGAGACAAATAAATATGATTAAAGTTTCTGCAATTGTGCAGGTGGGTGGACCTTACCCCAACCTGTATAATCAGAATCGCTGGATGTCACATCACCAACAAACTCTCATGTGGTTCCAGGGAGCCAATAGCCTGAGCAAGAATTAATTATTTAACGGTTTAAAAAATTAATGCTGGTTTATTAGCAAACCTCCGACTACTTTGATTTGTAGGAGTCATTTAATTAGCGCTTCTGAACAACCTGATTAAGTCAGGTTTTTATTTCATGGGGTTGAAGCAGATAACCATCCATCAAGGTCTCCAGCATTCAGTACTTCCCCCTCCCCCTCTTCCTCTCGCACTACCCCCCCCCCATGTCTGTTGGCACTAACCTTAGGTAGGATGTCCAGAAGGACAGCGTCTCAGCAGCTCATGTATTTTGCCATCGTCTATAAACATGCGTGTTTGGCTAAAAAACAAAAACAAAAACAAAAACAAAACCCCTCAAATCCTAGCCAGGCTTAGTGGCGCACGCCTTTAATCCCAGCATGCTGGAGGCAGAGGCAGGTGGATCTCTGTGAGTTCAAGGCCAGCCTGGCCTACAGAGCGAGTTCCAGGACAGCCAAGGCTACACAGAGAAACCCTGTCTCGAAAAACAAAAAGCAAAAGCAAACAAAAACCCCCTCAAATCCTGTAAAGAATTTTGTTTTAATTTTTGGTAATATTTATGTATCATGTCCTAGGAGGAAAAAAACAAACTAGACTATTAGGTTTTTTTCTTTCTTATTTTATACCAAAAATTATGCAGTAGCTATTTCTGTGTAATTAATGTAATTTTTATGCAGTGTGTACCTGGACAGTCCATTTTCTAATGATGTCGGAGGAAGTTCAGAAGA
>OU015743.1:45491362-45521580 GCA_907169655.1 Acomys percivali | reverse complement strand
TCTCTCTCTCTCTCTCTCTTTCCTTAAGTTCCATTACACTAAAAAAACAAAAGTTGGGCGTGATGGTGCACACCTTTAGTCCCAGCACTCGGGAGGCAGAGGCAGGCAGATCGTTGTAAGTTCGAGGCCAGCCTGGTCTACAAAGTGAGTTCAGGACAGCCAAGGCTACACAGAGAAAACCTGTCTTGAAAAACAAACAAACAAACAAAAAAGAACAAAATGAGCTTAACATATTGTAGAGATCACTCATCATCAGTTTTAGAAGAAGGTTTTTCAGTAACAGATGAAGAAGTCTGCCTCAACAGATTTCCATCAAGATACTGACTTTTTTTTTTTTCTTTTTCTAATGACAGTGTCTTACTGTGTAGCTCTGGCTATCCTAGAACTTCCTATGTAGACCAGGCTGGCCTCATATCCACAGGAATGCACCTGCCTCTGCCTCTGCCTCTTGAGTGCTGGGATTAGAGGCGTGTGCCACCACTGCCTGGCTAACATACTGACAATATCTTGAGACTCAGGGCCAGCATCTAAGTTTGTGGCACAATCTTCAGTAGGACGGGATTTTGAAACACGGACTTTATGCTAGGTAGCATTTGTGTCCTCAATGTTATCTCTCCTGTCATTGTGGATAAACCTCCTAGCTTCCTGTAGGTGAATCATAGCCCCAAAGATGTGGGGTTTTGTTTTTTGTTTTTGGAAGGTCTTGTGATTTTTCCCTTGAAATTTCATCCTAAGAGCCATGAAATAGTCATCTGAGTCATTTACTTATTCGCACACACATGAGCAGGCGTATTTAACAGTGATCTGTAAGAAATATATTAATTCCTGAAAGAGGGAAACTAGATGTGTTTTAAGTGTAATTAAACCCACTGTCCCCTGCTATTTAAAAATACCAAAATTTAAAGGTGGCACACGCCTTTAATCCCTGTACTTGAGAGGCAGAGGCAGGTGATCACTGTGAGTTTGAGGCCAGCCTGGTCTACAGAGTGAGTTCCAGGACAGCCAAGGATACACAGAGAAACCCTGTCCCAGAAAAACAAACAAACAAAACCCAAAATTTTTATGTGTTCCTTTATTTCCAAGAAACTACATAAAATGACTTTGACCAAAAAACCCCCACATAACTGCAGATTGTGTAGCCCTGGCTGTCCTGAACTCACTCTGTAGACCAAGCTGTCCTGAACTCACTCTGTAGACCAGGCTGTCCTGAACTCACTCTGTAGACCAGGCTGGCCTCGAACTCAGAGCCCCATCTGCCTCTGCCTCTCCGGTGCTGGGATTAAAGGTGAGCGCCACTACTGACCGGCTAAGTGTTAGATTCACAAATGAGTGGTTTTTGGAAGTGGGGCCTTTAGGAGGTACTTAGGACCAAATGACGTCAGGCAGGGAGCTGGGCTATTGTGTGGGCAGAGGGACCGGACCATGTGTTCAATGACAGAGCATTGTCAGAAGGCAGCAGAAACTTAGAGGTGCCTCTGGTAATGGGGGTGTTGCCCAGAGGAAGATCGTGAGACACCTGGCAGTCCATGTTTCCCTTTCTGCTTCCTGGTTCCTGAGGTGAGTGACTTTCTCTGCCTTAAGCTCCTGCCGTGAGGGGTTGCAATCAGCCCTCAGAAGGAAGCCCTTGGCCTTGTACTAGACACTCCAGAAACATGAGCAAAAGTAACCCCATTTCTCATTGTAAGAGAGTTGCCTCCAGTATTTTATTATAGTAAAGTGCATCTAATATAGCACCCTGGGATGGTATTGGTGGATTTATAAGAGAGGCCCGAGGCAACATGTTTGCTTTGTCTCACCATATGTGTCCCTTTCTCCCACTTACTTTGTAACCAGAAGCTTGTGCCAAAACTCTTAGACTTTGCAGCCCTCAGTCAGAATAACTGCCAACCAGTCCTTTATTACTTGTAAACTACTCAGTTCCTAATAGTACTTAGCTATAGTAACAGAAAGGAAATTAAATACTAAGCAAGCCTTATTCTTTTCAACCTGTACTACAGAAGTGCGAATTGTTACCACCACATCTAATTAGCAGTTGACCTCAAATCTAGCAACTTCCTTGTTTGTACGTTATCAAAATGGATGCCAAGCAGATCCTTAAAAAAACAAACCAACAAACAAACTCTTGGGCAGGCGATATTGCTCTATGCTTAACATGTTGGAAGCCTGAGATTCAACTGCTAGCACCCTGAAAAAAACAAACAAAATGTTGGCTAGGCCCGGAACTCATATGCTGTAGGTCAATTTGTATTTGATATACCAGTTTTAATGCTACTAATGAATCAGAAAAACTGGTACATTTCAAACTCATGTAGTACATGAAAGTCATTGCCATTTTCGGTAATAAATTTTCAGTTAATTCTGAAGCTTGAAGTTTTATTAAATCTTCAACATAATTTAAGACAAACCTGAATATAATTTGGCAATTTTTGTAAGTATACTGTTTTCTGTACTGTATGCTTATAAGATCCATAAGGAGAACAATAAAAAATGAATGATAAGTACAATCCGTAGCGATGTAGGCTTTTTAATAGTTTGGTATTTTCAACAATTAAATATCCTTGAACTTGAAACCCAATTTCAGATGATAAAGCTTTGTAGAAATTCAACGTTCAGACCTAGGGCCTTCATTTTTGCTCTTACACAGAAACTTTTTGTTTCATACATTTACTTTGTTTAGTAGTAGTTAGTGTTAGATTTTTTTCCCCCATTCTTTTTGGTTTATTTTTGTTTTCAGTGTGGGGATGATATTCAGAAACTTGTGCATGTTAGGGAAAGCACTCCACCACTGGTCCACACCCCTACTCACCCAATTTTTTTTCTTTTAACAGCCTTAAATCTGATTAAAACCCAGAAATTTGCTGAGTGGTAGTGGTGGTGGGGTGCACACCTTTAATCAGGAAGGAAACAGAGGCAAGTATGAGTTCAAGGCTAGCCTGGTCTGCAGAACGAGTTCCAGGACAGCCAAGACTATATAGAAAAACCCTATCTTGAATGCACTCTCCCCACCCCCCCCAATAAATAAATGATTTTCCTGTTTGCAAGTATGTAGTGGAAGGTCCATGTTTAAGTTGGGTTCTTTTATTAATTGCTGTAATGAAACACCATGACCAAAGCAATTTGGGGAGGAAATGGTTTATTCACTTTACACTTCTATATAGCAGTTCATCATCAAAGGAAGTCAGGACAGGAACTCAAGAAAGGCAGGAATTGATGCAGAGGACTTGGACAACGGCTGCTCACTGGCTTGTTCCTCATGGCTTGCTTTCTTTTAAAAAAAAGATTTATGTATTTATTGTATGTATATGAGTGCTCTATTTTCATGTACACCTGCATGCTACAAGAGGGCATCAGATCCCAGTATAGATGCTTGTGAGCCACCATGTGGTTTCTGGGAATTGAACTCAGGACCTCTGGTAGAGAAGACAGCGCTCTTAACTGTGGAGCCATCCCTCTAGCCCCCTATCGACTACTTTCTTACAGAATCCAGGACCACCAACCCAGGGATGGCATCACCTACAATGGGCTGGGCCCTCCCCCACTGATCACTAATTGAGAAAATGCCTTACAAGCTTGCCTACTGCCTACAGCCCAACTTAATGGAGGTATTTTCTCAATTGCTATTTCCTCTTCTATACTGACTCTAGCTTGTGTCTTGTTGACATAAGAGTAGACAGTACGGAGCCGGGCGTGGTGGTGCACGCCTTTAATCCCAGCACTAGTGAGGCAGAGGCTGGCGACTGCTGTGAATTCGAGGCCAGCCTGGTCTACACAGAGATTTCCAGGACAGCCAAGGCTATACAGAGAAACCCTGTCTCGAGTGGACAGTACAGCTCTACTCGCTGTGAGCAGTACTACCCATGGGCTGGCAGTTTGGGTGCCAGAAGAAAGCAGGCTGAGTCTTCAGCGGTACCACAGTGAATGCACCTGATCTCGGGAGCTAAGCAGGGTAGGGCGTGGTTAGCGCTGGAAGGGAGAAAGCTGGAGGAGCTAGCCAGTAAGCCGCCCTCCTTTCTGGCCCCTTCCTCAGCCACTTTGGCTAGGTTCCTGCCTTGAATTCCTGCCCTGGCTACAAGGTGCAAGATGGACTAAAACCTTCCTCTTGGCGTTGCATTTGGTCATGCTTTATCGCACTTACAGAAATCCCAGCTAAGATAGCAGGAAACAAACTATGTCTTGTTTGTGTGTGCTAGAGATTGAACCCAGGGTCTCTTGTAGAATAAGCGGACGCGCTACTATTGAGCGACCCCATTCTTCCCACTGAGACAGTCTTGAATACCCGGACATCACATGCCCAGCTTGTGTAGTGCTAGCGAGGGAGAGGCGCTTTATCAGCCGAACGTCAGGCAGCTCAAGCAGTCTCTCGCCATACTTAGCAAAAGTTCTCACAAAACCAGTGACCACACTTAAACCAGGCTTAGGCTGCCATGGCGCCAGATTATTCAAGAGATGACTGAGGATTCAGATCTGAGACAAAGGCTGTAAGATAATTCATTAGAAATAAATACCGTTTGACTTCTGTACCTGCGGCTTCCGTCTCTGTAGTCTCAATCAATTGCAACTTGAAATTATTTTCTTTTATCCTCCCCCACCTCCACCACCACCCCGCCCCTGGACAGGTTTGTCTGTGTGGCCTGGCTCTCCTGGAAATCTCTGTGTAGACCATGCTGGCCTCAAACTGACAGAGATCTGCCTCCCGAGTGCTGAGACTAAAGGTGTGCGCCACCACTACACAGGTGAAATATTTTTCAAAAACATGTCTATGCTGAGCACTCACCGACTTTTGTTGTTTTTACTTAGCCAAATGTGGAGTGACAGATACGTGGCATTATGCACTTTAATTAATCTAGAATTGATCCAACATAGAGGATGTGTGCAGGTCATATGAAATATTTTGATGTTTTGTATAAGAGGTCTGAATATCCTTGCACTTTTGGGATCAGAGTAAAGAGCCTACAGACAATCTGTGGATACTGAGGAATGACTCCAAAAAGAGCCATACGTGTACTTAAAAGTGATGTTGTATTTAGCGGTTTGGAATGACTGACATAGAAAAAATAGGAGATTTTAACTGTTGCTTAGAATCAAGCTGATAGTTAAATTGCAAAATACAAACACTAGGTTTGGGAAAAATAATTTTAGAAAATTTAAGATGAGAAAAATCACCGGTCCCAACATCAAACAGCTTTAAAACATATGCACATGCACGCGCATGCACAGATTACTATTTAGAAGAAATATACAATATTAAAATCATGACTAGTATTATTCTTTGTTAATCTGAATGCAAAATGTTATTTTCACCTAATTCAGGTGATACTGACCTTGTTTATTTATACCCCTGAACTTTTCCCCGCCCTCACTCTCAACAGAGCTCACAAAAGGGCTCTTTTGCTTTGCAGCCCATGCTGGTCTTGAAACCTCAATTCTCCTGTCTTGGCCCCTGGAGTGTTGGGATTACAGATGTGTGCCACTATGCCTGTCCATATTAATAATTTCTATTTGTTATTTGTAAAAGGTCCTGCACATATTCTTTTCTCTTCAACATTGGACATTTATCTTTCTTCCTGCCACTTTTAGACAGAATCTCATATTGTTTACTCTAAACTTGTAACTCTCCTGCCTCATCCTCCGCAGCCACTGGGATCCCAGGCTGCACCCCATGCCTGGCTTTTGTCCTGTTGACTTGTAAGAGCGCCTTATTCTTCACAAATAGGAACTCTTTGTCACACACACACACATTTTTTTCCAGATTGCTATTTTAATGAGTGTGCTACCTTTAATTATATAGAAGTCTAGATATTGTCTTTCCCCTTAAAAATAAATTTTAAGAGGCCATTGAAATTCAAGTCTTGGGCTGGAAAGAAAGATGGCTCAGCAGTTAAGAGCACTATATGCTCTTCCAGAGGTCCTAAGTTCAATCCCCAGCACTAACGTGGTGGCTCACAACCATCCATAATGAGGTCTGGTGCCCTCTTCTTGCAAGCAGGTGTATATGCAGACAGAGAACTCATACATAAAATAAACACATCTTAAAAAAAAAAATCCCAGTGTTACATACTTATTTATATTTCTTTTTTATTATTATAAAACTTAAGAAAATTTGAAGTTATGTGTTGTTTTTGTATTATAATCTCTTATTTTTTCTAGCTTTTTTTTTTTTTTTTTTGGTTTTTCGAGACAGGGTTTCTCTGTGTAGCCTTGACTGACCTGGACTCACTTTGTAGTCCAGGCTGGCCTCGAACTCACAGCGATCCGCCTGCCTCTGCCTCCCGAGTGCTGGGATTAAAGGCGTGCACCACCACACCCGGCTTTTTCTAGCTTTTATCCATTAATTCTTGCATTTTTATTTCCCCCTGACCTGTGATGGTACTGAGGGCCAGTGATGTGTCTGAGTTGGTAAAGTATTTGTCCAGTATGCTTGTGGTCCTTGACACTGCAAAAACTGCGTGGGTGGCTCATGCCTGTAGTCCTAGTATCTTTATATTTTCTAAGATTGTTTTTTGACTTTTTATTTTATTTTACTTATACTCAGAACTGTATTTCTCCCCAACTATTTATTTTTTTTAGGAACTGTACTAACTATTCCTTTATTTTTATTTCTATAAATAATCTTAGCACATGTTGACAAGTCCCAAAACTGTGTTAGGATTATTGTTCTGTGCCACTTTTGTTTGCTGTGGTGGAATACTGAGTTAAATTTGGGGTCCATATTTTAGGGATTTTTGTTTGTTTGTTTGTTTTTTGTTTTTTGAGACAGGGTTTCCCTGTGTAGCGTTGGCTGTCCTGGACTCACTTTGTAAACCAGAATAGTCTCAAACTCACAGAGATCTACCTGCCTCTACCTCCCTAGTGCTGGGATTACAGGTGTGCACCGCTGCGCCGGCTTTTAGTGATTTTTTTTTTTTTTTTGACAATGAGGATAAACTGGAAAAAAAGCAGTTACCTGTAAAGACAAGAACTGGATTTATTGCAAGGTTCTGTGATGTTCATCCTCAGATGGGACTTGCTTGCATTTTCAGATGTTTAGTCGACTCTCACTATGGTGGGAAGCCTGTCGGCAGGAGGGAGACGTGATGCTGGAGAGTTCTACATCTGGACCCACAGGCAGCGGGAAGAAGAGAGGGCCACTGGGTCTGGCTTGAGTTTATGAAACCCCAAAGCCCACCCCCAGTGACACACTTCCTCTAACTAGGCCACACCTCCTAATCTCTGTCAAGCACCACCACTCCCATGAACAAAGATTCCAATATATGACCCTGTGGGAGCCATTCAAATGAGCACCTTCTGTAACCATGCAAGGGCTCTTTTGTTGCATGGCTATTGACCTTCCCTCCTCCTGTAAGAGGTTATGTAACAAGCAACAAGCGGTTAATAGGTATTATTATTAGTATTTAAGTTTGACATGTGGCACATACAGAGCTAAATAATCAGAAGTGTGACTTAGCATGGCATAATAGAAAAGAAAAACATTATTTATATTTTTGTTTTTTCAAGACAGGGTTTCTCTGTATGACAGCTCTGGCTGTCCCGTAACTCACTCTGTAGACCAGGCCTGCCTCGGACTCATAGATATCCATCTGCCTCTGCCTTCTTTTTAAAAAATATGTTTTTAAAAGATTTATTTACTTATTTTGTATATGTAAATGCTTTGTCTTCATGCACACCAGAAGAGGGCACCAGATCTTATTACAGATGGTTATGAGCCACCATGTGGTTGCCGGGAATTGAACTCAGGACCTCTGGAAGAGCAGCCAGTGCTCTTAACCACTGAGTGATCTCTCCAGCTCCCTGCCTCTGCCTCTTGAGTGCTGGGATTGAAGGCCTGTGCCACCATTGACTGGGTAAAATTATTTTTTTCTTAAAACTTCTTGAAATGTGTCTTCTTGCCCCAGAGGCTTGCTTGTCTCTATTCATATGGCTTTCACATGAAATACATATTATTATTTTGTTAGCTTTTGATGGCTTAAGTGAATTCCTGTTTTACCATAACAGTTTATCTGAAAAACTTTTAAAATGAGTAGATTTCAACTATATCAACCAACTTAAAAAAGTATGAGCAAAATGGGAGTTTTCAAGAGGTACACAATCAGATCCTAGACCCTAATAATTGTGGAGCCTTTTATAGTTTTTTTTTTTTTTTTGGTGTTGTTTTCTTCTTATTGAACCCATTTTGGTGGCAGCCAAAATGTATACCTACATCCTTGGGCCCTCAAGGCTTCTGAGTTTTTTTTTTTTTTTCCGAGACAAGGTCTCTCTGTGTAGCCTTGGCTGTCCTAAACTCACTTTGTAGACCAGGCTGGCCTCGAACTCACAGCGATCCGCCTGCCTCTGCCTCCCGAGTGCTGGGATTAAAGGCGTGCGCCACCACTGCCCGGCTAAGGCTTCTGAGTTTTAAAGGCTGTATGCATGCTAGCTAGCCCAGGGCTCTACCACTGCGCTACAGTCCTCCTTTTGATTCCTTACAGAGCTGAAGAAGGTGTCACAAGCTAGAGGAAGCACTCCAGCTTTCCTCTGGTGACTGGATGAATCCTCTCTCAGGAAAATCTGTTTATTGGAATACTTGCTAGGCAGCATTTGACAGAACGCTAGGTAGGAATTCCTGTGTCGGGGAGGGCCCAGTCTGCTCTTAACTTATCTGGTAGACTTTATAAAGAGAAAGTTTGGGAGAGAAGCTGCCTCTGGTAAGTGGAGGGAAACTGAAAGAAATCTGTGTCTGTAGAGACTGACTGGCTGACTAGAATTTTGGTGCTCTGGAAAGACTGGAATGGAATCTTGCAGGTCCAGAGGCTAATTCCCTTATCACGGGCTAAGTTCTGGCCCTCCAAAGAGCCATTCGGTGCAAACACCCCACCCCACCCCCCAGTCGGAAGTAACATCTCGCGACAATAGATAAAACAAATCTTTCAGTATTTATTAACTTAGCAGGCAACCAGCTTCAGCCAATCTAAACGTTAAGAATGTCATCAGATAGCATCTTGAGCGCTAGAAGTCTTTCCTCATCTTCATCCACCTGCCTCTCTGATGTACCCACCAATGTATGTTAAACTTGCTTTGACTTACAACTTTTATTCTGTAAAACTACAAAAACGTGATGAAACCGCTTTCACGTTGGAATGTGGAATTGGGGGTAACCTAAGTCTGTGTCCCGGTGGCCGTGGTAGCTCAAAATGGCTCCAGAATAAACCGTTTCTAATATCCCTTTAAGATGAGAGCTATGCTTTTTATATTAACAAATTCTTTAAAATATTATTTTTATTTATGTGTGTACCATGATTGCAGGTATTGGTGGATGCTGGGGCAGGGTGTTGGATCTTCAGGAGCTAGAGTCACAAGTGATTGGGAACAGTGTGACATGGGTGTTGGAGCCCAAGCTCTGGTCCTCTGGAAGAGCAGTTTGCGCTCTAACTGCTGAGCCATCTCTCCAGACTACTTAAGCTTGTATGAAAGTCTGATCCAATGTTTTCTTTTCTTTTCTTTTCTTTCTTTCTTTCTTTCTTTCTTTCTTTCGAGACAGGGTTTCTCTGTGTAGCTTTGGACTCACTCTGTAGACCAGGCTAGCCTCAAACTCACAGCAATCTGCCTGCCTCTGCCTCTGGAGTGCTGGGATTAAAGACATATGCCACCACACCCCGCCACTGTGTGTTTTCTTTACCTGTTTGTACCTCATTTCCTGAACCAGGTGTATGTGCCATTTCCATTAATTATGCCCCCTATGCACACTTTAGGTTTCTCTTTTCCACTCTTACACCCAGTGCCACTGAGAGACAAGCCCGAGCTCCCCTTTTGTTTTTAACAAGCGTCTCTCTCACACTTAACTTAGAGAACATTCTCACTGAGACAGGTGTTTGAAGTGGCAAAGAATAGACCCAGCTGGACCACATCTTCATTTAAAATGCTGTTTTAGGCTTCGCAGAAAAAGCTCACACATGTTGGTAATGTATTTATCATAAAGCTAATGTAACAACACAGGGTTTACACCACAAATGCCTGATGGTGTGTATTTTATTTATTTTAAGGAATGTATAATCGTTCCCTCACCATCTGAAAACTTACCTGTGAGACGGCCAAGTGACTGTGAAAGCAATCAAAGGTGGAAACCATAAATCTTAAACTACCCCTCTAAGATGGTACCCTTTGGGTTTCTACAGAACAAACAGAGGTCAAGGTCTTAGTATCTCAGAGGGTGTCTGTTTTTTCAAGCTTCACTGTGTAAGGTAATCATATTTATAGGAAAAGACTCAAAGGGCTGGAGAGATGGCTTAGTTGTTAAGAGCACTGGCTGCTCTTCCAGAGGACCCAGGTTCAATTCCCAGCACCCACATGGCTCACACCTGTCTGTAACGCCAGTTCCACCCTCATGCAGACCTACATGCAGGCAAAGACACCAATGCATATGAAATAAAAAAAGAAAAGAAAGATTCGATATCTGGATTACAAACAAGCAAGATCATAATGAACTACCTTGAATTTTTGTAGTAAACGTGTTCCCAATGTGCATGTACTTAATTTTATTCATGCTATATTATAGCCACGTGAATAACGACATTAGCACCAACAAAACCTCCATCAAAAATCTGAAAAGTGAAGAGAGGGGGAAGCCCAGGCTGGGCAACCACAGCATGTGCCTGTAATTCCAGCCCGGTGTACATAGGAGACCTTGCCAAAAAGAAATAGGATGACAGAGGGAATATGAATGAATGAAAGAAAGAATGAACAGGTTTGGGGATAGGTAATTGCAATTTACTCTGTAAAGAAGAAGATGAGGTCCAAAGTGGCATTTAGAGGCTCTGCCTGTTCTGAGGAGGTGTGATCTTTCACAGAGGATGTGAAGAGGCTGTACCCTCTCCCTAGGTCTCCACAGGGGCCTGAGAGCTTCCTCCCGCAGATGACCTCCATAGGGCTCCCACTGGGAGTGTAGTGAAGGTGAAGGGTGGGGGGGTGGCGGGACATTCCCGCCCCGCTAACAAAGGCAGCGGAGGGACTCCCAGAGCCGGGAAAGCCGCGCGGGGACGAAGGGTTAACCGGGAGCCGGCTCCCGCGCGCATCCCGGCCCCCGCCCTCCCGTCGCTAGGAGACGCCGGAAGTGGGGGAGGGGCGGCGGGAGTGGGAATCTTTTTCGGGCGCTCGGGGGCGGAGGGAGGGGAGCGCGCGTGCGCGCGCCCGCCCGCCCGTCGCCGCGGTGACCGTCCTCGCGGCCCTTCGGCTCGCGCCCCGCCCCTGTCCCCGCCGCCCCCTCCCCCTCCCCCCTTGTCGCGCGCGCTGGGGGTGCCGCTCGCTCCTCCCGATTCCCGCCTCGGTCGCCGCTGCTCCTCCTCTCCCAGGCGTCGCGGCGGCCGCTGCCTCTGCGGGCT
Source organism: Acomys percivali (assembly GCA_907169655.1). Lineage (NCBI taxonomy): Eukaryota > Metazoa > Chordata > Mammalia > Rodentia > Muridae > Acomys > Acomys percivali. Next base: position 45,510,229 of record OU015743.1, on the reverse strand, counting down.
GTATGAGAAGGAGGAGGAGGAGGAGGAGGAGGAGGAGGATGTGAAGATGGCGGAGCTGCAGATGCTGCTGGAAGAGGAAATCCCGGGGGGCCGCCGGGCCCTCTTCGACAGCTACACGAATCTGGAGCGGGTGGCCGACTACTGCGAGAACAACTACATCCAGGTGCGACGCGTCTGGGCGCGGGGTGTGAGGGGCGCGCGGGGGCGCGGGCGAGCCGAGGAGGCCGCGCGGTGCTCGGCCCCGGGAGCCACGCCGGGGTGGGGACGGGGCGAGGGCGGCGGCTCGGGGGAGCGGGGTCTGCAGAACGGACGCCCGCTGAAGCCCGGAGCCGGTCCTCCGTGCGGTGCGTGTGTGGCGTCCCGCCTCCTCTCCTCTGCCCCCGCACTCCTCGCCTGTCAGCGTTCCGGATGGCGGAGGAGGTGGAGAGTGGCATTTTCTGTATAACGGAATCCTGCTCGGATAGCAGGGCAGTGAGTGATAACAGGGGTAGGTTACCCTCTGCTCAGATTCTGAACTATATTTAAAGGGGTCCTGTTCGTGCAAAGTGAAATGCCTCAGTTTTCCATTCCTGTGAATGCACCTTGAAGACAAAACAAAAATTCTTAACCCTTAAGTTTTTTTTTTAAAATGTTGTTTTAAGGTTGTAAAGGGGACACGGTGGAACGGCTGTCTCTTATTACAAGTTAATGCCATGTTCCCCTCCTTTGGAGAATGGGAAACTGCCTGATAATGAGCCGATTTGCCTCCCCAGGCCCCGTTAGAATAGGATATTTTCCTATAGGAAAGAGAACTATGACTATTTTTCACAAAGAATTAGGAAAATGAACCACATGGTTTATTCTCTCCACCCCCCCCCCCCCATGATTGGTTTGGCACCGGGACTCAGTGTGTGTGTGTGTGTGTGTGTGTGTGTGTGTAGGAAGGTGAGAAGGGAGGGGGCCATTGGTGAGATAGGAGTGTATGTGTGCAGGGGGAGACATTGGTGAGATGAGAACCAGCTGGTCATGGGATAAATGTAAAAATCTTATGGATTAAAACAACACTTTTAAAAATTTACTCATGGTTTGCAAATCCAGTTTTCCGTAGGGCTTATACTGAATTACAGGTGCTCAGTTTTTTTTTTTTTTTTTTTTTTCCCCACTCTCATTTAAATTCTCTTTGGATAAAGTGGAAATGGCAGCTTGGTGTTAAACTGTTACCTGCTCTTTAACGTTGGCGTCTCTGCGGATACTTTCAACATCAGTTATATTGGAAAATATAAACAAAAACTCCCGAGAGTCTGGAATTTATAGGTTAAGTTTTTCTTTTTTGGTTTCTTTCTTTTTTTTTTTGAGGACCACATGGTTAATTAAAAATAATGTATGTGAACTCTATTATTGTGTTGTAAACATTTGTATTGGAGAATGAATCCCCTTCAAAGAAGTGGTTGAAAGTGTATGATCAGCAGGAAGTGTGTCTTTGGTCAGAGATTGATTTAAAAACAAAAACAAAGCCTCCACAGATGTCTGTCATATACCATACTAATATAGAGCTCTGGAGGAATGATTCAGGGGTTTTATTGCTTAATTTTTGCTTGTCTTCTTTGGCCCAGAACTGTTGAAGATATACTCCCAAAGTCTTTAGGGGTTTATAATGTAGTTTAAGAGACTGACCCTTGAGCGAGTTAGATGCCTATTAATACCACATATTACCAGCTCTCCCTGTTGGATGGTCCTCCACTGGCGATTTCAATCAAATGATGAGTGATGCATTCCCTTTGTATAATTTTTTGGTCATTCCTTAAATGATACTATTGGACATGGCATTTACATTTTATTAAGTACTGTAGGTATGTACAGATTTAAAGTATAGGGGAGGATGTGTGACAGCTTATATGTAAATATGCCATTCTATGTAAAGGACTTGAATATCCAAAGCCAGTGGGGTTGGGGGTTTGGGAGAGGGTGGAAGGGTTTCCTAGAGCTAATTCCTATTGGATACCGACAAACAAACCTAGCATAGTCAATTTTTACTCTGTAGTGGATTGTGGGTAGGAAGGTTATGCTTGTTTTCAGGGATTCATGGCTGCTGGGAGAAGCAAAACCTAAAAGACCAAAAGCTCTACTTTTGTTGCCTGTGTAGGATATTATGGGAAAGTGTTGTAGGGAGAGAAATTGGGGGATGGAAAAGTGATTAGATTGCAATTGTGGCCAACTAATAAGAAACAGGTCTGTCGACTTTGAAAGATGAATGCTACTATAATTCTAGATTATAATTGTCAGATAAAGAGAAAAGTACATAAATTAATACAACGGAGAAGTGAAGGAGATTAGCACTTGTCTTAAATTTTATAATTATTCTATCTTAAAGAGTGCCAAAGTTGGTCTGTTACTAATTCCTTATTCAATTTTGGTGTTGGGAATTAACTGCAGGGTCTTGGGCATGCTAAGAATACATTTTACCGTGGAATTATACTACGAAGTATAGTTTACACTTTTATCTCCTGGGTTGTCCCCTGTTGTCCCCTGTTGTGGGATTCTGGATTGCTGCTGTGCTTTCCCAGGATGATACTCCTTAGGTGATTTGTTGCAGCACAGTGATAAGCAGAATCTGTGCTGGTTGGTTTGTGCTGAGCCAGCAGTGTACATTTGGCTGGTCCTTCTGGTGATGATGGAAAGACTGACCAGCAGGGGTCTTGATGCTGTCTGTGAGCCTGTAAGACAAGAAAGTTTAATTGGCAGGATCGCTGAGCAAATGCTCTATTAAGCTTTTCATGCTATTGTGCCTTAGTTTCTAGCTCCAATTAACTAACTCAACACTCGTTTTATTGTATCAAAATGTAACTGCCTTGTTTTTGTTTTTCGAGACAGGGTTTCTCTCTGTACCCCTGGTTGTCTTAGAACTCACTCTGTAGACCAGGCTGGCCTCAAACTCACAGCGATATCCACCTGCCTCTGCCTCCTGAGTGCTGGGATTAAAGATGTGTGCTACCATGCCTGGCTTTTTTTAAAAATTAACTTGGAACTTAGTCATTTCAAAAGAATTTAATGAATCATTTTAGTGTTTTAAATAAGTTTGTTTTCCTAAAGTAAATCTGAAAAATCAACTTGTCCAAATTTACAATTTTCTGTTACATAAAATAAAGTTACTGTGTCTTTTATATGGAATTCATATAGATAAGTAGAAAATCCTTCCCCCTGAACCCCCAAGACAGGTTTCTCTGTGTGGTTTTGCTGTTCTAGAACTCATTCTGTAGACCAGCCTGGCCTCAAACTCAGATATCTGCCTGCCTCTGCCTCCACCTCCGGAGTGCTTGGATTACAGGCATGAGCCATGGCGCCTAGCAAAAGTCTCAATTTTTAAAAATATATGTACATTTATTTATACATACACATATATATACACACATATATAAAGGGAGGAATCATTCTTCAGGAGATTTATTTGGAACAAAAATTAAAGCATTTACCCCACACCTTTATTACCACTACTCAGTAGGCAAGGACAGGCCGATCTCTGGTTTTAGGCCACCCTGGTCTAGATAGGGAGTTCCAGGACAGCCTGAACTATGTAGTGAGACACTCTGTCTCAGAAACCAAAAACGTGAGAAGGACTTAAAATGGATGTGGAAGGGCATCACTGAGCAGAAATTTGAGTGCCAGTAGTTACATCCTTCCCAACTTTGTGTTTTGCCTCCACTGAGAGGAATGAACTGAGAGTAGGTGAACATTGGGCTGAGTTAGGGAGAGAAAATTCCCAGAGATGAGGTTTCTCATCCCCTGAGAAAGTAGTCCTAATTTTCAGGAGAGACATTTTGGTGAGTGGGTTTTCGGTGACATCAATATCTTTGACAAGATTGTAAAAGTAGATTAAGCTGTACCCTGGGCTCGTTGCTTTTCTTCAAATGTCTTCATTTGTGTGTCCTGTGCTTTCTTGAGGTACTTCAGTAGCCTTGTAATTATTGTTAGTCCAGGGTCTTCAGTTCCGTCTTGTGTTGCCTTTTCTTGAAGCATTGGCTGCTACAAAGCTGTCCCTTGACCCAATCAACAGAAGCCTTTCTGTTTACCTTTTATTTTTACTGTGTAGTTTTCTTTTAGCCAGAGTCTTTTCTCCACTAGTTGTGCAGTTATAAGTAGAATTGCTGTACTTATCTGTAGAATATGTAGTGTAAATAGTTTTGCACATGGGCTGGTTTTGTTTATATAGTATGTGGTGAGTGTGAGGGCAGTCCTCTCACAAATGGATAAACAGTAGCCTGTTCTTAGACGTCATAATTAAACTTTTATGGAACTCCTTTGTAGTTTGGAGTCATAAAACAGTAAGAATCATGCAATCTGTTTTGAAATACTTAATTTTTTCTTCTGTGTTTTCCAGACAGGTTTCCCTGTGTAGCCTTGGCTATCCTGGCTTTAGTCTGTAGACCAGGCTGGCCTCGAATTCACAGCTATCTACCTGCCTCTGTCTCCTGAGTGCTGGGATTACAGGTGTACACCATTACTGCCCAGCACAAGGAAAAGAAAATTAAAAAAATTTTTTTTATTAGTTTTTTGAGAGACAGGGTTTCTCTGTGTAGCCTTGGCTGTCCTGGACTCACTTTGTAGACCAGGCTGGTCTCGAACTCACACGATCCACCTGCCTCTGTCTCCCGAGTGCTGGGATTAAAGGCGTGCACTACCACCGCCCGGCTAAGGAAAAAGTTTTAATTTTAATTTTTTTGCAGGTAGTATGCATTGATACAGAAACACAGGGTATCAGGAAAGTTTTGTTTTGTGTCATTTACAGCTTGATTATTTCAAATTTTGGTTTCTCAAGTCAAATTTACTGAGGTTTATACAACTGCAGTACAAATGACCCTTTGGGGTGTAAAAGTGATGGGGGGAGGGATGGTGTAGTGGTGAAGAGCACCTGCTGCTCTGGCAGAGGACCCAGGTTGGAGTCCCAGCACCCACATCGTGTCTCACAACCATCTCTTAACTCCAGCTCTAGGGAGTTTAGTGCTCTCTTCTGGTCTCCGTAGGCAACAGGAGACCATGTGGCACGCATACATACATACATGCAGGCAAAATATTCCACTTAAAATATAAAATAATAGTTCAGTCAGGGATGCATAGGCTGGCAGATCTCTGTGAGTTCTAGGCCAGTCTGGTCTACGGAGTGAATCCAGGACAGGCAAGCTACATAGAGAAACCCTCTCTTGAAAAAAAACCAACCTCCCTCCTCCTCCCCCCTAAAAGAAGAAAAAAAGTTTTGATAAACTGTTACAGAGTCAGGCCCTGGGGATGTAGCTCAGTGGAAATGTGCCTATCTATATGAGCATGAGTCTGGCTTCAAGTCCTAGCACAGCAAAGGAAAACCTTTCACACTCATACTACTTCCATAATGTAAGCTTTTGTTTTGTTTTGTTTTTTGAAACAGGGTTTCTCTGTGTAGCCTTGGCTGTCCTAGACTCACTTTGTAGACCAGGCTGGCCTCGAACTCTCAGAGATCCTCCTGCCTCTGCCTCCCGAGTGCTGGGATTAAAGGCGTGCGCCACTATGTCCAGCTATAATATAAGCGTTTCTTTTTACATTTTGTATTCAGTCCTTCTCTTTATTCCCAACCTTTGACAAACACCGTGTTTTTTCTCCCTATAGTTTTTGCCTTTATCACAGTGTCCTTTCATTTATTTATTTTTGATTTATTAAAAAAAAAAAAGTGGGCTAGAGAGATGGCTCAAAGCGTTGGCTGCTCTTCCAGAGGTCATAAGTTCAATTCCCAGCAACCATATGGTGACTCAGAACCATCTATAATGAGATCTCATGCCCTCTTCTAGCATGCAGGAACACATGTAGACAGAATATTGTATTCATAATAAGTAAATAAATATTTTAAAAAGGTATATTTAGTGTATGAGTGCCCTATCTGCATGTACACTTGCATGGGAGAAGAGGGCATCAGATCCCAGTATATATGATTGTGAGCCACCATGTGGTTGCTGGGAATTGAACTCAGGACCTCTGGAAGAGAAGACTGCTCTTAGCTATTGAGCCAGCACCCCCACCCTCATGCTTTCTAAATAGACCTATTGATTATATAGTCTTTCGCATGTTTGTTTGACTTCTCCATTTAACATACTCATTTTTGAATATCAATGCTGTGTATTTCATTCTGTTTTGCTGACAAGTATATAGAAGAATTAGAGTTTATTTGACTCGTCTGTTATTGTATATCTCGGTTGTTTCTAGTGTTAGCCACTGATCAAGACAGCTATAATCATTTGCCTCCAGGTGCCTTTTTGAAAAAAGATTTATTTATTTATTTTGTATATAGTGTGCTGCCTGCACACCAGAAGAGGGCACCAGATCTCATTATAGATGGTTGTGAACCACCATGTGGTTGCTGGGAATTGAACTCAGGACCTCTGGAAGAACAGCCAGTGCTCCTAACCTCTGAGCCACCTCGCTCTAGCCCCTCCAAGGTGCCTTTTGAGTAAAGTGAAGTGAATGGCTTCTGCCATCATCCCACTCTGGGGAAGGCAAATGTATCTATGTGGTATGCAGTTTGACTGCTGCAGATCTGAGTCTTAGCACAACAGTTGTGTTGCCTTTATACTGTGAGATAAGAGGTCTGTGGGAAGCTACCACAGAGCCTTTTCTGTTCATTTCCTGGTCAACAAGGAAGCTGTCAGTTTGTGTCCTTCTGGGTTGTGATGGAACAAGGCTTCCTGCTAGTACTCCTTTTAAGCACAGCCGTGGCTGTGAAACTTCAGCTGCAGAATGGCACTGATTCCTCACAAGTGTCATATCATCCATGCTGTAGTTGCACGGCACCTTTTCCCTTGGCATCATACAAGATCTGAATCTTTTGTTACTTTTTTTATAAATAGTGGACCTTCTGAGTAGGTCAAGGTTTTTTCCTTTTGCTTTAAAAAAATATTGGGTTTATTGAACCACAGGGTAAACTACCTGTTTAACTTGACAGAAATCACCACATGCTTTTCTGTGGTGCTATTTTGTGTTCCTAACAGCAAAGGCTCAGTTATTCTGCATCCTTGTCAACATTTGGGTTTGTCAGGTGTTGTGCTTTGTACAGCTGTTAAAAACATTCATGACAACCCCCGAGCTAATTCATACTCAGACATGAAAAGCTGAAATTCTTTTTGTTGTTGTTGTTTTTTCTTTTCTTTTCTTTTCTTTCTTTCTTTCTTTCTTTCTTTCTTTCTTTCTTTCTTTTTTTTTTTTCTCCTATAAATGTTGTTGTTTTTTCAAGACAGAGTTTCTCTGTAGCCTTGGCTGTCCTGGACTTTGTAGACCAGTCTGGCCTTGACTTCACAGTGATCCACCTGCCCCTGCCTCCTGAGTGCTGGGACTACAGGCATGCACCACCATCCCTGGCCTGAAATTCTTTTTATTATTAGAATCAAGAGTTCCCTGACTAATGGTTCTTAATTTAATTTTATTTTTATGGGTGTTCCGCACGTATGCATGTCTGTGGACTGCATGTGTGCTGGTGCTCATGGAGGACAGTAAAAGGCCATCAGATGCCCTGGAACTGGAGTTACAGATGGTTGTAAGCCACTTCTAGGAACTGAACCCTGGTCCTCTGCAAGAACAGCCAGTGCTTTTAAGCACTGAGCCATCTCTGCAGTCCCTTATAGTTTTCTTAAACATAACACAATTTATGAAAAATACTAGAAGTCCTAGTCAGACCACTTAGGGAAGAAAAAAAGATATCCACACTGGAAAAGTAGTTGTTTTTGTTTACAGATAACTGATCTCTTATTTTCTAATTTATTATTATTACTATTTTTGGTGACAGTGCAGACAGGAAAGCATGATTGTATACACAGAAAACCATAAAGACACAATCAAAACAAAGTTAAAAATAACAAGGTCAAAGCCGGGCGTGGTGATACACACCTGTAATCCCAGCACTCAGAAAGCAGAGGCAGGCGGATTGTGAGTTTGAGGCCAGGCTGGTCTACAAAGCGAGTCCAGGACAGCCAAGGCTACTCAGAGAAACCCTGTCTTGAAAAACAAACAAACAAAAAGCTTAGGAATAAATTAGTAATTACCAAGGAGGTAAAATATCTATATACTAAAAACTATAAGGCATTTATGAATGTAAGATACAATGAGTGGAAGAATTTGTGATTATGGGTTGTAGAATGAATAGTGTCCATACTACCCAAAGCTGTCTGTGAATGTAGTGTAATCACTGTCATTAAGAGTTCCAATACAAGTTTTTTTTTTTTTTTACAAAAATTAGAAAATCCTAATTTATATGGAACCTCAGAGACTGGATACTCATCACCATCTTGAGGTCAACAAAATTGGAGACATAATACTCTGTTATCTCAAAGTATATTACAAAGCTATTGTAACCAAAATGGCATGGGACCTGCATAAAATAGTCCTATCGCAATAGAACAGAATAGCAAGCTCAGAAATATGTAGTCGACTGCTCTTTCTCTTTGCTATATAGTAAGACTACACAACAGGGAAAAGATAGTCTTCAATTTGTAGGGAAAACTATGTTCACATGTCAAGTAATGAGATGGGACTCTGTATTCTAAACACAAAAATTAACTTCAGGGCCTAGTGCATAAGGTGCTTGCTGTGCAAGTCTGGTAATCTGAATTTGAGTCTTGGGACTTGCATAAATGTGGTGGGAGAGAGCTGACTGCATTGTTTTCCTTTGACTTCTACACATGTACAGTGGCATGCATACCCATGTCTCTCATACACAGACACACACACACACACACACACACACACACACACACACACACACACATAAAAAATTGAAAAAAATTAACTTGAAGTAGGTTAAAGACTTAATCAAATATAAGATCTGAAATTTTAATCCGACAGAAGACGTTGGGGAAAGCTCTTCCACCCGGGTATTGGCAATAACTTTTTATTTCAACAGAGCACCAAAGTACAGGCCACAGAAGCAACTATAAATAAGAACAATGCATCAAACTAAAAATATAAATAACTCATGAAACACAATAGCGTAGACCCTAAACCAAATTTTAAAAATGAGTATAGAATGGAGAGATGACTCAGTGGTTAAGAGCACTGGCTGCTCCTCCAGCGGTCCTCAGTTCAATTCCTGGCACCCACGTGACAGCTCACAACTGTCTGAAACTCCAGTTCCAGAGGATCCCACACCCTATCCCAGATACAGGTGCAGGCAAAACAATGCAAATAAAGCAAACTATAAAAAATTGGGTATCCCAGCTTTTGGGAGACAGGCAGGTGTATCTCTTGAGTTCAGGGCTACATACAGAAACCCTGTGTCAAAACAAAAGTGGGTATAGGACATTATCTTCCTATGATGAAGGTAATATTCTGACTGACTAAAGCAACTTAAGAGAGAAAGGGTTTATTCTGGTTCACTGTTCAGGGGTTTGTCATGATGGGGAAATCCAAATGTCAGGAGCTTGAAGCAGCTGGCCATGCTGCTTCCACTCACGCAGTGCACGGTGATTAACACGTGCACTGTGCTGCCCACACGACTTTCTTCGTTTTGCACCGCTGTCCAGGATTCCCTGCCCAGGGAATATTGTGCCCACAGTTAAGGTGTACATTCTCACAAAATCAATGTAATCACCCTCACAGAATCTCCCAGAAGTCTTACTCCAGGTGATTTTTTTTTTTTTAGATTCTGTCAAGGTGATAGTTAATGTTAACTATAATAGACTTGAAAAGACAACGCCAAAGAAGACAGGCAAATGAGCAACAGGTATGTGGAGGGCATCCCACAGGTAATTGTTGGGAAACATAAACCAAAGGTACAGTGAGGCTTCCTTCACCTATTAGGATGGTGTTGTAAAGAGGGTAGTGCCAGCAAGATGTGGAGAAAAGGGAATTCTTGGTGGTGATGTGAGTTGTTAAAGCCATTATAGAAAGTGACATGGAAGGTTTTTGGTTTTGGTGTTTTTTTTTGTCAGAAAATGAAAAGTAGGACAACACTGTGATCTAGCAGTCCCACTTTTGGATATATATTCTACCTTTGGATCTTCATCTCATAAAGGAAACTGTTGCAAAGAGGCACATGTTCTCACATGTCCATTTTAGTTTTATTTTCAATGGCCTAGTAGATGTGGAAACAAGTATTGAACAAACGAACGGATAAAAATGTGGCGCAGGTCCATAGACACAAAGAAATGTCACTCAGTAAAACCTGCTAGCTGGGCAGTACGGATGAACCTTGAACATTAAACAAACAAAAGGAAAAGTATTGTCTTTTTTTCTTTTTCTTTTTCTTTTCCTTTTTTTTTTTTTTTTTTTGGTTTTGTTTTTTGTTTTGTTTTGTTTTGGTTTTTTTGAGATGGTTTCTCTGTGTAGCCCTGGCTGTCCTGGAACTTGCTCTGTCGACCAGTCTGGCCTCGAACTCAAGAGATCAGTTTGCCTCTGCCTCCCTAGTGCTGGGATTAAAGGCTACCATTGCCTGGCAAATGCTGTGATTTTACAATCTGAAAAATGCAAATTTAGAAGCAGAGAGAAATGGTAGTTGCTGTTGGTGGTGTTGGATCAGAGGACATAAATGGGAAGTACTGCATTGTGAGTGTAGGGCTGTGCTTAATGATGCACAGTATAGCTCTTAAGTGCCTTCCCCAAAGGTAGCCTGTGTGACATGATGGATGTGTGACTTAGCTTATAGTAGTCATTTATTGTCTGTCGATCAAATGATGTTGGTGTAACTGTGTGGGACCCTATCTGTCTATGCAAGGTGAGTGCTCAGCTGCTGAACAGTGCTGCAGTGCAGTGTTGATGTATTCGAAACTATGTACTTTTAAAGTACATACAACTTTTAATTGTTAATTATAGATCAGTGAAGCTGAAGATGGTATTTTAAAAGACACAAAAATGCCCGCAAGCCACAAATGGTATGGCTTCTAGCCTTGGCCCCATCTTGTTACACTTTTCTACTCCTCTGTTCAGTATGCCAGCTACTTTGCTGGTTATTCATGCGTACGCATGCCAGAAGTCAGCTTCTAGCGCCATTCCTGTGGGACTGCTTACCTTGTTGTCTGAGTCAGTTTCTTTTTGGTCTTGTCTTACCTATTAGGATAGGGTGGGTGCTCAGCACACTCACCTGTTTTCACCCTCAAGCGCTGGGTTTAGAAGCCTGTGCCTAGCATGTTGTGGGCTCCAGCTCAGGTGCTCATACTTGTGTGGCAGATACTTTACTGATGCAGTCATTCATTGCCCTTGGCTTCCTTTTTTCTTTTCTTTCTTTCTTTCTTTCTTTCTTTCTTTCTTTCTTTCTTTCTTTTCTTTCTTTCTCTTTTTCTTTCTCTTTCTTTCTCTCTTTCTTTCTTTCTTTCTTTCTTTCTTTCTTTCTTTCTTTCTTTCTTTCTTTCTTTCTCTTTTTCTTTCTTTCTTTCCTCCCAAACCAGGTGGATGTACTTTGTGCCTCAAGGCCTTTGGCTTTGTGCTTGTTGTGGTCTCTGGAGAGTTCCATGACTGGCTCATTTGCCACTTCCTTCCTTCCTCTCTCCCCTTTGCCTGTACTTTTCTCTCCACATTTTTTTTTTCTGCGCATTACCACACTAAAGAGAACGCTTATTTTTCTGCTTTCCTTCCTGTCAGTGAGGGCAGGGATGGATGGATTTACTTGTTAGTATCTTGTTTATTTCCAGCACAAATTTAAGAATTGGTTAGATCAGCAAATTAAGTCTTTCCTAACAAACAGTGGAAAAATTCTTAGAGGAGTGAAATAAATTAGTTTTTACAAATTTGAATAGTGTATATAGATTTATGCTAAGGAAAAAAAGAAAGTTGGTAAATATATTTTCCCAAGTATTCAACACAGATATGGTCCACGGAATGGAGAATAGTGTTCATACATGGTTGGTGTTTTAGAGTTAGTGCAGTTCATTTATGTTAGTTGGTGCAAGGCTTGTGCATTAGTGGATGCTTATCAAATCTTGAGTTACCTACAGCTCCCAGGATGTAGCAAAAGAGAGTCTTCTCTTTTATAAAATTAGGGACGTGACCCTGCTGGTCTGAAGTTCTGTGGAGAGGAATGGTATTGTTTTGCTTGTTCTTTATGTGTCTATGTACTTTTTGTTTTTTAAAAATGATCTTGCTGCATTTTTGTAGTCTTTTCATTTAAAAAATCTCATTAAGTGGCTTCCTCTGCTGAGAGTTGAGTGGTGACTAAGTCATGGGCCCAGAGCTGAGCTCTGTTACTGTTTTGATTTCTGGTGAACAGCCTTTGTTATAACATTTGAAATAATGAGGTTGAGCTAAAAATAATACCAATTGTGTTTGTTTTTCTTACTGTTACTCCTCTTCATTTACTTATTTATTGATGACTTTAAATAGGGGCAAGAAAAAACACTGTTAGGAACATGAAGAGTCTGCAGAAATCATGCTGAATAGGGGCAGCCAGCAAAGGGTACCAGCCATTTCCAGCATGTGGTACTACAGGGCTCCTGCCTGGAGATGGTGCTGATTCCTCTTCAGAAACTCTGTCCCTACTCTAGCAGAGTGGACTAGTTTCATTTAAAAAATTTCAGTTCCTTAGCTTAAGATATAGAAAAATAATGTAAGTACACAGCCAACTACTTTTGCTTGAAAGGAAGTTGGAAGTCACTGACAGTAAATGTCTTTAGTTATTTTTAAATTCCGTGGTAATGGGGTCATGTTTCTAGGTTTACATGTACAGTTGTAATGTTTTAATTGGTATGATTATGAACTTTATGCATAAATAATATCTATACACAAATTTAATATCACCCAGACCAATAGAATATGAATAATTATTAAAGGGTTAATAGTCTGCCTTAGGTGATAGGGTAACATCATGTAACATGTACAACAGTGGTCAGGAGGATTGCTGCAGAGTTACTGGTCTTCAGTCCACGTTGAGCATGTTGAAAGGCCGAATAACTTGTGCTCTGATGTTAGGGAAGGGGGCAGCACTGCTAGGACTGTAGCTGTCCTCTGATGTTAGGGAAGGGGGCAGCACTGCTAGGACTGTAGCTGTCCTCTGATGTTAGGGAAGGGGGCAGCACTGCTAGGACTGTAGCTGTCCTCTGATGTTAGGGAAGGGGGCAGCACTGCTAGGACTGTAGTTGTGCTCTGATGTTAGGGAAGGGGGCAGCACTGCTAGGACTGTAGTTGTGCTCTGATGTTAGGGAAGGGGGCAGCACTGTTAGGACAGCAGCTGTGCTCTGATGTTAGGGCAGGGGGCAGCACTGCTAGGACTGTAGCTGTCCTCTGATGTTAGGGAAGGGGCAGCACTGCTAGGACTGTAGTTGTGCTCTGATGTTAGGGAAGGGGCAGCACTGCTAGGACTGTAGTTGTGCTCGATGTTAGGGAAGGGGGCAGCACTGCTAGGACTGTAGCTGTCCTCTGATGTTAGGGAAGGGGCAGCACTGCTAGGACTGTAGCTGTCCTCTGATGTTAGGGAAGGGGCAGCACTGCTACGACTGTAGCTGTCCTCTGATGTTAGGGAAGGGGGCAGCACTGGTGGGACAGTGTGTCGGAACTCTTGGATAAGACAGGAAAAAGGAAGCAGGCAAATCCTTAAACTTGGCTTGTCCACAGTTAGGGTGAGCCTTGCCATTTCATAGAACCAAGTGAAGGAAATCCCTCACAGATGTGCCCAGAAGCCTGTCTCATACGTCATTCTAGATATTGTTAAGTGCCTGGCAGTGTTAATGTTATAACCTATGTGACAGGCCTTAAGCTGCTGTTCTGTTTTGTTTGGTTTGGTTTTTCGAGACAGGGTTTCTCTGTGTTGCCCTGACTATCCTGGACTTGTTTTGTAGACCAGGCTGGCCTCGAACTCACAGTAATCCACCAGCCCCTCCCTCCCGAGTGCTGGGATTAAAGGCGTGCGCCACCACCTCCTGGCTTTGCACCATTCTTAAAAACATTGGAAATAATAAAAAATAGATATCCAAAGTTATTCATTACCATTCATTACCGTGCCCTTTTGTAGAGTTCTTTCCTTCCTTTCCTGCTGGCTTTACATGGGTCTTGGAGCCTGAACTGAGCTCTCTCGCCTCAGGTGACAAGTGCTTTTATATTCACTGCATCCTGCCTTTTTTTTTTTAAAGTCCTGTCTGTGTCCTCCCCATCCCAGACCCCTCCACCCCTCTGCCCCTGGTGAGATCAAATTCTAGGCCTCATGTAAGCTTAGCAAATGCTGCTACTGAGCCACACCCCTAGTCCACAGTTCTGCATGTGGTGGTGCCCCAACCATAGAATTACTTCTTCACTACTTTATAACTAATTTTGCTACTGGTATGAATTGTAATATAAATATCTGATACTCAGAATATCTGATATGCAACTTCTGTGAAAGGGTCATTTGACCCCCAAAGAGGTCACATCTCACAGGTTGAGAACCACCACTGCTGTATGTATGTATGTATGTATGTATGTATGTATGTGTGCATGTATATATGTATGTATATATGTATGTATATTTTTGTTATTGTTGTTGTTCTGTTTAAGCTGGGTTTTTGGGTTGCCCAGCCTTGTCTTAAAGGTCCTCTCACTTCAACCTCCTAAGTAGTTAACACTACAGCATGTGCTACCATGCCAGGAAAGAATGTTTTTAGTAGACTAAAAGCTCTCTGATTAATTTACATTGGTTTAATGTTATTTGATGTTACTTATTCATATGCTGCTGTAGAAAGTAAATAAGGTCCTTTTTGACTACAACTGTCAATTCTGTTCTCTTTTCCTGCTGTGATAACTGTTGTCATTTTTGCTAATTTGCTAAAACCCTGTCTCACTGACTTCTAATGAGTTTAATTATTTTTATCTTCATGATACAAAGCATTATTATGTAGACTTAATTAGTCTGGAACTAATTTTATTGGTTGAGCTGTCCTCAGACTCAGAGATCTGCCTGCCTTTGTCTCCTGAGTACTGGGACTAAAGACCTGTGCAATCACCAGCCATCTCACTGATTATTAGAGTTTTAGAAACTTTTAAAATACAGTTCTAAGCATCTGAAGGGTGGTAAACATCAGTGGGTTCTGATGTATGTGTGTATTTACAGAGTTGTTTGACCATTACCAAGTCTTACTTCAGAACACTTTCATCACTTCAGAAAAATGTTACACCCACTAAACATTTTATTTTATTCTTTTCCTGCAGTCTCCTGCGCCTACATTGTCTCTGTAGAGCTGCTTAGTCTATGTGTCCTTTTCCTAATTAGAGTTTCTATTGATGCAGTGGAACACCATGAGTGAAAAAAGCAGGTTGGGGAGGAAAGGGTTTATTCAACTTACACTTCCATAGACATTGCGATTTATCACCAAGGAAATCAGGACAGGAACTCAAAGCACAGCAGGATCCTGAAGGCAGGAGCTGAGGCAGAGGCCATGGAGGGGTGCTTCTTCTGCCTTAATCAGCCAGCTTTCTTATAGAACCCAGGACCAGCCCAGGGGTGGCATTGTCCACAATGGATGGGTCCCCCATTGGCCACTAATTGGAAAATGTCTTACAGCTCAGTCTTATAGAGGCAGTTCTCAGCTGAAGCTCCTTCTCTATGATGACTTGTGTCAAGTTGACACAAAAATTGGAGTTGAATTTTGTACAGGTGGGAGATACGGATCTAATTTAATTCTTTGACACCATTTTGGCCAGCACCATTTTCTAATGCTGTTGTCTCTTCTCTGGTGTGTATTTTTCATTTCTTTGTTTAAACAAACAACAATAGCAAAACAAACAAACAAAACAGGTGTCAGTAGGTATGTTGACTTATGTCTAGGTCTTTAATTCTATTCATTTGAGCAATTTGCTGTTTTTATGGCAATATCATATTGTTTTTATTACTATAGCCTGGTTGTAGTGTAGCTTAAAATTAATAATGGTGATTAGCAGTTCTTTTTTCCTTCAATTTTTAGCTATTTTGGGTTTTTGTGTGTGTGTTTCCATATGAAGTTTAAGATTATTTTTTCAGTTTTTGTGAAGAACTGTGTTGGAATTTTGATGCAGATTACATTGAATCTATAGGTTGATTTGGTAGATTGACCATTTTTACGATATTAACCCTGCTAACCATGAGCATGGGACAGACATCATTCTATCTTCTGATGACTTCTTCCTTCAGTGTCTTAAAAGTTTTTATTATGCCAGGTGTGGTGGCGCATGCCTTTACTCCTAGCATTTGGGAGGCAGAGGCAGGCCGATCACTGTGAGTTCGAGGCCAGCCTGGTCTACAAAGCGAGTCTAGGACAGTCAAGATAACATAGAGAAACCCTGTCTCAGGGGAAAAAAAAAGTTTTTACTA
This sequence comes from Acomys percivali, assembly GCA_907169655.1. Taxonomy (NCBI): domain Eukaryota; kingdom Metazoa; phylum Chordata; class Mammalia; order Rodentia; family Muridae; genus Acomys; species Acomys percivali. The sequence goes on along the minus strand of OU015743.1, from coordinate 45,493,998 downwards.
TACAAGTCCTTCTCTTGCTTTGTTAGTTACTCCACGCTTTTTAAAAAAGGCTGTTGTAGTAGTTAGGGTTCTCTAGAGTAGCAGAACTTATGAAGGGAATTTATTAGCTCGTGTACAGGCTATACTCCAACTCATCCAACAAGAATGTGCTGTGAGTCCAAAAATCCAGAAGTTGCTCAGTCCACAAGGCTGATGTCTCAGCTGGTCTTCAGTAGATGCTGGAATTTCTGAAGAAGTAGGCTTCAATGCCAGTGAAGGAATGGACTTGCTAGCAAAGCAAGAGCTTCCTTCTTCCATGGCTTATGTAGGCTTCCAGCAGAAGGTGTGGCCCAGATTAATGTCTTCCTGCCTTAAGATCTGAATCAAAGGTGTGTGTTTTCCTATCTCAAAGGTCTGTACTAGAAGTGGATTCACCCAAGCAAAAATAATCTTTCATAAGTGTACCCTTCATATCTGGAAGGTAGTTCATTCAGATATAGCCAAGTTGATAACAAAAAATAGCTATCACAGTTTCTGTGAAAATATTGTTTCCCTGATTTTTAAAAATCTGTCATTTGTATATTGGAAGGCTATCCTGCTACCTTACTGAATTATCTTCTTTTTAAAAAATTAAAGATAGATAAGTGTATGGCTTGTGTGTATATGTGTGTGTGTGTGTCTCTGTGTATGTATATGTGTACAAGTATACATGCCTGTGCACCTGAGTGTGGTGGCTGTGGAGGGTATTTGATCTTCTGGAGCTGGGGTTACAGGCACTTGTGAAATGCTTATTGTGGGTGCTAGGAACCAAAGTTGACTCCTTTGCAAGAGCATCAAGTGTCCTTAACCACTGAGCCATTTATCCTGTCCGCCCAGCTGTCTGTCTGTCCGTCTGTCCGTCCATCCATCCATCCATCCATCCATCCATCCATCCATCCATCCATCCATCCAATAGATGTATTGAGAATAAAGCCGGGTATGGTAGTGCACGCCTTTAATCCCAGCACTCGGGAGGTAAAGGCAGGTGGATTGCTGTGAGTTCAAGGCCAGCCTGGTCTACAAATCGAGTCTTGGACAGCCAAGGCCTGTCTCGAAAAACAAAACAAAACAAAACGTTAATGAGGGGTCACTTAGAGGAGAGCAGAGTGGCTCCTAGGCAGTTGCATCAGCTAAAACCCCACCCTTACCTGGATGATTACTCATGAAAGCTACATTCTCAGTAACTCCAGTGGAGGCGCCTTAAGAATTTTATACAGGTCAGGTTTCCTGGCACTTGGGTGGTTGGGCTTGGTGGCAAGTGCCTTACTTAAGTCTTAGTCTTTTTTTTTTTTTTTTAAAGATTTATTTATTTATTATGTATACAGTGCATGTCAGATCACATTATAGATGGTTGTGAGCCACCATGTGGTTGCCGAGAATTGAACTCAGGTCTTCTGAAAGAGCAGTCGGTGCTCTTAACTGCTGAGCCATCTCTCCAGCTCCAAAATCTTAGTCTTAAAGCCTTAAGGATCATGTGTGCAGAGGAGAATTCCCTCTTGTGTATGCCTGTTCTTTTTTTGTTTGTTTTGTTTTGTTTTTCGAGACAGGGTTTCTCTGTGTAACAGCTCTAGCTGTCCTGTAGACCAGGCTGGTCTTGAACTCACAGAGATCTTCCTGTCTCTGCCTCCCTCAAGTGCTGGGATTAAAGGCATGTGCCACCACCACCTGGCAGTGTATGCCTATTCTTGATTTTTTTTCCTCCTCCTTCTTCTTTCTTTCTTTCTTTTTTGATTTTTTTGAGACAGGGTTTCTCTGTGTAGCCTTGGCTGTCCTGGACTGGCTTTGTAGACCAGGCTGGCTTTACAGGGATCCGCCTGCCTCTGCCTCCCAATTGCTGGGATTAAAGGCATGCTCCACCATGCCCGGCTTTCTCCTTCTCCTCCTCCTCTTCCTCCTCCTCCTTCTTCCTTCTTTCTTCTTTCTTCTTTTCTTCTTTGGTTTTTCAAGACAGAGTTTCTCTTTGTAGCCTTGACTGTCCAGGATTTGCTTTGTAGACCAGGCTGGCCTTGAACTCACAGAAATCCACCTACTTGTGCCTCCCAAGTGCTGGGATTAAAGGCGTGTGCTATCACGCCTAGCTATTCTTGATTTCTAAATACTATTTTCCTATCCTCATGAGTCATCTACACCCTCAGTTTTCTATCAAGTCTGTAGTCCTATTTAGTAGAAGCAAAACAGGGAGGTAAATAACAGTAAGAAAAAGTGTTAGAAATACAGCAGTTAAGTGTCTTCAGAGGGTGTGCAGGGTTCTTATTTGTATTTTCTCTCTCTCCAGAAATACATCATATTGAGATGCAAGTTTAATCTTTCCCTTATTTTGTACACAGTCATTCAGATGGTGTTAAAGCTTCTGGAGATCCAGTTTTCTGTCTGTCTTTCCCCTCATTAGGTGATGGAAATAAGCCATGCGAATTCCTGCTGGGCTGAGCTGTGAGCTGCCTTCTGTTTAGCTGGGAGGATCAGTGAACACCCAGCCTGTGCCCAATTCCCCATTCTTAGGGTTAGGCTCTTTCTGACTGTGGAAGAGAGAGTGCCTCGTGAGAAGGACAGATTTTGGAAGGCTGAGTTAAATGCTTCAATTTTGTGGATGTCCTTTTTTAGGCTCTGAAAATACTGAT
>OU015743.1:45466638-45491096 GCA_907169655.1 Acomys percivali | reverse complement strand
TCTTTCTTTCTTTCTTTCTTTCTTTCTTTCTTTCTTTCTTTCTTTCTTTCTTTCTTTCTTTTTTCTTTCTTTTGAGGTGTTGAGACAGGGTCTCACTGTGTAGCCCTGGCTTCCTGAAACTTGCTCTGTAGACCAGACTGGCCTTGAATTCACAGAGATCTTCTTGCCTCTGCCTCCTGAGTTCTGGGACTAATGGTGTGTGTAGTACACCTCACGACTTTTAAAAAATTACCAATAACATTATTTTTGTTTGTATTGTGTGTGTGTATGTATGTATGTGTGGCGTATACATATATGTATTGTGTGTATGTCTGGTGTATTGTGTGTTTTGTGTATGTGTGGTGTATGCATATGTTTATGTGTCTGCTTTTCATATGTGTGATGTGTGTATGTCTGGTATGTTGTGTATATGTGTAGAATTTGTATTTGTGGTTTGTGTATACTTGTGTATGTGTGCCTTCTGAATGTGTGGTTACCTATGTGTGTGTTATGTGTATGTGTGTGGTACATGCCTGTGAGTTTGGAGATACTTCACTTGTGTGTGCACATATGAGTGCTGGTGGGAGGTGTTGGGTGTCTTCCTCTCAGTGAGACATAGGCTCACCTTATTGACTGGCAGTGAGCTCTTGGGATAGGAAGCCTTTTATTAAAATGCCCACAGTGTCCAAAACAATCTACAGGTTCAATGCAACTCCTATAAAATACCAATGGCATCTTTCACAGAGCTAGCATACTCTTATAGGGTATCCAAAACAAACAATAAACAAAGAAACCAGTCAGAGGATAATGTAGGCTGGCGGATTGTCATCATCTGTAGTGCTATTTTGAAGTACAGTTCTTCTTCTCTCTCTGGTTTTTTTTTTTTTTTTTTTTTTGCCTTTGTTTTTTCATTTTGTTTTTCAAGACAGGGTTTCTCTGTGTGGCTCTTGTCCTGGAACTCCCTCTTTAGACCAGGCTGGCCTTGAATTCAGATATTCCTCTGCCTCTGCCTCCTGAGTGCTGGATTAAAGGTGTGCGTCACCGTTGCCTGGCTTCAAGTACAATGCTTCTATACCTAAATTTTTGTAGATTTTAGTTTTTAAAGTCATGAATTGTATCTTAGGATTTTTTATTGCTGAGAAGAGACACCATGATCATAGTATCTTATTAAGGAAAACACTTAACTGGGGCTGGCTTACAGTTCAGAGGGTTAGTCCATTATTGTCATGGTGGGAAACATGACAGTGCACAGGCAGACATGGCGCTGGAGAGGTAACTGAGAGTTCCGTATGGGAATCCATAGGCAGCAGGAAGAGAGGGTGAGGCACTGGGCCTGGCTTGAACATCTGACACCTCGATGCTCACCCTCAGTGACACACTTCCTCCAATAAGGCCACGCCTACTCAACAAGGCCACTTCTAATAGTGCCACTCCCTTTGAGTCAGTGGGGGCTATTTTCACTCAAACCACCACAAAGGGATTTTATCAAATGCTTGTTTTATATTGGTTCAGATGATCACATAGTTTTCTTAGCCTTCATTCTATTAATTTGATATATTTTATTTACCAATTGTCATGCTGACCTATTGCATCTGTGCAGTAAGTCTCACATGATCATGCTCTTGTATTTGACTTAGTATTTTGGTTTTTTCTTTTTTCTTTTCTTTCTTTCTTTTTTGGTTTTTTTCTGAGACAGGGTTTCTCTGTGTAGCCTTGGCTGTCCTATACTTGCTTTGTAGACCAGGCTGGCCTCGAACTGCCTCTGCCTCCCAAGTGCTGGGATTAAAGGCATGCACCACCACGCCCGGCTTTGACTAAGTATTTGTTGAGAAGTTTTGCATCTATATGTTCATAGGGTTATTAGCCTGTAGTTTTTTTTGTGTTGTGTCTTTATCTGGTATTGGTACCAGGCTCGTGATGGCCCTAGTAGAATGACTTTGCAGGAGGTGATTTGCTTTTCGTGCTTTGGAACTGTTTGAAGAGAGTTGACATTGGCTTTGTAGTTCTTTGGACAGTAGATCTGGTGGTGTAGCCTAGGCCTGCTTTGAACTTGAAATCCTACTGCCTTAGCCTCCCAAGTACTAGGGTGATAGGTGTGTATACTGTGCATCGCTTGTCATTATTTTGTATTTGAAAGTTTGGTAAAATTCATCAGTGTAACCATCCAGTCCTTTCTTTTTTAAAAATAGAACCTGGTCATTGATTCAGTCTTACTGCTTGTTGTTGGCTGGTTGACGTTATGTGTATCTTTCTTATTCTGCTTTGGTAGGGGCTGGATGTACCCAGAAATCTGGTTCCAGGTTTTAAAATTCATTAGCATGTAGTTGTAGGAAGCATTTGTATTTCTGTGGTATCAGTTATAATGTGTCTTTTTCATCTCCGATTTTGTTTGAATCTTCTTTTTTTTTCCTTAACTTTTTTTTCACAGTAATATGGTGTTATTTGGTTATTTTGTTAATTACTTCTTCAAAATAACTTTTCTTCTTTTCTTCAGTCCTTGAAGAAATTTGTATCTATGCATTGTAGACTGTAGGAGAGACATGGTTGGAACTGCAGTAGACTTTGATAAACCCTGTCACTGCAGTGGCAGTTGTATACAGAGATTTTTGCTTTAGAAAGCAACTTTTTCATTTTCTGTTCACAATTTCTTGGAATGATTGGATCAGGGATGTATCCTCTGCTTTGTAATTGAGGAACGGTGACTATTGTAGTTTGTATTAATGCTGCCACTAACCTACAGGGTCTGATTCAGAAACTTGGATTATCCTTAGCAGAAGCTACAGAGTCTTTCTACAAAAGGTGTTTGGCAACATCAAATATATCACTGCTTTGCTTTGTAACCTGGAAAATAGTCATTTAGTTACATCTTGCTGCATGGTCTGTTTTTCAAATAGGGTTTCTGGGTTGTGGCAGTTATGAGACTGAGGTGTCGCTGACTGCTAAGATGCTAAGAAAGGGCCGACTTTGGCAAGTTCTGTTCCATAAGGTTGTCACTTAAATTACAGGAGTACAGAGTAGCCAGGCATTTCAGGGTTGTTGTTGTTGTTGTTGTTGTTTTTTTTTTTTTTTTTTGCATTTCAGTTTTATAACTTTATTATCAGCCATGTTATTTATTTTATTAGTACTTTGATTAGACACATATGTGAGAATGAAGGAATCAAGATTCAGGAGAGTAGACTAAGTATTGTACGTTTATATCAAAGCTGCCTAAGTAGTTAAATGGGGAAGATGTGTGTGTGCTGTCATTGTTCAAAGTGTACATGGCACTCAGGTTTTAAGTGATAGCTTTAGGATTTTATTTGTACTTACACAGAGATGTAGAGTATAGCTGGGTGCAGTGGCACATGCTGTTATACCAGCACTCAGGAGGCAGAGGCAGGTGGATCGCTGTGAGTTCGAGGCCAGCCTTCTCTACAAAGTGAGTCCAGGGCAGCCAAGGCTACACAGAGAGATCCTGTCTTGGAAAAAATCAAACCAAGCCAAAAAAACTAAAGATGTATAGTTAAATTGAAAATATCAGTGAATTCCTCGAATTATTTAGTTTTGGATTTGCATAATAATGTGGTTTTCAGAATATTTTTGACTTGGTGTATAGGTTCAATAACAGAATGGTTTAGATGACTAAGTTTGCTAGAAATGAATTATCTTTAAATTAATGGTCACTGTTTTCCCTCCCGTAGTCATCAGATAAACAGCGAGCCCTAGAAGAAACCAAAGCCTACACCACCCAATCCTTAGCAAGTGTTGCATATCTGATAAACACCTTGGCCAACAATGTCCTACAGATGCTGGATATCCAGGCATCCCAGTTACGGAGGATGGAATCTTCAATCAACCATATTTCACAAGTGAGACCATGTTATTTTCTGTTTGCCTATGAGCAACACACAGCCTATTGCTTGTCTTTGTTATGCAAGTTAATGTGCATGGACTATTTGGAAAATACAAACTTAATAGTGTGTTGTTTCATGATTCTTTTTGCGATGTTACTATCTTTATAGTTTGGTAGAAAGGTGAATTTTGATGAATTTTATTAAAACCTGGGTACCACAGTAACATAACTCCTAAAGTGAAAAATTATCTTTTAAAAAATCTATTGACAGATTTGTGTGTGTGTCTGTGTGTGTTTCTTTAGTGCTTTAAAAATAATGACTTGATATCTTGGTGGCTAATATAATTTTTTCTCCATATCAGTAAGCTTTTAAACCCCATTTTACTGGTTTCCTTAGTGTTCTGCTATTGTGAAGAGACACCATGAGCATGGCAACTCTTAAAAAGGGAAGCATTTAATTGGGGCTGGCTTACAGTCCAGAGGTTTAGTCCGTTATCACCATGGTGGGAAGTGTGGTGGCACTCAGTCAGACACTGTGCTGGAGGGTAGCTAAGAGCTCTGCATCTGGATCTGCAGGCAGCAGAGAAGCCTCTGGGCTGGCTTGAGCATTTGAAACCCCAAAGCCTATGCCCAGTGACACATTTCCTCCAACAAGGCCACACCTCCTAAACCTGTCAAGTAGCACTACTCTGTAATGGCCAACCATTCAAATATATGAGCCCATGGGGCCATTCCTGCGTAGACCACCACAGTGGTGTTGGAAATTGAACTTAGAGCCTTGTACATGCTAGGCAACCACTTTGTTACTGAGCTAAACTCAGCTTAGTTCAGGTTTTATGTTACTAGAATGGAACCTGCAAAATGGGAAAGTTTAGGAGATTAACAAACCTTGTAAACAGTATCTTTACATGAAACTTTAAGTGTTAAATAAGGGGACCAAGAAAGGGTAGTATCAGTTGATGAGGAAGTACAGGATGCCAATAAGGGACACGTGAGTAATTGTTTTTCAAGTTTTGACTCTGGTGGGTTTTTCTTTGAGGGGGAAGGGAAGAGTTGCGTAAGTACATAAAAATGTCATTGATAGTGCAAGTGTAAAATGCAAAGCAAACTCCATGGTTTTAGCATGGCTGTTCTAACTGTATAGAATACATTGAGGTGTGTACACTATAGCTAATATCACTGCATATTTTAATTTGTAGGCTTTTACAGTGAAATTTGAACTCATTTTATAAAATAAAAGCCATGATTGTGAAAACATAAAAAGGAAATGGAAAAACAAGCCTTTTACTTTTGCCCAAGGTTTTCACTCTTTTCCTTACAGTCTACAGTTTTTAAAATATAGCTGTGGCCATTATAGGTATAGAATTTGGGATTTTGCTCTTTTAGCATTGAAACTCATCTCATGTTGTTAGAATCTATACATAAATTCTCAATGGGTGCCTCTTGATATAGCTTTCAAAATCATTAAAACACATGTTGTCACCTGGGTGTGGGGGCGCATGCCTTTAATCCTAGCACTCGGGAGGCAGAGGCTGGTGGATCACTGTGAGTTCGAGGCTAGCCTGCTGTACAAAGTGAGTCCAGGACAGCCAAGGCTACACAGAGAGACCTTGTCTCAAACAAAAACAAAAACAAAACAAAACAAAAAAAACAAAAACCCAAACCAAACCCCACATGTTGTCATGTTGTTAGAATCTCTTTATATAAATTCTTGACGGCTACCTGTTGGTATAACTTTGACAATCATTCCTATATTGCCTGCACAGTGCAAACATTCCCTCAGCTGAGCCACCCCTCAGCCCTGCCCTGTTTGCATATTGCACGTTGACATTTAATAATAATGCTAGGTTTGAAAGCTATTCTGATGGAATAAGTGAGAAGTATGAGAGAAGTTGATAGAGGTTAGTAGGTCAGAATTGGCGGAGTTGTTAGAAATGCATTGAACTCTTGTGCTTCTAGAGGTCAGTGCCTTGGGAGGCAAAGACTAACTCTGCAGTAGACCCTGTGTTTGTCAGAGTGTACCTTAGTGTGTTGCATGGGCTGGAGAGATGGACTGATAGAGGAAATCAGTAAGAAGCAAGAGCAGACACAAAATTTCAAACTTTGTAGAATTTGCTTCAATAATTAAATTTTGTTTGTATATGAGCATGCACACAGGTCCCAGAGAAAGAGAGTGTGTATCTGTAAGCTTGAGGTTACAGTCACTCTCCACCTTATATATATATTTTTCAAGATTTATTTATGTATTATGTACATGACTATTCTGTCTTCATGAACACCAGAAGAGGGCGTCAGATCCCATTATAGATGGTTGTGAGTCACCATGTGGGTGCAGGGAATTGAACTCAGGACCTCCGGAAGAGCAGACAGTGCTCTTAATCACTGAGCCATCTCTCCAGCTCCCCGTACCTTGTTTTTTGTTTTGTTTTGTTTTGGAGACAAGATGTCTTAGTAAAGCTGTAGCTCATGAATTAGGCAGGTGAGCTAGCTCGCGAGCCCCAGGCAGCCTCTTGTTCCGCTTTCCTAGCTCTGAGGTTCCTGGTGTGGACTGCTGTGCTTGACTTGTACTGAGGACCTAGGAACCTGAACTCAAGTCCTCTTCTGTATGGCAAGCACTTAACCACTGAGCCATCAGGCAGCTCCTAAAGCTTCTCAGCTATCTTTTGTTTATTTGTTTGTTTTGTTTTTTGAGACAGGGTTTCTCTGTGTAACAGCCCTGGATGTCCTGGACTCACTTTTTAGACCAGGCTGGACTCGAACTCAGAGATCCGCCTGCATCTGCCTCCTGAGTGCTGGGATTAAAGGCGTGCCCACCACCACCTGGCTCAGCTATCTTTAAAACAACCAACTTAATATAAAAGATATTTGATGATCTCTAGACGGGGAGAATATTTTTATTATTTTGTGCCAAGGATTAAACCTAAGGTATCCTACATTCTGAGTCTGCACTGAGTTGTCTCCAGTCCATAACAGCCTCTTCTGTAATATAAAGAAAATGTTTTATGTTTAGAAAGCAAATACTTAGTAAATATTCTAAAATAGCAGTAGCAAACTTTATACAGGGCAGATGGTAAACATTTTGTTTAGGTTTTGTGGGCTATAGTCATCTCATTGTACTATTTTTAAACACATGTACCATTTTTTGTTTTTTTTGTTTTAAGGACAAGGTCTTACTGGGTAAGCTGCCCAGGACACATTCATGTGCATCCTTGTGTTTTGGACAACTTTTTAAAAATGTTAAAACCCATGTTAGTTTGCGAGCTGTATAAAATTACTTGGTGGTGCTCACTTTGGCAGCACATATACTAAAAATACTCGGTGGGGTAGAGAGATGGCTCAGAGGTTAAGAGTAATGACTGCTCTTCCAGAGGTCCTGAGTTCAAGTCCCAGCAACCACATGGTGGCTCATAACTATCTATAATGTGATCTGATGCCCTGCAGTTGTACATACAGGCAGAGCACTGTATACATAATAAATTTTTAAAAAACAAAGAAACAAACAAACTTGGCCAGGCACACGCTCTTAATCCCAGCACTTGGGAGGCAGAGGCAGTTGGATCACTGTGAGTTTGAGGCCAGCCTAGTCTACAAAGAGAGTTCCAGGTCAGCTAGGGCTACACAGAGGAAACCCTGTCTCAAAACACCAAAACCAAAAAGCAAACAAACAAAACAACCAAAAATACCTCTTTGCCATGTAACTATAGTTTACAGTTTGCCAGCATTTGGTTCTAAAATGCTTTCCCCTATTTGAGTTTAAATATCAGTTAAAACAGTAAAATTTACCCATTAAGTTTAATTTTCACATTCATTCATTCATTCATTCATTCATTCATTTATTGTGTGTGAGTGCAAGTGCACATGTTACGCTCAGAGGACAGCTTGTGGAAGCTGGTTTTATATACCACTCTGTGTTCTTGGGAGTTGAACTCAGGTTATCATTGTTGGTGGTATGAGCCCCTACCTGTTGAATCTCATCACTGGCCATCTATTAAGTTTTTAAATAATTGATTTATTTATGGAAGATGGATAATCTGAAACGTATTTGTAGTTTAGCAAATAAATGCTTAATGAAAACCTATTTTAAAAACACCAAATTTATTTAATCATCGGTAACTGATGAATTGCTACCTGAGGTAGTATCCCGTATGGCCAAACTCTAATCATCTGTGGTAATGTGAAACAATAATGTATGAATAAAGCAGAAGCGAAACATTTTATATAGTGCTTCCTGTCCAGTCACGTGCTTGGCTTAGTGAAGGAGATGTGGGACTGGGTCTCGGGCTTAAAGGGGCTCTGGGAGCCAGGATGGTTCCTTCAAAGCATTTTAGCACTGTGCGGCTGACATGCTGTGTGAGGAAGCCTGCAGCACACAAGACCAGCGTAGCAAAACAGTGAGGAAGGTGGGAAAACTAACTTTAACAAACTGAGAGAGAGTAGATATTTATGTTTTGAACAATTATTGTAGTCTTTGTGCTCTGCTTTTTAGTTAACAGGTTGTGTAGCAACAGGAGTGCTGTCTCAGCGCTGCTTTGACTAGTCCTGTTCACTGGCTGAGCAGGTACTTGCCACAGGGAAGGATGGTTACTGAGACCTTTTCTAAACGACTGTGTTTATTTTCAAATAATTGGTAACGTTAGAATTCTAGGATAAAGTTACTTATTTTGTTTTGTTTTGTTGAGACAGGGTTTCTCTGTGTAGCCCTGGCTGTCCTGGACTCATTTTGTAGACCAGGCTGGCCTTGAACTCAAAGAGATCCACCTACCTCTTGCCTGGGATTAAAGGACTGCACCACCATACCCAGCTGCTACTTTTTGTTTTTAAATACTAAAATTCTTTGCAAACATGGCAGTGGAACCTGAACTTCCAAAGATTCAGAGTCCTATTAAGAGGGCAGATGTGGCGATTACTGAAAGCTGGACACGTGATTTCAGGAAAGCATAGTAGCAATAGGTTATATTTAAAAGTACCTTACATAGACTTCACTAACCTCTAAACCATTTTAAATTTAAATTTTGTTTTATATGTGTGGATGTTTTGTCTGCATGTATGTCTGTCTGTATGCCCCATGCATACCTGGCTCTGGAAGAGGCCAGAGAGTGTATCCAGTCTCCTGTACTGGCGTTACAGTTTTGACCTACCACGTGGGTGCTGGGAATTAACCCCAGGCCCCCGGGAAGCAGCCAGTGCTCTTCTTTCCAGCCCCTAAAAACCTTTTAAGTTGATGCATGTTACAAGTTAGGTGATACATATGGGTTGGTGTTATTACATTATTTTGTCTGGGTTTTTTGGGGGGCTGGTGGTGGTGGTAGTATTTGTTGCATTTTAGGGCTTTTGTTTTGATTTTTTTGAGATAGGGTCTTATGGGTTTTTCTGACTTGGAACTTGCTTTGTAGACCCACCTGCTTCTGCACCAGTACGCTGGGCCCAGAGCTGGCTTTGGTCTCAGTAAATAGTAAAGTCTGGTCTCGAACTCTTGATCGCTTGTCTCCAACCTCCTAAGTGCTGGGATTATAGGCCTGTAGGTCATTGTGGAAGACCTCACAATCTTTTGGACCAATGTTCTTTTTATTCCTAAAATAGGTTTAGTGCTTGTCAATCAAGTTTTTATTCATGTACCAAATAAAAACACTACTTTTCTAAAATGAAAATTTGATTCTTGCCACAAGAATTCATGCAGTTCAATCTGAGGTGGCAAGAATACAACTTAATATTTTTGATTTTCTTAACTATATATTGCCTTTTGCTGTTGATTTGGTTAGTTGGTTTTTCAAGACAGGGTTTCTCTGTATAACAGCCCTGGCTATCCTGGAATTCCCTTTGTAGACTAGGCTGGGTTTGAACTCTTAGAGAGATGCCTTCCTCTGCCTCTGCCTCCATCTCCCAAGTGCTGGGACTAAAGGTGTGCACCACTACTCCCTGCTTAACCTTTCTTACTATAGAGATAAACAAGGCAGGAGAAAAAGGAGCTGATGCAGGCCATGGAGGGTGCTGCTTACTGCCTTGATCCTCATGGCTTGCTCAGCCTGCTTTCTTACATAACCCAGGACCACCAGCCCAGGGATGGCTCCACCCACAATGGGCTAGGCCCTCCCCCATCAGCCACTAATTAACATTGCCTACAGCCTTGCCTATAGCCTAGTCTTTTTTTTTTTAATTATTTTTTATTTTTTATTTTTCTATAGCCTAGTCTTCTGGAGTCGTTTTCTCAACTGGGGTTGTTTTTCTCAGATGACGTAGGCTTGTGTCAAGTAGGCATAAAATCTAGCTATCATAGACAGTCACAATTGATACTTGAGTAAATAATGTAAGAAAAAAACCAGAGTTCTTCTAGATCCTTGGTTTTTGATCTGGGCAGTTTTACCCTCAAGGATATGTCTGGCAATGTTAGACAGTTTTGCTTATTTCAGAGTGGGGAAGTAGTGTAGGTTTTGTCTACCCATTACTACACAGTAACAAGTATGACTCAAGAACAGTGCTTTTTATGTACTTGCATCCTTATCTTTCTGTTGTGTTACATTAAAAATAGCTGTTGCCTATAGATTACAAAGTCATAACTTGTTATGTAAAATGCTACATTAGTGTTTAAATTTCCTGAGAAATTTATTTTTTGTTAGCAAATAATAGGGGACTATAAGTAAAAATATATTATCATCTGTACTAAAAATGTGTGATCCCTTGATAAATACTAATGAAATATGTGATCAGCGTTGTGTTGTAAGATATAAGCAACTTGTTTTTCTGTCAAATTGACTTGCGAGGAGTGGGCTGGATACTGGGAATTGAGTCAGGGCCTTATAAATATTAGGAAATTGCTACACCCCTGACCCTAGACCTTTATCCTCATTTTAATATTTATATATTAGCTCTGTTCCTTCTTTAAAAAGAAAATGGTTAAACAATAATAGAGGTTATAATAGGTTATTTAAACATATAACAAGAGTACTCTGCTTTCTTGCCCCCCCCCCCCCCGCCTTCTTTTTCTCTCTCTTTTTCTTGTTTGTTTTTTGAGACAGGGTTCCTTCATATAGCCCTGGCTGTCCTGGAACTCTCTATGTGGCCCAGGCAGGCTGCCCTAAAACTCAGATCTGCCTACCTCAGGCTTTTGAGTGCTGGAATTAAAAGCATGTGCCACCATGCCTGGCTTCTGCTGCTTTCTTCTGTCTGTCATTAATGAGTACTTTATCTGCATGCCAGAAGAGAGCATCAGATTATATTACAGAAGAGGTGGTTGTGAGCCACCATGTGGGTCTGAGACTTGAATTCAGGACTTCTGGAAGAGCAGACAGTGTTCTTAGTTGCTGAGCCATCTCTTCAGCCCTTACTCGGGTGGCTCTTAATGGAAAGAAAATCCTTAGCATGGTTTTAAAAACCCAGTGGCCAGCAACCTTCTTTAAAGAGCTAATTATTTTAAATTTCACAAGCTGTAAGTTCTCTGTTGTGACTAGTTATTAAAAGTAGCCATAGATAAGTAAGCAAGTGAACAATATATTTCAATAAAATTATAGAAACCCAAATTTGAATTTGATACAATTTTCACATGACATGATACTATTCTTATTTTTATTTTTTTAAACTGTTGAAAATGATCACTATGGGTTGGCAAAATGACTCGGTTGCACAACCATATGGACTTGAGTTCTGTCCCTGAAGCCCATGTAAAAGGATGGGTCTGGTGTGCATTTGTAATCCCCATGCTGGGAGGTGGGGACCAACAGATGCTTGGGACTGGTGTCCAGCCAGCCTAGACAAATGAACAAGGCCTTTGTTCTAGTGGGAGACTCTGTCTGAAAAATACAAGATGGACAGTTTATGAAAAATAACATGCAAGATTGACCTCTGGCTTCCACATGAACAAATGTGTACATCACATGTGCACTCCCTCCTAGTCAACACATACACTTCCACCTATATGTGTGCACACATACATGCAAACATACACACATGCACATTTTATGTTCTGCTTTTAACTTGTGGGCTGTAAAAATCAGGTGATGGGCAAGATTAGATTTGGGGGCATGCTTTGGGGACCCTTGCATTAGCTTAAAAATGAACAAAGACAGTAGTCTAGAGAGAAAATGGTTAATTAAATGAATATGAGGCAGTGTTGAATCTCCAGTTTATTTGCATACCAGAGCTATCCATGTTTGTATTGTCTTCTTTATATCTTCCAGACAGTTGATATTCATAAAGAGAAGGTTGCAAGAAGAGAAATTGGTATTTTGACTACCAATAAAAACACTTCAAGAACCCATAAGATTATTGCTCCAGCCAACCTTGAGCGACCAGTTCGTTATATTCGAAAACCTATTGACTACACAATTTTAGATGACATTGGACATGGAGTAAAGGTAGGTGTAGTTTTGTCAGACTTTCAAAAGGCTATAGGGAAGCCTAGAAAATGAAGGCTTGTCCAATTTCCTGAGGGACCAGATCTTGGCACAGCTGTAGCTGTGTGAAGATTGCTTGCTACAATTGTATCCTTCTTAAGACTTTCTTTAGTGTTATCTTTCAAAGCAGCCATCTTTCAATGGGATTTGCTTGTTTTTGCTGATAATTATTTAGTATAGTTATTCTAATCTTTTAATGATCTAGTAATGACAGAAAAATCATCCAGTGTATTATTAAAATGTTTTTCTTAACTCACAAATTTATCAGTAGACTTTTGGCATTAGTTTTCAGAACAGCATATGTTACTGAATATGAACTTGTTTTTTTTCTAGAATAATTTTATCTCAACATTTTAGATAAGGGTAGTGTAGATAAAGGTTACAAATTACTATTTGTTTCTAGGGCTTTTAAATTTACAACATTTAAGCTGGCCGTGGTGGTACATGCTTGTAATCCCAGCACTCAGGGAAGCAGAGGCAGGAGGAATGATGTGAATTCCAGGCCAGCCTGATCTATAACGGATTCCAGGACAGTCAGGGCTGCACAGAGAAACCCTGTCTTAAAACACCACATAAATAAATAAATAATAACATTTTATATCTTGGCCATCTTTTAAAAATGCATTTGAGTAGTATGTATATAAATTACCAGTAGAAGAGTAGAGCTTTGCACACAGAGCACTGCGCTTTAGAACACCTACCAGCTAGAGCTAGGAAAAAGTGTACTTCCTGAAAGTTGGCTTTTGCACTTAAAAAACCATTTAGAGTCTTCTCCTTTTCCTCCTCCTCCTCCTCCTCCTCTTCTTCTTCTTAAGATTTATTTATTTATTATTATGTATACAGTGTTCTGCCTGCATGTGTACCTGCAGGCCAGAAGAGGGCACCAGATCTCATTCTAGATGGTTGTGAGCCACCATGTGGTTGCTGGGAATTGAACTCAGGACCTCTGGAAGAGCAGACAATGCTCTTAACCTCTGAGCCATCTCTCCAGCCCCTAGAGTCTCTTCTAAGAACATTGTTTACAGTTTATATTTCAGTAGTGATTGGAAAAATACTTCAAATAAATACACACATATCCCTATCTTGAAGCTGTATAATTCAGGCATAGGATATTTTTCTAATATAAACCTATATAAATAAAACATATTCCACCATTTTGGCCAGAAATCAGTAAATTGAAATGTAATGTTTTATAAATTTATTTATAAAACAACTTCTATTTCAGAGTTTTGTTTTGTTTTAGATAGAGTCTCAGTGTTGTAGCCTGGCTGTCCTGGAACTCTGTGTTGGCTAGGCTGGGCTTGAACTCACAGACATCAGCCTGCCTCTGCCTCTAGAGTGCTGGGATTAAAGGTGTGACCGCCACACCCAGCTTATTCAGAGTGTTGAATAAATATTATTACCTGGAAATTTGACATTTAATTTTATAGTTGATTCTTATATATATTTTAATGACTAAAGGATATTAAAAGGATATGTAACCAAATGATTAATTAAACTAATTTTTTAACTTGAGTAGTTTGTTGAAGACTTAATAGTTGCTAGTAGAATCTTACAGGCTGCTACTAGAATCTGATGCCAAAAGAAACATGGAATACAAAATATTCCATTTGTTCTTGCTTGTTCATATAATAAGAAAGTGGTTCCTTTGTGTAATTCTTTTTTAATCCTTAAAAAAAGACTTTTCTTTTAGGATTATAGACTCTATTGTTTGTACTTTAGTGTTTGCTAATTTGAAGAACTTTTTAAAGGAATTAAAGTTTCGAATAAAACTGTGTGTTATATCATCAAGGAGACTCCTGTTCATGACACATTCTGCTTTAACCACTCTTTCTGTGATCTATTGAAACATTATTTTGTTAATGCCGATTGCTTAACTTGTTTTTCTTTGTTTTCTTTCTTTTGTCTTCACATCTGAAGTTCCAACTAACCTTTCAATGCTTTTCTTCCTTACCTCTTTGATTTGCTCCATTTATGCATTAAGTGGTTGCTTAGATTTAAGGTAAGAGATTCCAGGGCTGGATTGCCATTCTGTGTTCTTACGTAGAATATTACATATGGGGAGTAAAGAGATACTTTACATTTGGCCCTTTACATTTGGCCAACCAGCTAGTCCTATTGATTTATTTTGGTCTGGCAACTTTGTTGTGTGTCTTCGTGTTCCAGGAGGGTAGATAATTCTTGTCTGTGTTGGTCATTGCCCTGCTTTTTGTGCCTAGAACAGTACCAAACACACGTTAGGTGATAGTAAGTATTTGCTGAATGAATGAGTGCTTTTGTGAAACTGAAATATAAGTTGCACTGTTATAAAGTGTTATGAGATAAAATTAGCTAGATTTTTAAAAAATCAATGTGAAAATTTTGTTATTGATTGGAGGGCCAACTAATATGCTTTGTTAACCCTCCCCCTGTGTAATAGCTTTTTATTCTATAAATGGTGTGCTTAATATATCGTTTGTTAACAATATGCCATTATCTTTTGACTTCTAATACAAAACATTGAGAAGCAAAAAATACTATATGATATGCTTTTTTTTAAAGTTGCAGTACATTTTGCAAAAGAATTAGTCTTGTAAAAATGTATAAAATATATTTCATCATAATCTCACTTTGTCTTTTAAAAGGTGAATATCATTTGTTTGCACAACATCTTCATGATAATGGTTAAAAAATAGAAATTAAGAATTAGAGACAGGGTCTGTAAGGTATTTCACAGTGCTAAGACAGTTATTCTGCATGTAGAGGACCCCGGTTCTGTCTACAACACTAGAAACCAGTCAGCCAACCCAATAGGAAACTCCACCCAGCCGAGCAGAGCAGGTGCTGCTGTGAAGGGTCAAGTCTTTCCGTGATCTTCATCACATTAGCACGAGGACTTTTTTCTTTTTCTTTGTGGTTTTTCGAGACAGGGTTTCTCTGTGTAGTTCTTGCTGCCCTAGCTCTGGAGACCAGGCTCAACTCAATAGCTCTGTCTGCCTCTGCCTCCCGTGTGCTGGGGCGAAAGGTGTGCACCACCACTGCCGGGCAGCATTTCTTTTTCTTTTTTCCTTAGCCATATTTTGTGATTTCTTTTCAAATATGTATTTGCTGTTACTCTGCAGTTGGCCATGTCTTCAGTGTAGTCAGTGATAATCAGGAGATAAGGTGACTCTATTACCTAGTATTTACCATGGCCACAACATTTTTTGCCTGGTCGTGGCCGGTGGATCTGACAGGAGGAAAATAAAGTCACAATGGAGCATAGGCTCTAAGCCCTTAGCTTGCTGGTAACCTGGGTATGTGAATCGTGGAAAGGTTCCTCCTCTTTGAAATGGTCAGCTACAGTGAACTAGATTAAAAATAGCAGGCAGTATTCAAATTTTGGTTCTTGCTCTGTTAACCTACAAAGTGGTTAACAGTGCCCAGAAAACTAACTGAAGAAAGACAGAAATAGACAGACTCCTTTGTCTTCCTAAGCCATTCTCTCATGCTTCTTTCTGTTTTCATGGAAGAGGTAGGTCCCCGAGAGCTTCCTAGAAAGATCTCACAAGAATTATGCTTGGATAAGATGCCTCAGTGTTTTTTGCTCTTTGATCCAAAAAGTTGCACACTTAGAATCCCAAAGGATTGCACTACTATGGTAGTTATGCTAGCTGGCGCTATAGCGAAGGGTAATGTTGGCAGGAAACTATGGACTTCTCCCCCCTTCCTCTAATCTGCATAGATATAATCTACATAGATATAATCTGCATAGATATAGAGAGATATTTTTCTTTCTATATTTAAATATTTTTTAAAAACGTAGATTATTAAACTCAGGGCTTTGAGCATATTAAGTATGAATTTTTATTTCTGATTCCACATCCCCAGCCCCAGATTCTTTCTTTGTAGGGTCTCATGTAGTCCAAGCTGGTTTTGAACTCACTGTGGAGTAGAGGCTGGCCTCGAACTAGTGATCCTTCTGCCTCAACCTCCAACCTCCAAGTGCTGAAATCACAGACATGTGTCTGTAATCCTCCCTCCCTCCACCTCGCCCATTTTATTTCCACTCAGCACATATTTTCTTTGTGAAACTGTGTGGAACTCCAGATGTAGCTGTTACTACCTTCACTCAGCAGTTATGACTATGCTTATGAACCCCTCACCAGATTTGGTTTACTAACATCTCGCTTGGAATGTCAGGGAGAGCTAAAAAGACAGCTCATGAGGTGGCTCAGCAGGTCCTTGACTCCCCTAAGGATATGCAAATGATTACAGTGTCTGGAGGAGACTTGGTGTGTGCTGTAGTTGTCTGTACGCTGTTCATGTTTCTGTAAGCAATCCCTCACTCATGCTTCTGTCAGTGACTTCAGTTAAAGTCATCAGTTCATCAAGCCAGACTTGCATGAACCCCTTTTCAGTCTGTTGTTACCATAGCTGTATCCTGGATGAATAGATATATGTTTACATCTTTCTAGAAAAAGTCACACACCACCTTCCCCTAACATTTTTTCCATATTACTACTATTATTACTTTTTAAAAATTTTAAAATAATTTGTAGAGATTGTTCTTCCTTTTAAATATGACACACATACATACACACACACGTGTGTATGTGTGTGTATATTCCTTTTATAGACAACTTTTTTCAATTTTTTTTGTATGTAAATTCTAAGAATTTTAGAAGGTACTGCAATTTAAATAAAAGCACCAATAAATAAATATACTATATATACTGAAATCTAAAACAAATTATAGTTGGAAAATTATTTTCAAGTATCTTAGCTATCCCATGTATAGAATAAAATTTATCTTTTATTCTTTTCCTATTCTTGCTCCTTTTCCTTCTTGTTTTTAGCAAACTGAATTGTAGTTTAGTGTGTGGATCACTCCTCCCTCATCACTTACAATAACTTTGGGTTTTGTGTTGTTTAAGGTTGAGCTTAAAGGACTTTGGTTACTACTCAAATCTTGCCATATCATTAAATCAAGATATGTAGTTTTAAAAGTTGTGTTGTTTTTTTGTCAGATTACTTACAAATTTTTTTTCAAATGTGAATTGATTTTTTGAAAGTATCTTCTGACATTTTAAAGATAAAATTCTTATACCCTCTGCTTATTAAAGAGGGAGATAGTAAGGATAATTTATTTCTTATTTGATAATTTATATTTACTGTTTAAGAATAACAGCAAAAGGGTTATAGACAAATGCTTTACTTAATAAATATTAACATTTCAAAGGTAACCATTTGTCATTAAAGATCATTTTAACATCACACACAACTTGTTCACTGGGCTATTCATTTGAAGAGTTTATTGCTTGATATATTATTTCTTGCATATTTGGATAAATAATAATCATTATTTTAGAACTTTAAAAATTCACCCAAGTCAGAGTTAATTTTGACAGCCTCAGTACTCTGTGACATAATTAAGAGTTGTTTTAATAAAATTTATATTTAAAAATTAGCCAGGTATGGTGGTGTATTCCTTTAATCCCAATACCTGGAAGACAGGGACAGGCTGATCTCTGAGTTCAAGGCCAGCCTGATCTGTATAGTGAGTGTCAGGCTACTAAGACTTTATAGTGAGCATTTGTCTCAAATATATATATATATATAAAATTTTAAATCTTTTCCAACTTAAGTGGTATAATATCTTACCCTTTCATGTCATAAGTATAAAGTTTTAACTCTGAAGACAGTATTGTGAGAAATTTGAAATCCTTTCTTTAAGAATGTTGTGAAGCTAGCAATCCAAGATAATAGGGCTTAAAACAGCATGTGTATGACTCTGCTTTGGGAACAGGAGTTTAGCCTGTCGGTGGTCCCAAACGTGTGACGCTGCATTCTGCTGTACTCCTTACTGACTCCTTATCGCTGGATCTCTAGGGGTTCTCTACAAGTGTTGGCGTTCTCCTTTGATGACGTCATTATTCTCAGATTGCCCAACTTCTCTGTATCTGAAATTTCATTTGGGAATAGATTTATGAATGCAGTCATGGTCTATCTCTGACTTAGCACTGTGTCACACTGTCTCATTCCTTGTGCCTTCAGTTTGGGCCTAAGTGGGCTTATTTCCCACTAGCAGTCACACAGTGACAGTGGCTTTTGTGTTCTCAGTGATGGGTTACCTCAGGCTTATGAAAATACCTTGAACTTGTAGCAGCTTTCAGGTAGGTGGTTTCTTCACAAGGAGAACACTAAATCTGATTTGTGAGAGTGATTCACAAATTAAAAGAGCTGAACTTGTCTTTGTATAGCATAGAAATTATTTGTATTTTATATTCTCCAGTTATAACTGAGCATATGCATAGTTGCATATCTTTAGTTGGGAAATGTATTTTGTTTATGATATATTTGTTATCTAAAGGAAACAATCCCCCAAACAAATAATTCATTAAAGAACTAATTGTTTCTAATTGAGTTAATTTTTGTTATCAACTAAAGTTTTTATAATTATACTATTTGATTTTAGCTGAATGTAATATCAAATAGTCTAACCAGTGATCTGTTGGTGTGATGGCCTAATGGCAAATAAATTCTTCCCATACAAGTTTAAAATAATTTGAAAAATACTGTTAGGAAGAGTCCTTTGAGTACAACTACAGAAAAGTGGAGTAGGAATTGCATACAAATTGCATGGCCTCTAATTTTTCCTTATTTAAACCTTCCCCTCCTTATTTTCCAAATGCCGCTAAAGTTAGCTGCGTAGGAATTAAGTTATCTTTTCTCAACGTTGTTTAGGTGAGCACCCAGAACATGAAGCTGGGCGGGCTGCCACGTACCACACCCCCAACTCAGAAGCCCCCAAGTCCTCCTGTGTCAGGGAAGGGGACACTGGGGTGAGTATATTATAATAGAAAAACATGTGTGTTTCAAAAAACCCAAAAAACTCTACCACCTCTATGTAAATTAGTAAAGAGAATATTTTCTTCGTAATATTACCTTTTTGTATTTGTAATTTTTTTTCTGGTAAGTTTCTTTGTACTTTAGAAGTGGTTGTTTAGAAATTAATTTTGCAGTGAATTTTTAATTGAGATAAACTCCTAGCCTCAATTCATGGTTAATTATAAGGTGAAGCCTAACTTTTTCTTAGAAAATTTTAATGATCCTTTTATATTACAGTTGAATTTATTAGGATTTTTTTTTTTTTTTTTGTCAAGAGGCTGTGTGGATTATAACATTCTGTGTAACTTACTATATTTTTGAGTTTTGATTTGGGCCAAAGAGAATGTGATCTTTTTCTTCTCTCTCTGTGTCTCTCTCTCATTTTTGTTTAGGTTTTTGTTTGTTTTTTGTTTTTCGAGACAGTGTGTCTCTGTGTAGCCCTGGCTGTCCTGGACTTACTCTGTAGACCAGGTTGGCCTTGAATTCACAGAGATCTACCTGCCTCTGCCTCCCTGAGTGCTGGGAGTGCATGTGACCTTTTTTTTTTTTTTTTTTTTTTTTTTGTATAGTACCCTAGCATTTTTATGATTGAGGTTTGTGATCAGGTGCTGTAATCCAGAGTCCAGAAGCCAGCTGGCTGAAATTGTGGTTTAGATCTACTGTGTGTTCTGTGGTCCTGTAGTCAGTTCGTCAACGATTTAGTTTTTTCATCTGTAAAGGGAGGTGTGTTTGTCCTCTATCAACTTTCGAGGGTCACTTTATTACAAATTGGATTTTTAGAAATGTATAAGAGAAGATGGTTTCACACTCATTGTGATATTTTCTTAAAAAAAAAGAAAAGAAAAGAAAAGAAAAGAAAAGAAAAAGAAACAAGAAAACCCAAACAAAAATACTCCCTCCCCTATCAAAACTCTGTCAAGCAATTTGGATTTGTATGGGACAAAGTTGACCTGAAATATAAAAGAGGATAATATTGGAAAGAAATTAAAAGTTTAGTCAGTGGAAAACAAAACATAAAAATGTAACCAGGAACAGGATGGTTTTAATTTTAATGAGTTTATTTGTTTTTTTATGCCAAGGTATCGCTATAGAATGTCGTTCATATTGGCCTTGAACTTTTGATCCTCCTTTCTCATATTTTGGAATGCTGAGATTACAAATTTGTGCCTGTAATTCAATTTAGGATTTATCTGAAATGATCTTTTTGTTCTTAGAATAGAGAAGAAAGAATCTAATGTGTCCAATGAGAGTTAAACTTGAAGGTAGTGTGCAGATGACCGCAGAGTGTGATGCAGCAGAGAGAGCGTTTGGTTTTTCTTTCCTCTGTAGAATATTTACATTTCCCTCATGTGTACCCCCTAATGGAAGTTGTTAAGGTTTGAGTAAGACTGTTGTTAAGTCTCTGGTGAAATAAGAATTTCTAATGCACTCATATTTTGAACTTATGTACCAGTGATGCATTTTCTTGGGTGTCAGCAGGAGAGTATAGCTGCTCCTTGGAGACCGAGTGGCTACCTAAGCTTCCTTTGTCCATTTGATGCCATGAGCTGTTTTCTTTAGTCTTTGTCTAGTTACCAATTACTCCTCTTCCTCTTGTTCTCTTTATTTTACTTTTTTAAAAAATGAACTATTTTATGTGCATTGGTGTGAGGTGTCAGATCCCTTGGAACTGGAATTATAGACAGTTGTGAGCTGCCATGTGGGTGCTGGGAATTGAACCTGGGTCCTTTGGAAGAGCAGATAGTGCTCTTAACCACTGAGCTATCTCTCCAGCCCCTTATTTTACTTTTTACATTTTTTTTTTTTATATTTTGGTTTTTTGAGACAGAGTTTCTCTGTGTAGCCTTGACTGTCCTAGGCTCGCTTTGTAGACCAGGCTGGCCTCAAACTCACAGCAATCTGCCTGCCTCTGCCTTCCGAGTGCTGGGATTAAAGGCGTGTGCCACCACGCCTGGCCCTTATTTTACTTTTTAAACCTTGTTTATATCATTGTTTTTCTGGGTAGCTCTCAGTGAAGTTTGAATGGAACATTCTGTGTGCAGAAAGCATTGTCAAAAAGTAGAGTTTAGAAATTAATTATCTGATACATATCATAGATATGATATACATATTATAATTCATATTTAATTTAAAGTAATTAAACTAAAATAATTTAACTTATTTGTATCGCGCACATATATATGCATTCTATTTAAGAGATGTTTGGATTCTTTTTTTTTTTTTTTTTTGAGACAGTGTTTCTCTGTGTAGCCTGGGCTGTCCTGGACTTGCTTTGTAGACCAGGCTGGCCTCGAACTCACAGCGATCCACTTGCCTCTGCCTCCCGAGTGCTGGGATTAAAGGTGTGCGCCCCACGCCCGGCCGATGTTTGGATTCTTAAAAAATATTTTCAATTCAAAGTCCTGACATTTCTCCCTTTCCTTTTGACACAGTAGCACATATAGTGGCCTTTATATATTTTGAGTTGTTAATTATCTTGTTTATTGAACAATACTTGAAGGAAGTAGGATCAATAGTGCCTTTGAAAAATAATCTTATTTGCTGGGGGCGTGGTGGTGCACGCTTCAGTCCCAGCATTTGCGAGGTAGAGGCAGACGGATCTCTTGAGTTCGAGGCCAGTCTGGTCTATAGAGTGAGTTCCAGGACAGCCAGGGCTACACAGATGAACCCTGTCTTGGGAAAAAACAAAAAGAAAGGGGAAAAAAAAAGAAAGAAAAGAGTAATCTTATTCAAAGTCAGTGAGCTATAATTTGAGTGGCCAGGAAAGCAGTGCTTAAAGCCACTCTGGGAACCTGTGGGAGTGAGTCACTGAGAGATGCTGGAGCTGGTTGAGAGGCGTCCTCTTCTAAGAGAGAAGGCGTTTTAACTTCCGTGCCTTGGCATGCCAGATTCTTCTAAAGATCTAGCCTCATCTGCAAGATGTCATTAGTCTTGAGGGGTTTAGTCACTGAAAAGTGAGAGCTGAATGATCGTCCACCAGCGCTCCAGGAAGCAGCTCTCAGCTTGTTATTTTCCTTTCTGATTTTTTTTTTTCCGTTTTCTTCTTTGAAAGGAAAATTTGGGAAAAGGGAAATGATTTGTTTATAACGTTGCCTGGTTTGGGTTTTATAGTTGAAAGTAACTAAGATAAGACTTCGGTAGTCTTTCGAAATGTTTTATCAGTGTTGAACTCTGAGGAGGGAACAGGAAAGAGACTGAGGTGATGTTGAAGGAGAAAGGTTGGAAAAATGAAAAACGAAATTAAATAGTGCATTTTAAAGTGCCAATATATCTTTAATTTCTATGTGTTTAGTGTTAAAAGGGGAATGAGTTATGGCTGGTAATGATCATCACGTGGAGTTTGTGACTCCAAAAATCTAGATTTGTCATCTGTATCTTTAAATATCTTTGGTTAGGGAGAGAGAGGAGAAGAAGATAATTAGTACATTCATTCAGTGCATTTGGGAGATTTTGACATGATCTTAAAATAATTAAAATTTTTCTAAGAAAAGAGTAGAGTCTAGGAAAACATTGGCTTAAACAGTGGAAAACCTTTGTGTTTTCTGCAAATAAATGAACAAACTTACATTAGCATAGGGACTTGAGGTTGGAGACTGAAACTTACACTACATATTCACCAGAACTCTCTCTAATGGTAGAAGAGTTGTACTTAAGGAAAGACAAATTGATAGCGGGTTAAACCAATATCTGCTTACAAATTGTATTTCACTGGCAACTCTGACTTTATCGTGCAGAAACGTTAATCACACAATACATACGCTCTTCTTTTTGTAGGCGGCATTCCCCCTACCGCACACTGGAGCCAGTGCGCCCTCCAGTGGTACCAAATGATTACGTACCTAGCCCAACCCGTAACATGGCTCCCTCGCAGCAGGGCCCTGTGAGGACGGCTTCTGTGAGTCAAAGAAATCGAACCTACAGGTACTCTCTCTACCTCAGCGCACAGCCGCGGTCGCAGCACCGCAGTCTGTCAGATAGCTCCAGCTGAATCTCTCTCATTTTCCCAACACTAAGTTCTTTTTCTCACTCTGCTCTCCCAAACCTCATCTGATTCTCCCCTTCTCTCATGTTCTGATGCAACTTTGAGCAGGCAGGAAGGCGAAAAGGACATCTCAGAGTATATAAACTTTTCAACAAAGATAAAACTTACAGTAATCTAAAACACATTTTTAACCAGGAGTGGAAATTGCAAGTTATTTTTTGATGAAAATTTACAGATGAAAAAATACTCATAATAAAATGTTAGTCTATCACCATGCCATTACAAACTGAAATAAAATAGTTCAGTAAAATTTACTATAAGCTTCTTTAGATAGGTATTAAACTAGGATATAAAAGGTAATATTTATCATTTTGTTGTATTAAGCACCAGCAATTTGCCCTTAACATTCATAGAGACTTTCCTTAAACATTTTTATAAGCTAGACCTTATAAATAGGTATCAAAACAAGCTTCTCCTCATTTATTAAGAAATTCATATTTGAAATGGAAGCCTGTTGAGTTGCATTTCCTGTAGCTTTGTCCATTCCAGAACTGCTTGGGAGTCCTGGTGGTCTGCTTTCCATGCTCACGCTGCGCCGGCTCTTCCTTCTTCAGCAGCAGCGGGAGCAGTGGAGGGAGCCACCCAAGCAGTCGGAGCAGCAGCCGGGAGAACAGCGGCAGCGGGAGTGTGGGGCTTCCTATTGCTGTTCCCACGCCATCGCCGCCCAGCGTCTTCCCAGGTAAAGCTCTACTGCTCAACTGTTTGGTCTTATTTTATTAATTTGAATTCAATTTGTTATTGACATATAGTAGGTTTTCGCGCGCGCGCGCGCGTGTGTGTATGTGTGTGTCTGTGTCTGTGTCTGTCTGTCTGTCTGTTGCTGGCTGCTGAACCTTGAGTCTCCTGTAGGTTGGTTTTCTTCCTACTAAAGATTTTAAAGAAGACTTCCTTAGCGTTCCGTACGTATTGGGATGTCTGGACATATCCAGCTAATCTTAATGGTTTTACTGTCTATCTCCTTGTCTGTTACTTTGTTTTATGTCTTTGGTGCTAGTTCAGTTGGTGCTTTGAGGTTTCATATTCATTATACTATGAGTTACTTCTTTAGTTTCAGGTAGTGTTATAACTGCATTTTCTTGGGAATGGTGAAAACATGGTTTGAGAATCATGTTGGTAACAAAGGGTGAAAATGTAGAGTTAGAGGAGCATCATAATCAGTAGTTTCTGAAAAAAATCTTCCCCATCCCTGAAACAGAAACACAATTGCTTGATTTGAAGACGCAGAGTTTGAATTTAGTTTTAAGAGCATGAACATACATCACGACAGTGGCAGGAAAGACATACATCAAGGTAGTGGCTGTAAAGACAGCCCATGGAGGGAAAGACAGCCCATGGAGGGAAAGACAGACAGCCCATGGAGGGAAAGACA
>OU015743.1:45415187-45463530 GCA_907169655.1 Acomys percivali | reverse complement strand
AAAAAAAAAAAAAAAAAAAAAAAAAAAAAAAAAAAAAAAAAAAAAAAAAAAAATCCTAGGCAATGTTCTCTCTTACTCTCTTTCTCTTCTGTTTTTATTTCCTATTCTTCTGCCTTTTCTGTCTTTCCCCATATTGTTTAGCTTCTCCTCTCTTTGCCTGTCTTCCTGTGAGTCTCTTTCCCTTCCATGCCTTGTTGCCTGCTAGTGCTCTTTCATGGGTGTCCCGATGCTCTGTTGCAAGAGGGCCTGACTGAGTGGGGACCAGGAGAATGTAAAGGCAAGGTAAAGCTAGCGGTTTAGTTGTATTAGGAAAGAATGTTTCCAGTTGGTGTTAGCAGTTAATGATTCGGAAGAGGTGAAATAGGTTGAAATGAATAATAAACATAGATAGGGGCTGGAGAGATGGCTTAGCGGTTAGGAGCACTGTCAGCTCTTCCAAAGGTCCTGAGTTCAATTCCCAGCAACCACATGGTGGCTCACAACCATCTATAATGAGATCTGGTGCCCTCTTCTGGTGGGCAGGCACATATTCAGGCAGAATACTGTTTAAATAAATAAATATTAAAAAAATAAACAGGTCTCTGGGGTGAGGATAAAAATGTTTGCTTGTATTTCATAAACTAATTTTAAGGCATAATCTAGCTTCAGGAAGGTATTTTGTATTGTATAAAAATGGGTTTGACTTGAAGTTACAGCATCAAGTGTTTTCTTGAAATATTTTGTTTCCTTTTAAACAGAGTTCTTTGCTTATCACCACCATTATTTTGTGTCAAACATTTTTCTTTCATTCTTTTTCTTTTTCTTTCCCAAAATATGATTCTTCATGTGGTTTCCACTGTTTAGTGGCTGCTTTAAATAATAATTTTTTTGGAGAGGAGGGGGAGAAACTTAATCCATTTGTGTCCTATAACAATACTGTAGACTGTATTATTTATGATTTATTAGTCTGTTTGGCTCATAGTTCTGGAGGCAGAATATCCAGTATCAAGGTGCTTTATCTGGTGCGAGACTTTGTACATAGGATAGAAAAGGAGAAGATGTGCTTTCTTCATAGTGGCATTGTTGATTTATGAGAGCAGGGCCTCCACGTTTCCAGCTGTTGCCCTCAACACGGATGCACTAGAACCTTCCTAATGCTACAGCCTTTTAGTACAAGTCATGTTGTGGTGACCCCAGCCATACAATTACTTTCATTGCTATGTCATATCTTTACTTTTACAGCTGATATGAATTGTAATAGAGTCAGGTGGTGGTGCATGTTTTTATCCCAGTACTCCAGGGAGGACAGGCAGAGGCAGTGGATCTCTGTGAATTTGAGATCAGCCTGGTCTACAGAGTGAGTTCCAGAAAAGCAAGAGCTACCCAGAGAAACTATTTCACAAACCAAAAAAGAAAAGGGGGGGGGAAAGAAATGTAATGTAGCTATCTGATATATGGCCCCTGGGTTGAGAACAGCTGTGCTGGGGACTTAGCTGTGGGTGACACATTCAGTCTATAGGAGAAGTGTACATTTTAAATTAATTGTGGTGCTTTTAAAACAGAGCCAAATGATTAAGAAAGTCAAAATGTTAGTTTTTTATTTAGATGTAACTTTTCCAAACTTAGTATTTTGACTGACTTTGCTCCTTTTGTGCTTTGGCAGTTTCAGCAAGGCAGCAGCTGCTACTTTACATTAAGGGGGCTAAATACTGCTATTTTTAATAATCTTATTAGAAAGTGAGTAATGGCTGGGTTTACATGATGGCGCACGTCTGTAATCCCAGCACTCAGGGAGACAGAGGCAGATGGATCTCTATGAGTTCGAGGCCAGCCTGGTCTACAAAGTGTGTCCAGGACAGCCAAGGCTACACAGAGAAACCCTGTCTCAAAAAACAAAACAAACAAAAAACTCCAACCAACCAACCAACCAACAACAACAAAAAGAAAGTGAGTAAATGTGTATAAAGTACTTCGTTATCTAAGTTTCTTTTAATGATACATCTGTATTCTGTCCCCTTTCCAGGCCATCCTGTTCAGTTCTACAGCATGAATAGGCCTGCCTCTCGCCATACGCCACCCACAATCGGGGGCTCATTGCCCTACAGACGCCCTCCTTCCATAACGTCACAAGCAAGCCTTCAGAATCAGATGAATGGAGGTCCTTTTTATAACCAGAATCCAGGTTAGATTTTTCTTTAGCCCTTTCTTTTCATTTCTTTTGCATTGCACCTTAAGAAAAACACTCTTGTTATGCATAGTGAGCTCATACATGATAGGAGTTTATCCCATATATAATGGGTAGGTTAGAATATTGTTTTTACTAATACTGTGGTTTTTACTCTAAGAAGTCAAAATATGACTTATCTGTAAAGCTAAAGAGGTCATCCCCTCAACCTCGGAATGGAATAGTTTTCAACGTGTCTGGTCATTTGTTTGTAAAACTAATATTGAGCTAGATAGACAAGTACTTATTTGTAGTGTCAGCACTCATGGGCCAGAGGCTGGAGGGGTAGGCAGCCTAGGCTGCAGGGTGAGGTCTCAAGTGGAGTATATATAAGAATGTATTTTCTTTTTATTTAATGAGACATCACTGCTATATGAATTACAAAAATGTTGAGTGTGCTTGAAGATGTTTTGCATTAGGCAATCAAACTATCTTAACTCAGTTATCACATCAATACTGTGATGGGTATGAGGGACTTGGAGAAATTGATCTAAATATAACAATTGTAATAAAGAATGGAATCATATATACAGAAAAAGCTAACCTTGCACATTTAATATTACACATACTCAATATTTTGTTCATTTCCTAGAGAATGCAAAAGTTTTAGACTTGACTGCATGAGTGTGTTGTGTCAACTTACTGTTTTGTTTTAAAATTTTTGCTAAGTGGTAATTAAGCCTGTGTGAATTCCTCCGATTTTAAGGGACAAATCATTCCATCTCTCATAAGCCTTGAATTTATGGAGTGGAAGTTTATCTACTATGCTGCTATTTTATAACAAAGCCTTAGTTAGACCCTTTAGAATCTTACCAAAAAACAAAAAACAACAAAAAAAAACCACACCACTTTCTTTTTTTTATTATTTCATTTGATTTACATTTAGGAAATAAGATTGGTGATAATTTTAAAATTATTTAACTAAAAATTTCCCCCCGAGACAAGGTTTCTCTGTTTAATAGCCCTGGCTATCCTGGAACTCTCTTTGTAGACCAGGCTGGCTTTGAACTCACAGAGATCTGCCTGCCTCTTCCTCCCCAGTGCTGGAATTAAAGGCGTGCACCACCATGCCTGATTCTAATTTTAAAAATTTTGGGAGTACTATGTGTTTTGCTTCTAAGTATATATGTTTGTGTACCATGTATGTGCCTAATGTTCACAGAACCAGAAAAGGGACTCGTATCCCCTAAAACCAGAGCTACAGATAATTGTGAGCTGCCATGTGGGTGCTGGGCATTGAGTGATTCTGGGTCCTCAGGAAGAACAGTTGTGCACTTAGCTGCTGAGCAATCTCTCCGGTCCTAAGATTGGTGATCTTTATTTTGTTTGTTTGTTTGTTTGTTTGTTTTTCAAGACAGGGTTTCTCTGTGCATCCTTGGCTGTCCTGGAACTCACACTGTAGAGCAGGCTGGTCTGAACTCATAGACCCACCTGCCTCTGCCTCCTGAGTGCTAGGATTACAGGCGTGTGCTACCACAGCCTGGTGAACTTATTTTTTTTTTTAATTCTGTATTTCATGCTTTTTCTATAGTTGTGTCTTACCTACCTTCAAATTAGGTTTTATCTTTTTCTTTTTGTTCTTTACCTACCAACCCTTCTCTGGTTTTTGTAGAGGAGAAAAAGGCGAAAGGGAAGCCTCTTTCACAGTGTAAGCTCCACTGGTGGTGCAGTCCTTGCTGCCTTCCTGCATTGTTGCTCTGAGAACATTGTTCACACGTATTACATAGCAAGTGAAGCCCTTCTGTCTTTATCCAAATATCTTCACTGTCCTGGGCTGTCCTAAACTGAATGCTATATTTGTAGTGTAGCCAGTTCAAAATGCAGTGTAAATCCACCTAACTGCCTTACTTGAAATACATTTCTCTTTTTATGCTTACTGTTTTAGTCTGTGTTTTTTCTTAAATTTCATTTTCATATTAAAATTTGCCAGAATATGTCACATTCTAGTTGTGTTTTCCAGGTTTGCATTTCAAGTGTGTTTTTTTCCTCAATCCTCTTCCTCTACTTTTAAAAAAATATAGTATCTCATTTATACAAGTTTTGAATTTGTGCCTTAGCCACCTGAGTGGGTATATCATCCCATGGCTGGCTATTACATGAATTTTTTTTTTTTAATCCTTAAATTTTAGTTTGTTAGCTAGCGCTTACTTAATAGTTTGTGGAAGATGGGCCAGCTCTCTTGGGTATCTGAGATTACTACTTATAGTCCCTTTCTTACTTTATTTAAATGTTTGAAACAATGATGTTGACCAAAAATGGGCTAGATCCATAATGAGGTTGGGAAAGGTTTCACTGTTGCTGCTTTGATACCAGCTGTACAGGGTACATAAAGAGTATGACGGGAGTATTGGTGCTGCATGTACATACTCAGTAGTTCTATGAGGACTCTGTAGATAAAAATTGACAGCTCTTTAAACATCTGTTTCATGTCTTTAATTTTTTCAGTACAAAGAATTGAGTCTAGGGCTTTGTATGTATAAGGCAAATGCCTTGTATCTCTAATGTGCTAAAGATTCATATTTCAATAATGCCTTCTTGATAAACCAGATTTACATATGCCAAATGTATTTTAAAGTAGAATTAAATCATTAGGAAGTGATTTTAATCTAAGTGCTTTACACACTCAGAGAATAAGGTGAATTGAAATTGAGCTATGTGTGAGAGGCAGCTCAGCTGTGACTTTGTATCTTCTGTATTCTAAATTCTGCCTTTCTTCTCTTGGAATTTGGTAACTGTTTAGCAAATCTTTTTTTTTTTTAAAGATTTATTTATTTATTATGTATACAGTATTTTGCTTGCATGTATGTCTGCACACCAGAAGAGGGCACTGGATCTCATTATAGATGGTTGTGAGCCACCATGTGGTTGCTGGGAATTGAACTCAGGACCTTTGGAAGAGCAGGCAGTGCTCTTAACCTCTGAGTCGTCTCTCCAGCCTAGAATTTGGTAACTTTAAAGAAGTAGACTATAATTGTCTTCTTTAAAGTTACCAAATACTCAGGAGGCAGAGGCAGTGAGTTTGAAGCCAGCCTGTTCTACAAAGTGAGTCCAGGACAGCCAAGGCTACACAGAGAGACCGTGTCTCGAAATAACACCACCACCACCACCACCAACAGAAACAAACAAACAAACAAAAAAAAAGAGAAGACAATTACAACTCTGTATCAGAGTGCTTTTTAAAACCTAATTTTAAAAAATCCAAACAAAGCCGTGTTGTGATGGTGCACTTCTTTAATCTCAGCACTTAGGAGGCAGAAGCCAGCCTGGTCTACAGAGTGAGTACCAGGACTACACAGAGAAACCCTGTCTCAATCAATCAGTCAATCAATCACCCCCAAACAAACAAACCCAAATTAAACCAACCAAAACCCCAAACCACTAAACTGTATCATATTCTTTTCCTGGGAGAAGTCTCTGGCTTTTGAACCATGACACTTAAGCATGCTAATCAAGTGTCCTATTATTTTCTTTCACTTTAACCTCTAATATGATTTTGCCTATGACGGCTCTTTTGTGAGACAAGATGCTTAGTGAGCCGTTTTGTGAACAAAGTGATGCTTGTATGAGCCTGTATTTTGCAGTTAGAGCTTTGCCATGGATGCATGGTTCTGAAGAATAAAGTTAGACAAGGCAGTGGGGTTCTGTGGGTTTTAAATCTGGCAGCATTCCCACTAATACACAGTTTGTTTTGAGTCTGATAAAGGGCAGTCTAACAGGATTTAACATAGGAAAGGGTAGTGCCAGGATAGTGTAAGGAAGACAGTAGTTATATTCTAATGAGATCATTTCAGAAACAAGTTAGTGAAATGCTTTAATTAGAACATAATTGATAACCTTTTGATTCTCTTTTAAAAAAAACTAAAGTCTACTTGATTTTTAAGTTTATTTACCAACAGTGAGGAGAGTTACAGAAACACAGACATATACTAGTTAAGTCTTCTTTAAGTTTATAAAGCAAGCCAGGGATGGTGGGCACATCTGTAATCCCAGCACTCGGGGAGGCAGAGGCAGGCAGATCTCTGAGTTCGAGGCCAGCCTGGTCTATGAATCGAGTCTAGGACATCCAGGGCTCTGTTACATGGAAAAACCCTATCTCAAAAAACAAAACAAAACAAAACCAAAACCAAAAGCCAACCAACCAAAAACAAAACAAACAAAAAAAGGATAAAGCATCTTGAAAGAATGCAT
Source organism: Acomys percivali (assembly GCA_907169655.1). Taxonomy (NCBI): domain Eukaryota; kingdom Metazoa; phylum Chordata; class Mammalia; order Rodentia; family Muridae; genus Acomys; species Acomys percivali. The sequence goes on along the minus strand of OU015743.1, from coordinate 45,457,139 downwards.
GTATATCTATGCATGTGCATAAACATTTATACACATATAATAAACCTAGTTTAGTAGAACATGAATCATGAATAGTATGAATAGTTGCTTTTTGTAGCAATTAACTTCCACGAATCAGTGTTTCCTAAAAAAGAGGCTTTATGATCTTAAAGTGTTTACATAATTTCCCTTCCAGGGATATACAAGAAACAGTGAAAACCACTGTTGTCGTGGCTGATGCTGCCCCCTGCTCTCTGAAGGCAATGAGGCTCTGCACAGAATACCACAGATCTGCAGAGGCTAGAGATAGGCGTGGCATGGCAAGGAAGGAGCAGCAGCAGCAGGTCGTTTTATTTTCGACAGTTGTTAGGAGAGGACAAAACCAAACCAAAAAATTGGCAGCTAAAAGTCTACGTGCATTCTCAGTTGACCAACTAAACCAAATAGACCTTAGTACTGACTATTAAACACAAATTATCTTTAAATTATAAGTCACAATGAGCTCATTTTTCTTGGCATCACAGCTTTTGGTGGCATTGTATTTGAAGAGGAGCACCAAAATGACCTTTTTTCCTTTTTTAATGTTCTGAGACTACAAGGCTAACAGTGCTTTGGTAACCCCAGTTGTATCATTAAACAGTCTCCTCTTACTGGTTATTTGAATTATCTTTTAAATCTCCCTTATTCTAGATTGATATTTATTTTAAGGAAATATATTATAAAAGAAATGGCATAAATTATTTTCTCCCTGCAATATAAAACACTCCCAACTAAAATTTGTATGTAATAACCAGAGGTAATGTTCTTCATTGGTTTCAGAAGCAAATTTTATTATGCTTATTTTATCTAAAAGAATATTTATAGGGCTGGAGAGAGATGGCTCAGAGGTTAAGGGCACTGATTGCTCTTCCAGAAGTCCTGAGTTCAATTCCCAGTACCTACATGGTGGCTCACAGCCATCTATAATGTGATCTGATGCCCTCTTCTGGCCTGCAGATGTGCATACAGGCAGAACACTGTATACATAATACTAAATAAATAAAAAGAATATTTATAAAGCTTATAAAGTAAGATGTAGAAGCCTAACATTATTGCTTTAAAACTGTTTTGAATTGGATGCTTGAAATATCAGCCTTCGAAGATGCTTCACAAGACTTTATAAGTCCGCAGGGAACTTAGTCTTGTAAAGTCTGACTATTTGACCAGTCATTCACCCTCTGAGTCTTTGTTGGGAAAGCCTTTTACTTTAGTGTCTGTGTTGTTCTCTACACAACTGTACTTCTTGTGGTTGCTCGGTTTAAGCTCTCTCTAGAATCTCATCCCCTGGCTAAGTCTCTTTTCTAACTAACCAGTGTCTTTTTTTTCCATTTTATTTTATGTGTATGGGTGTTTTGCTTGCATGCTTGTCAGTTCACTTACTACATGAGTACAGGTGGCAGAAAAAGGCATTGGATCTCCTGAGCTGCCATGTGGGTGCTGGGAATCCGACCTGGGTCCTCTGAAGCAAGTGCTCTTAACCACTGAATCATCTCTCTAGCCCATCACCATTGTATTTTAATAAAAATAATGCAACTCATTCTAACTTCAGAGACCTTTAGTTGTTCTAAGGTAAAGGTCTTATAAGGAGCTATCTTGGATAAATAATGGGAATATGCCAGTGTAAAGTTGCTTCACACTTGTGCTGCTGCTGTTCCTGAGGATGGAGTGTAAAGGCGTTGCATATGAAGCATATGTTCTGCTATTGAGCTCTACCCAGCTTCCACTTCCTGGTCTCTTCTGTTCACAGGAATGCACAGAACCAGATAGAACTGAATTCTGGTTAGGTGAATTTTTGAAATTTTTCTAAGAGTAGCTTAGAAAAACAACTGTTTGAGAGTAATTCTATGTAAGGAAGGTCTGAGATGGGCTTTTCCATGGCTTCTCTTGATGACCTTCTTGAAAGCATGTGGTCTCATGTGTAGAAAAGAAGCATATTCATCTTTAAAACCATTATGAAGCTCAGACAGGCCCTGGTGGCACAGGCCTTTAATCCCAGCACTCAGGCAGAGGCAGGGAGATGTCTTGAGTTCAAGGCCAGCCTGGTCCACAGAGTGAGTTCCAGGACAGCCAGGACTACACAGAGAAGCCTTGTCTTGAACACACCCCACCCCCAAATTAACAAACTCAATTTGCCCATAAAAAGACAAAATTATGCATGTACTTTTTTTTGCCCAAGTACAAAAGTTATTGATTTATTTGGTGGATAAACAGTACCTGAAGAATGAGATTTCCTATTTTTCTGTTTGAGAGGAAGGATGGAAGTATGATGCGTCTGTTACCAAAAGAGGTTCTCACAGGCTCTGTGTGCACTCGCAGTGGCCTCCTTTGCTGAGGCCCTGTGCCCTGGGCTCCTGTTTCTCAGCGGCAGTTGCTGTCTCGAGGCTGCACTGCTCACTCGTCTCCTAGCTGCCTGTGTTGAAAGAGGGTATTGCAGATGTATCAGCAACCGCTCCAATCTTCTGAGACAGGGATTTACTGCCAAGAAGTCTGATTTTAGGGAAGAACCTAACTAAAGTTATCATTTGAAGAAAGAAACCAATTTCTGAGGGTTGCTGGTTTTCCCTACATGTAGATACTCTTCAGAGTGATGTGCTTAGCTTTTCTTCACTCATGTACTTGTTCTTGCATGTCTGCACACCATCAGCCATGACCACTCTCCTGAGAGCTGCTGACATTAGACTTCTTGGTTTGTAATATCTCCTACCCGTACTTTCCTCCTGGCTCTCACTTTTATGCTTGTTATCCTCTTGTGCCCCATTTATTATATTATTTCTTCACCATCTTGTTTTTCCAGTACTAAACTACCAAAGTTGATGAGCTAATAGCTTCTTCACCTTTAGTCATGCAGGCTCAAAATCTGTGAATGAATTTCTTTGCCCTTTTGCTGTCCTATGTGCTTGTTAAATCATTAGTTATCAGTACTGGTTTGCTCACACTGTTACTAAGGTTTTTGTTTTGTTTTGTTTGTTTGTTTTTAGAATCTGACTTGATTTACTGTGTGCCAGGTCTTGGGTTAAGCTTTTGAAGAAAACTCCTTGCAACCACTATGTGACATAGGGTTGTGTTACCTGTTTTCCATATCATATTTATTCATCAGATCCAAAGAATATAGTTGTCACTGTATCTAAACACAGAAAATGTGACATCAGGAATTGGAGGCTGAGTGAGCTCAGTCAGTTTCTTTATGCTGGCCTCGTGTGTACATCCTTTTCTTTTTCATGCCCACATACTCACCTTTCTATGACTTTCATTAGACATTTTATCTTTATTTTATGTCTGAGTATTCTACCTGTATGACTGTATGTGTACCACATGCATGCCGGGTACCTGTGGAGATCAGAGGGGTTTTGGATTCATGGAACTGGAGTTACAGTTTGCGGCTGGCCTCAAACTCAGATCTGCTTACCTCTGTCTCTTGAGCAGGGATTAAACGTGTGTACCACCACTGCTCAACTATGCCCTGTTTAATTTTTTGTTTTTTGTTTTTGTTTTGTTTTTTTTGAGACGGGGTTTCTCTGTGTAGCCTTGGCTGTATTGTACTTGCTTTGTAGACCAAGCTGGCCTTGAACTCACAGAGATCTGCCTGCCTGTTTCCTGGAGTGCTGGGATTAAAGGGTGCGCGTCACCAGGCCTGGTTTAAGGTGTGTAATTTTTAAACATACTTTCCACTAGCTATGTAGAGGAAACATACTGGTCCTGTGAACTCTGCTCATGCTCTGCTCCTCTAAGCCTTTATCCTGACGTGGTTTCTTAAGCGTGATTGTCTTTCTCAACTCCTGTCTGCTTAACATACGTATCTTCAAGTACTTGTTCCGAGATGAGTTCTCTGCAGCCTTCCTCCTGTGGCCAGCACTGCCTCCAGGGAAGGTAGACAAAGATTATTGTATCAAGGTGGGGTTTTTTGTGATCTCTTTGAGTAAAGATATACTTGAATCTTTTTAGTTTTATTCGTTACTTATATTTTGGAGCAAATAGATATTTCTATTAAGAATATGGATACCATAGCATATACCTTAATACAAGGAAACTAATTGTAGCATTAACCTTCTAAAAATTATATGGATATTTGCCTTATTTGTTTGTTCATACATAAATACTTATTGAAAGCTTACCACATTCCTAAACTGTGCTGGGAGTTGAGATGGAGGAGCACTCCCCTAGAGGAGTGCTCAAGGATGAAAGTTAATGAATTGGAGTTCTAGTGAAAGCTTCTGATAACTGCTGTAGCAGAGCCCTCCCCCCAGTAAGAACTCAGGCCATATTTGTTTAACTAAAGGAGGAACCAGTTAATGCCTGGTGCTTGTTATGAGATAGTAAAGTCTGGTTAGGTGTTGGGACGTCATGCTTTTCTCCTATACTGACAGGCATTTACGTTGGTAACTTTCAAGGTAAAATTCAGAAAATCAACCAAATTATTCATGGTAGTCAACAGGAATTCTTGGATAAGGCGTTTGCACCAGATACAAGAGGAACGGCTCCCATTACATGTTAGAGGAGATCATGTATGGTAAATGATTCCCGCTGTAGTTTTAAAGCTTACTGAAGCTCTCCAGCGTATTGTTTTGTTTATAATTACCCTCAAATGTGGATATATAAGGTAGACAGATGTTTGTGAGAAGTGGTTCCCTCCCTTATATGTTTTACTGTATTATCCTTTCCTTTTATATAACTTGCCCTTACCCCTTATCCTCCACACCTTTTTTGTTTTTGCAGTATCTCTTGCTCCTCCTCCTTCCATCCTACAGGTAACTCCTCAGTTACCTTTAATGGGATTTGTGGCCAGAGTTCAAGAAAATAGTAAGTTTATGTCTTCTTTATGCTGTAGATCAGATTATAGGCATAGAATGTAATTTACGTATGACTGACCGAATAGTCATTCACTAATGCTTCACATATTTGAATAAACCATTGTATGAATGGCTAGTGGTGATGATAAAGTAATTGATGTGGGCTGTAGAGATGGCCCAGTGGCTGGCTGAGGGTGTGCTGTGCTCGACTCCAGCTCCAGGAGGGTCCCATACTTCTGGCTTCTGCAGATGCTGGCACTCATATGCACATGTCCACACTTACACACGTAATTAAAAATAAGATAAAAGTTGATTGTGGTAGATTTCTCTGTTTCACATAGCTTTAAAATGATAGTTTCTGGAACTTACAGCTCAGAGCTCATTCTTAGCTTCCATGAGATCCCAAGTTTGAGCTCAGGACCATAATAAAAAGCTGCCTACCCACCACATAGTTGTGAAGGTAAGACAAATACACATAAAAGTCTAAACATAAGAGAAGAAAAACTGCACCAGGAGCTACTCCAGTTGCCAAATATATATTCTGCTTTTTTCTCAATTGCCCAGACAAAGCTGTAAGCTAGTTTTCTATTACTAGACTCATAGATGTATTACATGTGGCCTGAGTATATCACTGTCTCTCATTTCAAGTGTAAAAAGGACCACACCACAGTAGGGGGCAGGAGATCTGTCAGTTTGTCTCCTAAGAAGTAGCCATAGATTGGTAGTGACTTTTCTTTTATTTGTGGTCTGATGTTGACTCATGCATAGTTATATAGCTAATGTTATTGCTACATCAAGTCTTCTGGGGAAGCATTAAGAAAGCTTGGGAGACTTGTATTTCTAAATTGGGAGCACTATGTCAACATTTGGTGAAGAGTAGCTGTCACAGAAAGAAATAGTCTCTGTGATAGGTGATTGAGGGGCCACATCAGCCACAAAATTGCATGGTGTCATGGAATCTAAACTTAAGAGAGTCACAGTTAACCCTGAATAACATGGGTTTAAGTTATTTGGGTGCCTTTATATGTAGATTTTGTCATTGTTGAAAGTTGTGTTGTGGTTGTGTATAACAGTCTAGTCTGTCCTTTACTGTCATAAAATTTTATTATAAAAAATTAACAATTTTATCAAACTTCAGCATAAAACCACCCACAGGCCACAGGTGACCTCATTTGTAGTAGATATAAGCAAATATAAGGATGAAGTATTGATGAAATCATAGGTACATAAAATAGACTCATGTTGCTCTACTACTTAACATTTTGTATCCTCCTATTGCTCTTGTGAACTTGTACTATGGCGCCTGCATAAAATACAGTGTTAGCTTAATCATCCCTGCATTCCCAGTAATTTGTCTGTTGAGGTAAAACATGTGTTTTTGAGGGTGAGGTACAGCTGGGTGATAGAGCACTTGCCTAATGTGCACAGCCCTGGTTTAATTTCTGCCACAGGGTGGGAGGAGTGTGGAGAATGATTGATTGTGATCTCTTATGATTTTTTGCTGTATATAATACATGTGGCAGAATATGTGTTAATTGAATATAATAACAAGCCCTTTTGTTTATTAGCAGGTTGTTAATAGATTCTTGGACAGTCAGAAATTAATGGACATGTGTGATTGTGGGAGAGATGCTCCAACCTGTGCCTTGTTCCAGAATCAAATTGCACATTAATTAAGACACAGTGTCATCAGGCCATAGTAGCCCCACTATGCCCTTTCATAATAAAGGATGGTGCCACTGATGGGCTAGGAATGATCATGAGCTCTTGCTCAGGACTCTCTGGAAGTTGGCATTTAACAGTGGAATGTAAGGTCTGTCAGAGCAGGGGCTTTGCTCATGTTGTTTGCTGTATCCCTGCACTTAGAGAAGTATGGCCAATAACAGGCACTTTGTATTTTGTGTTTGTATTTTAACTGGTTGTAGTTCAGTCTTAGTGCCGGTCTCAGTCAGGGTTTCTATTACCGTGATAAAACACCATAAGCGAAATCAGCTTGTGGGGAGAAAGGGCTTATTTTGCTTACACTTCCAGGTCACAGTCCATCACTGAAGGACCTCAGGGCTGAGACTGGGCAGGGCAGGACTCTGGAGTCAGAAGCTGATGCAGAGGCCGTGGAGGAGTGCTGCTTACTGGCTTGCTCCTCAAGGCTTCCTCAGCTTGTTTTCTTACAGCACCCAGGGCCACCTGCCCAGGGATGGCACCACCCATAATGGTCTGGGCTTTCCCTCATCAATCAAAAATCAAGAAAATGCATCATAGCCTTGCCCACAGGCCAGTCTGGTGGGAGCATTTTCTCAGTGGTTTTCCTTCTTTCAAAATGACCGTATGTGTCAAGTTGACATAAAACTAGCCAGCACAGTGCCTAGGGGTCGATGCGTCAAGTCCCTTTACTTTTTTATTTGTTGGCTTCTAAAAATAGTCTTTTTATGTTTTTTAAAAGGTACTGTATGAATATCTTTAAGCTTTAAAACATAATTTTAAAAGATGTTTTCTTCAGTTTAAGAGCTATTTTCATGTATGTCCTATTATATTTCTTATGTTTTAAAATTATGCCTTTGCAGCCTGTTCTTTTGGCTTGTGTGACCCGTGCTGGCTCCAGGAGAAACTGTCCTCATAGCAGTGGTCAGTTGGTCTAGTGTGTGCCAAGCACAGCATTGGTATGCTCTTTTGCCAGGGCTTGAGGGTAAGTGTAGGGTAGAAGATATGTCATTTAAAATTTCTTGAAATAATAGACTGGTTAGAAAAGGCTATTTGGAGTTCCACATTTGAAGGACTTTCCAGTTTTAAAATGTCATTACAGCAAGAATGATATTTCATCAAAAATCATTTTAAGTTCATTAATTAAAGAAGACAGTTGAGTAATGAATGGAAAGGATTTTAAAAAAATTATTACTATTATTATTACTGTTTTGGAGACAGGGTTCTTCTCGATTCCTGGCTGTCCTGGATTCACTTTATAGACCAGGCTGGCCTCAAACTCACAGAGATCCACCTGCCTCTGCCTCACAAGTGCTGGGGTTAAAGATGTGCGCCACTACTGCTCGGCTTATTTTTTAATTTTTAAAAAAATCAACCAATGAGTCTTATCAGAATATTTTCTTTTTTTCCCTCCAAAAACTGGACTTTAAAATTGAGCAGGATTGTGGAAGTAGTTGTCATTAACTTTTACCAGTAATTAGTGAAAGTTATGCAGTTTGTAGAAACATCAAAATTTTTCATTAGTAGAAGTACTGTTTTAATTTAATGTTATTTAAGTACTTGATTGGTGTTCAAGACTTGGTTGTCACTTGTGTAGATAATGTAGGTCCACTTCCTAATGTGGCTCCTGTTGTAACTGATCACGTTTGGGGTTCCCCTGACCCACCTTCCTTTCAGTTCCTTCTTCCTCCTTTGTGTGAGGTATGCGGGGACTCACTTAACAGTTGTGGCAGGACTTAATACTTTCAAATCAGTGTTATTTTCTTCAAAGCATGACTTTTGAAAGCTGTGTACCTTTGTTTTAGAATAATTTTAAAGGCTTTTAAACCATTAATTTAAAGGTAGTCTATGCAACTAACATTCTTTGCATTAAATTTAATGTATGGAAGAGTCTGGAATCACTTGGAATCAGTTATATTAAACCACTTACACTGTGATAAAATATGCACATATATCCCTATTATTTAAAAAAATATTTCTCATATGATGCCCCTGTTATTCATTGAGTGGAGCCCAAACTCAGAAAACCCGTTTGTGTCAAGTCCTTTTAGGCTTCCTCTGCCTGTCCTGCTTTGGAAGATTCTTTGAATAGTTTCTTCTTTATCTCTGTACTTTTAAAAATACCTACTTTGGTTGGCCGTTGTGGCACACACCTTTAATCCCAGCATTCAGGAGGCAGAGGCAGGAGGATTGTAAATTTGAGGCCAGCCTGGTCTACAAAGTGAGTTCAGGACAGCCAAAGCTACATAGAGAACCCTGTGTCTCAGCGGGGGCGGGTGGGGGGAGCTTAAAATTTTTAAATAAACAAATAAAGAAATAAAGAAATAAAATACCTGCTTTTATTCTTTACAACCAGCTTGAGGTAGCTATTCCACTTGTTCTGCTACCTCCCAGCCATTAGCACAACTCATCCACTGTGTCTCGGGAAGCCTTTCCTGGCCCACACAAAGAACTTCGGCTATGATGCAGGCTACTGTGGTCTCTTAAAGCATCTCTCTTCTTAGTTGTAAATCAAAGTCTGGTTGTCCACATCTTGTGACACTTGCCACCATGCTCTTCTCAGTGCCGAGCCTGGTTTCTAGCCACACAGGCTCTGGGGTGGTTATTTACTTAGTGATAACGAAGCATGACTTAAGAGCTACAGATTTTATTTTTGGTAGTGGTCTCTAAGGTAATGGGCAGAGATGCTTTTCCATCTATTGCTGTTGGAACATTTATCTTGGGAGCTTCTTTTCACAATCATAACATTAAAAATAAAAATAGTACCTTGGCCTGGGGGTGTTTATTAATAATAACAACAACAATAATAGTAATAGTAATAAAAACTCTCCAAGGGAATGGGTAAGCCAGCTGGATTTCAGCTGGCTCTGAGGCAGTTACAAGGAAGGTAAAAATTATCAGTATTACTGTTTGAGTCATTTTATAACATGGTTTTCATTGGATCTCTGTTTTTGTGCAGTTGTTAACTCAGTCTCTTTTTTATAAATGCATAGAAGTTTCACTGCTGTTTTTACCCCATTATATGAAAACATTAAATTTGGATAAAGGGTATATTAAGAATACAGATTTGTTTTTTATGTTTTGTTTGTTAATTTAAAAACCACCACCACCAACATAGGACTGTTCTAGGTTCAAGGCCAGCATAGACGTCACAGTGTGGATCCCGCACCCCAAGGAAAAAGCTCAAACCCCATAGGGGGAAAGAGTTTTTAATGAGTAAGGTTTTATTTTATAAAGGATGTAAGTAGAGAATGGCTTAGCATATGGGAAAAGCACTGAAATAAGAGCATGGTTTTGGTATATCTGATTGTCTGTGCACTGAGATTAAAAAAATAGGATTGCTCAGAAACTTTCATATATACAATTTTGGCATTTTACAAGTAAGAATGAGTACTGATGATTAAAACTGAGAAGTGGGTAAATGCACATTTATTTTGCTTTGTTGTGTTCAACTATATACCAAGCATTTGAAAGCTTTGAGGTCTCTGGGTTTGAAAATGATTTTTTATATGCTGCAATATGGTGACTGATCAATGAAGGCATATTTCTACAGGATGTATTTTAAGTCATTCTAATAATACATATGGATATGTAGTCTCATGGAATTTCAGATAATCACTAAACCAGTATTAATTCTAATTCTGTAAACAAAAACAATTCAGTGGTTGGAGTTAACCAAAGTGTTAGCAATCCCACCCCCCAGTTTGTATCATTCTCTTTAATAAGAGTTAGGCTGGCAGTGTTGGTGACTCTTACAACCCCAGCGCCCAGGAAGCTGAGGCGGTGGGATTGTGAGTCTGCTTTATTTAGTTGAGAAACTGTCTGAATAAAAAATTGAGACCAAAGTAGCAGATTGTAAAATTTTAACTACTTCTACTCATTTTACTTTTCATGTGATTGTAATTATCTAAGTTACTAACATTTCTGGTAACTTTTTAAATAGAGTACAAAGCTCACAGTACTGAACTCATTTCTTTAGAAAGCTAATGATGCATTATTACTGAAAGGTTCTGGAGGCCCAATCAACAGTAAGTGTTTAGACCAAACCTTATTTAGCATTCATCAGCATTAACCCGAAAAGGAGGGAGAAGTCATCTGTGCTTGTTTATTTTTTGAAAGATTTTTATTTTCAAGTCTAGGTTTATATTCAATGAATCCAAAAGTTCATATAAATACTGAACTTTACATGATATCTAGTTTACTGTCAGCTTGATAAATTCTTAGTTTCAGATGCACCACCTCCACCACCACCCGTGGAAGAGCCGGTCTTTGATGAGTCCCCGCCTCCACCACCTCCTCCAGAGGACTATGAAGAGGAGGAAGCAGCTGTGGTTGAGTACAGTGACCCTTACGCGGAAGAGGACCCTCCGTGGGCACCAAGGTCCTACCTGGAAAAGGGTAAGTGCCAGGAGGCCATCTAGAGGGATGGGAAAACATCTGTCTTATCTACTTTGTACTTAGAAGTAAAGCTTTATTTATCTATTATTCTGTTTTGGTTATTTAGTCAGTTTACAGGGTTTGTGGTTTTGAAGGTTTATTTAGTAAAATTTATGTTTCTCTGTTACTATTGAAATTGCTTTTCACAAGTTATTTGCAACACACACCACACACACACACACACACACACACACACACACACACACATACACACACTAAGTAGGCTTTTATTTGGAATTCCACAGGAAAAGGATTATTTTCCAAATTATTTATTTCTGTCCTCATGATTTCAACCATCAGCAACAGCACTACTATTTTTTATTTTATTATTATTATTATTATTATTATTATTATTTGGTTTTTTGAGACAGGGTCTCTCTGTGTAGCCTTTCCTGTCCTGGACTTGCTTTGTAGACCAGGCTGGCCTTGAACTCAAAGTGATTTGTCTGCCTCTGCCTCCCATGTGCTGGGATTAAAAGTGTATGCCACCACGCCTGGCTCTTATTATTATTTTTTTGACACAGTTTCACCAGGTAGTCCAGGTTGGCTTCTAACTCTTGATCCTTCTGCCCCATGCTGAGATTGCAGGTGTGTACCACTGTGCTGAACTTTTTAGATAATTAATTTTGAGTTACTTTTGTATGTGTGAGTTTGAGTATTTCCATAGGAAACTTTCTTCCAAAGAATAATGATGTCTCAGTCTCTTTTGTAGAATGGTGTGTGTGTGTGTGTGTGTGTGTGTGTGTGTGTGTGTGTGTGTGTGTGTTGTGTAAAATTGCCTGTTAGGTAACCATGACATGGCACCTTGGGACAGGAGCTTCCAAGTCTCAAGGCTGATCAGTCAGCTCAGTTACACATGGTGGCTTATACCTACCATGCAGGCTGGGCTGCGCTATATGGTGAGGTCCAGGTCTGCCTGGACTGCAGAGGAAGACCCTGCTTAAAAAGAAAGAAAAAACTAAGCAGCCTAGAGGGGTGGTTGTGGGCTTGTTGATGTTGAGGGAGAGGGAGACAGAAGTATGGACAAACGGACCAGGCAGAGAGACAAAGAAAGTAGACACGCACGCGCGCGCGCACACACACACACACACACACACACACACACACACACACACGGAGAGAGGGGGAGAGAGAAGGGGTGTGGTGGGGACAGAGATAGACAGAGACAAATGGGGCCTGCACTGGGCCTCATGTGGGTTTTTGAAACCTCAAAGCCCAGCCCAGCGACAGTGCCACGCCCTCTACTGCTTCCTAAGCAGTCTGCCTACTCGAGATCAAGCACCCAAACATAGAAGTCTATGGGGACCACAAGTCAACTGTGAGCTTTTATGAAGAAGTAGAGCATGTGTGGGCCTGGAGCAACACTTCAGCAGTTATGAGCACGTGCTGCTCTGCAGAGGATCTGAGTTCAGCTTCCAGCACCCGTGGTGGATGGCTCATACCCACTTCGACAGTCCGTCTTCAGGGCGAGCTGATGCACTCAGGGCTGCATGCAGATAAACAAATGCACATAATCACAGAACAGCTAAATCTGAAAGAAATAGTGGATTAAGTTTTGTCCAAGATAGAGCAACTATACACAGATTTGTTCTTTTTCTTTAAACAGGAACTGGGGGAAAGTAGATAAGACAGCATTTTTAAAGACATTGGGTAACAGGTGGTAATGTAGCTTGATCTCCAGATAAAAGGGAATCAGTTCTGTAAATGCCACAGATTGCCAAGAAGGTGAAGGAAAATGAATATGAGAGAGAAGCAGAATATCTTTAGAGGCAGACGGTCATTGAACTTCCTGGAGATGAAAAATACAGTGTCTGGAATGACATTACAGAAGCAAGGATTGTAGCTTCGGCCTGGGCCATAGAAATATCCAAACTGTGCCACAGAGAAGAGAGGTTTTAAAAAGCAAACCAGTAGGCATGTAAGGCCAGGTTAAATAGTATTTAGTGTGTGTGTGTGTGTTTATGTGTGTGTATAATATACATATAATATATAATATATACACATATATGTATGTATTGTGTATATGTATATCTACATTTGCAGTCTTTTGAAAAGCTAAAGTAGATTTGAAACAATCATAGTCAAAATATTTTCATGGTTACAGAAGATACATCTTGTTACCTATTGCTAACAAATTATTCCAGAATTTACTGTCTTAAGAAAGCATATTTACCTATAGTCTCTAGGTAAGAGAAATATAGGAGATGGGGAAATAGAAGGACACAGAGGGTCCTAGAAACCTACAAGAAGAACATCATGATGGGTGGATCAGGGCCCAGGGGGTCTGCTCAAACTATTGCACTAACCAAGGACACTACAATACTAACATCGAACCCTTACTCTGATCTACCCAATGATCAGGACATTCTCCACAGTTATGTGGAGAGCGGGGACTGACTCTGACATGAACTCTGGTGCTCCATATTTGACCATCTCCCCTTGGTGGGGAGGCCTGGTGGCACTCAGAGAAAGGATAATCAGGCTGCCAAGATGAGACTTGATAGCCTATGACCATATAGTGGGGGAGGAGGTCCCCCTTGGTCATAGACCTAGGGGAGGGGAATAGGGTGAAAGCGGGAGGGAGGGAGGAATGGGAGGATACAAGTGATGGGATAACAATTGAGATGTAATCTGAATAAATTAATAAAATTAAAATTAAAAATTAAAAAATAGCTTTTCATAATAAAAAACAACAAAGCATATTTATTCTCTTATCTGTGTCTCTCATGGCTGATCATGGATTATTAACATGGAGGCTTTAGTTTCCTTGTCAGCCTGGCTGCCCACACTTCTGGGCTGTATTGGCCTTTCCGTGGGGCAGCTTACAAGGCTTTTCTCATTAGAATGAACAAGTAAGAAGAGCCAGAGAAAGTGTGTTGACAGGACAGAAGTGTGTTGACCAGTTCCAGAAGTGACAATTCATTAGTTTTGCCATGTTGTTGTGTGTGTGTGTGTGTGTGTGTGTGTGTGTGTTGCATGCACATATGTGGAGACCAGAAAACCTTGGCTGTTGTTCCTCAGGCGCTGTTCACCTTATTTGTGACGATTAGGCTGTGTGGCTGCTCCCACGTCCACAGTGCTAGAACCACAGGCGTCGTCGTGCTGGCCCTCTTAGGCTGGTGCTGAGGTTGCACTCAGGCCCTCATGCTTGTGCAGCATTTCATGGACTGAGCTGGTGCTCCAGCCCTTCGGCTGCTTATTAAACAAGCTGGGGCTCTGCAGAGACGAGGCATTGGCTGGGAGCACTGGCTGCTCTTCCAGAGGACTGGGTTTGATTCCCAGCAGCCACATGGCAGCTCAGAACTGCCATTCCACAGAGATCTGATGCCCTCTCCTGGCCTCTGTGGTTACTTCATCATGCATGTGCTGCACAGATATAAATGTAGCCAAAATACCTGTACACATAAAATAAAAATAAAGGTTATAAAACTTTAATAGAAACAAGTTTGTAGGTTTAGCCAAATGCAGGGAGTGGGTTTTGCATAAAGACTCAAGTACCATGAGTCAGAAATCACTGGGAACTTATTTGGAAGTTGTCCGCCACAAACACTAGAAATTCAGAGTGTCAAGAAGTAAACCCCACATAGAAGAAACAAAGAAAATCCTGCTAAGGCACATCATAAATAATTAAAGACCACTAATATAGAGAAAAATATTAAAGATGTTTAGAGGAGAAATGATTCATTACATAAGAAAACAAACAGTCACTGCATAGTTTCATGCATGTCAGAAGCAGAAATTTTTTTTTTTTTTGAGACAGGGTTTCTCTGTGTAGCCTTGGCTGTCCTGGACTCGCTTTGTAGACCAGGCTGCCCTCGAACTCACAGCGATCCACCTGCCACTGCCTCCCAAGTGCTGGGATTAAAGGTGTGCACCACCACGCCCGGCTCAGAAGCAGAACATTTTTAAAGTAGTCAAGGAAACATCAGTCTAAAGTTCTTTGGCAAAAGCACCTTGTCTGTCTGTCTGTCTGTCTATCCATCCATCTATGTATTCCCTCCCCCCTCATTGCTGTTGTTATTCTTTGAGATAGGATCTCTCTGCATAGTTCTGGCTGTCCTGAAGCTCACTGTGTAGACCAGGCTGGCCTAGAACTCATAGAGATCTATCTTCCTCTGCCTCCCGAGTGCTGGGACTGAAGGTGTGTGCTGCCATCAACAGCTAAGCATCCCCTTTAAAGACCTTTACAGACCAAAGAGAGGAAAGGGCTAAGACTTCATGACTAGCAGAGACATGCTAAGAGAGTCCCAGAAGATATACCATATAAATCTAAGGCCTGTAAAAACCAAATGAAGAGTAAATGGTACATATATGGGTATATGCATTTTCTTCATATTTTAAACTTCTTTTTTAATATAAATATTTATTTATTATGTATACAGTATTATGCCTGCCCGTACTGCATGCCAGAAGAGGGCACCAGATCTCATTGTGGATTGTTGTGAGCCACCATGTGGTTGCTGGGAATTGAACTCATGACCTCTGGAAGAATAGTCAGTGCTCTTACCATCTGAGCCATCTCTCCAGCCCTTAAAAGTTATCTTAAAAAGATAACTAAAGTTTCTTAGAACACATAAAATGGCTTCATTAAGACAAAGGAAATGCAAGTAAATCTCTGTAAAGTTTATAGACTATCTGTAAACTAGTATATTCTTATATAAGAAATATAAACATGTAAATAATGTAAGCTTTAGAATGTGCAGAAAAAACAAAGAATGAAGTTTGGATTATATGCAACTAGGAAAGGTAAATGAAAATTAAAAATACTCCAAAAGAATCAAGAAGAAAACCAAGAGATGAGATAAAATTATGAAAAAAGTTTAATGAGCACCTCGGTGATGCTGGTGTCTTCTTGATCGCCGCAAACTTCTTAGCTCGCTGGTCAGCATCAGTTGTCCCACTGAAGTAAAAGTTTGACGGTAGTTGTTCTGCTGTTTTGTTAATTACAGTTGATTGTTCAGCGTCAACAACAGAGCCAAAGAATCTTAAATCAAAATAGCAGTGGCCCTCATAGAGGTTTTAGTTTTTCTCTCTGAAATGTCACAAGCCAGGTCTCCATCTTCTGCACTGCTCCCAACATTCCTATCTTCCAAACTCCTACAGAACATTCCACAGAGCTCTCAACACTCAATGGCTTTTCTAGCCCAAAGTTCCAAAGTCCTTTCACAATCCTCCCCAAAATATGGTCAGGCCTGTCACAGTAATACCCCACTATGCTGGGACCAACTTGTCTTAGTTTGGGTTTTTATTGCTGTGAAAAAAAAAAAAAAGTGAAAATAGGTTTTGGGCTGTAGCCTAAGGCTAGAGTGCTTACTTAGCCTGTGAGGCCAAGGTTCAATCTCCAGTACTGAGGGGAAGGAACAATATAGTATACGCAGACTCCCATGAAAACATAAACCATTTGTAATAATGGTCTTTCGTTAAGATGCACTGCTTGTTTCTTGATTATTGCTAAGAGACACATCTGACAAGGCACTTGGCAGCACGGGTCAGCATGGAAATGCAGAGTAAATACAACGTGAAGACATCTAACCACCACCCGGAACCAACGCTTGGAAAGAAGAGCTAACAGCATCTAGCGTTTGAGTCCAGCCTCGGCTCTGTACAAGTGCTAGGCCAGCCTGGGCTACACAAGACGTGGAGGCTGACTGGTTTCCTCGTGAGAGTGTAAAAGTTCTAGCCATTTGGGAGAGGAGTTGGTGGGTTTCTAAACAAGGGAGACAGACACCTGCCGCCTATTCCCAAACCAGGTGTTTGTTGCCTGGTGACTGAGTAAGCTAGTTCTGGCCTAGCTGTCTGACGAAAGAGGCTTTTTTTGTTTTTTCATAATGAGAAGACACTGAATATTTGTGTGTGGATTTCAAATGTTGTGGTAATGAAAACATTGCAACACAAAAGACCTATACTTTATGTAAGTGAAATCTAGGTTTGCATGAGGAATCCTGAAATGCAAGTGCATGAGGAAAGACTTTGGAGTCGTGGATTGTTACGCTGTTACATACAGCAGTGGGGGGTGCGCAGGGCACTAGATGAGTTATAGTTTGCCTGAATTATACCGTAAAGAGTAAGGAAAAATGATATGTAGGACATTATACCAGGTGGTGTCAACATTGTGTAGAAACCCCGCAGGTTAGTTAACCATGTTCGTAGGAACAATATTGGCAATCTGCAGCTTTGAGAAGCCAGCTTAGTCACTCCTGTTTCTCGGAGTGAAAACTGGTAATTTTAAACAGCGTTTCTTGAGGAGAGTAAAAAAAAGTTAATGCTGAAAACAGGTTCTCCTGCACCTCTGTAACCAGAGTCTGCCCATCCTCCCCGCTCTCTTCTTACGGACATTTTATCAAAGTTTTGGGGGTAGATATAATGTTAGGAACCTATGATGAAAGGTAGGCCTATTGCCAAGTGATTTAAAACAATAAAAGTCACAGAAGAACTTAGTGCTGTCCTGGTTGTCTTAGCACTTTATTATTATGGATTATTAAATTGGTAATATAATGCAACACATGTTTTATGCTGATGTGTAGTGGACTTCACTTGTAGGACTCAGTCCCCATTCACTGATAGGCAGAGCCCAGAAAAGGAGCCAGGGCCTGGTGTTTCTGTAGCCGGTCTTATTTCTTAGTCGCCTCATACTGTGTCTAGAACAGTAGTATGTTTAAATATGAGTATTTGGTTTTATACAATATGGTGCTTTAGTATGAGTTCAAGTGAATAGCTGTCGTTTTCTCTGCAGTTGGTTTTCTTATAGGCCGTTTAAAGGTAAGTTGAACTAAATGTAACTTTGTTTGCTTTTTGTTTTTTGTTTTTGGCTTGTTTGCCATTTATACTGGATTTAGAATCTTTTTCTAGAAAAGGATATTTGATTGTGTTGAACTGGCTATTGGAAAACATATGAATATACATTTCAGTGTCAGAAAGTTGCCATGTATGGATGCCTGCTTTTTTGGCTCTGTCTTTCTAGGAATGTTTTTCTCATTTACACCCTATTTTGTTCCCCTCCCCCCAGTTGTGGCAATTTATGATTATACAAAAGACAAGGAAGATGAGCTGTCCTTTCAGGAAGGCGCCATCATCTACGTCATCAAGAAGAATGACGACGGCTGGTATGAGGGTGTCATGAACGGGGTGACCGGGCTCTTCCCTGGCAACTACGTCGAGTCCATCATGCATTACTCGGAGTGAAGGCCAGCGCAGCTGCTGCCACCCCTCGGGGGTCAGCTCCTCCCGGGTCAGCTAGAGGCCTGGGACTCGCCTCCCAGCGAAGTGAGTGACGCATACAAATGATAAAGTTTTCTTTTATGACTGTCTTGGTTTATCCCCTAGTATTAAAAACAAAATTAGCCAAGTCTGAACACATGGATCTTCTTGCTGTCGTTTGTATTATGCTGTCTGGGTTGAAATTGTGGCAATTTCTCAATCTGTGACAGGCTCAACAATATGAACATTAGCTAAAATAAATCAGACCAAGACTGACTTGAGAAAAAAATCTGGGATCTTTCTCAGGAATACTGTACACCCTTGGCTTTCTCTTCCTGCAGACTCTGTGACATTGGATGTCCATTGCCTCTGCTTCGGGGCTAACCTCACGGCCTGTGGACACTTTGCCCCTTACTTTCTTTCACTATATGGAGAGGAAGGAACCAGTGTTTGAAAACTATATTTAACTACTTCTCGATTGTTTGAAAAGGCTGTTTTTCCTCTTTAACACTGTACATCTTGTGCTCTCTTAGCACTGGAGTGCGCTAGGTGAGCCAACCCTGAACTCCCTTGCGTCCTGTCCTGTTTGTAGACCATAAGGGTGACAAAATGTGAAAGTCTCCAAGCATTCCCAGGGTTGTTAACAATCAGTTTAATTTTTAATGCACTGTTGCATGAGACTGCATTGCTGATGGCAGCCAGTGAAGCTGATGTGAAATGTGGTGGGCACTTCATGTACTGGGGTGGGTGTGTGAAGCTGGGCACGGCGGTTCCTGAGGCTGCGAAGGGCGTCTCCAGCTTAGGCGCTGTTTCAGAAAGTAGAGCCTAGGAAGAAAGACTGTTACTGTTCTCTTGCTATTTAAAAACATTCCCCCTCCTTTTTAGAAGGGACTATTTGTCAAGTCTCTTGACAGTCACTGGACTGGGAATGGAAAGCTGCTGCTGTGCTTTTTTTGGACCATTACCAATGGCAGTGTTAGCTAATGCTGAGTCGTGTTTACTCTCCCAGCTACAAAACAGTAAATGTCCTGATTTGATGTGATCAGACTCCAAAGCAGTGCTCCTGTAAGAATCTGAACCTTGTGCTTCAGAGTCAAGTGTGCTGGAAAAGATTAACAGGACAAAATACCTACCCAGTCACACTGATGAAAATCAGTATAATTTTGAAATGATTGGCATCTCCCTCATCTGCAGTTAATTTAAATTCAGTGGAGTTTGTGTCTGGTGGTTTTAATAATCACTTTGGTAATTAGTATAAGACATGTTTGAAGAAAATTAGAGGAGGTGTTGCTGCCCAGTAGGTGAGTACCACGATGGTGGGCCAGTTTGTATTTAGGCCCAGAGCTCCACTGTGGATTCTTACCAGCCCAGTGTGTTGGCCAGAATGAGACCGGGTAGGTAACTTCACCCAAAGGATGAAAAGGAAGAGGAAGTGAAGATGTCGTAATTCAGATGCAGGCCTTGCACATGCTGGCCAGTGATGTTAGAAGAATCTGGTTGAAAACTGAACAAGTGTTGTGGATGTTAAGAGGAAGAGGCTGTACAGGCAGAGGCTAACATTCCATTATAGATGTGGTATCTGAGCCTGAGGCTTCACTGTGTAACTCAGACCCGACCAGTGTCCTCCTCAAGACCTTTTGCTTTAAGGTGGCAGGGCTGGTGTTCCTCCTGCTCTGGCCTGCCAAACACACAGGAGCCATAGGAACAGGCTTTAGTGTTACTTTTTAAAAACCACATTGCACACCAGCTGTTACACTTAGATTTTCTGAGTACTTTGGATCATCTTTAACTTGCTTCTAGTACACTTTCCACTTGATGCTTTTGTTAGGTCATCTTGACTGTCTTCAGGATCCGTCCCAGAATGTTCTGTAGCTCAATTACGGGCCCAGCAAGACTATATGAACATGTTTAGCTTTGCTTACTTTGGTACATGGAAACTTTTGCAGAACAAGCTTAGTGGATTAGTAAGACATTTGGAAAACCAGCAGATAACTAGCTTGGATAGTCACAGAAACAGCTGGTGGTTGGTACCAGGGACACACCTTACCTTCTAGACTCTTGCTGAATTGGGGTTTGCAGAAAACTCTTGTGAGGTCCTTTGTGTTCAAGACTCATACTGTGGAAATCCATGGGACAGCTGACAGCCCCACCCCCACCCCACTGGATTACTCAACACTGATGTGATTTTAAAAACTAAAAAACTCACTATCTGTTGGCTTCCCTGCCCTCTATCCTATAAATTTTTGCAATTTTGAATTATGAATTGTCTTGGAAGGATATTCTGTAACAGTGAGCCAGGCCTACAGTAATTGGAGACTTTTAATGTATGTAATATTTTGTAGATTGCATGCTGTTAATACTGAGGTTATTTCCTGTTTTATTGTAAATTTTCCCATTTATTTGCCCAAAAACTAAAATATGGTGGATGCTAGTAATTTTAAATGAATGTTGAAACTTTGCTGACCAGTAAGCAGCCACTTTACTGAGGTATTCTGAGGGCGCTGGTCTCTCCTGAAATGTCTGAATCTGTGTGCAGTTCCTTTACCCTTAAAAAGAAAAAAGCCGGACATTTGTCTTTTTTTTTTTTTTTTTGGGCTACTAATATTTGAAGGGCCATGGATCTGAATGAAAATAGTCTCATGTTTGACCTTATAGCCAAGGCAAATTAGAAAGAAAAATAGTGCCAATATTTTGAAATCTAGATCCAAGATTTCAGCCTGCTGTGTTTGGAATAAATATGAATTTTTAAAGATCTCTCCTGCAGTATTTTCCTTTTTGCCACTTGCTTCTGTCTTCCTACAAGGTACTTGCTGCCCCACCTTGGGGTTGGTACAGGCCAGCTGATATTGCTGTTGTTAGGTCACTGGGTGACATGCTCACCTCCTCCTTTCCTTAACAGTACCACTGCGGTTTATTGCTGGGCTAGAGACTGGTTTATGCATCGTTACAAATGATGTCTACCACGTAGTTGGACTCATTAACAGTTTTATGTGTGAAACATCAGAATGATAGCGTTTATCTTTGAATTTTCATTTTAAGGTTTCCTTTCTGCAGTACAGCTTGTTTTACCTTTGTCCCCTTTTCTTCTTACGGAGAGAACATGGTGTGTCCTGAAGGCTGCCTTTACTCCTGAAAAGGGCTTTGGTGGAAGAAATGGTAGGTTGACTGCCAAATCTTTGAAAGGAATGGGAGCTGTTAACTTCTGAGTAGTTTGGCCCGGAAGTCCTGAAGGTGACATTCCCTAACACTGTTTACTTGCAATCAGTTTTTAAACTAATAAGCTTTAAAAATATTTTTTTCCCAGTCTCACTTTAACAATGGTATTAGGTGCTTTGTTTCAGGTAAACATTGCTCAGTCCTCTCTCCACCGTACCAACTGTCACAACTAAATGTCCTGTTTTTCCTTAGAGTTATGCCTGTTTTCAGAATTATACTTGAAAAAAATATGCCATGTTTTGATAAATAACCACCCAAGTATTCACATTGCTTAAAGGAGTTTTAAGTGGAACCTGAGTAGAAATAATCCTCATTTACCCCTTCTAAAACTTCACTCATAAACAGCTGTGTGCAGCAAGAATGCATTGTGTTTAGTCCTCCGTTGGCAGGGGCAGAGCAGAGCACAGCACAGTACACAGCCTTACTTATGAGAGCCTTACAGAGTCACTAATGGAGGCACTGAGCTTGTTACCTAAGTTTACTTCTCGCTCTGTTTTATTGAGAATCTCTACTTAAAAAAAAAATCAGCAAACAAATGGCAGGGCCTAGCCATGTAAATGATCCTTGCTAAATGTTAATTTTTTTGTAAAAAAAATTATTTTCACATTAAACTGGAGTCTCTTTTGCAAGTTCAGAATTCTATGGATAAGCAATTTTTAAATCATATTTCGTGTCCATGTACCTTTTTTTAATTAACAAAATGGTTTACAACAAGAATGTAAACAATTTATCATCTGGCCAGTTATACTTTACAGCTCTGAGTTGGTGGTACTGAGTAAAAACCATTCAGGCAACTTGAGTGGGCACCTGTTGCCAGTCACCTTCCTTGTGTGCGCCATTAAGCACCTCAGATGAGGGATACTCACTTAATTTTTAAATTGTATTTGGAATAATTATTGCTGTGTACTAAGAACTTGACCCAAATAAAAATCACACAAAGTATATTCCAGTGTCTTGTAGAATTATTTATGTATTCACTACTTCTTTCTAAGGTTGTCCTAAGCATTGATGGTACTATTTAATTACTTAGGATTTTAAAGTGTTGAATATCTAACAAGTTTGATCTCTGAAATATTTTGTTGTAAAGCTAGCTGCTCATTTTAATTACGAGGTGCTTTTTCCAGATATAACTAAATTTTGTTAAGTGTAAATTTTCTCATTATTGGAATGAGGTTGTTTAAAAACAAACAAAAGTGTGCGTTGATTCCACATAAGCCGACTACAACACTTTCTAGTGATTTGCCAGATGTGCAGTTTATCTCCAGGGTGAGTATGACTTCTGTTCTTGCTGCCTTAGGAGTCTACATTCCTCAGTGTCTTCGTCACATCCATGACACGTAATGTGGGACACTGGAGTACTCACTTAACACATTTACAAATAGATCCATTTCTTGAATACCTTTCTTTAAAATGGGTCTTTTAGACTCGAGAGCATTCTTGTCTCTGAAGGTAATTGGAACCCAGGCTTCTGTTGTTAGGGTTTGTACAGAACCACACATTGACATGTTTTGAGGATTCATTTTACTGTTGTCATTCTGTATGTTGTATACTTTCTGCAAGGCCTGAGTCAAAGAGTTTCAACAGTTACTGACAGATGACAAATTATTTTTTTTAGTTTTATAGTTTGATGATAAATGGCAAGGTGACTTGTAACCTGTAAGTCAATGTATCCACTTGATGTGGCAGTCTCAATTCTTAACTGTATGTTTAATTGTGTGTGGCATTCTTTTTGCACTAGTCTACATAATTGTACTTTAAGATAAAAAAGATCTGGGGTAAAGAGATGGCCCAGAAGTTAAGAGCAGTTACTGTTGTTATTATGGGTGGTTCCCAGCACCCACAGACTGATTTACAACACTCTGCAGCTGTACTTCTAGTCCATATACTCAGGAAGGTGCAAAAAACAAAAACAAAACAAAACCCAACAAATTTTGGGGAGGTAGGGGTAGGTTTCAAGGTTTTTCTGTGCAACCCCTGGCTATCCTCAGAGATCCACCTGCCTCCCAAGTGTGTGCCACCACTGCCCAGCTACTACAAACATATTTCTAATCTACCAAAAAAAGGCTATTACTATTCTTAATAAATGTACTATTCTTAATGTGTTTTTTTTCCTTTTAAATATTATTTTGAGTTGTACACATGCAGACTGAACTATGGTTGTCAGGCTTGTTGGCAAATGACTTTACTTGCCCCTTATCCCTTCCTAATTAGTAATATTTAAAGATCTTCAGTCTGTTGGTATAAAGAGCAAGACACAAACAACTCCAACTTTAGAGCTGTCCTGACACAACAAGCTTTAAAACCAGGTTCTTTAAAGAATTTACTTTTATTTATGCGTATGTATGCCACATGTGGAGGCCTGAAGAGACGCGGGATCCTTTGGAGCTGGAGTTGAAGGCGGTTCTGAGGTGCCTGGCAAGGATGCAGGGAACTGAGCTCTGGTCCTCTGGAGGAGCAGCAAGCATTCTTAACAGTTGTCATCCCTCCAGCCCTGCAAAACCAGCCTTTTAATAGTGCTCATCCAAACACTCGAAATCCTTGTGTTTAAATGGAATCTGTAATTTTCTTTTTATTATGGATTGGGCTAGATGACATAGATGACATAAAATATGTAACTGGAAAAACAAATTCACTCTGGCTATATGACCACTGTCCTAAGCCATTACAATAGCTTATGACAAGTGGCAAGTGTAACTCAGAAAATAACTTAATCCAGCAGTAGAACAAAACCATCAGTAGTACTGAATGAATATATCTCTCTCATATATATATATATATTTGTGTGTATATATATAGCTTTGCACAATCAGGGAGCAAGGCACATAATGAAATGAGTACATTTATGCAGAAGAAAATAATAGCAACAAGGCTTGAAAGAAAACCACAACTTCCTGTTTATCAAGCTGTGCATGATCCTCTGAATAACATCTTCTTTCAGGTCCGTCTTTGTTATCTTCATGCGTTACAAAAGTATATTTCTACATTATATCTGTTTATGACAAAGTTCCACAGCCAGAAGTCAGAGTGAGCCTTCGCTCCATTTACAGCCCCAGTTAATGTGCAATTCTCTTTGAAAACAGTCAACACTTTTTACAACACGTAGCACAAGCTAATCATGTTTTACCTTATGTAACTCTGGAAGAGTTTACTAGTGGCTGATAGTAAAACTAAGCAATGTCATTTGAAACATTCCAGCTAATGCTAATTTCCAGGAGGGGGGCTATTTACAAATACACGGAAAACTAGGAGGTTGGATTTTGGAAAATGGCAGTTTTTTGGTATTAAGTTGTAATAAACTTAATGAGTGGATAGTTTCTTACACTGTATCCCCTACACACTGTAGCCATGTCTTTAGTGTCTTCCTTCCTAAGAAGTTGACGCTTTAACATCGTGTGCTCATGAACATGCTCCCAGTTGGCTGGATCTCAAGGGCTCGGTGTGGATACCACTTCTTCAAACATCTTTGGTAGGAAGCCGCCAGGTTCCACGTAGGTGGATGAAAACTCTTGTAAGAGTTATTATTTCCCTCCATTTCTGCCCAGACTTCAAAAGTACTTACCTTGCTTCTCTCGTTAGCACCTCAGAGTTTACGTGGTGGTTTTGTTTTAATGCGAGTCTTTAAAGAGTACAAGGCACTGGGGTTACCGCAGGCAGCCTTCTAAAGTAGCTTGTCCCCCACAGCAAGCCCAACAGAGCCCTTACCCCCTACACATTGTACACACCAAGTACATTGATTCATTAAGCTGTTTTTCAACTCCTAAGGGAAGTGAGCACTTGGAAGTTTTGATGGCTAGAGTTTTAAAGGTGTAACATGTTTTCACTGGATTTTAAAAGGATCATCTAAAAAAAAAAGGTGGGATATTCAGTTTTATTCTTGCACTTCCCTTTGCGTAAACTTTGAAAGAGGTTACATATTACAGATAATGTAAAGTGGAAATTTTTTTAAAAATTGAAGTTCTAAAAAGGGATTAAAAAAAAAAAAGCCATCCTTTTCACATTTAACAAAAGTTATACCTATTTTATCGAAAGTTATCACACAACCATACAGGGTCATTGGTTTAATGAGTCTGGGATTACAGCTAGTTCTGAAGGTACATGAAAATGTTTGAATGGGTTTTTTTACTTGCTTAAACACTTTTATAACATAAAATTACATAACATAAATTGGCTTTATTTGAATAGCAAATAAAATGTTCTGTTAGAAGTCTGAAACCCGGGTTCCTGTTGATCTGGCAATTGTTACCCTGTTAGAATTACTATAATGACTTCGCTAGCGTAACTTTTTAGACAAACAGGGCAGTATAACATCAAAGTAACAGAGGGAACGCAAAACTCTTCTCAGCCCTTTGCAAGATATGCCATCAGTGGGTAGGAGCACCTTGATTTTGGAGGTCTTAAAAAATACAAACCCACTGTTATCTTTATTACTTTTAGTGAAAACAGGTGTTTTTGGTAATCGTTTAGATCCAGCCGGCTTTCTCATGTTAAAAGTTTAGACAAGGAAAAAAGATCTAGCTACATAGTTAAGTGAATGCCTGACAAAACTAATTTTCTCCTCTTCAAATGAGAATTATAGTGACTAAAAAGAGAAATATTTTAATTTTTTGGGAGTAAAAGCCAAGCTAGTGAGATGAATGCAGAATAGTGTTCGTACTAACACCTGTGAGCCAGAGTTAGGTTATTTTATTAACTGAGTAGAGTCTTATTTTATTAACTGAGTAGAGTCTATTGCCCTTCAGAGTTGGTTTCAAACCATAAGCACTAAGAAACTCTAAGTCACCAATTCTGAACAGCACCTGTCTGTCCTGCCATCAGGAGGGGAAGGTACTTGACTTTGTTAACTAGTCCGTGACTGGGAAGCCTTTCCCTGGCCTCAAAAGCCATGTAAGCTGGAGCTGCCAAGCAGAGGGCAGTGATAAAAGGCACAGCACCAGCATCTTCTTGTCCATGAACACTGCAGAGGAAGAGAAAACTCCATCTCAGCTAGGTATGGTGTGCGCCTTTGATCTCCCAACACTCAGAGGCAGAGGCAGGTGGATCTCTATGAGTTCGAGGCCAGCCTGGTCTACAAGGTGAGTCCAGGACAGCCAAGGCTACACAGAGAAACCCTGTCTCAAAAAAACCAAAAAAATCCCTGCATCTCAACAGAACTTCCAAATACACTAAGCAGTTAAAAAAAAAGTTCCCTCCTTCCCCCCTACAATAGCTACTATCTTTGGAGAAATACAGAGCTGCATGCCGTCACACGCCTGGCATTAGAAATGGCTAGCTACCAGCCCTTCATTTTAGCTTTACTAGTTTTCAAAGGTATCTGCTCTCCCATGGCTCAGGATGACCTAAGGATTCCCATGAAATCCACACTAAAAAAAAAAAGAAATGAAGGCTGTTGATTTAGGGCTCAATCTAGACTGGAGGATTGTCTACCTGGTTTAATTTAAAAAGCAAAAGCAGAACAGTGCAGGCATGTTAAAGGTCACTTCAAAAGAACAGCAAGCACAAACACTTGGTGAACAATTTGAAAGATTTTTAAAAATTCCTTAAGTTGGGTTTGTAAAAATTCACCCCATGACTGCACTGAACAGTGGCTGCAGATGTGACATGAGGTGCCACTTACACATCTTTATGATGCAACTCCTTCTTGGAGAGTGTGCTAGCAAAACATGGCACACAGTGCAAAGACTATATTCTCCAACTGTTTACTGTCTTGACCTAGATTCATTGGAGTTACTTTCTCCTTGAGGAAAAGGACCAAAAGATTTCTGCATTTGGCACTGGTTATCTTTAGAAGAGGCACAGACTCTCTTTACAAGATGTGTTCATTTGAAATCGGTGGAGTTGCCAGTTTTTATTCTCTTAAAAGTAGCTCTAAGATTGCATTTTACTTCCACCAACCTATCACTGTAAGTTGATAAGCACACACTTCTTACACCAAGAAAACATAACAAAAGCACACAGAAGAACAGTGTGGCACATAGTGTCACCAGAGCAGTGCTTCCAAGTTTTGCCCAACTGTCCATGCATATGCCAATGCCACTTACTGTAACTGGACCGTGACACTGCTCCATCAGAATACCTGGTCACCTGTAAAGGCTCTATACTCAAGCTGTAGACAGCAACGATCTCAGCAGCTTCAGTAGCTAGGGATGAAATTAGGGAAACTTGTTTTGTTCATGATAATCCCACCCCAAACGGATTCTTTGCACTGCAACCTGAGGAATGACACCTCACAGGGCCAGTTCTGTTTTTAACTTTTCTCTCCTAGAGAACAGTCTGTGGAGACGGCAGTGCAGAAAGTGACTTTGTGTTTATAATGACGTACCACATCAGGCACAAGGTGTAGGTTCCATATTCAGACTATTTGTGGATTCGGATGTCTGTACTCACGCACACACTAATAGAGGGTAACAGGTAGTACATTATGGTGTGTACTATAGTGTGCAAGAATCATGAAGCCAAGTTGATGAAGCTTCGCAAGGTAGTACTGAAAGTAGCCGAGATCACAGCATTCACTATTCCTTGTGTTAGAGCTTACCTGTGAAGGCGTCTCACATGTGGCTGGGGTCAGGACTACTGGCAGCTGGAACAGCCACTATAGTATGTACAACACAGACAATGTCTTGAAGAGTTCCCTTTCCTGTACTGTTTATGTTCTGTATGATGAAGGTTTTCCTGATTTAAAGGGCCCCTTTAAATGTAGTATTTAAGTGTCAGTCAAGCAGTTCTAAATTCAGCCAACTGGGAAAAATAAAAAGGCCTACAGACAGGTATACCAGACATTCTGACGCTATTCTCTGAGAAACTGCCCATCTGTCTCTTCTGTTAAACATGCACAAATAGGTGGCACATGGACAGTCATGAAACACTTCTAGTTTTTGGTCCGATCCATACGATAGACAAATTGTAAGTGACAACATATCCCCTCCTGTCTTCTTCCTGTCAAAATATACAGAACCTCATACTCTGATTCAGAGGCAAAAGGAATAAATAGAATCCGTTCTCTCTATATATACACATTCACAGATGTTTACATATGTATATACACACAATCTGTATAGCGGTGTGTAAATGCATGTACACACACGCGGCACATAGACACACAAACCACACACACACACACACACAGCTGGACACTACCTGAATAACACATCAGGAGGCTCTGAACACCTGGATTCACAGATGATCAGATGGACTGATTGTAGAACTGACTATAGACAGCATGAAAGTAAGTCTTGTAGCTACCAGTCCCTTGAAAGCTTAGTGTTCTGGTCTCTCTTAGGGGGAGCAGGCGGGGGTCCTCTTCGCAGTGTTGCATAGCCTGAAATATGACTACCTCCAAAGCCAGTCTTTTGCTGGTCAGACAGCAGTTCTGGTGGTGGTGGGGGTAGTGCCATGTCGTCCATGGTGGCTGTGGGTTCTGCTCTGGACATGCGTGAGGAAGAGAGGGAGCCATGCCGTGTGATAGACTTGCGCTGCAGTGTCCTGTTGAGATCAGCTAGGAATCCAGGCTGGACGCTAAGGCTGGATTTGGGGGAGGTGGGCACTTGTGGCACAACTGTGGTCATTGTTGGCTGCTCAGAGATGTCAGCTTGAGTGAGGCGGGTGCTATCATTGCGTTTGGGCCGGGTGGGTGGAGGGGCCTTCTTTACTGATGCTTTAGACCATAGCTGTGGCTGAGGATTAACAACTGCCACTTTGGGGGAGGTGTTCCCTGCGAATACGGCTGGAATCTCGATGGGGGGCGGAGGAAGCTCTATTTCAGGTGGAGGGGGTGGAAAGTCAGAATCTGACGGAGGAGATGGGAATTCCACTACGGAGTCCTTTCCACGCCCACTCAGAGCAGCGGGTTTTGTTGGCACACTCCCTTGCTGGTGGATTCCTGGAAGGTTGACTCCAGAAAGGTGTAGCTTCCCAGGCTTGGGGGGTGCTGCAGGAGGTGGGGTCTCCTTGCCGGGAGACCCTGATTCCGCTGGTGGTGCAAACTTGCTCACTAGACTGTCTACCGAAGGTCGCTTGGGCTCAGGGTGCTCTGCACAACTGCCGGACTTCATGCTGGAGTTGCGCTGTGGGGTTGGGGGTGGCTTCTTCCCCCCAGGGCTGGACATCTTACTTGGCTTTTTGCCTGGAGATCCACCTTTGTCAGGGACAGGTGAAGCCACGGGTGGCGCTGGGGGTGGGGTTGGGGGAGGTGGTGGAGGAAATGCCAGGCTGCTTTCAGGAGGGGGAGGAGGGAAATCTGGAGAAGGGACAGGAATTGAGCTGGGCTGCCATTTGGGTTTTGCTTTTACTGCAGGAGGGGACTGTGGGGTGACGCTTGCTGAGAGGGGCTTTAGGGGCTGAGAGTCCATAGGAGGAGGAGTGGGAGGGGGTGGAAATTGACTGGCTATCTGCTTCACAACTGAGGGCAGAGGGGACAGCGGAGAGGGGGGTGGCTTCACCCCAAAGCTCTGCTGCTTGGGTAGTGTCGGTGGGGGACATGGGGCAGGCTGGACAGGTGGCGAGGGTGGAATGTGAGAACCTGGGAAAGCTGGCTGTTTCTTTGTGGGGGGCACTGGAGGTGCAGGGGTAGGTGGTACAGTTTGTGCTACTATAGGTGGCACAGTCTTGGTGCTGGCTGAAGGAGGAATGGTACCCAGAGGTTTAGGGGGTGCTTGAGGAGGGACAGCTGCAGGGATAGGAGGAGCTGGAGGGGGTGTGGGAGGGGCCACCTGAGGAACACGCTGAACCTGATGGATCTTCAGGGGAGGAGGTTGGGGGCTGAACTGTGGCAGCGATGGGGCACATGGCACTGGCTTTAACTGGGCCATGGCAGACCCAGGGGTTGGGGGTGGTGGAGGAGGAGGGGGTGGAGGAATAACTCCATTGGGGGGCACTACAATTGGAGCCTTGAGGGACTGTGAAGCCGACGGCAGAGGCTGCGTCACTGGTGGTGGTGGAGACTTAAACAGGGGCCCTGAATGCTGGGCTGCATTCTGCAGCCTGGTGATTGTGCTGTACTTGACAAACATAGTGGCTGCTGAGCCTGCAGAAGGTGCAGACTGGCTGGGGAGAGGAGGGGGGGGGGGGGGTGGCGGAGGGGGGGGAGGGGGGGGTGGGGGTGGGGGGGGAGGCAAAGGGGGTGAGGGTTGTGAGGCAGTATAGGGGGTGACGATCTTAGTTTGAGGGGACAGGGGGGGCATAAGTGAAGTGTAGGACCGATTCATAGATTCCATTCTGGCCTAAAAGGAGTATAAAAAGGGAGGGGAGGGAGAGAAAACACAACAAAGCAGTTACAAAGGTAAGTTTTGACTCCATCAAACTAAAGAGCAAGGGATTTAGGACATGCGTGAAGAGGATGCAGCAATTGGTAAAAGCAGTTGATGAAGACGGACATTGTCAGGAAGGTTAGACTCTGATTTCCTGGGTGAGAAGGACACAGAACACTTGTTTCACTCTTTTATCAATGATCTTTTAACAGCTACACTGCCTAACAGTCTAAGAATGAGTTCCTGCTGCAAAGCCATTCGGGTGGTGACAGGGTGTGCGATTTCTGACCTTAGACATGACTTTTACAAACTCTGCTCTAGGCCCTCCTGGGCCCAAGAGTTCACCTTCAGCCCACGAGCACATCCACACAGAGCAGATGCCACCTTAGTGTCAGGATGCTGGTAGAGTGAGGACAGCTTTTTTATTTTAGTAAGCTGACAGTAAGAGTATGCGAATGCTCAGCAGGCATGCACAGGCACACAGGAATGAATGAGCTCAGCACACACACTCGTGTCTGTGTGAAACCCTTGCATCCGGCATGCACAGAAGTCCAGCAGTGCAGGTAAGGGGAACATTCTTTACATTGGCTTTACTGGAAAATACATGAGGAAATGGTTTGCAGATATTACAGCAAAAGATAAAACATCACATAGGAAAAGCGAGAAGAAAGTAAGAAGCAACTCTGTAGGGCTGAAGGAGACCTATCTACCAGGAAGCAGGAGCCGCGGGTTGGCTGGGAAGCTGGGCTCCACACTGCTACAGTGACTAACCTAGTTGCTCGCTGCCTGAACCAGCCATGCATACATTTGTGGCTCAAGGGCTTCTGAAATAAGGAAAGATAGGACTTTTGATTTAATAACTTTGGCATTACCTCTTAGGCTCTTCGACCAACTGAAGAAATGAGGTAACCCATTGGTTTTCAGTTACAAATGATAACAAGTTGGCATTGAGGATACTTGTGTTAGTGAGCTGAGTGTTTATTCATAGAGCTGAATTCTAACGCCTACAGGATGTTCATGTTTCTAAAAATTATGTTAAAATAAAAGCATTAGTTTGTAAGATTTGGTTATAGGAATCACCCAGGTTAATGTGTTTTCAGAGAACAGCCCCTGACCTTAACTTGACCCTGTCCTGGCTGCTTCAGGGATGCAGACCTTAGCTGTGCGGCCCTTCTCATGTGGCACCTGAGACTGAGGTAACAGAAGAAACACAGAAGGATCATGACTCAAACAAACTGGCATTATTGCATGGTAGGGTTAATTCTTTTTCTGAAACTACAACGACAGACTTTGCTTCTTAATCACAGAACATTTGGGTCTTTGTTTTCCTTCAGTTTACATGTGGCAAATAGATAGCGATATAATTTAAAATGCACATTAATAATCTGTAAGGTAAAGGTTTGTTTTTTGTTTTTTTTTGGGGGGGGGAGGGGACAGTGGTGGGAAATCTAAGGTGGGGTCTTGTGCGTGCCAGACAAGTGCTCTACCACTGGGCTGCATCCCCAGCCAAGGCAGAGGTTTTTCCTCAGTCACTTAAAATTACAGAAAATTGCTACTAGTATAATGCTTAGAGTGTTAGTTTATCTAAATTGGTTCACAAGGAACTGGGATTGGTGACATGGTCCTACTTGGGAGGCTGAAACAGGAGGATCACACATTGAGGAAAACTAAGTGTGATGGACCATTTCAAAACAACAAAGACTGGGATGTAGGTCTGTGGCCTACACTGTTTACCAGGCATGGCAAGGTCCTAGTTCAGTCCCCGGTACTGTGGGGAGGCGAGGGTAGATTCTCGAGTGGAAGAGAGAATTACCAAAAGTTTCTGATAAGGGAGTTTAACTGCACTTAAGGAATTTAGTTCACTAAATTCCTTTTTTTTTGTTTGTTTGTTTTTCGAGACATGGCTTCTCTGTGTAGCCCTGGCTGTCCTGGAACTCACTCTGTAGACCAGGCTGAGCCTGAACTCACAGAGATCCACCTGCCTCCGAAGTGCTGGGCTTGCAGGCGTGCGCCACCACGCCTGGTTTAAAACCAACTATTGATTACTCATTTCCATACCCCCTACCCTCCTTCCAGTTAATCAGCCACATATAGAAATTATGTAATATTTAAGGACAAAGTTAAATGTTCCTTTTCATTCTCATTTGTGAATGTGCTTGTATTTGTGACTCAGACCAAAAGGACAAAAATAAAAAATAAAAAAATAAAAAAATATCAAAACTATGACTGTGTAAAAGGCAAAATAGTCTATCCAGGGGCACCACTGGTTTCTCAATGATGAAACACAGCTCTTTTCACTTTAGTGGGGACTACAGCCAGGATACACACTTTCCTCCAGGAATTCTGAGGGTATTTGGTGAAGGACTACCATGTCTTTCAACTGAACTAAAACAAAACAAAACAAAACCCAAAAACTTCTAGGGTAGCTAGCTCTCATGTCCTTGCAGCAAAGTTTCTTTGTGCAGTAGATAATGGTTAATGTAGAAACTCACAACAGGTCAGAGGACAAGTGACTGTGGAGTGCTCAGCTACAAATGGGACGTCTATACAGCATACCGCCTCTCCTCAAGGATTATTGTGGAAGAGGGAGAAGAAACGCTTTAAGTTGGAGAGGACCCAAGTGCATCATGGAGCTGTCGATTAGTGAACTCAACTGTGGTTGCCTGGCACAAAAGCAGACAAGTCAGCATGTGAAGTGGGGAGGGGTTCACGAACCCCCGGCCCCAGCTGAGTAGCAGTTGACAGCTGATAGGTTCGGGAAGATGGAGAGTCAGTTGCCTTTAATGGTGTGGCTCCTGACCATGTTCCAGTGGCTAGCCACTTCTGTGTGTATCAGCACCAAAGTAGACTCTGTGGACTATTTAAATTAAAAAAAAAAAAAAAAAAAAAAAAGACATGAAATTGGGAGATGAGCTGGATCTGGGAAGAGTGGGGGGGTTATGTGATCAAAATATAGTATATTTGACTGAAATTCTCATATATATAAAAGGAAAAAAAGCTTGTCAACATTATAGTCTGTAATAATGAAACTCTCTCTTGAGTTTAGTGAATATTACGCAAGATTCCAGAATCCAAAATTTTAGGAAAGTTTAAGAAAATTTACCGATGCCTAGACTCATGCCTCAAGAGACCGAACACAAGGGATGGCTCTGGGCGACAGAAAAGGAAGCCCTGTAAGCTCCGTCTCTGGAACTCGAGGGCAAAGGCACTACATGGTGCTGTTGCAGCCAACTGGTTACAGCTGAAAGAAGGGAGGGGGGATCATAAGTAACTGCCACTGAAAACTGACATCTTAGGTTATGGGTCACTACAGACAACTCTGAAATAGCTTCCCCATTATAGCTAAGAAGACTGAGGAGCTAAGAAGGCAGGCTGACCAGGCTGAGCAACGCCAGAGGAGACGTGAACAAAGGAACTGAAGCACAAGCTAAGCCAGTGGGCGGCCCAGCGTGTTACCTTGCTGGACTCTTCCAGCTGAGTGCCTCGCCTCCAGGCTTCGGAGAAGATGGAGCTCACTGTGCTTTGGGAGCGCAGGTGTCCTGTAGGCAGGGTGTCGGAAACCCCACTGTCAGACTGGTTAGAGTGATTGGACTGAGACTCTGTTTAAAGTATTAAAACATTCATCAATTATTTTGATTATATGGACATGCACATTTTAAATGTGAAGGTTAAATACTATGTAGAAAAGCAAATCATATTTATTCATCTCACTCTAAACTTAGTGCGCATATTCAAGTAAGAAAAACCTAGTATTTTAGGGTTAGTTAGAAATTGACTCTTGAATTTTTTTAATAGTTCACCATGAGAGATTGACACAAGCCATTAGATCCTGTCTTGGATAAAAATCTACTCTGAACAAGTTGAAAACAACAAAAAGAACTACTGGTCGAGTCTTATCCCACTGTTTCAATGTGACTCACTGCTCTCGATGCTGACTGCTTGGCTAACAGCTGTTCAGCTAACAGTTTTTCCACTGTGAAGTTACTGCTTTCTCAGCCCCAGTCCTTTCTAAAGTCACTCACTATGTGTAGCCCTTGACAAAGGGCAGTGTACGAGAGATCTCTCAGTGTTGGCTAAGAGTGTGTACTGTCCTTGCAGAGAACTTGGATTCTGCCCCAGCATGCACAGTTGTGAGCTGCCTGATGCATGTGCAGGGCCCAATGCCCTCTTCTGGCCTCCATGGGTAGAACTCATGTAGACACACACACACACATGCAATAATAAATTAACCCTTTTTTTAGAGGCTATCAGTTTGAGAGTTCAGGGTGGCATGGAAGGAATGGGGGAAGGGCAGAAGGTGACATCATTATCTTAAGTAAAATGTATTTAAATCTTTTAAGAATATCTTGCAGGAAAGTGTTGTTTCTTCCTTGCTTACTTACTTGTTTATATTAGCATGGATTCATAGTGATGTGTCTTATAATTTGGTTATAGTTTTATACTACATAATATATATTTTTTCTTTTTCTTCTTTTTTTGAGGGGTGTGCATTTTGGTTGGTGGTTTTGTGTATGTCATTTTTGAAACAGTTTCTTTGTGTAGCCCTGGCTGCCCTGGAATTCACAATATAGCCTAGGCTGGCCTCAAGCCTGGAGATCCATCTGCCCCTGCCTCCTGATTGCTGGGATTAAAGGCGTGGACCACACTGCCTCATATAATTCTTTTGTTCAACATTATTCCAGCTTTGGGCACTGATGCTCTTTCAAGCCGTATCTGTGTTCCTCTAATAAACCCTTATCCTATTTTTGAGTATTTCTGCCTAAGACTCATCTTGTGTATTCTCTGCCACAGCCTTAGTCATCCATTTGTCCAAGATCATTGCTTCCTTCTTTTGGTGACTGGGCTGTGGGTAGTCTCATTATTATTAGAGTATCATTTCAGAACCATGAAATATGTGTTTGCATGGGTTACATACACTACATTCACACAGCTTAATTTATATATATCACAATTCCAAATTATTATTATTATTATTTAGAGAATGTCAAATCATACAAATTTTAAGTTGTTAAACAATGACATGGATTATCATTCAGGGAAGAGTTTGAAAGAAGCACTTGACTAAAGGTATGAATACAGCACACTTATTTACAAGATGAGGAAATGTGGAAGTGACCTTTGAGGGTCATTGACATCTTGTGAATACTATAAAGTATTACAGCTTAATTAAATGGCGTCTTTACTGTAATTCTGAACTAGCTGGAAGTGTTCCCATTGCACTCAAGTGTTGAGAAAGCTATCCAGGAGTGCAGTGTCCTGACGGATTGTGAGCACATCTCCAAGCAGATTTTTGTATCATAGCTTAACAGTATGTATTTTAAAATAAACTTCATAAGTATAAAATATAACACTCGGTTAGAAGTGTGTTTCAAGTATTTCATTAGTCCATAATATGGCACTTGAGAAAAAAAGTACCCGACTATACCTTGGAAATTAAGTGTGGTTTCGGGATGGTGTTTCTAACCCGCTTGCTAAGGCCATTCACACTGGTGCAACAGTGCTGTGTAGTATGCTGGCCTACCTGGGATGCTGGAAGAACTGGATCCGGATTTAATGCTGGAGCTGGATAAAGAGGTCCAGTCATAAGCTGACTCTGTCCTCTTCAAGGCTTCTTGGTAATTTGTGTAGAGCTGCTTCCCATACTAAGCAAAAGGGAACAAAGGTGACATCCCCACTCTGGGCTGGCATGTAGTGGGAAGGGAAGGAAACATTTCTGTGTACTAGTTTAGTTTTTATGAGTACCTGCGGCGCTCTAAATAGAACGGTATGGTCATACTCATTTTCTTCAGCTGTAAATCAGCAGGAAGTTAACCACCAATTTTAATGATTTTTTTTATAATAGAAATAAAAGCATTATTATTCCAAATTCAAGAGATCTAGGGCTAGAATCTTAGCACTATTTAGGGACACTGTTCCAAACATACTTGAACTGTAAATTAATTTAAAATTTTTATTTGGGGGGTTGGAGAGATCTGCAGACAACAACAGAAAACTTTGCTTAGGCTACACTTGGTTACCTAAGAATCATATAATGCACTATCCAAAGTAGAAATAAACCACATTGATGCCACACAAGCTATTACCAGCAGTATTATTCCACAGACATTAACAACTAACACGGTTCCCAGCCACCAAGGGAAAAAAGATACTATTAGCACGTAAACTAGACACCCGCAGAACGATGAGCATGGAGCAGCCAGCCCACCAGTGAGTGCTCACAGCATCTTATTAACTGCACGCATCACTATTCCAGCATCAAATGAAAAGGCAAGTACCTTCGCAATTCGGATTCCGTTGACCCACTGATGCAGTGTCCTCACGTCATCACAGCAAAGATACTTGATATACTGAGACTTCTTCTGGATCTGCGGGTGCTACAGAATTAAAGGCAGAGTCCAACTAAGTCTCCTAGAGAACTGACACTTTAGCAAGTCACTAAAGCACTGTCACGTTAGTAAGTGACAATCTTAAGAGAAATGGCAGGACAGCAGATACTTAATTTCTTCTTAACGAACTACACATCACGTTAAGTTTTAGGTCAAGACGTCCATGTAAACCTTCATACCTGGAAGTTCTCAAATATTCCCTTTACACATCAAAGAAAACCTCTATCAAGATTAAGTCAGTAGAGTCTTCAGCCTGTAAGACTGGAAAATGGAAAAAGAATGTCTACCCCAGAAATCATGGTGTAGAAGCTCCAGGAAGGAGGCTCTTCTTGTGGGTAAACAACTACACCAGGTATGTGTGGAATATACATAGCACAGCACCCAGGACAGAAGTCCATACCACACCTGACTGATGGAAAACTGCTCGGTAGGCTTCTCTCTCCACCCAAACTGCAGGACCAATTTTTTGGTGGTG
This sequence comes from Acomys percivali, assembly GCA_907169655.1. Taxonomy (NCBI): domain Eukaryota; kingdom Metazoa; phylum Chordata; class Mammalia; order Rodentia; family Muridae; genus Acomys; species Acomys percivali. Next base: position 45,419,683 of record OU015743.1, on the reverse strand, counting down.
GGATAAGAGGACAGTGTTGAAGTTTGTTCTGTCCCTGCAATATTTACTTTATTAGAAATTAAAATGAGAGGAAAAACCTAAGACAAATACAACTCTTCCCAAATCCCTCTCAACAGCCAAGAGAACAAAAATACCACTACGGAGCCTGGGAGAAAACCCCCCTCCACTATACCAGTCTCTCTCTGAGAACGTAGAAGGCAGTGGTATCTCAGTAGTACAAACCTAACGTTGAGATCAGGATATTTGTGTTTTCCAAGGGACCTTGGACTTGATTTTGCAAACCACTGGCTGAAGTGACCTCGTAGTAACTTCTTAAGAATTATTGGCTATTAGCTGGGCACTGTGGCACACACCTGTAATCCCAGCACTTGAGGAGGCAGAAGTAGGTGGATCTCTGTGAGTTCGAGGCCAGCCTGGTCTACAAAGCAAGTCCAGGACAGCCAGGGCTACATATAGAAACCCTGTCTCGAAAAGCAAGCAAGCAAGCAAGCAAACAAACAAAAAACCAAAAACAAAAACAAAGCAATTACTGACTACTGTAGGACATGGTGACACACACCTGTAATCCCAGTAGTCTGAAGGCAGAGGCAGAAGGAGCCCACGTTTGAAGCCAGCTTGTGTTGCACAGAAAGTCTGTCTCAAAAAAAAACAAGAAAAAAAAAAAATCTAACCTACGTTTAAAAACCAAACCAAACTGCTTCTGTTACTAACCTCAATGGGGCATTGGTGTTGGCCAAGAAAGTCTACTGAGAAAAGGACATCCATCTTATGGAAGAAGTCAAAACCCCACCCCAAATCCTAAACAAGTGGTATTCCCTAAACCTAGCTGACAATTCTCACAAAAAAATATGATATACACATGCAGACCTCAGTAATGCGAAGGATCGTTAAGATGGACCCAAAAGGTGCAATAATCCTCTCAGCAAGTCTTCCTGAATCTTTGTAGGCTGTCTTTACAAACGTTAATTTAGATCACTAAAAGTGCCCGCTCTCCTCTATCACATGGCCACAGTTAGTGTGAGAAACTTAAACCTGACTGAGAAAGAAATGTCCCTAATAACAGCATAGATAACAGACTACTGTGGCTATAATTTGGGGGTAGGGTAGGAACAACTTAATTCTGGACCAGATGAAAGCAGGTAAATTTTGAACTGGGAACAGTGTCCTCTGACGGGTCTACTAATAAAGTTCGGGAAAGCAACAAAAATATGTGTCTCACGGTAAACATTTTTTTCAAGACAGGGTCTGGCTTCAAACTCTACAGCCTGTCTCTTCTTCCTGAGTGTTAGGGTTTTTGGTGTGAGCTGCCAGGCCAAACTTTACCCTTTACCCTGTTCTCCCTGGCACTAAGGATGGAGCTAAAATGCTAACTGCTGAGCTACCCGCAAAGACACAGACACACTTGGTGGAGATGCAGATGTCGTCAGGTCCAGTGCCCAGAGCTGTGTTACCTTCAGCGCCAGGCAGCAGTCTGTGGGTGCTTTGTATTTGTTCCGGTAGTCCCGGCCATAGTACACATTTACGTGATCCAGCTGGAGGAAGCACACTAGATCCCGAGATGCCTACGGAGAAAGGCCCCAGAGGTTAACATAATGCTGCAAATAAGCAAGTTTCACACCAGGGAAGGGTTTTAGTTGAGCTTAATTAGGTAGCAAGGAAGATTAGATTTTTCTTCAGTCTACATACAATGTAACCAAAAAGGCAATCCATTCTCTTTGTCATCTTACCATTCCTAATGAATACTAATTTGTTTTAAATCTTGGTAACAAAAATTTACCAGGTAGCTGAAACTCTGTAATATAAGCCTCAGATACAACAATTCTCAAGTGGAGGTCACCTCAGCAGTTAGAGGCAACAACTTAACACTCTCAGTTTATAGGACTAGGCTGATACTGTGAATGCTTAGAATAGCTCTGAACCCAAAAGAAGCACAAACCACAGCTTATACCTCATTATACAAGATTGAAGTTGTAATCCTAGAAAGCCATTCTTCCAAAATGAACTACACATGACTCTGGCAAGACCTCTCCCCACCCCAAATATCAAGACTATGTTTTGCTGGATGTGGTGATGCATACCTGTAACTCCAGCACTTGGGAAGTGGAATAGGGGGAGTTTAAAGGTCATCCTACGCTACATGGTGAGGCCAGCCTGAACTACATGAGTAAGCTCCCATCTTAAGCCGGGTATGGTGGCGCACGCCTTTAATCCCAGGACTCGGGAGGCAGAGGCGGTGGATTGCTGTGAGTTCAAGGCCAGCCTGGTCTACAAAGTGAGTCCAGGACAGCCAAGGCTACACAAGAGAGACCCTATCTCAAAACAAACAAACAAAAACCCAAGCAAAAACAATAACAAAAAACCAAACCAAAACAAACAAATGAAAAAAAAAAAAAAAAAAAACCCATCTTAAAAATGGCAAATCTAAACAGGAAAAAAAAAAAAAAAAAAAAAAAAAAAAGGCAGATTATTGAGACGAACTCAACTAATGATCAGAGAAGTGAAGTTTTTAGCTTCCTCCTCTTTACGAGAGATTAATGAATGAAACCATCTTCTGTGTGTCTTTCACAGGTAAAATAGCATTTTTACTACAAAGTAAAGGCAGCTAGTATAATATGGGGAGTGCAATAAAGGAAGGGACACACCTTTGCTTTTCCTTTCGGGACATAGTAGATGCCGGATGCTCGCAATAGAAAATAACGCTTTTTCCAGGACTTCTTGCCATCATCTTTCAACCAAAGGACTCCTTCAATTTCTGGGACAGTTACAGAACTTCCACAGAAACACTCCTTAAAAATAATCATTTATATTTTCAGAAAATCAATTACCTACTTCTGTGAAATGCTTAACAGTAAGCAAAGCAAAACGGTTTTATATCAAAAGCACACCGCTTTCTGGAAGAACTTTCTATTCCTAAATAGAGTATGCGTTTACTTTAGAAGTCCTGTGGCAATCCTGTAGTGTTTAGTAATAAAGCGAGAGTCTTGGGGCTGGGGAACCGGCTTAGTGGGCAGGAGTGGCTGCTGCGCCGTCATGAGGACCTCACACTTTAACCCCGGCAACTACATAAAGGCTGGGTGTGGCTGCATGTGCCTGCTGGGTAGCCAGCCTGGCTGACAAGGCCAGCTTGCAGGTAGTGTAAGAAGACACCTGACACTCCCCTCTAGCCCTGTGTCCGCAGATACGGATGTATAATCTTGCATGCTCATGTGCAAACACAACACACACCCACAGCACACAAAATGTCTGTCATGACTATAATAAAGAATATTTCCCTATGAACTCAGCTGAGTTGCACGTTAACACTACCAAATCCCATTTCTTTTTCTCTCTGCGTGTTTGTGGTGTGTAGTAATGTGCACATATGTGGAGGCTAAGGCTGATGTCAGGTGTCTTCTTCAGCTGCCTTCCACCTTATTTTTTGAACCGTGGTCTCTCACTGGACCTAGAGCTCAGTGGCTAGGTAGGCTGGTTAGTACACTTCAGGGATCTGCTGGGACTGCAAATGCGTACTCTCTGCTTGGCTTTCACATAGGTAGCCGGGGATATGAACTCAGGTCCTCAAGCTTGCTCGGCAAGCACTACTGACAGGGCCATTTCCTGTCCCTCTGGAAAAGTTGATATGACCCGCACTGTCATCATATCTGACAACCTGAAGGCTATTAGTGCTTTTATTGCTTGGCAGGAAGAGTAGCTGGGAAGGCTTGTTAGGGGCTCAGGGAGCACACAGAAAGCAGACTTGAAAACATGCTTGACGTTTCAACTTCAAGACATGCAGGAAGGGAGACAGATACCTCTAGCAGCACTTCTTTGTTTCTGTCTGCCATCTCAGCTGTTTCCTTTTTCCCTAGAAGATAATTCTAAGGAAAAGAAAACATGAAATGAAAATTAAAGGACAAACTCATTCTGCTGTTCCCTTGGAGTACACACGCATCCTTTGCCCTAGAAGTAGCCACTGTTAGCTTAGTTTTCAGTGGGTAGGGAGGAGAGTACTCTTTTCAACACCCCCATATAAGCATCATCATTAAAATGTTCCTTATCCACCTCCATCTTGCCCAAAACACTTGCTATGAAATATTCCATAGACTACCCTCCTCTGCATCTTAAGGTGATAATTTATGTAACAGTAAGTATTTTGGAATATTTAACTAGTTACTGAACAAAACAAAGCAAAACAAAAAATGAGCCCAAACACATTATAAATTAAGTAGAAGACATAAGGAACCGTTTCCTGAGATATGCTAAGGCAGCACTGCTCTGTGCTGGACCTAGAATGCTGCTCCAGGTGATGATTCATATTCTGTCTGCTGTGGGCATAACAGTCTCATTTGCTTGGTGACAGTCCTAAACATACAGTCTTCAGTTAACAACCATAATCAAGTTTGAAGGATGAAGACTGACCATCTAACACTATGCATTTCTCTCATCACTGTTTTTTATCTCAGAGCTCTTGCTTTTCCTGACCTACTAGAGAAGAAGCAGACAAACAGGAGAGGGGC
>OU015743.1:45382233-45415177 GCA_907169655.1 Acomys percivali | reverse complement strand
GGGGCAGGTGGAGAGGGGCAGGTGGAGAGGGGCAGGTGGAGAGGGGCCGGGGAGAAGGCACAGGCGTTGGGATGTGCTAACCCAGGCAGACACTAAAATAAGAATCAGCCATGTAGAATTGCCTGGCCTGCTTGGTGAGATGAGAACCTCAATGTTAATGAATGAACTGCTGGGCTCAACAAGCCCTGTGTTTACGGAGAAGAAACCTAGTAACCACCGCCTAGAACCATTTTTATTCTATCAAAGTTCACCCCCCCCTTTCTGAGGCCTAACCCCTGGTCCCCCAGTTACTTTCCATCCCAGCAGCTACAGAGGGGTTTGCAGCTACCATGGCCAATCACATGGCTGCCAGAAAGTCAGTCTTACCTGGGGGTTTTTAAAAAGTGCATATTTTTCTATACGCTCCATAAATATAAGCTTGTTCTGGCTGTCTCTTGTCCAATTAAGAAGATTTTCAACCAAGTTTTCATGGTCTTCAAAAATTCTCTCTGTCCCAAAACCAAATCCCAGCTTTTTGTTAGTATTCGTCAGAATTGCATGAAAGGTAAGAGTTATTACATTAGAATTACAGTCTTTGTGTGTGCAGAGGCCGGAGGTTGATGGCACTGTCGTCAGCCGCACTGACTGGCTAGCGGGCCCGCTGAGCCCGTTCTCTGTTTCCCCAAGGCTGGGGTGACAGGTGCCTGCTTCTGCAACTGCATTTTATTTTTTCTTAAACATAGGTTTGGGGTGGAGGTGGTGTATGTCAGACTGAAATATTTTGAAATCTGTTGATGTGCTTTGTTTCCTTTATGACTTCTGTGCAAACATTGGTAAGTTAACAGCTCCAGGGCTGGAGATGGCTCAGCTCCAGCAATGCTTGCTGTTCTCAGAGGATCCAGGTTTAGTTTTCAGCACCAGCACCGGGCAGCTCACAACCACCTGTAACCGCAGTGCCAGAGGATTGACACCTCTCTGGCTTCTCCATGCACACAATGCATATGCATACACTCAGACACATAAACTAAATAAGTGAAAATGTAAAAAATCTTTTAATAGTAGCTTTTAGTAAATGTATCTATGTAGCTCTTATTTCAAAGAAAAAGCACTTTATTATCATTTTAAAATTTTGCTTTAGGCCGGGCTTGGGGGCACAAACCTTTAATCCTAGCACTTGGGAGGCAGAAGCAGGTGGATCTCTGTGAATTCGAGGCTAGCTTGGTCTATAAAGTGAGTCCAGGACAGACAAGGCTACACAGAGAAACCTTGTCTCAAAAAACAAAACAAAACAAATTTTGCTTTAATCATTTAAAAATATGAAGTGAACTAGAATTCATCTTTTGTTTAAAGAACTCTCCAGATATGCTAGGAGAAACATAGCATGTCAAAAAACCAGATTTTAAAAAGATAAAGTGCCTGATAATTTTATAGAAAAAGAGCATAGGTATCTGAAAATGTTTTTATCACCGTAAAGATTTAGAACTACACAGATGCTAACAAGCAACTAAAGCAGTGGCATTACCCATTTGTAGCTCAGAAATGGTCTCCACCAGCGACCAGTCTAAACTGTAGCCACAGTGAGACTTGTCCATCAGGCTGTCCAGCACTTGTCTCACTGTTTGTCTCTCATCCACCATCATTGTTTTAGAGCTGTCATCAGACATGTGGACCCTGATCACCAGCTGTAACAGGCAAATGCAGTTAAACAGTAACTTAGAAAATAGTATTCTAGGAAAGCATTTTTCCAATATTTCTGATTCATAAGTTTAAATATAAATTAAGCCATATGTGATTACTTTGACCTATTATTATTACAGGTCAAGTCTGAATATCCAGAAACCTACCTAAGTTTTAAGTGTAAGCCCTTTAAAATATGCTTTTTGTGATAAGATGATTCTGTCTTGCTGATTTTTGTTTATTTTGAATGCAGCACAAAACTTTTATAATATCAGAGTGTTATTAGATAAGCCGCTCTAAGAGACAAAGGCTTGCTTCCATAGCACATCCCACCCACAAACCCACACGGGAAGACATTAGAACAATACATGTTCACCTTTCCATAAATTAGAGAAACATTATATATACACAAGAAAATTCTTCATAAAGCAAGACAGAACAAAACAGATAAATATTTCAAACCAGCCATGAGCCACCCATCACCTTTTTCACTTGAGCCTCTTTAATTTTCTCCAGGGCGACTCTGATCTTCTCAGCTTTCCGCTTTGCTGCCTGTTCTTCCTGCAAACACAGAGCATTTCAGATAAACTGCTGCTCAGAGGGCAAGGACACTGGAGAAGGCTTCCTCCTCACCAGCTGGTTCTGAGTTTCATTAAGAACAATGTCACACACTTATATAAAGGATATTTTAAAATGGACCTGTTAACAAATGAAGTAGACATTTTTGTAGGTTTTGATACACTGTTTTATTTTGTTATATTGAAAATTTAAGATCATTGTAAAAAGATATACATCAAAACCAATCTACTTGTTTGCAATAATATAAACCCTTAAAAAAGTATAGGTACTAATATTAATTCTAATTAATATACTAATATAAACAGAGGCTACCTTATATTTTAAGTTTTATTGATATGGAAAATCATGCAACATAATAATGTCAGTAACTTCAAATTTATTAATCTATCAGTAAGATTTTTAAAAATGCTAAATATAATTTTACAAACAACACAATTATAATTAATCCTACTTCAGAAAACCTGAGAGTATGTACCAATAAAAGTTATAAATTTTTCTAATAGCACACAGTATTACTCGACACTAGTCCTTACTGGTAAGCTCCAGCAACAGGCCATAATAAACACTGTAGCTGCAATTTCTAATTTAAAAAACTCATGTAAGTAAACTTTTGTTTTCTTCGTTTTTTTTTTTTTTTAAAAGGATTTATTTATTTTATTTATTGCATATGAGTGCTTTATCTGCAGAAGAGGGTATCAGATTACATTATAGATGGTTGTGAGCCACCATGTGGTTGCTGGGAATTGAACTCAGGACCTCTGGAAGAGCAGGCGGCGCTCTTAACCACTAAGCCATCTCTCCAGCCCCGTAAACTTTTGTTTATAAAGAATTATTTTCGATTTCTAAGTACAAAACATTAAAATATCTATATAAGTGCTATCTTCTACAATCCTTTAACACATCTTTCTTTAAAACAAAAGGAAAAGTCTAATTATATCAGTCCAATTTTATCCTCTCTGGGTTGTGTCTAAAATCCCACAATCCATGTGTTAGTTTTCATAAAAAGCTAACACTTCCAGGGTAGAGGAAAAATGCTACATTCATTAACTTATTTTTCCCCCCTATTCACCAACATTCTGATGGCCTTCTTCTCTTCCCATTTCCTACTAGGCTGTCTCTCTTTACACACTCAAGTTACTGTCCTATGGACTAGAGACAGGGGATGGGGGTGGGGGCAGGGAAAGGCAGAGAGCTTCTGTGACAGAAATTGGATCCCTTTCAATGAATGGAGCCACTGAATTAACAGAATGACCAAAGCCTGAAAATACTATCTGTAAACCCAACAGAGGATTAATACTTCGTTCTGGTACTATTATGGATATGTTCTTCTGAGTAAAAGATTAAATAATCAGTCATTTCCTTTATGCAAATAAATGGCATCATAAAATACATTGTAATGTAAGGTTTTTTTTCTTTTGAAAAATAGGTTATAAGAAACTTAATCTAGTGTTATTAAAACTGTCTCTGGAATGGAGTCTTCTAGAACTGAGGAACAAAATCATTGTTAAGTGTATCACCAAACATGATTTTGGTGAGTATAGCAAGGCCCTATAAAAGAATTTGAAATACTTTAAACAATCAAGTAACTGAGTTCACAAAAGTCACTAGAAAGCATTCAACATTGCCTTGTCCTTTTACTGGAATGAAAGACTGCTGCAGAGAAAGAAAACTTACCAATCTACCCACTTACATGTTTAATTTATATCTCTGAAAAATTGAAGTCTATTGAGAGAAACTCAATTGGAATCGATTCTTTATATATTTGAAATACAAACATAAACTTCTAAAAAGCAAAATACTTAAAAATAAAATTGCTATTACTTTATTTTATGTGTACAGGGGTCTGGCCTGCATATATGTATGTTGCAGAGGTCAGAAGAGGACGCTGGATGCCCTGAAACTGGGGTTACAGATGACTATGAGCAACCATGTGGGTGCTGGGAATAAGACCTGCGTCCTCTGAAGAGCAGTAACTCTTCGCCACTGAGCCACCTCTCCAGCAAATACATATATAAGGAGATGGTCAGTGGTCCTCATCGTTTGGGAAGTGCAGGTTAAATCAACAAGATACTATGCGTTTGCCATGCGCCAAAACACCAACAACAGATGCTGCTGAGCATGTAGCACAGTAAGAACTGTTGCTCGCTGCTAATGAGAATGCACAATGGTTCAGCCTTTTTGAAAGACGATCTGGCTGATTCTCACTTGAGGTACTTCTGCTACGTGACCAGTGGCCAAGCTTCCAGACAGTCACTCAAGTCAGCTACAACTTGTCTAAAAAAACCTGTACACGGATATTTATAGATGCTTTATTCATAATTACTCAAACTTGGAAGCAACAAAGATTTCCTCTAGTAAGTCTATAGATAAATTCAGGCGTATCCTAGCAATTAAATATTATTTAGCACTAAAGAGAAATGAGCTATCAAGTAACGAAAGTGCATAGAGGGATCGTAAACACACATTAATGAATAAAAGAATTTAATCTATAAAAGGTACATGCTATATAATTAGTTCTAACTATGCTATGCTCTGGGAAGGGCCATCAGGGGTTAAGGAGGAGGCAGGACACTGTTAGGCAGACCCCAGAGGCTGCTTGTTATATTACAATGGATGATACAGGTCTGCGCGTCAGAACCCGAAACTGCTCTAAGAATATATATTAAAGAAAAACCAAACAATTAAATACCAATTAGTTACAAATACAATGATAGTGTTTTCATGCTGTCATTTTACACTATACTACTGTTTGTCAAATTCCATGACAGGTTTAGCTTAATTAAACTCATAGATCAGTTAGTCCCTGCTCTACACACTGGAAGCACTGAACAAGAGAACTGGGTAACCAATTACTATACATTTATCATCACACTTCTTACACATCAATAAGGAGTCATATTTTAAATCAAAACAGCTGGGTAAAGCTCTCCCAACAAATTCAAAGTCAAGTCTGGTTTTTGTTGTTGTTGTTTTGTTTTAAAATACAGAGATTGGTCAATATAATTTCCTTTTTAAAACTGTTTTCAGGGCTTTGCATTGGGTTACATTTCTTGTCTTTATAAATTGGTCTATGAAAGATAATATCAAATTTAAGAGGTAGCTATTTAATTTCATAATAGGTAAACTTAGTCTATTCTTCTGCAGTTTATTACAAGGATAAACCTTCTAGAAACTTTCTGAAGAGACAAAACTGGTTACCGTGAGACCTGAATAGCATCACCGGAACAAAACTACAAATAATCAAATAGCGTGATCTACATCTCCTGTAGGTCTCATGCTCTTCCTCAGTGAGTCCTACTTATTTTCTAGTTAAAGCTGACCTTACTTTTTAACTATAGCAATACTGGAAAGAAGGAAATGTTTGTTTGTTTGTTTGTTTCCCGAGACAGGGTTTCCCTGTGTAGCCCTTGCTGCCATGTACTCACTTTGTAGACCAGGCTAGCCTCAAAAGCATAGTGATCCACATGCCTCTGCCTCCCCCAGCACTGGGATTATAGGCGTGCGCCAACACTCCTGCAAGGAAACCTTCCTAAATCCTGTGTGTTGTATGGAGGAGACAGATCACTAATCTGTGCTGAAGTGCAGGATATCTGCGGAAGACGTCCAGCAGTTGGTTTATAAAGGTGGTGCTAACTTATGTTCACTACTGCAAAGGACAGAGCTGCCTTGAATGCCATTTTCTGCCGAGCATCTCAGCTCTTCACTCTTCTGCCCTATATTGTGACTAGCCCTTTCTTCACTTGTCACACAACTACCCTAAACATAAGAAGAGATATGTCACTCATACAAAAACAACTTTCTCTCTTACTTCTCTTAAAAGAGCAGACAACCCATTTTCTACTGAAAAATTCCTGTGTGGCTATCAATAGCCATCAAATGCCAACCCTCCTCAAATTTGCATGAAGGACAAAAACTGGGTAAAGATCTTATGATTAAATGAAAACCAATGCTGGGAAACTGTGTTCTCTGGGGTATAAACATCAGAACATCGGTACTTGTTACAGTTGCTGAGAGAGAGGGATAGTGAGTGACTTCAACTGAGAAACTAAGACTGTAAGTTTAGAACAAACATAATGAAACTAAGGTACTAAATAGTGCTTTGCAATTTCTCTGAAACAATTTATAGACTGCAAAAAATAAAAAGTAACAAACTCAAAGAGAGTTTGAAGTGATAATTTAATATTCAATGAATGCTTGACTGTATAATGCAGCCCAGAATCACAGTAATTATAGTTGACTATTTCTCTGACAAAAAAAAAATGACAAAATTATATTAAACTCTCATTATAAAACTACTTGGTGAAGTACAAGTTATGTTGTATATGACATCTAATTTAAATTTCTACAAAAATACAAGGCTTGTATGATTAATATAGCCACTGTACCAACTAAGACTCAAAAGAATTACTGTCTTCCTAAAATCACACACGTATTTAATAAGTGCTTAACTATGCATTTGTTAAACCATAACCTCAGTTTCTATTGTCCTTAATACTTTATAGCCTTAGCTCTTGAGGTACTAATAAATAAAACTGCTCGTTAAAGACATAATATGAAAGCATTTTAGCATCCTTTCTGAAGCAAAGAAAACGATGGTTACTAATAGTATGGTTCTTTTTTTTTAAAAAAATTCTTTATGTGCCTTGGTGTTTTACCTGCATGTATGTCTGTGTGAGCTACAGATCTTGGAGTTACAGTTGTAAACTGCCATGTGGGTGCTGTGGAATTGAACCCGGGTCCTCTGAAACAGCAGTCAGTGCTCTTAACCGCTGAGTTCTCTCTCCAGCCCCGGGACACAGTTCTTAAGCACTGGCAGACACGTGGAGATTGGGAACTGGGATACTAGGCTTTATAGTAGAGAGCCAGACTGCTCTACAGGTTGTTATGTCAGAGGTGCATACACTCAGGGCTAAAAGGTGCAGAGCACATGGTGGGTATATGAGAGGTTCTGGGTGAGAACCCAGCACCAAAGAGGGAAGGGCACACAGTTCACAAGAGCCATGTGCTCTGATAGAGAGGGCACTGACAACAGTAGGAGTTCATCTGGGAAGCTGTATGGTCTGGGTTGCTTAAGGATAGCTGCTACCTCTTTCAAGATGCCATCCCATCTCTTCAGTATTCTCTACTCGTTCGTTTCCTTCATAGCACTTAACAAAATTAGATATTTTTTTCATGTTTGTATATACAGATGCATATATGTATGGATATACTATTTTATTATTTTATTTTGGTTTTTCAAGACAGGGTTTCTCGAAGCCGGTCGTGGTGGCACACGCCTTTAATCTCAGCACTTGGGAGGCAGAGGCAGAGGCAGAGGGATCTCTAAGTTTGAGGCCAGCCTGGTCTACAAAGCAGGTCCAGGACAGCCAGAGCTGTTACACAGAGAAACCCTGGCTTGAAAAACAGGGGTAGGGGGTGGGGGAAGACAGGATTTCCCTGTGTAGCCTTGGCAGTCCTGGACTCACTGTGTAGACCAGGCTGGCCTCAAACTCCACAGCGATCTGCCTACCTCTGCCTCCCAAGTGCTGGGATTACAAGCAGTATATATTTTGAGGCTGGCCTCAAATTCACTGAGCTAGGGATAGCACTTAACTCCTGACCCACTTGCCAATCTCCCAAGTGCTGGATTACAGCTGTGTACCACAATGCCTGGTATTTTATCATCATAATAGACTGTGAGCTCCCTAAGAGTATGGATATGTCCATTTTACAGTGTTGTATACTAAGTAGTATCCTTCACAGTGCAAGGGTCAATACAGAATAGACAAACCGGCAAGAGCAGTGGTAAAATGTTAAACCCAATCTGGGAACAGTCTAAGAAACAGATGAGGGACAAAGTTAGAGACAACTCTAGTGTGTGGATAAGTGCTAAGAGATTGTTCTTATGGTGGAGGCACCGAGAATGAACAGATGGGAAACTCAGAACAACCTGAGGATTACAACAGGCTCACACAGATTGGAGACAGTAAGTGAGAAGCATACTGACAGGTGGTCAGAGTGACCAACCTGTGTCACTGGAGAACGGCAGTACCTAAGTACTGTGGGGTCCCAGATGGGTGAGGGATCCCTGCAGGACTCAAGTGTTAGTAAGATGCCGATAGTATTCAGAAAATCCTGGCAGCTATCAACTATCTAGAAATGCAGGGAGCAGAAGAGACAGAGACAGAGCACATGGCAAGAGCTTCCTTCTAGAATAATCCTAGTTAAGCAACGAGGGTGGTCTCTCAGGTTAGAAAGTATGTGGACAAAACCTGCTTAGATGTCTTTACGGCCCGGACCTTTATGCTTCTGACTCTGGATTTGCTTCAGAAAGAAATCTGGGGAAAGAAACGGTCTCACTGCTCACTTTGTCAAGGAGGCCTTTTATTTGAGCTGCTACTTAGAGAGATTTGGCTTTAGTCAGTTACCTTCGTTCCTAAGTTTATGCTATAAATAAATGAAAGAAAAAGCCTCAGATATAATAACATACATAACTTCTAAACTGTTTATTTTTGAGAAACTATAAGAAAGGCTGGCATTCTTGAAGTTAACACTGTGTTGTTTAAATAAGGTACCAATTAAGACAATGTTTAAGAAAATATCCACTGAGCTCCTTGTTATTACCAAGTTAATAATGAGAATTGATAAGAGATTTTAAGTTATAAAAATAGTATCCCAGTAAAATACAGCTGAACTGAATCAAACTGAGGGTGAAAAACTGAGAAACTCAAAATGTGATTTTCTCTTCTAAGACTAAGTTAATAGAAATCAAAGTTTTGTCTATGTAAATAAATGTAATTAAATCAGAAGTGATAATGTGAGGAGGGACTGTAAAGCTTGCAAAGGAAACCCACAGCATAAAACCAGTAATAACAAAAGTTAAATTGAAGCAGTGATTTTAAACTTTGAAATACAATAGAAAATTAAACCAGAAAAAGTGCAACATACTTGGAAGAAATATTAGGCATCTGTAGAAGTTAAAAACAAGTGAAAATTACTAAACATATTGTTGGCTCTGAATATTAACAGTCATTAGATTAAAAAGACAGTTACTTTCAGCAAGAGAAAAAGCACTCTTTTAAGACAATGGCGCTACAATAAGAAAGGGATACTGAGAATGCAATCATAAGCATAGATTATATTCTGTCTACAGGGCAGAAAATAGTTACATGCACATGGAAAACAGTGGCATCACCTTGGTCAGCAAATGAGAAGGTTTTCCTGCAATGTTTCTCAGAAGAAGGGAGGTTTCCCTGTCCAGATAGGAGTGCTTGTGCAGAAGAGAGAGAGAAAAAACAAAAAAGGCAATAAGAGAAGTCAGTGGAGGCTTTATGTGTCTTAAAATAAAACAGACAGAGCAAGAATGACTCTATAATTAATTTCACACCTACTTTTGTAAACTGAGTGAATACGTTCATCAAGAAAAAATATTTTGAAAAACCAAACAACCAACAACAATGGACAGGGGGTATGACCCAGACTTGCTGATCTCTGGCACTGAGTGACACCTGAGAAGATCACAGAACCAGTCTGGCTTACAAGCCAGTCAAGAGTGCAGTGCACAAAGCACAGATAAGACCATGTCAAAGGCCAATGACGAAGCACAGCTCTTCCTTTAAAAATCCGTAAGATTTACAGAGGTTCAAGTGCACATTCTGTTTAGAACACAGGCATTTTAAAAACTGGCAACCATTTCTCATCAATTCAATGAAAACCACACCAAGAGGAAAAACACAATATGTATTTTGCCTGATATTTTGTTTCCAGTAAAATTTTATTAATTCATTCATTACAGGATAGTGTTATATAGTGAAGGACTTCCACAGAAAATGAACACTGAATATTTTCTCCTTGAAGTAATTTAAATTTATTCAATTAATATCTCTTTCTAGTAATGATGCAAATAACACAGTCCCTAGCTACCATTTATATATTAGTAGCTTAAAAAGAGTTCCATTTAATTTTAAATTAAGTGTCTGTGTGTGCCTGTGGATCTGGAGCTGCAGGCAGGGGTGGGGGCTAGGAAGCAAACTCAGTTCTCTGGAGGAGCAGTATACTGTCTTAACAATGGATCTACCTCTCAAGCCCCTCTTGACAACTTAAATAACACGGTGTAGTGCAAACATATGTAACTGTCTATTATATTTATCCTTAGGCTGTAACTATTTTGATATGTGTATCATTTGAACTTGCCTGTCCCTTAACAAATCTGAATTAGTATTTAAAATCATGTAATTACTTCACCACTGAAAGCAATGAATGCTGAATGGGAGGTACTGTACCAAAGAGTGTTCCATAATGTCAAAATTTATAAATCTAACTATACCTAATTATTTTGACAAGTTCTTTGGAGATAAAGTCCAATGAATAGATATAGTACCTGTAGATACTTTCAGTTAAGATTGGAAACACTGTTACAAAGACACTAGCTTAAGCACAGACCTACACTGTGTTGAGTCTGTTCTATGATACTTGTTTGTATTGCTAAAACTACTTTTAGTTCAAGATGAACTTATAACTGGCCCCTCCTATCCATTCCCCCCAAAACAACAAAAATCTAATGGGGTGAGTTGAGGGGATTCCTCATGATCACCACTAAAAAGGTCAGACATTAAGAACTGAAAAAATTATTCCTAGGCCCTCATTTATGTATATGCTATGGTCTTCCCAAAGATAAAGACTGGTTATCTCATTCATAAAACAGTAGTTTCTGAAAACTCAAAGTTACTTTAAGGTTATTGCTCATCCCAGATCAGAGAGAAAACAGAATAATAAAGACTAAAAAGCAAAAATTGAAAATATCAGCTATAACTTTAACTGTAGCCAAGTGTGGTGGTGTATGCCTGTAATCTCAGCACTAGGGGAGACAGAGGCAGGTGGATTTCTGTGAGTTCGAGGCCAGGCTGGTCTACAAAACCAAGGCTACACAGAGAAACCCTTTCTTGGAAAAAACCAAACCAAACCAAACCAACAAAACAGGCAGGCCATCATGGCCACTTGGGTTCTGGGGATCAAAACTCCAGTCCTCACATCTACACAAGAAGTGGTGTTTTGTTTTGTTTTTTTTTTGTTTGTTTGGTTTTTTTGGTGTTTTGTTTTTAAATCCCCTGAGCCATCTTTCCAGCCCAAGAAGATAATTTCTTGAAAACTTATCACAATTTATCTTACAAAGGTTACTTTTCTAGAAAGAACTTCAAATAGAATATTAATATTCATGTAACCACATTTGAAGTGTAAATTATTTTTTACAATTTTATTTATTTTGTGTGCATGTATGTTCACCTATTTGGTGCCTCTGTGGCATGTATGTGTTGATACACACATTCTGTAGTGTAGGAGTCAGAAGATAACTTACAAGAATCATTTCTCTTCTACCATGTGAGCCTTGGGGCCACACCCAGGTCATAGAGCTCGGGGACAGATGCCTTTAGCCACTGAGCCATCTTGCTACCCTTGCACTTCAAGTTTAAAAAAAATGTGAAATTTGCACTGGGAAGTGGGGGCACATGCATATGCCTTTAATTCCATCACTCATGAGGCAAAAGTAGACGGATCTCTGTGATGAGGCCAGCCTGGGCTATAGAGCGAGTTCCAGGACAGCCAGGACTACACACAGAAACCCTGTCTTGAAAAGCAAGATAGATAAATAAATAAATGAAAACTACAATCCACACCTTAAAAAAAAGCTTACAATATATACTTAACGGAGTATTTAGTTATAAACATTTTAGCACCTATTTTTAAGAAAATATTTTGGTTGTTGCTTAAGAAACAGATCCAGGGGACTAGATGGCTCAGCAGGTGAAAGTGTTTGCTGTAAACACACAACATTGAGTCCAATGCCTGAAACCCATACAAAAGGCTAGATGTGATGGTGCCCATTTGTAACCCCAAATCTCCTGTGGCAAGATTTTCATGGACAAGAGAATTGCCTAGAATACAGTCAACATGTGGCAGAAACAATAAGAGAGACATCTTGGAAGAGATAATCAATTCCTGAAAGTGGTTGTCCTTTGACCTCTTTACAGGTGTGGTAGCATTTTTTAAAGACATGGGGATTAGAGAAATGACTCAGTGGTTAAGAGCACTGGCTGCTCTTCCAGAGGACCCAGGTTTATTTCTAGGATCCATGTGGTGGCTCACACTGTATGTAACTCAAGTCCTAGGGAATTGATGCCTTTTTTCAGACTCCACAGGCACCAGGCATGCATGTGGTACCTAGACATATATGCAGACAAAAGACCCACAAACATTAAAAAACCAGCAAAACAAACAAACAAACAAACAACGACAACAACAAAACCCATAGTTTGTATCTCAGGGGCAAGAGGAATAGATCCAGAAATATGTTAAGTATCATAATGATTTTTATTTTTAAAATTTAATTAATTTATTCAGATTACATCTCAGTTGTCTTCCCCTCACTCCCACTTTCACCCTATTCTCCTCCTCTAGGTCTATGACCGAGGCGGACCTCCTCCCCCCACTATCTGGTCATATCTTGGTAACCTGGCTATCAGGTCTCATCTTGGTAACCTGCTTTTCCTTTCTCTGAGTGCCACCGGGCCTCCCCACCAAGGGGAGGTGGTCAAATATGGGGCACCAGAGTTCATGTCAGAGTCAGTCCCCACTCTCCACATAACTGTGGAGAATGTCCTGTCCATTGGCTAGATCTGAGTAGGGGTTCAATGTTTACTGCATGTATTGTCCTTGGTTGGTGTCATATGATTTTTAATTATTACTATAAATAATAAAAATTGGCTTATGAAAATACTTGCTAATATACTTGCTAATGGGGCAGTACTTTAAAAGTAAACTAACGTTCCTTCCATTTAAACTACAGGTGTGTACGACAGAAGATGTGGCATCTAGAAACCAGAGCTGAAACAATGTCTTTTCTAAATATTACTTTTCTCTTTCTCTCTTTAGTATCAGCCACACACTGCTCCTTAACTCCTCGCTTTCAGAAGGAAGAGGGAATGAGCCTCCTCACTGGAGAAAGATGTAAAGGGCGTGAGAAGAGGCGTGCAGTTAGCAGCCAAGGTGTCTTGGCACATGTTGCTAGTTGACAAAAAATACTTTAGCCAGCCAGCTGGCAGAGCACTTGCTGTGGAAGACTGACATGAATCTGATCCCCAGAACCCATGTAAAGGTGGAAGGAAGGAACCACAGTCCCAAACTTGTCCTCTGAACTCCATATGCCCATACAAACACACTAAAATAACAAACAAAAAGTCAAGGCCTGTACGTTTTCCTCTTCTTTTCCATCCTTGCTCTTCCTCTCTCTACTTAGCCATATTTTAGACTCTAACTTCAAGCCTGGAGCCACCAGGCCCTGAGTTAAAAAGGCAGCCACACATTGCTGCCTTGTCTACAACAAGAACTTTGTCCTTGTTCTCCCTGTGCTGCTTGGTCTGTAACTCCCCAGATTCTTTCCTATTGTCAACTATGGTGAAGTGTGTTAGGTGGCTTGGGGTGGGGGAGGGGCTTAGCACTCCTGAGAGAGTGTACAGTCTTGGAGGCTGAGGCTGAAAAGGGTGGGACTAGTAAAGGAAGTAAGAAAACACACAAATATTTGAGACCAGTGGTTCTCAGAGGGTAGTACTATCTTTAAAGATGGTGGGGTGCTTTGGGCTTCACAGTGACAACAAGAGGAAGGGTTAGTAAACAGTGTTTACTGAGAAGAAAGCGGAGAGTGCCAGAGGCCCATGGCACAGAATCACATAAAAGTACAGGACCCGTCCCACAAGACATTTATGTCCTTACATGGAAAATTATATGATGAAAAATCTTGTATACTTTACATATAAACATATGCAAAAAAGTAATTTGTATAATATTAATTTTCAATGAACTTTGGAACATTTTCTCTTATGAAATAGATTTAGAACCTTCTATATTTTTAAACTTTGTTTAATAATATCAAACATAATGGATTTGACTAACTTTTGTGCACATACACATGGTATTTGCTTATATTCACCATTCCTCTTCTCTGTGTTCCCCTACCCCTCCATGGTTTCTTTCGCATAAAACGTATGAAGAACTGTTTATAATGATGGAAACCATTACTAATGGAACCCCAGCTTGAAGTAAGAGCTGCCAGTATCATGGCTGGCAATGTCAGTGTCGGGTCCACTGACATCTGGAATTCCTTTGAACAAAATTAAGAACTAAATGCTAGATTAGTAAAAAATATGGAATGAAGGCCTTTCATTGAGCTTCATTAGTACGGACAGTTTGAGAAAGATATGTTTAACAAAATCAAGTATCAAAAGTCATTTCTCACCACGCCATCTAACTAAGACTGTAACTGGCTTATCACTATAACTACAGCTGGAAATGTCCCTTGAGCCAGATGAAGGAGAGCGCCTATACTCCAGGCACTCAGCACTGCTAGGCAAGAAGAACTCTGAGTTTAATTCTGTAGTTTCCACTGTCCCTACTGTGACTGTAACTGTCTTAGCACACACCATCACCACCTTTGTTAAGGCCACCTCCCATTTTCCTTCACCATGCAAACATGCCATAGCGGTTACCATCAGCGCACACACTAATTCTGGGAGTCACTCCCATTCTCCTCTTTCTGGCTTTGGTTTTTAAACAAACCCACTACTGTTCGCTTCAGTGAGAACTCTAGGCAGATTTTTCACTACTTTGCATCCTTTTTTTTTTTTTTTTTTTTTTTTTGGTTTTTCGAGACAGGGTTTCTCTGTGTAGCCTTGGCCATCCTGGACTCACTTTGTAGACCAGGCTGGCCTCGAACTCACAGAGATCCATCTGCCTCTGCCTCCCGAGTGCTGGGATTAAAGGCGTGCGCCACCACGCCCGGCTTTATCTTGCATCCTTTAACAGTGTCAGCCAAACATTTAGATACCAAATACTTTTATTATAAATTATTTGGGTT
The DNA here is from genome assembly GCA_907169655.1 of Acomys percivali. Taxonomy (NCBI): domain Eukaryota; kingdom Metazoa; phylum Chordata; class Mammalia; order Rodentia; family Muridae; genus Acomys; species Acomys percivali. The sequence goes on along the minus strand of OU015743.1, from coordinate 45,400,056 downwards.
TATTTTTCTTCATCCTAGGTATGAAGGCATTATATTCTTTTACACTGTAGGGATGTTGGGGGTAGTATAGATAGTGTTACAAGTTATTTGTTATTTTTAAAAGAGGTGCTGAGATTAGAAGGGCTGAGATCTGCTGCTTGCTAAGAACAACCATTAGCCAGAGAGTACATTCTGTAGTTAAGCCCTATGCAGAAGGGACTGTGCGTCTCACGGCCCCACCCTGAAGACTTGCTACTCTGTTAGCACCTGCAGAAGCTGAGGAAAGCCCTTAGTCAGAATCTTAAACAGTGATTCCAATACAAACCCCACACCAGGTGGTCTACCTTGAGTGTTAACATGCAACAGCACTCATCATAAAGGTGACTATCTGGTTTTGCTCATTTCTTTTAAATTTGATTTAATGTTTATTTGAAAAATAAAACTGGATTTCTACCTATAGAACAATGATATTTTGTTTATATCTTTTATATAGTAAAAAAAAAAAAAATCATTCAAAAATGGATCAAAGATCTTAATTGAAAGCCTGAAACTCTGAAACCTAGAAGAAAACAGGTGATGTTCTTCAAGATATGGGGCAGGTAAGAACTTTTTAAAAGGACACCAACAGCGCAGGAACTAACCCCAGTATCAACAGATGGGAGTGTGTCAAAGTTAAAAGTTCCTCTACAGCAAAGGACACATCAGCAGTTGTTGACAGACAGCCTACACGACAGGGGAATCTTCACCACCTGCACTTCAGACAAGGGGCTTGTAGCCAGAACCTACAAAGAATTGCGGAAATTGAACACCATGGAAATAAAACTGTCAACCAGCAAATGGGCAAAAAAGAAATACAAATGGTCAATAACTTTCTTTAAAAAGTGTTGAATGCCCTTAGCCATCAGGTAGATGCAAATCAAAACTATTCTGAAGGCAGGCAGTAGTGGCGCACACCTTTAGTCCCAGCACTCTGGAGGCAGAGGCAGGCAGATCTCTGTGAGTTCAAGGCCAACCTGATCTACAGAGCGAGTTTCAGGACAGCCAGGGCTACACAGAGAAACCATGACCTGAAAAACACAAACAAACCAACAAACAAATGTACTCTGAGATGCCACCTCACCTTAACCAAAATGTCTGTCATCAACAAATCTGAAAACAAATGTTGGAGAGGATGTCAAGAGAAACAAACCCTTATTTACTGTTAGTGGGAGTGGCTTAAATTAATTCAGCCATTGTAGAAACAAGTATCTTTACAATTAAGCAATATGCATTGTCTGTAATAATTGCCTTAGAAGATTCCTTTGTGCTCTTAGTATTAATTCTTTTCCAATTTTTCCTACAGATTGTTAACATCTGTTACGCCTACTGCAGGGTAGTGACATGTGTATCTGCTATCATTAAAAAATGTTGCAGGAGAGGTAGCTCAGAGGTTAAGAGCACTGTCTGTTCTTCCAAAGGTCCTAAGTTCAATTTCCAGCAACCACATGGTGGCTCACAACCATCTATAACGAGATCTGGTGCCCTCTTCTGGCATGCAGGCACACATGGGGGCAGACTACTGTATAAATAATAAATAAATAAAATATTTTTTTAAAATGTTGCAGGAACTGGTATAATCACTTTGGAAATCTATCTAGCGCTTTCTCAGAAAACTAGGAATCAGGGCTTCCTCAAGACCCAGCTATTCCACTCCTTGGAATATACCCAGAAAACGCTCTACCACACAACAAGGACATATGCTCAACCATGTTCATAGCAACCTTACTCATAATAACCAGAACCTGGAAACAACCTAAATGTCCCTCAGTAGAAGAATGGATAAAGAAACTGTGGTACATATACACTATGGAATACTACTCAGCTATTAAAAATAAGGAATTCCCAAAATTTGTGGACAAATGGATGGAACTAGAAATGATCATAATGAGTGAGTTAACCTAGAAGCAGAAAGACTCACATGGTATATACTCACTTATAAATGGGCACTAGCCCAAAAGTCATGTCCCATGAAAGTCTTCACTTACCAGGAGATTGGGATAGATGTGAGGACATCCCACTGGGACTCTAGGTAAAACAAATATAGGAGATGGGGAAATAGAAGGACCCAGAGGGTCCTAGAAACCTACAAGAAGAACATCGTGATGGGTGGATCAGGGCCCAGGGGTCTCTGCTCAAGCTATTGCACTAACCAAGGACAATACAAGTAGTAAACATCGAACCCCTACTCTGATCTACCCAATGGTCAGGACATTCTCCACAGTTATGTGGAGAGTGGAGACGGACTCTGACATGAACTCTGGTGCCCCATATTTGACCACCTCCTCTGGGTGGGGAGGGCTGAGGGCACTCAAAGAAAGAATAAGCAGGCTACCAAGATGAGACTTGATAGCCTATGACCATATAGAGGTGGAGCAGGTCCCCTTCAGTCACAGACATAGGGGAAGGGAATAGGGTGAAAGCGGGAGGGAGGGAGGGAGGGAGGGAGGAACCGGAGGATACAAGTGATGGGATAACAATTGAGTTGTAATCTGAATAAATTAAAAAAAAGAAAAAAAAAAGAAAAAAAGTTACAGGAAAATGGATGGACTCAATGCATAAAATTGAAGTCATATCATCTCAGAGAGGAAAACAATTGCATGTTTACTCTCATTTGGAGAATCCAGCCAATATATATGTATACAGGTAAACAAATGTACACATAGTTACAGAATAACATGGAGAAAAGAAGACAAAAGGATAAATTTTAGCCAGTAAGGTAGATTGAATGGAAGTAATGGACATGAATTATGAAAGGATATAAAGCTAATTGTTTTTCTAGTTCAGCCTGTCATTTGTTGTTTGTTTGTGTGTTTTGGTGGTGGATAAGCACATAAAATACATTCAAAAATGAAAGTGCAAAATTTAATGTGCAGCTTTATAGCTGCCATTCCAAAACGCCTACTCTGACTGTTGGAAATTCACTGAGTTGTATAGATCTGGGGTAGGATATTTTTGTTTGTTTGGTTTGGTTTTTTTGAGACAGGTTTCTTTGTGTAGCCTTGGCTGTCCTGGACTTGTTCTGTAGACCAGGCTGGCCTTGAACTCACAGCAATCCACTTGCCTCTGACTCCTAAGTGATGGGATTTCAAGTATGTGCCACCATATCTGGTTGGATTTTTTTTTTTTAAATTTTACAAGTCTTTTTCAATTATTAAGTTTATTAAACAAAAAGAAAAGTTGACAGTATATGACCAGACATCATCATCTGGTGAATTCTAATGAGTCTTAAATAGCCCCAAGTTTACAGAACTTACAGGTGTCAGCTCAGCCTGCTCTTCTGTGAAGTCAGAGCGGTGCTTGGCCTGCTTACTGGGACAGCTCAGAGAAATAGCATGCTGTGAAAACGGAGGGAGGAAAAAAATGATAGGTAATGGAAGCGAAAAGAATAGCTCTCCTAACCATGCAGGAGGAGAAATGGATCACTGAAATGAAATAAACAGTAATGAAACAAAATAGTAGTAAAAGCATATGCAATTATTTTATCATTCATTCTTTTACACAACAATCAGAAAATTAAGAATCAGATAATCTTAATCCTTAACAATTTAAGAACAGCTTTATTTCATATGTAGACAACACAACTGTCAGATAAACTATGCAGTGGTGTTGTGTCCAGAAGCATTATGCTAATGAACCTATACTTGCCCCATCCATGCTCTAACTCTGTTTCCACTATGTTAATTACCCCTCAAAGGCAGTGCTAAGTCTCCATGGACCTCCGGCTTCTGGCTTTCCCCTTTCCCTCTTCTCTTACAAAGAAAATCACATCTTGGGCAGCAAAGTGTATTCTGTACTGAACTCACATATTATCCCACCCATCCCTCCAAGTCTTAAACTAAACAGCCCTCCCCCAAGCTAAGTGTATTTCTGACTTATTCCTCCTTCAGAATGTCTTGACATTCGAACAGGTCAACCCACCTGAAAGACAGTGGAAAGAAAGTTGAAAGAAAGTGGAGAGAGGTGTCTAAGGCAAGCTATAGTTCCATCTTCCAACATCAGGATATGACTGACACAGCAGGGGATAAAGAGAGAGCGTGTGTGTGACCTACATGTGGGTTTGTGGGGCTAAATGTTATGAAGATAAATGTTGTAAGAACTGGCTCAAAGATTACAAAGTGTATGGGGCTGGAGAGATGGAGTTAAGAGCATTGTCTGCATGTCCAGAGGTCCTGAGTTTAATTCCCAGCAACCACATAGTGGCTCATAATCATCTACAATAAGATCTGATGCTCCTTTCTGGTATGCAGGTGTACGTGCAGATAGAGTACTCATACACATAAAATAAATAAAATATTTTTTAAAAGATTACAAAGTACGTATTTCTGGGGGCAGAATATGACATGTGTGTGGTAGAAATATTTTGTTAGCCTAAAATAACTATTTAATCATATGTATTAAAAACTAATTATAATTTTATAAATTGTATTTGATTATAAGACTATTTGATACATGGGTTTTGGAGCTAATGAGCTCATCTCATTTTATTCCATTTGAATCAGAACACAGTATACAGGAGCCTAGCGTAACTCCTCTGAGAGGCTTCACCCAGAAGCTGATGGAAACAGATGCAGAGACCTACAGCCAAACATTAGACAGAGCTCAGGGAGTCCTATGGGAGAGTTGGGGGAATGATTGAGGGAGCTGCAGGGGTCAAGGACCTACAGAGTCGAACCTGGGTGCAAGGGCTCACAGAGACGGAAGCACCCAACAAAGCGTATGCATGGGCTGGACCGAGGCTTCCTACCCATGTGTAGCAGATGAACAGCTTTGTCATCAAGTGGATCCCCCAACAGTTAGAGTGGGGACCTTCTCTGACTCTGATGCCTCCCTTTCCCCTAACTAGGCTGCCTTGTCTGGCCTCAGTGGGAGATGATGCACCTAGTTCTGCAGTGACTTAATGTGCCAGGGGAAGTTGGTACCCATGGGAGACCTCCCCTTTCCCTAAGGAGAAGAGAGGGGAGGATGGGGGGGAGGGTTTGTGAGGAGAGGACTAGGAGGAGGGGGGCTACAATCAGGATATACAGTGAACAAATAAAATTTTTTTAAAAAGGGCTGTTGAAGCAAGTTTTTAAACCATTTTTTTATATCACTCTGGACAAGGTAAGAGGAAGCCAGATAAAACTTTGGACCATTCCTGACTTACCTACCAAACCTCATATTGAAAATATTTTATTACATACTATACCACCAAATATTGATATTGTTGCCCTTGGGTATCACCAGATACTGTCTGATGTGTCTCCCAAGAGATGGGGCTGTTGTTCACTTTACATTCTCTTACATTGTTTGAACTTTAGTGAGTGGTATTTTATAGACAGAAAGACAAGATGGACAGGACGGGCAGTCAAAAGCCACAGCTACACAGAGCATCCTTAGTAATTAGTTCACATCTGTTCTCAGGCGCTTTGACATAACTCAAAATAATAGGCCAGAAAGGAAGTCATAGCAAACCAGACAGGGGGGAGAAGAACACATCCCTAATAAACAGTGCTTACCTAAGTCTCAGAGGGTGAATCTGACAGGCACGAAATGAAATGCTGAGGAGCTAACCAGGGCTCTTAGGTCACAGAGCAGACAATGGGTTTCCTCATAAAGTAGAAACTGGTTTTCCAACTCTTTGTAGAATACAGAACATAGACAAGGTCCCCTTAGCAGACCAGGGCTTATTCTTTAGGCTCCTATGATTCCTTACAAGCCCCTGTGCCCACCGCAACAGCTCCTTGTCTCCACCCCCAGTGGTGGCTAAGGCTTCTCTTGTGCTCCACAGACCTGCATAAGGCTAAGCATGAGTTCCTGATTGATCTGAAGAACTCAATCAGCTGGCAGGGGAGAGTCTAATGATGCCACATAGTCTACATTTCTCTGTGATTCTTTCAATGACGTTTTACAATGTTTCACACTAGTGCCAACAATGCATACATTCCTTCATTTTGTACTAGAGTATGTAAACACAAGCTCATTGGAAAGGCTGACTCTGTTCTGATTCTCTCATTTTCTTTCTTGTTCCTACCGAACAACAAAATTGCTATCTTCTTCTTCTTCTTCTTTTTTTTTTTTTTTAAAGATTTATTTATTTATTATTATGTATACAGTGTTCTGCCTGCATGTACACCTGCAGGCCAGAGGAGGGCATCAGATTACATTATAGATGGTTGTGAGCCACCATGTAGCTGCTGGGAATTGAACTCATGACCTTTGGAAGAGCAGTCAGTGCTCTTAACTGCTGAGCCATCTCTCCAGCCCCCAAAATTGCTATCTTCTTGATGCAAAGAAATCAAAAGAAACTTCTTTCTTTTGCTAAGTCTATTGTCACTAGTCCATCCCTTACCCTTACTCTGAAACACTCAGGAAAATGTCCTCTTACATCACCTGAATCATTTTTGAGTCTCTGAATCACCCTGTGAGGAAGAGAGGAAAGGCAGACCAAAGAATAGGAACTAAAGTTTTCTTATGAGAAAATGATGTCTGCCTGCAGAGACTGAATAACTCACCTGCCTCCCGTGGTACCAAATGACAAGGACACATGTTCTGGAAGTCCAGCTTCTCCTCCTACTATACCACACTAAGCCTTTGATGACAGGACAGAGCAAACTCCAAACAGAATCTTAGAAGACTGCAATGAGGAGTCACACTGCCTTATGGTCTCACTTTAATTACATTAAAAACAATCCTCAGCTTACTAACTAGCTATCCATGGGCTTGAAATCATAATTCTCTCTCTTTTTTTTTTTTTTTTTAGTCACATGAAATTATTGGCATTAATTCAAGGGACTCTAACAAATCAAAGACAAAAAGAAAACTCAAAAACTTTTTCTAGGCCCTCTGTGTGACACACTCTTTCTGTGGTCTCATTTAGCTGAGAAGTACTTTTGGTAAATTTTCAATGTTAAAAAAGTGAAGTCAATTAAAGCTACATTAAAACAAAACACAGTCATTTCTCTGTATTTTAAGGCTAAAATAATAGAGGAAAACCTCCTCAATTTACCTCAGTAATTGGCTGCCCCTGATGTGTTGTCAAATCCAGTTCTTGAGGGCGAGTCACTGTGTCAATATCCAAAGAATCCATGCTGGAGGCTGCAGAAGCGATGCTCGAGCGGGAGGAGTTACTCACAGAGCGCACTTGAGCATCACTCACGGTGCCTGCTGAGGCAGTCCTTCTGTGCTGATTCGGCACTAGAGGCTTACAGTCTTCTGCTACAGCCTGCTGAGCGGCCTCATCCATGCTCAAGGAAGCCTGTTCCAACTGTGCGGTGATGTCATCCAGAGAGTAGTTGGCATGGGAAGGGTTAGCTGATAGTCCTCTCATGGTGCCATGTTTTGATGTATGTCGGCTAGAAGGTGGCTTCTGAGAAACTTTTGGTTCTGTGACATGACGCTTACTATTTCCTGAGCCAATGCTGCTGAGCTCCTGCTCTATAGAGCAGAGGTCGGCCATCAGGGCATCCAGATCCACAGCCTCTCCCTGATTCAGAGCTTCTACAGAGAAGACACAAGTTTCCAGAAAATAATCAAAAATCTATACATTCTATTATGAATTAGCCACAGGCAGTGGGAAAAAAGCAAAAGAATACACTTCATTGGGCCTAAAATCAATCAAAGTACTTAATAGGTTCTGTTTTAAATTCTAAGAGAAGTTTTAGAAGCAAAATAGCTTATTCTTTAAGATCTCTAAAGAAAATAAGGTTGTAGGTTCAAAAACAAAATACTGAAAACACCTGCACTATCCATGGTTTTATCCAAATTTCCATGTAACTTTGCGCTACTGTGCTGGCTTGACACAAGTGAGAATTATCTGAAAGGAGGGAACCACAATTGAGAAAATGCCTCCATAAGATCTGGCTGTCAGGCGTTTTCTTAATTAGTGATTGATGGGGAATGGTCCAGCCCACTGTGGGTGGTGCCATCCCTGGGCTGGTGGTCCTAGGTTCTGTAAGAAAGCAGGCTGAGCAAGCCATGAGGAGCAAGCCAGTAAGCAGCATCCCTCCATGGCCTCTGCATCAGCTCCCGCCTCCAGGTTCCTGTCCTGACTTCCTTTAGTGATGGACTATGATATGGAAGTATAGCCAAATAAACCCTTTGCCTCCCAAGTTGCTTTTAGTCATGGTGTTTTATCACACCAATAGAAACGCTAAGCAAGCTAGTACATAATCAATGTCCAGGTAGATATAGTATTAGCAAAAGAGAGAAGAGCATAGAGAGAAAAGTCTAAAAAAGTTTAAAACATTTATTCCAAACACTAAGAAGTGTCTAGGTACATTAAATAAAGGTCAAACAGGCTGACTTTAAAATCATGCAGAAAAATTTTCTTTGGACTTTAATCCAGTCAGAAAACAAAGCAATCAGATTGCTGTGGGCTTTTTCCTTAGCACGAATAGTATTAAGTATTAAACACAGGACAAGAAAACCATGTTACATTCCAGGTGCCTGTTTTCCTGTGATTACTTTGAATTACATCAAGAAAAACAGAGCTCAGCACGGCTCAGTGACTAAGAGTTTGCACTGCTCTTCCAGAGGACCCGAATTTGACTCCTAGCATCCATAGTAGATGGTTCACAACTACCTGCAACTCCAGCTTCAAGATTATCCGACACCCAGGCATGGTGGCCCACGCCTTCTGATCCCAGCACTCAGGAGGCAGAGGCAGGTGGATCACTGTGAGTTCGAGCCCAGCCTGGGCTACAAAGTGAGTCCAGAACAGCCAAGGCTACATCTGGAAACCCTGTCTCAAAAAAACCATTAAAAAAAAAAAAGATACTTCTGGCTTCGGCAGGGACCTACACTCCCGTGTATACGTACACACATACATAAGCAAGCAAGCACGTGTGTGCGCGCACACACACACACACACACTTTTTAAAAAAATAAACCAGAACTCAGTCAAGCTACATATATAAAAATGTTTATACTGTTGTACATTTAGAACTGCATTTCTATTATTCCTGTATTACAGAAATTAGTATACTATTTTAGACTTTACTTAATCAAATCTTACCATTCAAGTTGTATATGGAGAAACGGTAAGAAAAGTTGGCCATATTTGTTTCCTGGCGAAGAGGAGATCTTTTCACTGGTTCTTTGGGCTTGTCAGAATCCAAACTCTTAAAAGAAAGAAAGAAAGAAAGAAAGAAAGAAAGAAAGAAAGAAACAAGTTATATTAATGTGGGTTTCCATTATGCAAAAAGATGAGTGAACTGCCATATTGTCTTAGAGTTTCTATTGCTGTGAAGAAACACCATGACCAAAAAGCAAGTCAGAGAGGAAAGGGTCAATTTGTCATCAAAAGGAAGTCACAGCAGAACTCAAACATCAGGACCCTGGAGGCAGGAGCTGCTGAAGAGGCCATGATGGTGCTGCTCACTGGCTTGCTCCGCCTGCGTTCTTATGAAACCCAGAACCACCAGCCCAGGATGGCTCCACCCACAACAGGCTGGGCCTTCTTCAATCAATCGCAGGCTTGCCTACAGTCCATCTTATGGAGGCTTTTTCTTGAGGTTTCTTCCTCTCAGATGATGTGTCAAGTTGACATAAAACTATCCAGCACACACATTAACAAAACTAAAGTTCTTCTAATTATTTGGTTTTCATCTGTTATCTCTATTTTTAAATACATACTTACTTTTAAGACACTTGAGACTCAAAACTGTCACAGTTCAGGGTAAATACCATTTTCTTTTACATTAAAAAATTATCTTTAATTTATATATGTACTTTGCAGCCTGATGATCACAGCCCCCTTCCTCCTCTCCTCCCGGCCCCTTGCTCTCACCCTCTTCCTCATAGCCCCCTTCCCCTGCTCCTCAGAAAAGGGTAGCCCCTGCCCTCCACCAACCCACTCCGCACAGCAAGTCCCACCAGGACTAAGATCATCCTCATCCACTGAGCTGGCAATGCAGCCCAGTCAGGGTGAAGTGATAAGAGTGAATATCTTTTCAAACTACAACATTTAGTCAACAACTTCATTCTACATAACTTCGTCATGAGATAATTTAAGTATATGAATATGGACATGGTAAAGAGCCACAAAGAGGAGCTGGCGTGGTGGTGCAGGTCTTTAATCCCAGCAGAGGAAGAACCTCATACAATTTTGTTATCTCTTTCCTCAAAGGGTTGTGTTTTTAATCTAGCATGGCTTCATTTATGTCTAAAGACAAAGGACAACCTTGAATGTCATTCCCTCCCTTACTTTTGTGGTGCTGGGGACTGAACCCAAGGCCTTATGCATAGCAGACACTCAAGTCTACCACTACATCACACTCCTAGCCATTTTCCACCTTCTTACAATGATACTCTTTTCACCTGTAGTTTTTCCACAGTAAGGAAAAAAGGGATATAAATAGAAAAATTACAATGAAGGAGGAAAATTAATCTAACTATTTAAAGGTGGAATAGTCTTTTACAACTGGTTTCTGTATGAATGTTGTGTCAAATAAGTTCAAGTTTTAAAAATGAATTTTGGTGCTTAGCATGGTAGCACATGCCTTTTATCCCAGCATTCAGGAGGCAGAGACAGGCGGATCTCTGTGAGTTCAAGGCCAGCCTGGTCTACAAAGTGAGTTCAAGACAGCCGGGGATATTACACAGAGAAACCCTGTTTCAAAAACAAAAACAGAACTTCGAGTATTCTATTTATAGAATCATAGTTACATTAGAATGCTATCTTTATTATTTACGTATCTTGAGACTTTGATAATTCATACAAATAGTGATCATCTTATTTTTATAGATAGACTTTAGCCCAAGCTGGGCTAAAACTCACTGTATATAGCAGAAAATGTCCGTAACTGAAGATGAACCTCATAGTGCTGGGAATGGGACCTGGCTTTTGTTGCTAGGGAGGCATATTAACAATTAAACTACACTCCCAGTATCCATTTGTTTCTAAAGATTTATTTTTATGGGTATGAGCATCTTTCTGAATGTACGTAGCATAGCATGTGTGCGTGTAGTAGTGCCTGACATAATATGCATTGGTTTTAATGTTTCTCTTTAATGACAGATTTCTATGGTAAAAGGTTAGGCAACTTAAAGTACATGTGAGAACACAGTATCAAGTGAGTTCCTGCTTCACCTAGGGCAGCTTGACCCATTGCTACCTACTGCTTCCTCAAGTATACAGCCACTTGTCACAGACACTACAACATACTAGCTGGCCCTTGGGTAATTTTCTTTATATACTGTCATTTCTATTTCTTCTGTCTGTTTCTTCTCTTCCCAGCTGTATTACTTTTTTGCTGTTGTAAGAAAAACTTCATGGCAGAGGCAATAAGGGGTCATATCCAGGCAGAGAAGCATGGCAGCAAGTGAGTGGGTCGGCAGGACCGGGAAGCTGAGAGAGCAGAAGTTCCACCAGAAGAGGTGTGAGCTTTTAAACTCAAATGTGCCCCATGCCACAGTTCCTCCAGCAAGGCTGCACTCCACCCCAATAACCTCTACAGCACAGCTACACCTGATTTTATAGAGAACACTTATATAAACATCATACTGCCATAAAACCTGATACTCAGTCATCATCTTTATGACAAAAAGGCTTTCTGTTATAAATAAATAAATAAGAAAGAATTAAGGGCTAAGGAAATGGCTCTGTTAAGTGCTTATAGCACTATAGCTTATACACATGAGGACCTGAGTTTAGACCCACACCTATGCCTGGGGAGTGCCTGTCATCTCGGCATTGGGGAGGCAGAGACATGAAGACCCTGGGGCTTGCTGGTCAGCCAGCCTAGTCGACTGGTAGGCCACAGGTTCAACAAGAGACTGTCTCAAAAGTAAGGGTGAGGGCCAGAGAGATAACTGAGAAGGCTGAGGCCCTTGCTGGCCTGGGACCCACATGGTAGAGAGAGAACCGACCCCACAAGTTCTCCTCTGACCTCCACACATGCATGACTGCCACCCCACACACAATATAATAACAGAGGAGACACCAGAAATGATGGCTAATTTTGATTGTCAATTGGCTATCTCTGGAATCATATAAAACCCAAGCACCTGAGCTGGGCTTGTCCATACCTTCTGGCAGCAGCTCACTTAAAAGGACATGAAAGAAGGAAGCTTTTGCTTTTTGCCTGCTTGTCCACCTTCTCTCACTGGCAGGTTCAAATACCCTGTGGCTAAGTTGTTCCTTTGCTGATATTAGAACCGACTTCTTTAGGACCCAGCAGAGACTAAACACAAGCAGCTCTCTAGGACCCCAGTGCCACAATGGGACTGCTGAGACACACCTTCACGGACTGAACGATTACTGAATTCTTGGCCTTCCCATCAGGAGGCAGCCGTTGCTGGCAGGGCCACAGTCTGTAAACACTCTAATAACCACCCTCCTTTAATATATCTGTGTTCACTCTACCAGTTCTGTTCTTTGAGAGAATGCTGACTAATCCACCAGATGTCAACCTCTGGACTCTATATACATGTATGCATTCCCCCCACATGCCGGCCCTTGCCATCTGTAGAATATAAAAATCAAATAAAAATGGTTTGGTACCTACAGACATTAAAAAAGTTTGACAAAAAGAATGTTTCCTTTTTTGACTATAGTGGTTAAAATGAGAATGGCTCCTACAGGTTCTCACATAAAAAGATTAGGAGATATAGCCTTGTGGGAGGAGGTGTGTCAGTGGGCTGTGGGCTCTGAGGTTTCAAAAGCCCAGCTATGCCTAGTTTCACTAGCCCCTCCCTCCCTCCCTCCCTCCCTCCCTCCCTCCTCCCTCTCCCCCCCCTCTGCTTCCTGCCTGTGGATCAGCTACTGCTCCAGCTTTGTGCCTGCCTCCTGCCATGCTCCCTACAATGATAGTTGTGAACTTACCCTCTGGAACAGTAAGCAAGACCCAAATTAAATGCTTTCTTTTATGAGTTGACTTGGTCATGGTTTGTTCACAGCAATAGAACAGTTAACTAAGACAGAGATGATTAAAGAATAGTCTTGTTTTGTTTTTTTAAACTTTAGAATAACCAGAAAAAAAGAGGCCAGGGAGATGGCTCGGCTGGTAAAACACTTGGGAAAATGAGGGAATGTATTTAACTCCCAAACCCAAATCTAAATGGTGGGACAATCCTAGCGCTGGGGAGGCAGATAGAGCAGGATCCTGGGGGGCTAGCCTAACCAGTAAGCGTTATGCCAACGAAAAGCTTCCTCTTAGGGAATCTTACCCATTTTCCTACTTCTGAGCACTTTTCCCTCAGCCCCAGTTATATTAAACTTATCTTTAACAAAAACTCCAACTCTGGGTCGTTAAAGGGGGTGGACATGGTGAGGGGAAAGAGGAGGAGAGAAAGTAAAGATCTATGTATAAAAAAGTGGCAGCCTTCCAAGGGGAATCCTGAGGGCATCCTCTGGTCTCTGCCTGCATGTACACGTCCACACAGACGAACACACACCACACACACAGGTCCACATAAACATACACAAATAACAACCGTAAAGGAAAGTATCTTGCATTGTGAAGTTTCTATCCATCTGCCTGTCAATTATTTTTCTTTTAGCAATATTTTAAAATTTAGCCTGCAACCACAGCTTTTGTCTGTACAGTAAACTTTAAACAGCTTTAAATCGTCAACCAGCTTTTCAAGTAAGACCTCTAACCTGAGTAAGTTTGTCCAGTTCCCCAAGCCAGGCTCCAAACATTTTATCCAGGTCCTGATCTTCCTTGTCGCTATCTTCTTCGGCACCATGGTCAATTTCTTCATCTGATAGTTGCTCCATCTGAAATACAGACATTTGTGTTGAATGAACAGTTACAAATTTCACTTAAAAATTATTCAGTACAAGATCTGATGTATGATATGTCTCTGAAATAAAATCTTCAAAATTAGATTACAGCATAAGAAAAATAGAAATGAGTAATAATGAAAACAAACCAGGCGCGGTGGTGCGCGCCTTTAATCCCAATGCTCCCGGAGGCAGAAGCAGGCAGATCTCTGTGAGTTCAAGGTCAGCCTGGTCTACAAAGCTACAAAGTCAGGACCGCCAAGGCTACACAGAGAAATCCTGTCCAGAAAAAACAAACAAACCAAAGAAGAGGAAGCTATCCAATTATGACAAGATTCACACACAACAATTTATGAAATATAAAATACCCCTTTCAATTAACAAGACAGTGTAACTATTGTGTTACTCTCTCTGCTGATGGACTCTGTACTACTCTAAATATAGTTTCAAAGGCTTCAACAGAATTCCATAAATATTAGGCTAGATATTTTATAGAATATGTTAAACTTTCACTTAAATTCCCCGTTCCGTTACATGAAGACAACTACGCTGTGAAACAGTGAACATACTGCACCTCAAATCATGCACCAACATGCAGGGATACTGAGTCACGGGAAGGTAAACAAAGCCCTACAGAATCTCAGCCTTCAGGGACCTCTCCACCATTCCTGCTTCTTTACTTCTCCAGCTTTCTGCACACCGTCTTGCTTGCTGAAACATACAGACGTGCTCCAACATTTAGCCTTTCTGTCTCCTTCCAGATCTTTCCTGCAGTTGTGTGCATAGTTTGCATTCTTCCTTGCTTCGTTCAGGTCTTTGCCTAAATGAGCATCCCATCTACATAACACTCCACTCTTGTTACATTCTGTCCCTATACAGCTTTGGTTTTCTCCACAGTGCTTTGGTGGTGGGGGAGTCAGAGTTCTTTATGTAGTGCTAGCTGTCCTGGAACTCTATGTAGACCAGGCTGGCCTTGAACTCACAGAGATCCACCTGTCTCCTCTTTCCAAGTGCTGAGAGTAAGGATGTGCACCACTCCATTCTACAGCTTCTTCATAGTGCTTTTAACCATAATCACAGTTGTCCTTTCTCCTCTTCACTGTTAAGAAGGATCCTTACTTCTTGCATCTACATACTTTGAGTGGCTGGCACTTGGGTCACAATTGTGTCATTAAATTCAATAAATGAGTACTGAAATCTCTGTACACACACACACACACACACACACACACACACACACACACACACACACTTTAAAAGGTCCCTAAGAGCTTAATTTAAGACCAAAGCCCATAAAATAAATACTATTACACAAATAATAAAGGACCAAAAATAAACACTGAGTACTAGTCTTTAGGACAAGGGAGGTGTGCTTCATAAAGAACTCTTCATTTGAGCTGGACAGATGTCTCCAGAGTTAAGACCCAGGTTCCATATGCAGCGCTCAGCTGCTTATTACTGCAGTTCCAAGGGCTCTGATGCCCTCTTCTGGCTTCCACATGTACTGCATATACACAATCTGCAAACAAATGCTCAGGTACGTACACATAAGATAAATTGTTAAAAAACAAAAACAGGACTTGTTATTTAATCTTACATACTTTCCTTGGTGACAGGGTTTCATATAGTCCAGGCTGGCTTCACATCTTCCTCCTCCACTTCTGAGCACTGGATTTACAGGTGTGCACATTAGGATTTACGGGGTGCTGGGAATGGAACCAAGGACTTCACGCATGCCAGGCAAGCGCTATATCAAGTGAACTCCATTCCCAGCTAACGTTACACCATGATTTAAGGCTTTATTCAATTGTAAATGAAGAAAATTGGGCTGAGAAAAATTAAGTAACTTTCTCCAAATTTAATAATAAGTAACTGCATGAATTTGTATGACTTACTAATTATATTAGTGTTTTTTGAATTGAGTATTGTAGAATTGCTTTTACTGGCCATTATGTATATAGGTAAGTTTGAAAAAGTATAATTTTTTAGATACATCATTTTTATTTATTCATTCAATAACATTTATGGGGCAGGTCTCATATGTCAGGCACTATAGTAAGAGCAGAAGACTGACATAAAGTCAGGTAAAACCCATTCCTAGTGGACCTTCAATCTACTGGCATGAGGAATGCATATCAGAGGACAACTTGTGGGAAGTGGGTCACTCTAACATGGGGCTCCCAGGGATCAAGCTCAGGTTTGCCCAGCTTAGTGGCAAGCACCCTTCTCTGCTCAATCATCTGGCCATCTCCATTAAGGCTTAAAACAACAATAATAACAACAAACCTATCAATCAACTACTGTTATATGCTAGGCAGTAAAAAAACCTGTAGTATATATGGTCAACTGCACACAATGCAACTATCCCTTAAGTACAGCTTAGTATGAAGCAATATGATCACTGCTAAATTTTCCATGAAACGAGTTACTCACGCCCATCTCTCCTATTAACCTTCTGTTCAGGAGAGTCTGGTTTATTATTCAATTTCTTCCTTACGAGTGGAGGCAACTGTGACTATTCAGGCAACCATGACTATTCAGAAGTGTGGGCTTCTTAGCGCTTAAGAATCTAGTTAAGCTTACCCTAGGTAGGTGAGAGTGAGCAAGGTGAGGGAAGGAAGGATGAATAAGAATGCGTTGGGACTGACTCACACAAGAGGAGAGGGAGAAAAACTTAGCTTACGTGCCATTCCTCCCATAGCTTTAAGGAGCTAATTCCATGTTAAGAATACACAGTAGTGAAAGGGGGAAAGGGACAGACTGGTTTTCACTCAGAGGACAGAGTGGCTGTACAAGGAAGGGAAAGACCACTGGGAAAGTATTCTAAATACTGGGTAGCGGTTATTATACATAAGGAACTGAAGATCTGGGAGGAAGCACAACGTACACAAGTCACACACTTGTGAAGTCATGAGAAAAACTCAGGATACACAGTCAGGGTGCCTTACTCATTATAGAGTATTACTTTGTCCATTTAATTTAAAAAAACTTTTTTTTTTTTTTACAAAATTATGCATTCTATTCAAAACCCCATTTAAAAATCTCAGAAAGCTTTTAGGTTTGGGCTCAGATGAGGAAGCTACAATGTGAATTTCTTCAGTTTATCTGACATCAGCCTCTGAAGTTTGACCATAGTGGGATCAAACTCCTGTACCTGAGGTGCACAGGAGGTGAGGTCACAGCCACACCTGCATTGACCCCCAAGTTCAGTCCAGTGGGTCTGTCTCCAAACAAGTTGAAGGGGGGAAAAAAAGCACCAAGGCAACCAAGTACTGATTGGAAAGATTTGCCGATTACAGTGAACTGACCACTTTGGACTGACAGGCCCAAGCTGAGGCTGTACCTCTCGCCCTGGTCAGCAAGGAGCTCAGGGAGCCATGGAGACAGAAAGCAGCAGGCAAACACTAAGCACAGCGGAAGATTCACTTTTGGTGAGACTGCTTGACAGATGTGCGCCAGTTTTTAGCCAGAGAACTTTCTGCAACTACTAAAGTCCTGTGTTCTGCTCACACAGTCTGTGACCTGGACTATGTACGGCCGCCACCTTCATGACATTCATCATAGATGATATCAGCAGTCAGGCAGCTAGTTAAGAGGTAGAAAGAAAAAAATATTTCAATTTAGAAAAAAATCAGCTGTTCCATCTTTATCCTTACACTCCTTGTAGGCAGGACAAATTTTGGGTGAAAGGTTTTATGGGTAGGTTAGTGTCTCCCTTGGCTAACAGTTTAGTTCCCGGCTGTTAGAGCTCTTGGCTAGTCATCCCCATAGACTTCCAGGGGCCTCCCCTGTCCCAAAGACACCCCCCACACACATATCAGTTTTTGTTCTCTCTCCAGGTCCTCTCCCTCCTGCCCCCACCTCCCTCCCAGCTGATCCCCGCCCTTGTTACCCTCCCCACCTTCTGTCCCACACAGCTCCCTCCCTCCATCTACTTCAGGTGACTATTTTATTTCCTCTTCTGCATGAGATTCACGCATCCTCCCCTGGGGCCTCCTTGGCTTCTTTGGGTCTATGGAAATGCAAACCAATGACTGGCCCAACTTGAAACAGAGAGAGAGAGAGAGAGAGAGAGAGAGAGAGAGAGAGAGAGAGAGAGA
>OU015743.1:45361432-45382223 GCA_907169655.1 Acomys percivali | reverse complement strand
AGAGAGAGAGAGAGAGAGAGAGAGAGAGAGAGAGAGAGAGAGAGAGACAGACAGACAGACAGACATAGATAGACAGACAGACACAGACAGACAGACACACACACACACACACACTATTAAGGATACTCTGCTATGCTTGCAGACAGGAGCCTAGCTTAACTGCCTTCTGAGAGGCTTCATCCAGCAGCTGATGGAAACAGATACAGACATCCAAAGCCAAACAACAGGAAGAGTGGGAGGAAGGATTGAGGGAGCTGCAGGGGTCAAGGACTCCAGGGAAAGACCTACAGAGTCAACTAACCTGGGCCTAAGGGGGCTCACAGACACTGTACCACCAAAGGGCTTGCATTGCCTGGACCTAGACACTCTACACATATATAGCAGATGTGCAGCGTGGTCATCATGTGGTCCAGCCTGGTGTAGAGCAAATATCAGGTAAAGAAAAGCTTAGGTCCAGGTGTGGTGGTACACGCCTTTAATCCCAAACAATGAAGATAAAATTAGTTTGTAAGGAAGCATATTTGAAAGTGTTGTCTAATTGAGTGGCAGAAAAAGTGACGAATCAGAGAAGACTTGACAGAATAGGATATGCCCAACTCTTGAGAGAAGAGAGAGGAAAGGAAGCTTCCTAAGAGGCAGTTTTACAGAAAGGAGAGGTAATTTTACAGAGAAGAGAGAGAGAGGGGAGGCAGTCTTACCAGGGCAGTAACAGAGAGATGGGTCAGGTGAAGACAGAATGAGCCAGAGAATGAGAAGCAGCCGGAAGATTAGAAAAGACTGCTGGAGTTAGTTTGAGACCAAGCAGAGCAATTCAGAGGCCGAGAGAGAAGCCAGATTAAATAAATCGGCTGGGAGAAGAGTTTGAGGCAGAACAGCTGTGTTGAACCAGCCAGAACAAACAAGTAAGGGTGAGCTTATTAAGCAGTAAGTCTCAGAGGCTGAAAACATTCTAGGCCTAGGTTAGAGTATAGGAAGGCTAGAAGCTTCCAGGACCAGGCCTAGGTTAGCAGGAGGAGGCAGTAAGCCTCCCAGACAATAACTGAATCAGGAGAATAAAAGTTACTTTTACAGACTCTTCCTTATCATAGAATACCAAGTAGCTAATGTAGATGAAATGACAGAAACATCACAATTTTGTGACCATTATCATAATAAGCAAGCATTAAGGTTTTTGTTCCGGTTTTGGTTTTTCTAGACAGGTTTCTCTGTGTAGCCTTTGCTGTTCTGGACTTGCTTGGCAGACCAGGCTGACCTCAAACTCGGAGTGACTGGATTACTGGCGTGCACCACCACGCCCAGCTTACAGCACTGAATTTTTTAAGTAATAAAAAATAAGTTTTTTCCCTTTACTCAAGGAAGGGAATCATCAATATGTAGTAGAGCTAGAAAATGAAAATTTAATGAGACTACATATTCTCAAAATATTTCTCCACAAATTACAGGAAGAACTGCCTTAACCAAGTGATCACAGTATTAGCAATGTTGAGGCAGGCCAACATCACACATGTCAGAAGTTATTATTCTATATTATTTCTGCCAAAAATTAAACCATCAAATTGGTAGCTGGGCGGTTGGTGGCGCACGCCTTTAATCCCAGCACTCGGAGGCAGAGGCAGGTGGATCGCTGTGAGTTTGAGGCCAACCTGGTCTACAAAGAGTTCTAGGACAGCTAGGGCTGTCTTGGAAAAAAACAAAACCAAACCAAAAACTAATTGGTGTATAACTTTCAAAACTGTAAAGGCTCAGGAAATATTTTATGTTAAAGGAACTTAAGAGAGACACAAGAGCTAAATTGCAATGTTGGACAAAATCCCACAAAATGGACAAAAGTTAAGTATAAAAGACAATGTTAAGGAGGACAAAATTTGGTTATCGTGAACTAAGACACAGTAATGAATCAGTTATATTTTCTGATCTTGATTATAGGAGTGCTTACACAGAGAACAGTAAAGAATTCTGTGATAAAGAGAATGGGAACTCATGAAATCAAGAGGCCTAAGCACAGCAATGAAAACTCTTAAGATACAGCTACAAAATGGTTGAGAAAGTCTTCGCTAGTTATACATCTAACAGAGGATTAATATCTAGAATATACAGATCACTAAAAAAAACCCGAAACATGAAATTAATTTATTAAACAAGTGGGCTAAATTACATGAAAACGTAGTTCTCAAAAATAAAATATAGTGCCTTTAATCCCAGCACGTGGGAGGCAGAGGCAGGTGGATCTCTGAGTTTGAGGCTAGCCTGGTCTACAAAGTGAAGCCAGGACAGCCTTACTTCTTGTTGTTGAAAAACAACAACAATAAAACAAAAACAAAAATCAAAACAAAATAAAACAAGAAATATAAATGGCCAATAAATGTATGAAAAGATGTTCAACTTCACTAGACATCAGAGAATGCAAATTAAAACTACACTGAGATTCTGTCTCACTCCAGTCAGAACGACTGTCCTTAAAAAAGCAGACAACAAACACGTGCTGCTGGGGACAAAAGATCAGAACACAAACCATTCCAGCCACTATGGAAATCAGCATGGAAGCACCTACAATATTACAAGTAGGCCTGAAAGTGGGACCAGTGATCTCACTGCTAGGTGTTTACTCAAAGGGCTTCCGATCAACATCATCATTGCGGCACTATTCAGAATAGTTAACAATGGAACCAACTACGGTGCCTAGCAACAGAGGAATTGATAAAGAAAATGTGACAAATAAACACAATGAATCTTTCCATCTATAAAGGACAATGAAGTTATGTGATTTGCAGGAAAATGGATGTAACGAGATATTCATATTTAACAAATTAAACCAGTCTCTCAGAAAGACAAATGTCATTTGTTTTCCCATATGTGGCTCTATATTTTAATTTATATAAGTATATAAAATCACATATACATGAGCTATGGAAGCAGAAGTTAAACTGTTTAGGTGAGTATAGGGATTAAAAGGGAAGAAGAAGATAAGAAAGAAAAGGAGAGGGAAATCTCAGAGGTAACATGCTCAATGTAGAATATACACTATGAACATGTATGTCCTTATGTAAAATAGTACAAGAAATATACAGTGGAAAAAACTTAAAGGATTGTGTGTAAAGGAGCATAACGTCTGCAATGTTTCATAAGCTGAAGAGGAAAAGTGTGTGCACGTGTGTAGCATGGGAGGAGTAGTATGCAGGTGGGAAGATGGAGAACAAAAATGACAGCTAGACAAAATGTAAGCAACAGGTGGATCTGGGTCAACAAAGTATGGGCAATGTCTGATGTCAGCACTTTTCTGTTATGTTTGAAATGACATGAAAGAAACGAAAGAAAGAAAGGGGAGTAGTCTTTGTCCTAGGAAGTTGAGAAACAAAGTTAATATATAGCTTATTTAAAATCCAGAATAATCTTAAAATAATAAAACATAGGCTACTAAATATTTTTTAACTAAACTAAACATACAATTTAGTCTAAGGAGGCTGAAAAATAACTACGCAATTTTTTTAACATATGGTTTTAAAATTATATGTGCTTATATGTCACTTTTCCTATGGTGTTTTCCTGGCTTATTCAGTTGCCTTTTTAGACATATTCTGATGATGATTTTAAAAGGTAGTTTTATTTAATGAGAAGAGAAAAATAATTACTCCTCAAATAATTCAGAGAGACATTCAAAGACTCATTTCAAAACTTTACATCAAACAAACAAACAAACAAAAGACCATAAGCAACCCCTAAACACTTAGGTACAGTGCTTACGCCTATAATCACAACACTCAGGAGGAGGCTGAGACTAAAGGACTACTGTGAGTTTGAGGTCAGCCTGGACTACAGAGAGAAGCTGTGTCCAGATCCATGCTCACCTCTAAGTGTGAACCGATTCAGTAAGAGCTGGTTAACGTTAATGTCACAACTACATCAGGAGGACATCAGAGTTAGTTCCAAATCAAATGCTATTAGTACTTGTCAAAAGGCTAAAACATAGGCTTTAGGAAATTTTTTTTAAGTGGGTGTTGGAGAGATGGCTTAGTAGTTTAGAACATGTCCCAGCACCCACAGCAAGTGGCCCAAAACTGCCTGATACTCAAGCTCCCAAGAAGCCAAAGCCTCTGGCCGGAGAGGCTCCTCACAACACAACCACTTAAACATAAAAATAAAATTTAAAAAACCCTTCATGACTTCTCTCTTTTAATGTTTGTTACGATAACAAGTGTATTCTGGAGCTTCCTACTATTCGTTAACATTAGTGCGCCTGTCTCATCAGCCCCTCAGGTTGTGAGCTCTGGGAAGACAGCAAGCACATCGTACTTCTTACTAATCATTCTGGACCAACAGTCAGAGAATCAAAGTCTTTATTGATATACATTTTAAAATTTCCTTTTTTTTCCCTCCAGATATCCCCAATTAAAGATGTCTTAAAATTAATGTTAATTTAAGATGACTCAACACTAAAGGCACACTTATTTAAAAATATCAATGTATATGGTTATAAGTAAATAAATTCTCAAAGGAATCGACATATTTTAAATTTTATTTCTCCACCAATAGCAGAATAATTAAGAAAATCCAGAAAAACTCAACTACACACAATCTCAGCAGAATATTCCCTAAGGATATTTTAAGACGACTTAGCAGCTATGCTGACAATAATGACTAACCCTGAGCTCAAATTGGTTTTAAAAAATAATCAGTTCGAATTCAAAGTATTGAGCCTTACAAGGCAGGTAAAAAATGCTTAACTCAGAACACTCAGTTTGATCCTCAGGATTCACATGGTGGAAGGAGAAAACCAACTCCCTCAAGTCGTTTTCTGGCCTCCAAACATGCCATGGCTCAGCTGGGGGGTGGGGAGGAGCACAAACAGTGCACACACTCATTAATAAATGTAATTTCTTTCTTTTACTTCCTCTCTCCCAGACAGAGTCTCTTTGTATAGCCTTGGCTTTCCTGGAACTTACTCTGTAGACCAGGTTGACCTTGAACTCAGAAATCCGCCTGCCTCTGGGCAAAGGCGTGTACCACCTGGCCAGTGATTTTACTTTTATTTTTGTTTTTTTAAAGAGAAAGGTGGCGCATGCCTTTAATCCCAGCACGTTGGGAGGCAGAGGCAGGCGGACTGCTGTGAGTTTGAGGCCAGCCTGGTCTACAAAGCAAGTCCAGGATAGCCAAGGCTACACAGAGAAACCCTGTCTCGAACAAACAAGCAAACAAACAAGAAAAGAAAGAAATCACATTTGTCATGATATAGCTCTCCTTTAAATTGCTATCTCTGTTTTAACATGTTCTTTCAAAAGTTCTACTCCTACCTAGCAATGTTCAGGATCATCCTCAGTTACTTAACAAGTGTGAGGCAAGCCTGAACTACAAGGAACGTGGGTATAGTAACACATAACACTTGGGAGTTCAGGCCAGCCTGGTCTATACAGTAAATTCCAGTCCAGCCAGTGTTACGCAGTGATGCCTAATCCTAAAAGTAAAGTAAAAGTTTTAAAGTCTTTTGAGTATTCAAATAATATATGCTAAATATCTCCTTTCTGTTAAAAGACTTTTATTTTTTTTACTTAAGAATGTCTCTATGGGTATCTCGGTGTGTCTCTCTCCTAACATTTTAAAACAAATTCTTGTTAAATTTGAAATTTCAAGTAAGTCAATCTTCCGTTTGTATGTCCTAGATCATCACACCTCTGAAAAGATCAGCTTAAGGAAACAAGTCTGTGAGAATCTTCCAGCTCGAGCCACCTAGAACTAAACAAGGAATCTGAAAAACTCAAATTCTTGTTTTATCCTAACTTTACCACTAACTAGTCAGAACTCTTGTTACATCATTAGCACTGGATCTCTTAATCTGCAGAGGGAAAAAGTAGGAAGAAGTTAGAGACAGATAAATTAATACCAGAGGAATCCCCTCCACCCACGGTATGTCGCTAAGTGGTTCTTCTGCGAAGTTAATATTATTTAAATAGTAACTTAACTCTAACTTCCTATCAATTTGTCAGTCTTCTCTAATCTTAGTTCAGAAGAGAGGCACCATTGCTCTCCACCCGTTAGGCATATTGATTAAGGGGTGGGAGAGGCTTAAAGATTGGTCTGTCTCACTTTCCCCAAAGACCAAACCCTACCCACAGAGAATCATTAAGTCTCACCAGGAGCCCGGAACTGTACAAGGTGCTTAGACCACTAATTAACTTAATGCATTTAATATTTTTCCTCTTACCTTTACTTTTGTTTTCAGAATCACTGTCTCAATAGAATGGTCATGGGTATGAGAAAAAAAATCAAATATGACTTGCTGTGCAACAAATTTGGAATCTAGGAAGCACAAAGGGTAACTACGCATGACAGAATATACAATATTCTAGAGTGTGCTTGATTCATGCCTGCATTTTTTAGCAACTATATTAAAAATGGATAACAATTTTATATTTAAAGGCCATCAAATAAAAGTAAAGGTTTAGTTAGGATAATGCTGTCCTATCTGGTCTACGGCTTTATATTCTCAGTGCCTCTCATGCCCCCGAACTGTGTGTGTGTACACATAGGCAGGGATTTCAGTATTCTAATGTGAAGAAGGAAAACAGTATACCATCTCTGTTCTGTTATCATAAACAAATTCAAAGAGAATCTACAAAGGAAGACTGAGAAGATCTCACAGGCTTAACCATCAAATCCTTTGACCAGACAGGACACTGAGTAGAAAGAGAATCAAAATGTCAAACTGTCAGTTCTTATCTTGCCACCTGGATAGAAATAAAAAGTTGGGCAGTATTGAGGTTGATGGCCTGTTTCTAGTCATGCCTATAATACCCATTTCTCTTCTCTCAACAAATATTTTACTTTAATTTTGTCTGAATGGATTATAAGACATTAGAATAGTCTAACATGTAACATGTATGGCTGATCTCATATGTAGTATACACACACACACGCACACACACACACACACACACACACACCATTAATTATTGTAGATTTTCCCATTTTGGGACTAAGAAAATGAATACTAAACAGGCATACTGCTAACCCAGTGTCTTTTATTCCATTGCTGTCTGAGATATATTACTGTTGACACAATTTCATTTTTGTTAAGAGGAGACATTTTTTTGAGGCAGAGTCTCACTATTATAGTTCTGGCTGGCCAGCTACTTGCAAAGCAGGCCAGGTGACCACACTTACTGTGACCCACATGCCTCCACTTCCAAGTGTTGGTGTTAAGGTGTTAAAGGTATGCATCACCATGTCCAGAGTTGCGTTCCAGTTTTTAGACTATTGAGTTGGAATCCCAAGTCAAACACTTTTAAACACTCTGTGAACTTACCTAAAGAAGAAACAAGAGAAAACGTCCACCTAACATCTTAGAATCATCCCATTCATGCAAGGCTAAAGTGAAATATTTAATGTTTTGAGAGAAAAAATAGTGAACACAGAACTTCGGTACCATGAAAAGCTATCCTTCCAAAGTGAAGGAAAGCTTGGCATGATGGCAAATACCAGCACTGCCAACACTTGGGAGACTTGGGAGGACTGCTGAGTCTCACAAGAGCTGAGCTACAGAGACACCCCTCCCCGCCTTTTTTAAAGTGATTCTCTTGGTACTTCCCCTGTCCATGTTGCAATGATATATTTAGACTTCTTTCACTAAGGATGAGGATATAATCAGATTTTATGCAAGAAACTTAATTCTCAGAACTTTTAGCTAAAGTAAGAACCTAAAGGTAATCTCTTTGCAGTTTCTAGAGTAAGAGAAGTTGAATGCATTACATCCATTTCTTTACATAGATGAATAATTTTTAATAGTAGACTTCAGTACTCCTACAGATCACTTACAGTACTCAGAAAAATCATTTCCCCAAAGTCTTTGTTACATCCTAAGCTGCTTGTTGTCATACTGGTTTTTATTTTAATATAATTTTAAGAAAATTTCTTGTCTATGTCCTATCAGACTTGGTACTCAATACAAATGAGAAAAATAAAATATTTCTGGAACAAACAATAATTGAAGGGGCTTACCATCAGTAAAACTGCCTTACAAGAAGTGTTAAAAAGAATATGATAGTCAGTCATTCAGTTGGGTAAGTGAAGGTATACAAACTGCTTCTTGATAGCACTTAGAATATACTTTTCCAAAATAAAATAGAACTCTGACAAATCCACACTTATCCAGTTCACAAAGTATGATAAAGCAGGGGTTGGAAGGATGTGAATCAATGAGAACATTCTAGTAGATTTCTCATTATTTGGAAAGCTTTTGGAGATCATCTGTATTAGTGGGTCTGAGGCTGAGACCCTTTAACTCAGCCCTTCATGTTGTGGCTGTTACACAGAGAAACCCTGTCTCAAAATAACAAAACAAAATTAGATGTCGTCCTAACCCTCCTAAACCAGGACAAGATTCATCTTAAAAGAAAGAAAGAAAGAAAGAAAGAAAGAAAGAAAGAAAGAAAGAAAAAAAAAAAAAACCACATTCCAATTAAACTTGTAAGACTAAGTCAGGCGTCATGGCGCACACCTGTAATCCCAGCATTCAGGGAGGCAGAGGCAAAAAGATCTCTGATTTTGAGTCCAGCCTGGTTTACAAAGCAAGTCTCCAACAGTCAAAACTACACAGAGAAACCCTGTCTTGAAAGAACAACCAACCAACCAAAAATCAAACTAAAAAAGCTTGTAAGACTGTTTCCTTTCTGATTCTGAAAAGCGTAGGGCCAGCAAAACGGCCTAGTGCAGAAAGGCATTAGCACCAAACCCAAAGAACTGAGCTAGCTCCCCCAAACTGTATGAAGGAGAGAACTGACTCCCAAAAGTTGTCCTGACACTCCCCATCTCTCTCTCACACACACAAATAAATAAATGTAACTTACACTTTCTTTTAAAAAAAAATTATTTATTTATTTATTTATTTATTTATTTAGTATGTAGTGCTCTGCCTGCACATAAACCTGCAGGCCAGAAGAGGGCACCAGATCACATTATAGATGGTTGTGAGCCACCATGTGGTTGCTGGGAATTGAACTCAGGACCTCTGGAAGAGCAGACAGTGCTCTTAACCTCTGACATCTCTCCAGCCCGTAATTTAAAATTTCTTAAAGAACATCAGAACATGTGAATTGTCCTAGCTAGGATTCTAGTGCTGTGAAAAATACCAGGACTAAAAGAAACTTGGGTAGGGAAATGTTTATTTCACCTTACAGAGAAAAGTCAGGCCAAGAACTCAAGGAAGGAACTGATTGATAAGTTATCTCTGGCAATTCAAGCCAAATTAATGTACAAAGGCAGGTTTATTGGGGGCAGTTCTCTGGCGGGTTCACCAACCTCACAGGAGGGAGTCAGTGAAGCTGCCATGTAGAGGGAGAAAAAACGTGTATGGGGGAAGGGGGCAGAGAGAGAAAGCACACATGCAGAGAGGACAGGAGAAGACCAAAATGAGAAGGGAGGGGAGGGGAAGGGAGGGAAAGAGGGGAGGGGAGGAGAGGGGAGGAGAGGAGAAGAGAGGGGAGGGGAAGGGAGGGAAGGAAACAGGAGAGGAGAGGGGAGCGGAGGAGAGGAGAGGGAAGGGGAGGGAAGAAGAGAGGAGAGGAGAGGGAAGGAGAGGAGAGGGGAGGGAAGGAGAGGGGAGGGGAGCAGAGGAGAGGAGAGGGGAGGAGAGGAAAGGAGAAGAGAGGAGAGGAGAGGGGAGGAGAGGAAAGGAGAGGAAAGGAGAGGAGAGGAGAGGAGAGGAGAGGGGAGGAGAGGGGAGGGGAGCGGAGCAGAGGAGAGGAGAGGGGAGGAGAGGAGAGGAGAGGGGAGGAGAGGAGAGGGGTGTCTGGATTATATAGTGAAGTCTTTGGGGGAAAGGAAGCCCCACCCGGAGGATGGAAAGTTCTGGCTGGGAATGCCAGCCACGCCCTGGCCATGTAACACATAGGGACTGAAGGATGCTGGAGAACCTGGAGTCAGGTCCACTGTGGTTAAATAGGCATCTCAGCCGCATGTTCCAGGTCTGAATCCTGTAGGTAGAAACTGAGGCAGACGCCATGGAGGAATGCTGCTTGCTGGTTTGTCTGCCCTGGTATGTTTAGTTTGCTTTCTTATATACCCAGGGGTCACATGCCCAGGGGCGGCATCCCTCCACCACACTAGACACTGCCTACAAGCAATGTGCTGGAAATTTTTTCTCAACTTAAGTTCCTTTTCCTAGATAACACTAGCTTGTATCAAGTGGGGGGGGGGGTGCTGTTTAAATTAGTGTTCAAAACTGCACAAGCCAAAAGAATTTACGCAGCTTTAAAGTTCTAATTTTAAGTGTTTAGGCGCTAAATCCCAGCCCTGGGAACATCTTTAGTTTTACATTTCTGAAGACAGTTTAAGTTTCTAAGTCTAGCACTGTGACATCGGAATAGATAACAGTCCTTTCCTCTCTGCATCAGATAAAGCCATCACTTGGAAAATCTTCATACCAAACCCTAACTTTTATTGTAAAAAGAATATATGCGTAAAGGATGATTTCAGTGCAGGAAATAGCAGAAATAGAAATGCCCTAACATTGTAATAAAACGTACTAGAAAATGCAATATTTTGTAAGTTCTCCCCAACCTAAGCTAGGGAGTTGATGTAATTATAACCAAAATTAAAAGCAAACTACTTTCTTAAAAAGAGAGATTAACAAGATAGAGCTAGGGAGGGAGCTCAGTGGTTCAGCTCCCAGCATCACAGAAATAAATTAATCAAACAAGGGGATTCTAAAATTCATATGATAAACAAATGGCTTTGAATGGTCAAAACAAGCATGAGAAAACTGAAGGACTTACTCTACCTAACTTCAAAACAGTTATATTGGGCTCGAGAGATGGCTCAGAGGTTAAGAGCACTGTCTGTTCTTAGACAGTTCTCAGAGGTCCTGAGTTCAATTCCCAGCAACCACATGGTGGCTCACAACCATCTATAATGAGATCTGGTGCCCTCTTCTGGCCTGCAGGTATAATGCAGGCAGAGTACTGTATAATAAAATAAATCCTTTAAAGTTATATTTAAAATAATTAAGGGGTATAAAAGGATAGGGAATTATTACATCAATGTAACAGATATAGTCCATGAATTAATCCACACTTATACAATCAAAACAGTCTTCAAAACAAGGAAGTCAAAGTAGGTAAAGAAAGTTTTTTTTTTTTAATGTTGCGACAAGAACATAAAGGAGAGAAGAGAGCTTCAATGTCTACATCACACCATAATAAAACGTTAACTCAAAATGCATCATAGCCCAAAATGCTAGAGCTAAAGTTATACAGCTTATACAGAGAAAAGACAGGAATGTTATCTTTTCAACTTTGATATAGGAAGTTACTGGGACACAGAAAATACCTATAGTCATAAAGGGGAAAACTAACAATCTTGATGAAATCCGGTATTAAAACTATTGGTAAGCAGGCTGGAGGTGACACATTGTTAAGACACACATTGTTAATTCTGGCACTCAGAGGGCTGAGACAAAAGGAATGCCATGAGTTTGAAGCCACCTTGGGATACATGGCAAGCTCCTGTCACAAAATTAATAAATAAAAGCAGACAAACACCAAATTAAGAAAAAATATATTTGGATAGATAACTTGTATTTCGTATACAAAGAACTGTTACAGCCAGGCGATGGTGGTGTACGCCTTTAATCTTAGCACTTGGGAGGCAGAGGCAGGCAGATCTCTATAAATTAGGAGGTCAGCCTGGTCTAGAGTGAGTTTGAGGACAGCCAGGGCTACACAGAAAAACCCTGTTTCAGAAAGAAAAACAAACAAATAAACAAAGAAGCAAACAAACAAACAAACCCCCAAATGAACACTGTTATAAGCCAAAAAAGAAAAGAGGGAAAGCAGAAGTTTAAACTTAAGCAGAAGTCTTACATAGTTACCTCCCAAATGACTAATACAAGAATGTGTGGATGGAGATACAGCTCAGTGTACTATTCTTTCAGAGGCCTCAGGGTCAGTTTACAACCATTTGTAATTAGTGCATCTGATGTGGGCATATACAAACATGCAGGCAAAATACTCACACACACAAAAATTTAAAGAATATTTTAAAAAATATTTAAGTGTCTAGTAAGGGATAGAGATATAGCTCACTGGTAGAACACTTGCCTGGCATGTGAACGGCCTGAATTCCGTCCCCAGCACAGTATACTCATTAAGTATTTAATTCAGTGTTGTTTGATAGACTTGAATTTTTTAAATTTTATTTTATTATTATTATTATTTTTTTTTTTTGCAAGACCACGGTGACATAGAGAGCACTTTCTTCAGGACTCCTATGAAGATACAAACATTTCCTAAATACACGGTTTCCATTTCTAGTCACAGTTGCTTCACCACAGGCAATGTCCCTATAACTTCTGCCTGTTAACTGTATGTGACATATGTAGGTTTTTATGTCCAGTTTTTTTTAAAGTGAGGTTGTTTTATTTTAAAAGATTCATTGTGTATTGATAACTGCTTTTTATTGATTATAGCCCAGGCAACCCCCTCAACAAATAAAAAATTCAGCCTATTACTAAATTTACATGCCTAATTTTTACCAGGTATCATCATTTTTGACCCAGGGCCTTACACAATGATAGGTCATCAATTAAGAAGGATCTACTAAGCCGGGCATGGTGGCACACGCCTTTAATTCCAGCACTCAGGTGACAGACGTAGGCAGATCACTTTGAGTTTCAGGCCAGCCTGGTTTACAAAGGGAGTCCAAGACAGCCAAGGCTACACAGAGAGACCCTGTCTCAAAACAAAAACAAAAAAACAAAAAACAAAAAACAAACAAACAAAAAACAAAAGTAAGAAGGATCTACTAGACCTTAGTGTATAGAGGAATTTTAATTCAGAACATGGCTGCTCTGGCAAGAGATCACATCCAAAGACCTTCCAGGTCTATGTGATCTAACTGGAATACAGAAACACCTTTAATCCCAGGAAATAGAGGCAAACAGATCTCTGAGTTCAAGGCCAGCCTGGTATAGAGCAAGTTTCAGGTAAAGAAAAGCTTAGGTCCAGGCTTGGTGGTACATGTCTTTAATGCCAGCACTTAGGAGACAAAAGCATGCAGATCTCTGAGTTTTAGTGGGTCTGTTCAGGCAGCTCAGTTGAGTGAGTTGAGAGGCAGTGCAGTGCAGTGGAGTTTGTGGCAGTTTAGTTCATGGACTTCAGAGGCAGTTTTTACTGGGAGAGTTTTACAGAGAGAAGTTGAAAAGAGAGCAAGCTAGTCACAGGTGACGGCAGAAGGAACCAGAGAAGGAAAAGGAGCCGGAACATCAGAATAGATTGCTAGAGTAAGTCTAAGGCCAAGCAGAGCAATTCAGTAGGAAACAGAGAAGCCAGTTTGTTTTGTTTTGTGGGTTTTTTGTTTGTTCGGTTTTTGAGACAGGGTGTCTCTGTATAGCCTTGGCTGTCCTGGACTCACTTCATAGACCAGGCTGGCCTCGAACTCACAGTGATCTGCCTGCCTCTGCCTCCCGAGTGCTGGGATTACAGGCTTTTTAACATTTGTTTTGTATTGTTGTGTTGCGCTGTGAGAGAAGCCAGCTTGAATCAGTCAGCTTGGAGAAGAGTTTGAGCCAGAACAGCTGAGTTGAACCAGCCAGCTGGAGCTCAGAAAGAACAAGAAAGGGTGAGCTTATGCAGCAGGAAGTCTCAGAGGCTGAAAGCATTCTACGTCTAAATTATATTGTATGGAGGCTAGAAGCTTCCAGGACTAGGCCTAGGTTAACAGTTGGAGGCAGCAAGCCTCCCAGACAACAATTACCTCAGGCCAATAAAAGCTACTTTCCCAAACCTGCCTCCTCACCTCTCCACCTTCCTACTTCCCACCTTAGCCTCTTTGCAGACCTAGCTTCTTTCCTTACATTCTGTATCGATTCCTCCTGTAACTGGCTGTTTCTCTATTTTGCAGACAATGCCTGTCTCTAATTTCTTTATTATACCTAGCTCTGCCTAAAGTAGAGAAACTATGCACTGTATTAACAGTAAAAGTAAGTATTTTTTTTAAAAGCTAATTAGCGATATGCTTTAAGCATTCATTCTCAAAGTGTGGCATTTTTATATTAAAATAACAGCAGTAAGAAAACAGAATGAGTCGGGCGTGGTGGCGCATGCCTGTGATCCCAGCACTCGAGAGGCAGAGGTGGGCTGAGCACTGAGTCCAGGATAACCAGGGCTACACAGCAAAACCCTGTCTCAAAACAAAAAAACAAAACAGAATGAAGCTTTAAAGGTCACATAACCCGAGTTTTCTGATATTTCACAAGCTTTTCTAGATGAAATCTTGTAAATAACCCAGATACTGACTCAACTGGTTAAATTATTGCTAATTATGTTCAAATAATTATTGAAAAATTTATTATCAACTCAAGGAGAGAAGTTGTAAGTTAAGAACATTAGTTATAATCTTTCAACCACCTAAGTAACACACTTATTTTTCTGAACTTTTGCTTTGATTTCACACAGATAAAAGTTGCAAGGAGGAAGACACCTAGTTTTGCTCGCAGCTAATTGTTTTGGCTATGGTTTTGAGACTTACGTTTCCCATGCTGGCCTCAAGCTTGTGATCCTCCAAGAGTCCTGGGATTACAGGTGTGTACCACCAGGCCTCACTTGCCAACAGCTTTTAATGGTTCACCCCATAGTTCCAGGATACTCCTCAAGTACACTAATCTCATGACAAAAAAAAAAAAAAAGAGAGAGAGATAATCTTCTCTTTCAAAATTGTCTCAATAGCAATATTTAACGACTTACAAGGCACAGTGGTTTGAAAAGAATGGCCCTGTAGGTTCGTATATTTTGAATGGTTCACCACCAGGGAGTGGAACTGTTTGGGAGGATTAGGAGGTATGGCCTTGTTGGAGTACATGTGCCACTGGTGGTGGGCTTTAAGGTTTCAAAAGCCCATGGCAGGCCCAAGTGTGCAATGAGGACTGTTCTCATTTCTCTAGCACCATGCCTGCCCACCACCATGCTCTCTGCCATGATGATAATAGACTATGCCCCTGAAACTGTAAGCAGTTGAATGCTTTCTTTTATAAAGTTACCTTGGTCGTGGTTTCTCTTCACAGCACTAAACAGTGACTAATACAAAAGTTGTTACTGGGACTCGGGTAACAGGCCTGAGCACGTTGTTTGTTGGAGGGAATATGGAAGACTTTGGGGCTTTGAACTAGAAAGGTAGTTGGGTGCTTTGAGTGGGGCTTAATAGGCCAGCCTGGCAGGAGCATGGGAGATGGTGATGAGGGGTTGAACTGTGGAGGCCCAGCTCAAGGAGTCTGGGGTCGTGGGAAGAATAGTGGCACGTGTCCTAGAAAGCATTCTTTGGCAAAGAGTTATGACTGCTTTATGCATTTGTCCTAAAAATCTGCCTAAAGCTACACTGAAGAATTTGGGACAGGCAAATATTTCAAGACAGCCTAATATTGACCATGTCATGTGGTTATTAGTAATCACTCTTATGCAGATCTAAAATGAAAAGGAACAAGCCAGACAAAGAAATACAACAACCTACAGTTTGAGAAGAAAAGAGGCACCAGGAAGTGTAATATAGCTAAGTCCAGTGCTTCAGGAGATAGAAGTTCAAAGAAAAACCTGATGCTAAAGGGAAAAGGGAGTCGTGACTTTAGGTCACAACCTCAGCTAAGCTTCCAACTCATAGAAAGAAATTAAAGGAAAGTTTAAGCAGCGAATCAAAGCACCAGCAACCGAAAACCATAAAAATGTTATGGAAGAGGGAGCCAACCAGCCCCACCAAGCAGCAGAACTTGGCAGTTTCACCATGTGCTTAGCGCTTTAGAGGCTAAGGAACATCACTGAGGTTGGGCATGCATCAGGTATGTCCTTGCATGGAGCTGTGAAGAGCTGTGAAGAGGCGTGAGATACCTGCTAAGGAGAGCTGCAGGCCAGGTGTGGAGGCAGCCCAACATAGAGAGTGCTGCAGTCATCAAGGAGGTAAGATCTGAAGAGACGCAGACCAGCTGCAGAGTTTGGAGTTTGCCCTGATGGTTTCTGGTCTTGCTTTGGTCCAGTATTTCTTCACTATGCTCCTTTTCTTCCCCTTTGGAATGGTAATATTTCTTCTGTGTCATTGTATGTTGTAAGTATGTAATCTTCATTTTGATTTTGTTTTACAGGGGGTTGCAGATTGTCATGAGTCTCAGAAGGGATCTGAACTTTGGATTTTAAAGTGTTGAGACTGTGATAGACTTTTTAAGTTGGGCTGGATGAATTTTGCATTATGGTATGGCTATAAGCCTATGGGGGCCAGGGAGTGGACTATGATGGCTTGAATGAGAATGCTCCATCATAGACTCATATATTGGAATGCTTAGTCGCTAGAGTGAAACTGTTTGGAAGGGTGAGGAGGTGTGGCCTTGTTGAAGGAAGTGTGTCAATGGAGGGTGGGCTTTGAGGTTTCAAAACCTCTCAGCTCCTTCTCCAGCACCATGTCGGCCTTCATGACACCATGCTCCCCATCATGATAATAAT
The DNA here is from genome assembly GCA_907169655.1 of Acomys percivali. Classification (NCBI taxonomy): domain Eukaryota; kingdom Metazoa; phylum Chordata; class Mammalia; order Rodentia; family Muridae; genus Acomys; species Acomys percivali. Next base: position 45,365,757 of record OU015743.1, on the reverse strand, counting down.
GCAGTAAGCCTCTGAAACTGTAAGCCAGCACACAACTAAATGTTTCTTTCACAACAGTTGGCTTGGTCATGGTCACAGCAATAGGTCATTGGTCACAGCAACAGGACAATGTCTAAGACACAAGGCAAAACAAGAAACACTTGCAGTTAGGCAGTGGTGGCAGAGGCAGGCAGATATCTTGAGTTTGAGGGCAGTCTGATCTACAACGCAAGATCCAGGACAGCCAGGGCTACACAGAGAAATCCTGCCTTAGAGAACAAAGAAAAGAAAAGAAACACTTGCAATGAACTATAAAAACATCTATGATATGATATCAGAACTTATTGTTAAATGTTCATTGTTGTTTTTAACAATGACTTCAACAGGATGAGTACCACCCCCATAGAAATGTTTGGTTTTGCTAACTTTATTGAACAGAGTGCACTAGCCATAGTAATATATCACTGAGACAGTTTCACATACATAAATAGTACACAAGACTAAAGTTTGAAAACGTCGTCAGTCTATTAAGTTTCCTATGAAGTCTTTATTTAAAATTCACAAGTAAACCCTGCGATAGTAAGGGAAGAGATAGTCTGGTCTTTAATGTATTAAAAAAATTTAAATAAAGAGGCTAAAGTGATTAGCTTAAGTCAGCCTGATGTACATAGTGAGCTATAGTCCAGCTTGAGCTATAATTTAAGATTCTGGGCAAAAAAAAAAAAAAAAAAAAAAAAAGAAAAAAGAAAAAAGAAAAGCCCAACAACAATAAAACAATGAATGCCCACAGTTACAGAAAGCACCCAGAGTAGTCAAAGGCATACAGACAAGGCAAAAAAAAAAAAAAAGTTGCTATTAGAAGCTGCAGTGGTAGATGTGAAGTTACCGTCTAACAGGCAGCATTTCAGTTTGGGATTGTTCAAAAGCACTAGAAATGGACAGTGTTAACAGTTACACAGTAACATGAATATACTGAATGCCACTGAAAGTTAACTACTAAATGCTTAAAATGGCAAAGTGTGTTAAAGACTTTAACACACTTTAAAAAGAAAAATAAAAAGGCAGCACTGGAAGGTGATAAGATGACAAGAGTTAGGCTAGCTGGTTCTAAACCTCTCTGTTCACTATGTAGCTGTGTAGTCTTTGGGAAGGTAACTTACTATCTCTGTTTGGTTTCTCAATGAACAGAGCCTCCCTCACAGCGGCATGGCAAGAAATAAATAATTCAATATATGAAGCATTAAAATAGCAATTTTATGTTATTATAATTTTAAAACATTTTTGTGAGTCAGGACCTCAGTACATAGCCTAAGCTTGGTCCTCCTGCCTTCGCTTTTCATGTGGTCTGATTTTAATGTATGTGACCACTCCTGACTTCAAACATTACAAATTAGACTTTGGGTTTTGTGGTGCTAGGTGTCAAAGCCAAGCCCTTATACATGTTGGGTAACTGCTCTCCTACTGAGCTGTATCTCCAAATGGCTAAAGAACCAGCCAGGCAGTGGTGGTGCACACCACCCTCAAACTCAGTATCCTCCTGCCTCAGCCTTTCACGTATACCATATAACCCCGCTACCACACTTAGCTCCTCAAAATTCTTAAGGTCAGTAAGAAATAACACAAGACAATCAGTAATCTACTCCAAACTTTTCACTAATAGTTTAAATTAATTAGAATTAATAATTCTTAATTCCACTAGAATTAAGCATTAAAAATAATTAGCCTGAGGTTATATATCTTACTCCATCAATATTATTTTTCCTAAAGAAATAAAAGTTTGGGATTAAAACCAAGGTTGGCAGTCAATGACTTCCAAACCAAAACAAATGAAGCAAACATGTGTCCCAGAATCTGTTATCCTTGTTTCTAGTCCACTAACATTTATTTACTTACATACTTGGAGATTGCCAAGACTCAGTAAAACCAAAACAAAAAAAACAACACAATTATCTTCAAAGATAACATTAAAAACAGCTGGCCAGAAAACAAACTGTTAAAAATTGTGTAGCCATCCTCAAAAGAAGCCTGCCACTCCACTCCTGTCAGCCAGACACCAGCTGAATAACCTTAGTGAGACCTGAAGTCAAAAGAGCCTGTGTGGAGTACTAAACAGAGCTAATATTCACCACAAAGAAACAGCTACACACAGCTCATCATTAAAATCAAACAGAAGCGAGTAGCAATCCAAATACCACAAAATGTCTGGTGCAGAGAAAAAAAAAATTACGAATCTTTACAGACATTTTTGTACTTACTTCAACAGGGCTTGTCTGTAACTAGTGTCTGGAAATTAGTTCACCCCCACAAAAAGAAAAATAACAGACAATTTGAAAATCAAACTCAACAAAAGCTATTGAAGGGTGTCCTTGTTTTGCCACCTCTCCAAGGTTCTTCCTAGAGAATTCAGGGGTTTTTGTTTGTTTGTTTGTTTGTTTGTTTTTGGCGTGGTGTGTTGGGTTTTTTCAGATGGGGTTTTATTCTGGAACCCAGGTTGCCCTGGACTGCGCTGCAATCTTCCTGCCTCAGCCTACTGAGTGCAGAGACTAGCGGCTTATCCACCATGCCTGGTTCCTGAATCAAGCTCTAAAAGGATAATTACCACCTACACGTGGAACGTCTTCCTCTCCCTGTCTACACTGTTGCAATCCCATGCATCCTGTTTGAAATTGAAATACATGTACACATGTATGAAAATATCATGATGAACCCATTATTATGTACCATACGTGATAATATTATATTTAAAAGAAATACCATCCAACCTTTTAAAAGGCTCCACTCATATACTGGCAGTTTCCATAGATTTTTTTTTTTTTCCCTCCACTGACCTCAATGTAGAATTTACTTATGCTCTGCATCTACAATGCACTGCTACCAATATTCACTTCCGACCCACCCTCTCACAAGACACCCGCCCCGCCCCCAGCAGTTAGAGAAGGGAATTATCACGTTTCCAGCACCTCAGGGACAGGCAAGGGGCTACTAATTTTGCATACATTATCTTACTCAACCTTAACAACCTGCTGGAAAGGTAAACAGGTGGCGTATTACTGTTTACCGGTAGGGAGCCACTGCAGCGCTACTGGCTTGCTTACTCACTATCACGTTTGCTAGCCTATTCCAGTGGACGGAACGTTGGTTTACTCTGTTCCGAAGCGCTGTTCCCACCACTCAGTGTTGTGGGGGTGTTCGTTTTGTGTCTCCCACTATACCTGAGTAAGGTTTCGCGGCTGTCTGCTGCCTTCAATATCCTCACGAACACAATACCACCCTTTAATAATCGAATTACGCCTCACCCCTGGCCCGATACCTTTACAGTTCTTCTAGGGAGGACTTTACCTACTTGGGCGTCTCTCCACTCCTCCATGAGAAATGCTGTGGGCAGCATCCACCCTAAACTGTTCTTCCCACAAAATGTATGAAATGCAACACACAGGAAACATACAGCTCCTATCATTTTCCAAAGCTCTTATTTCACACTAAAGCACATCTTTATATCTACATGAGGACTAAGCAGTTTCTAGTTCACACAGTGGGACCATCCTATGACAATATCTGACTAGGAAAAGCATTATTTTTCAGGCGTCTTAAAACGAAGGCATCCTAACCAATACCATTAGACAACCTCCTTGCTTTTTGCCGTCCTCCGCTGAATTGCAGTTTGGATTTCCGGCGGGAATGTACTGGGAAAGATGAGATGGGGCTAAAAAGCACTAGAGCAATTACTTTGCCGGCTTAATTAAAGACGCAGAAGGCGCCCCGCCTTTCTAAATCTCTGCATTGAACTCATCTATGAAGGCGGGCAGGGCATGGAAGCTAGAACAATTCCGCAGCGAGACACCGGTTTCTGAGGCTACCGGCGACCAGTCCCTTTCCACCCGCTGTCCCCGGCCACTAGCGCCCAGTGCGGAGTAGAAGCCCCGCCGCACCTATCCAGGCAACCCCAGGTCTCATTGTCTGCACCGTGCAGCCCCGAGGGGCGCGGGGTGCAGCCCAGGCCCCGCCGACCCCTACCCACCGCAGGCCGCCCGGCTGGGCGCAGCCCAACACGGGGAGCCCGGCTGGCAGCGACCCCGCCCCGGGCTGCAGCCGCTCGCACTCGCCCGGAGGGCCACGCCGGGCACCGGGAAAATGGAGGCGGCAGAGCCTCTCTGGGGCACCCGGGTCTCTCCTTTCCCCGACCTCGAGGGCCAGGCGGTGGAGCACTCACCGCGGCAGCCCCGTTGCCCTCCGGGGGCCCCGCGCAAGGCAGCAGCTGCTCGCGCCCTCCAGCCGCCGCCGCCGCCTCTCCAGCCGCGGCGCTCCTCTCCCGAACGCTGAGAGCGCCCGCAGCTCCCGCGGCGCGC
>OU015743.1:45348435-45361032 GCA_907169655.1 Acomys percivali | reverse complement strand
ACTCACTTCCGGCGCGGGCGGCCGCGCGCGCCGCTCCTGCCGCTCTGGTCGCGGGCGCGCGCACACGCGCGGGGGCCCCTCGCGGCCTCGCCAGCCGCCCCCCACCGTCCGCCCCTCAGGCGCCGGGCCGCACCCAGCCGCGGCCGTCCTGTGCGCCCCGCCTTTCCTGCGCGCGTCCCTGTGAGCCGCCTCCAGGAACCAGTGAATCAGAGAATGAATGAGCGGAGAGGAAAATCCCGCCGCGGTCCCGCCCGCCCGCCGTGGACCTTACCGGGAAGCCGGCCCGATTGCTCCTCGGCTTAGGGTCTTGGGAGACTGAGGACTACCGAGCAGACCCGGGGCTGTGCGCCTTTCCCTCCGTCTCCAGAAACCAGCGCCGGGCTTTTCAGGCACCCACGGACCATTGTTGGAAATCTGGGAGCCCTACCTTAGGAAATACCATTTTAGACCTAAACTCAACAGTTTTGTACAATGTATGGGAAGCTTTCAGGGACCAGACATGCCACTCACCTTCACCTTTTCACGTCAACGCCTGTTCATTTATGCCCTTAGTTTCTGTGCTCCCTTACTGAAATGGTTCGCAGCAGCACTCGGTGTTGGCATCTTTCCTTAGCCCTGAGCTATATCCCCCACCACACCCCACCTCGTACTACACTTAAATACTGAGTTTGATTCCAAGCTCGTTTGGATCCAAATCACTCAGATAGCGCTCGTTTTTAATGTAGGTTTGACTTGGCCAGACTTAGGTTTCTTTCCATTTACGTCCTTACTATGACCTTCATGTAAAGTTGATCAAAGGAAAGGAAAAATAGTATTCAATTACCTTTGCTTGGCTATATACTTTGTTAGCATTAAAGAAATTGAACTATGATCTGGAAATGGCTGGGTTGAACGTTCAGCATTGTTTTTTCACCTCTTGTCTGCTCTTTAACCATTTCTGTATCTTGAGTTTACAAACACACACACACACACACCTACACACACACAATCATGTATTTCTGAAATTCTGGTGTTCTTTCTAATAATGAGCATTCATTTCTCTATTCTAGGGCCAAGTCCTAGTTTGACTAATTGCGTTCTACTTCCTGATATTCTTAGAGATTTCCAAGTGGTTTCAGTCTTTTCGTACACTTTTTTCCCCAAATTGATGTACAATCTGTTTCAAACTGGTTTTAGAACTGTCCAATTACTTGGCTGTTTCACACTTTTAGGTTTAGTAGGTAATTCAGGAATCTGGTATAAAATAACACCATATCACAAACTAAAAATGGTGGCCATAACCAGTTCCTGTGATCTCTCTTCCTTGTTGAATTAATTCATCATCTGTTACCTGGAACCATTTCAGTACCCTATATTCTGTTAATGAATATCATAGTTTATTCATTTTATACCCCTGCAGTATCTACTGTAGACCTTTGTATAAATGGCAAATGCTTCGAAATTTTTTAATCAATAATTCATACAGATGTGTCTTGAGTCTTCATTTCCCTTATGACTAGGTTTGCTGAGATTAAACATACCTACGTGCCCAAACCTAATAAGTAACCTACAGATGCTGAGTACTACCATTACAAGGAAGAGCCTTAGGTTTGCAGAAACCTCTTTACAAACTAGGCTCCCGGGTGCTCTTTAGATAGCTCTCAGCCAGCTCCTCCTGAAGTGCTTCGGTTGGTTAAGGCTAATCTTAGAAAACAGTTACTTTCCACTAGTGAGAAAAATAAGCAGGTTCTCATCAGTGTCATTAAGCCCTGAAATAATCCATTCACTTAATTAGAGTTTATTGAGCTCCAACTAAGGTGTAAGAATGAAAAGACAAGAAAGACTCAATGCAATGCCTCGTGCCCCCAGAAACCACCAACTGCTGGATAAAGGAGGTAGGGAAGCCACAGTTAGAAAATGAGTCTATTACCCAGATCAGGAAAGCCTGCTCAGTGAGGGGGGTAAACTACGAGTTCAATGACAGGGAGGGGCTAACCGGATAAGGAGGGGACAGTCATTCAAGACAAAGGCAACAAGGCCCGTGCAGGTGTGGGGACTTTAACAGGCCACGAGGCCTGACTTCCAGGTAATCCCATCTCTTCAGGTGATGCTTCAGGTGATCTTACTGATGCCGAGAACAGTCGAATAGGCGGGGAATGGGAGAAAGGGCCTCACTAAGCAAGAGCTCACATACTGAACCAAGGAGTTTGAATAAACCCTGAAATGTTCCAGTCTCTGTAACCACCGAGTATATGTTTGGAGACAAGAGAAAAATGGCTGAAGAACGAAAGCAAAAAGAGGGGTGAAAATAACCCAGGTCTCCAGAGGTGCTGGGGGGGGGTACAGTGGGGAGGGGGTTTGGGAGAGGGATACATTTTTAAGAGGGTGGAATCTACGGAGTTTCATGTAAAATTGGCTGGAGGACTGAACAAGGCAGAAGCCTCTGTAAAAGGCAAGTGAGCTTCTGTCTGGGGAGACTGAGCGGATGCTGCTAACTCCCCCTGGAACAAGGGTGCAGAAGGAGGGTTCCGCTGCACCCCAAAGGGCCTATTACCACAGAGGGCTGGGACCTCAGTCTGCAAAGGGGCTTACTGAGCAATGATCTTAGTGCAAATGCCCAGCACCCAGTGGTACGTGCCTCTGGTCCCAGTGCTTAGATGGTAGAGACAGGAATATCCCTGAAACTTACTGGCCAGGAGCTAGTCTTGAAAAATGGATAAGGCCCGGGTACAAACACACACACCCCTACCATAAATCTAGGCACCCCAAAGGATTCTTAGTTCATTACTCTGTAAAGCGTGTTCTTAAGGATAGTGGCTTCACAGGACTTTAGTAGATGTGATGGCTATTCTTGGTTGTCAACTAAATCTGGAATTAACTAAAAGCCAGTGACTGGGCACACCTGTGAGGGACTTTTTCTTAACTATTTGAAGTGGGACGACCTATTTCTAATCCAGATATTTGAGGTGGGAAGATATTTTATATATATATATATATATATATTATTTTATTATTTTATTTTTTTTACTTTCATGTACATTTGGTGTTTGGCTTAAACCTCTGTGTAAGGGAGTCAGATCCACTGGAACTTGAGGTGCAGACAGTTGGGGGCTGCTATGTGGGTGCTGGGGATTGAATCTGGGTCCTCTGGAAGAGCAGCTGATGCCCTTAACCACTGAGCTATCTTTCCAGCCCCAGAAGACACATCTAAATCCTTGAGGTGGGAAGATCCACCTTTGACTTGGAGCATACCTTCTGCTGGCAGCCTATATGAAAACATGGAAGAAGGAAGTTCTCTCTCTCTCTGCTACATACCCTCTCCTTTCCTAGCAAGTCTAGTCCTTGACTAGCATTAGACCCTACTTCTTCGTGATTCCGTCATGTACTGAAGACCAGCTGAGAGACAGCCTGCCTCGTAGACTCAACAACTTCTGGATTCATAGGCAGCCATTGCTGGATTAGCTGAACCACAGTCTGTAAGTCATTCTAATAAATGTGAAGAGAGAGAGAGACAGAGAGTCATTCTATAAGTTCTATCACTCTAGAGAACCCTGACTAATGAAGTAGGCACAATTTCCAAAGGAGCTTCGAGTTCCTTTAACCAAACGAGTAAAAGATGATAAACAAATCCTGACTGATTTCTCAACTAGAAAACCTTCCCACGGCTGCAGTGATGTGCACCAGGAGGCTCTTATGCAGGTGTTAGATACAGCATTTCCCAAGTGTGCTCAGCTATAAGAGCCTTTCTCCAGCAGAACAGATCATTAGAGATGTTATTATGAAATGTATTACACAGAATGCATTTTGGGAAATGCCGACCTTGCTCAGATTTTTATTTTACTGTTAGAAAATTGTTGCCCTGATACATGAAACAACTCAACTAAAGGTAAATATCTATTACTGGCAGATGCCGGACTAGAAGCCCTATGCTGACTCTGGTCACTTTCTCTTTCCACTGCATATTAATATATGGGATCCAAACTTATTCTAGAACCTTCCACCAATCCAAAGGAGAAAGCTATAGTAAAATAGTTATTGGATAGTTCCCTTTAAATGAGGGTCCGAATCAGTAATTTTTCAGAAAATTTCTAACACTATCGAAAATGAGTGCTGGATTTGGCTTCCCAGACATATTTCCAGTTTTCAGACCTAACAACTAATGGACAGGAGGCTTTTCTTATGCTAAATTCATGGACATTTGGTACTTCCTATTCTTAGAAAAACGAGGCAACTTGTTCATTCCAAGAGACTTCTTAGGACTTTGGGGGCAACTTTCATTTCAGAAGTACCTTCTGTACGTTTTATATTTGATATATAACATTTATCTCAATTTTTTGCTTTTTTCTTAATTTATTCTTTAATAACACATGATGCTCAGCATAATTTTTACATCCAGATAAAGGGCTAACAGATATAAGGCTAATAGGTCAATGAATGAGTATTTCATTAATTTGTAAGTCCACTTATCAAAGATATTTTAGTGTCCACTATGTCCGCAGCTCTGTAATAATCTCTAGAGAAACATAAGACATGTGTGGCCTTCAGACGTAATATCATTCATTGTTGGTAAGTACGCTAGGAAACCTGCAGGTGAAAAACATGACTCACTGCAGCCTTTGTCTGCATATTTGACAATAAGCAAATATAAGAAGAGTAAGAACAAAATAACCCTAGCACATGGAAAGTTGATACAGAGGGATCCTGAGTTGAAGGCTAGCCTGGGCTACCTAAGAATTCAGGGCCACAGGCATGAACCCTCTACCGTTATTTTGCTAAATGGGCATAGTATCAAATTGCCCGCTAATGTCACATCTTTCTACTCCTAGATGAGTGCAGTTCTCCGTCCTCGTCAGAAAAACACCGTTGTGCAGCGGACGGACGGCAGTTAATGCAGAAGCTCACATCTGAGTAGAGCACAGAGAATAAGCATCAGTGGAGTGTCCATCCCCAACCCCACACCCCAGGGCTTACCCCACATCCCAAGGCTTACCCCACACCCCAAGGCTTAGGGACCACTGTGGAAAAGGGAGCGGAAAGATGGTAAGAGCTCAGGTTGGGGAGGGCATCACGACTGGGGTGGTCATGACCTCACAGCAATGAGGGTGGTCTACTTAAGACCTGCACAAGGTCAGGCCAGTCAGCACTGCTGCTCTGCTGAGTGTCTGTTGACAGTGGATGGCTTCTGGGGAAGAGAGATTCTGTTTTCTTTAAAGGCACGGCCTTGGTAGGTCACCCAATCTCCAGTGGGTGGCCCCAAACCATGAGTATATGGGCAGCACAAATTGGAATTAGTGGGTTTAAAAAAAAAAAGAGGACAAGCCGGGCGTGGTGGCGCACGCCTTTAATCCCAGCACTTGGGAGGCAGAAGCAGGTGGGTCTCTGTGAATTCGAGGCCAGCCTGGTCTACAAAGTGAATCCAGGACAGCCAAGGCTACACAGAGAAACCCTGTCTCAGAAAAAGAAAAAAAAGAGGACAGAGTTGGGAGGCGTGGATCTGGGAGGGGTGAATATAATCAAAATATCTTAGAAGATTATATTTTAAAAGGAAAAAATTAAACTCTTCAAGGCCAGTTTGTTTACACTGAAACTTTGTCTCAGAAAAAGAACTAAGTCAACATTTATGGACAGATCATGAAAACAACACACAAAGAAAAAAGAGTCAATTTTAAATATGAAAAAAAAGATCCCTGCATTCAAGAAAATTAGTTTATGTGACGAACACCTATCAAAATAACTATAAGAAAAAAAATAACTATAAGTACAAAAATCTGATACAAACTATAGGTACAATAGGGTTTAGAAGACAGAAATTTACTGCAGTGCTAAGAGGTTAAAATTAGCTGGGTGGTGGTGGCGCACGCCTTTATTCCCAGCACTCAGGAAGGCAGAGGCAAGCAGATCGCTGTGAGTTCAAGGCCCGCCTGGTCTACAAAGAGAGTCCAGGACAGCCAAGGCTACACAGAGAAACCCTGTCTCGAAAAACCAAAAACAAACAAACAAAAAAACCAAACCAAAACAAAAAAGATTTCAAAATCTCAGCTGGCTCAGCTGGCACTACATCTGAATGCCAGGGGAAAACAAAGTTGGGATAGTAATGGTGGGCAAGTCAAGAGCCTCAGCGTTCCCCACTGGACACTCCTCACCCGGCTCAAACCAACATTTGCATAGCCTATGACCTGTGCTGGCAACTGTATCTCTGCTTCTTTTATACATGGGATTTGTATGCCCTACGTAATACAAATGTGGCATTTCATACCCTTTGTAATATTCAAATTACTTACAAGTAGGCCTCGGAGGCACTGCATCAACAAAATCTATAGAACTGGACATTTCCAGGTATTTGTTTGGAACGAATGCAAACTATTACACAATAGCAGTTATTGTAACAACCTGAACCCTTACCCTTACGTATGTTCTCACGTCCGGATCAGCCAATCAGAACCCAGTAATTCTCAAAGCTGGCTTCTCAGCACGATAACCGAACTCCTTTTGTGAAATTACGACTTCGTGTAATGCCTCACTAATCCTGAGCACAAACCGCGATGGCCAGCTTTAGAAGGCCTGGAAAGGGAAAGACTGGGCAGAGTGTGAGCCTCCATGAAGTACCATCAGGCCTGGAGTCAACTCTTCGGGAAGAAAAGCATTTTGCGTGGGGGAGGATGACGTAACAAATATATCGTAGGAAGGTGATTTTTTAGTAAATAACAGGGAAGTTTGTTTCATTAACTCAAGAGGGTCATTTAGGAATGCAAGATGAAAGCACGTAGATTATGGAGGCGCTGAGACCAAGCGGAAGGTTTGGGAAGCGATGAAGTGGAGTAAGTGATCAAGCCCCGACTTGAACTTGGTAGCTGTTTCCTCAGGTCTGAGCCTTACAATGTGATTCCCCCTGTTTGGAGTGTTTTTCCTCCCTCCCCTCCCCTGCTCTTGTTTGTGACGGATCAGTCTCGTCTCATCCTTTATCTCCACTTTCTCTAGACGAAGCTATGGCTGTGTACCGTGTTTTCAAAGATCTTTGCGCAGTGCGAGTGCAATTCTATGCACATCTGTCCAATTCTTTTAAAAGAATGCCAGTTTCTCAAAAGCCAGAGACCATGAATTCTTCATGCTGACTTTTCTCCAGCATCTTGCATGGGAAACTGTACATAATAAGTACAGGAGAAAAGTCCAGCGATATTTATAAGATAAAAGGAAGATAAGAGATTTTATAAGAGACGTTGGGAAGACCTTAGAAAATAGATGGGAGAGAGTAAGGGAAAAAAAAAAATCCTGGAAGTCACTTGTATTTCATCCAGACACTTAATGGTGAAAAATGAAAAAGGCAGAAACTGAGTTTCATTTGAAAAGACTGACAGGCCGAGGTGACAGACCGGATAAGCACAGGAGTCCAAGATGACCCCGGGGTTCCCAGGGCTACAAGCAAAAGATCAGTATCACTGCCAAGTCAACAGATAAATGCTGACTGCCTGTCAAGTTCAGGGCACTGTGCAGGGTGACAGAGAGGCCAGGGGGAAGAGTTAGTGTCCTTTTCTCTTCTGTTACAGTCTGCTTACCAGCAGGGAGGCTGAGGGGTACAAGTTCAACTTTGGACAAGTTCTGTTTGAAACCATGGTAGGATGTTCGAGCAAATCAGAGCCTTTAGTAGCTGGAAATCAGGAATTAGATCATCCTTGAGGCTGAGCAATATATATGCTTTTATATTGTTGAAGATCCCATCTCCATCTACCATGACCTAGGTCATCATAACAAAATACCACACAATGGGTGACGTAAACAGCAGGGATTTCTTACCTCACAGTTCTGAAGTGTTAAAGTCTGAGATTGTACAGCTCAGTGTCTCCCGAAGCCTCTCTCCTTGTCTTGAGATGGTATGTATGAACATCTACATGTTAGAACAGACTATCATAAACTCCATTATTTTACAGTTGCTTTGTTTGTTTTGTTTTTTGTTTTTGATCTTTCAAGACAGGGTTTCTCTACGTAGCCCTGGCTGTCCTGGACTCACTTTGTAGACCAGGCTGGCCTAGAACTCACAGAGATCTGCCTGCTTCTGCCTCCCAGGTGCTGAGATTAAAGGCGTGTGCTACCACCGCCCGGCTGCATTTTACATAGTTCTTAAGATTAGAAGTTCACCATTAGTGTCAGTAAGCTAAAGGTACATATTGAAGGAGCTGGATTCCTTTGGGAGGCTCTCTGGGTAAATCCAGTCTCTCCCAGCCTCTAGAAGCAGTTCATCTTCCTTGGCTTATAGCCCCACCCTCCATCTTCAAAGCCAGGAACGCGGCGGTCCTACCTTCCTCCTATAAGAACCGCTGTGGTTATACCAGACCAGGTGAATAATTCAGTATAATTGCTGCAGAATTCATGCTTTAGAAGCTTACTCCCTAATGCAGTAGCGTTGGGAGGGAGAGCCTCGTGGGAAGTGTTGGATCCCAAAGGGTCTTCATGCATAGTTTAGCGGCACAGTACAAAGGGCTGGTGCTGCCAAACGGGGGCTCACTCTCTTGTTTTCTTTGCCGTTCAGCTGTCCACACGGTAAGAAGGTTCTCCCTACCAGGGCTAATAATTACTTGACATGGGGCTTCCCAGCTTCCAGGATTGTGAGCCAATAGGTTTCTCTCTTCCCTTTAAATCACACAGCCTGTGTCCTTCCGTTACAGTAGCATAGTAATTAAGAAGGACAGTCAGGCCCTTTATTCCATCCCAGAACTCCAAAGCAGAGGCAGGAGGCTGGTTGTGAGCTTGAAGTCAGCCTGATCTACATAGCAAGTTCTAGGACAGCCAGGGCTACCTGGAGAGACCCTGTTTCATAACAAATAAACAAACAAACACCAAAATGGTCTTGCTTGGTTTTTTTTTTTGTTTTTTGTTTTCACCCATCAAAAAGAGATAAATGTTCCTGGCAGAGGGTGTCCACTATTTGGTTCCTTCTTCCTTCCATCCGGAGCCAACTGGTTTCTCTTTAAACGGCTCCTCTCATCCCAGATACCAGCTTAGTTTGCTACCAAGCATAGCACCTTTCTCCTTAGCTCATAGAAGACTATGTCATCCACACAAATGCACTACAGACAATACGGCCATGGGCGCTCTCTTCTCTCTCTTCTTCCTCTCCCTCTCCGTGTCCATCTTCATCTCTGTCTCTCTGTCAAATTTAGGAGAAAAGAGTCAGTCTCAGGAAAATGGGAACAGACTGCACGCTGAATTCAGCCCGGGACTCCAGCCTCACTGTGGACCAGGAAGAGGAAGACATAAGCAGCAGCCATCTTCACAGCTCAGCAGAGTTAACAGGGAATATGTTTTGCCTCCCTGACAAATCTCTAAGATGTTAGCTTTGAGAATCTGCCATCTGGGTCAGCTGATAGCGTTAGAAAATACCAGCAGTTGTAGCTCATTTCTAAGACACCAGTACTGGAGGGACTAAGGCAGGAAGATTGCTGATAGGATGAAGCCAGTCTAAGCTACATAGTAAGTTAGCTTGGGCTCCAGTGTGAGAGAGACTCTGTTTCAGAGAGAGAAAGAGAGAGAGAGACAGAGAGAGAGACAGAGAGAGAGAGACAGAGAGAGACAGAGACACAGAGAGAGACAGAGACAGAGACACAGAGAGAGACAGAGAGACAGAAAGAGAGACAGAAACAGAGAGACAGACAGACACAGAGACAGAGGGACAGACAGAGAGATAGAGTGACAGAGAGGCAGAGAGACAGACAGACAGAGACAGAGAGAGACAAACACACACACACATGAGTTGGGGGGGGTAAACTTAAACTCCAGTAGTGACTGTTGATGGAAAAACTCAACTCTTCCTTCCAAAATATGATTCAGTAAGTTACAACCAGTTTTACTATAAGAAGGACATAAGATAGTTTGTAGCAAATCTACTCACATATATTTGTTTAACTCATCTTTTCTGTTTTTTTTTCCTTTTTTCTTTTTTAAAAAAAATTCCTTAAATAATTCAGCAAGGAGCAAGGCAAAAACACTATCAAGAGTTTCATCAGGGGCCACGTACAGCTGCTGCAATAACCTTTGCTCTGTAATTGCTGTTTTTCGTTTCCTAGATGCTTGTGAGTCCACGAAAGGAAGCAGAGGCACTTCCCCCATCCCGGGAGACTTTGGTGTTCTCTGTTCCTCTGCTCCAGTTTTGGCTGTGCATGTGACAGCAGCACTAGGTAGAGGTTATAATTAGACTGGCATGGCAGTGTAGGGTCATACGTGTGTGTACATGCTGTAGAGCATGTCACCACAACAAATGAGATGCTGCAGAGGCTCTTCCTGCATCTTTAGTTATCTTCATCTGAAGAGCCATCCACGGAGAGTATTTGTCAGAACTCTGTTGCCTACCAGAGCTCTCCTGTTTATGAAGTAAAAAGGTTTTTGTTTGTTTGTTCGTTTAACAATTTTTGGCACTTTAAACATCTTTTATTCTTTTATATGTGTAACAGAATGATCTTCCTTTAGATATTATTCAGAGATGATGCCCTTTAGCTAAATATCAGTGTGTGTTTAAACTATCATGGCTCTTTAGTTAGGTTAGCTCCTTAAAGTTGTTCTCAAAAGCCTAGCAGTGGTAGCCACATGCCTTTAATCCCAGCATTAGGGAGGCAGACGCAGGAGGATCTCTATGTTCGAGGCCAGCCTGGTCTACAGAGTGAGTTCCAGGACAGCCAGGACTACATAGAGAAACCCTGTCTTAACCCCCGCGCCCCCAAAAGGTGTCTCAAGAAGAAGACAGGCCCATCTGCTGTGTATTATCCACGTCTATAGATCATGGCGCACAGACCCAGGGACACCGAAGCTGCGCTCATGGAAGGCCAACTGAAAAGGTCATTAGTTCTCTTTGTGACACGAGTGGGTGTGTTTGATTCTTTTTCCAAAGGTCCAAGAAAGAAGAGAAAACCTTTACCTTCCGGTCTTCTCCAAGCAGCATAGCAACGGAAGAACCAATCATTAATGAGCATTTTTTTTTTTAAATCACATAGAAACCTCCGCTCCCAGTGTCACATGGAACAAAGCATTACAGATTGTTCCCTCTAAAAATCTGGCTTTGCATAATCTTCTCATTCAAAGCCATGTCTTCCAGGTTGACATTTCCAGTCCTTCTTGCCATGCCTTGGGTATGCAAGGAGCGTAAGAGCCAGGCAGACATTTGCATCCATCCTTACCATGCATTGGGTATACAAGGCACAAAAGAGCAAGTTCAGTGAAGAGATGGAACACTGACTTGTCTCCCAAGGCCAACCAGCACGGGAGCCCAAGTTTCCAGCTTGCCTTAGAAGACCTGGGATCTCAGTGCTTCAGGCTCTGTACCTGGCACAAAGAAGGTGCTTTGAAGGTAAGTTCAGTCAAGTCAGCGGGAAGCTGTTCGTATAGGGAGTCTCCCGATCGTAACAGCCATGCAGTCATGGAACAGCCATGAATAGCCTTGGTAGGTGGTGGGTAGAAGGGAAAATAAAGGAGACAACACTCCCCTGGGATGAACCTAGCATTCCTTATACTATTATATTTCCAAATGCAATATTACACATCCCAGTCCTGTACATCTTCATTGAAAAAAAAATATGGATTCCAGGTCTAAGGTAACTGACTTCCCAGCTTCACTGCCTGGCTAGTGGAGGTCATGGCAATCTAATTCTAACCCAAGAAATACTAAAGAACGCCTTTTGAGAGAGGGGGGTAGGATTTGGGGAAATATTTTGCTTTCTTTTTTTTAAATCAACAGAGATAAGCATAACTGGGAAAGATCTTTTGTCTTCTAGCTTCAAATACACGCATCAATGTATAGTATGATCATTATATGATGTGCCGTATATGGACACCGTACAGGGAAGAGAGTAGGATAATGCGATAAGAGAGGAGCAGGTTGGCTCCTTGACATTGCTTCTGTCTCTCCAGGAAGGCTCGTTCACGTTGGCCTGAAGTGCGTGCTTCTCCACTGGAAGGTCTGGCTGTCCTGGACTCACTTTGTAGACCAGGCTAGCCTTAAACTCACAGAGATCCACCTGTCTCTGCCTCCTAAGTGCTGGGATTACAGGCATGAGCCACCACACCCTGCTCCCCCAGTTTTTTATTTGTTTTGTTTTCAAGACTGGGTTTCTCTGTGTAGCCCTGGCTGTCCTGGACTTGCTTTTGTAGACCAGGCTGGCCTCGAACTCACAGAGATCTGCCTGCCTCTGCCTTCTTGAGTGCTGGGATTACAGGTGTGCACTACCATGCCCAGCTTCCTTCCCCCAGTCTTGCAGCTCTGAATAAGCAGCCAGTCTTAGCAGTCCTTTGGTGAAGTAGATGGTGCTCACTGTTCTATTTCATGTGAAATAGGGACTTATAAGCCTTGGGCAGTAGGAGGGGTTTTGAGGATGAATGCATCTCATTGGCTGAGACTTAGGATGCTGGTAAGGCACAGAAACAGGAGAGAGCTTTGTCTCATACCTTCTGTTCTCAGGATGAGATTTTAAATTTCATGTTTGAGATGTCTGGGGTTTGAACACGCTCTATTTTGGCAGTTTTTGTGCCAGTTCCTCTGGAGGCATGGTCTATGAGCCCCACACCTGTAGGGCCGGCCTCTCTACAGATTTCTTGTTGACTGAATAAAATTAATACTTTTATGACTTAAACAACCAT
>OU015743.1:45336848-45348035 GCA_907169655.1 Acomys percivali | reverse complement strand
GAGAGAGAGAGAGAGAGAGAGAGAGAGAGAGAGAGAGAGAGAGAAGCTAAAATTTCCATGGAAACTAAGGGGATGGAAGTGAGTGGTGCTGGTGCCTGGGGTGAAGGAACATAGTATCTGGACAGAAGAAATCCTGCAGAAGGATGATTTTCAGTTGTCTTAAATCCCCTGCAGGCAAAAACAGGGTGTAGTTTGAGGCTTGAAGAGTTCTGAAAGCAGAGAAACTGTCTTCTATTGCAAATCATCTCTTAAAATTTCATCCCACTGTTTGAAAGCTCTGAGGAGGATGTCTTCCACTACGTAAACCAAGAAAGGAAACGCTGTTTTTATGAGGTTCCTCTTGGAAAACAGCAAAGATTATACCCCCAATAAAAAGTTGATTAAAACGTCTATTAAAATGATGGATCTAAATTGTAAAAATTGGAGTGAGGAGAGAACTAGTAACCGTGAGCTGCGTGATTCAGCCCACAGTGGGTAGCGATGTGAAAGTAGCATGACGTCAGCAGAGAAAGTGATGTTCACTGGAAGATGGCAAGGATGTCAGCTACTGAAAAGTAGGAATGGTGCAACAGTGTGAAAAACAAGACATCACTTGAACATATGACTTAAAGCACCACGTGCTGACCGGGCGTGCTACTGGCACTCCTGAGTGCACACTTTACATCATGAAGCAAAGGTAAAGAAAGCATTCTGGGCTCTGGGGTGGAGAGTTGGCAGGTGGAGGACCGTTCTAATAGGTACCTGTGAATCTTGGAGGAAAGAGAGGTACAGTGAGGATTGAGATGTGAGAACAGAGCCTGTGCCCAGGGAGTAGGAAGACGTCTAGGAGACAGGAGGGCCGAGAGGGTATTCTCACAGAGCTCCGTCAAGAAAGAGAGCTCTTTGGGTGCTGGAGAGATGGCCGAATGGTTAAGAGCATTTGTTGCAGAGGATGAGGGTTCAGTTCCCAGCAACTACATGATGGCTCACAAATGTCTGTAACCCGACTTCTGGGGGGAACTGACACCTTCGACTCCTTTGGGCATCAGTCATACATAATACACAGACATACATGCAGGCAAAAACACCCGTACCCATAAAACAAAATAGACATATTTAAAGGAAAAAAGTTATTTTTAAAAGAGCTCATCTACTTTGTAGAGCCAGGGGTTTGAATTATCGCCAACAAAACTAAAGTCCTGAAGTTTTCTTCCTAAAAAGTTTAACTGAGCAGAGCAGGGCAGTTTGTCTGAGACAAGGTCTCACTGTGTAGACCAGGCCTCACTGTGTAGACCAGGCTGGCCTCCAACTCACAGAGATGCACCTGTCTCTGTCTCCCCAGGGCTGGGATTAAAGGGTGTGCTACCAACTACCTTAAAATCCTTCTAACCTTTCTATAAGAGTACTTATGAGAAATTAAATGTATGTAGAGCCCAGAAAAATCAGAAAGAGCCTATGAGAAGAGAGGGAGGGAGGGAAGGAGGGAGGGAGGGAGGGAGGGAGGGAGGGAGAGAGAGAGAGAGAGAGGGAGAGAGAGAGAGTCTCTAGGGGACTGAGGTAGTAGAAAGATAGAAGAAAGCATGTAGTACAAAAATGAAAGGGGAGAATACTGGGAGCATCAGAGTGTGTCAACCAAAACGTAAGACACATGAAAAAGTTGTAAGGAAGTCTGATATTCAATAAACTAATCAAAAATTAAAATTAAGCCGGGTAGCGGTGGCGCACGCCTTTAATCCCAGCGCTTGGGAGACAGAGGCAGGCAGATCTCTGTGAGTTTGAGGCCAGCCTGGTCTATAAAATGAGTCCAGGACAGTCAAGATTACACAGAGAAACCCTGTCTCAAAAAAAAAAAAAAAAAAACAACCCAGAAAAAAAATTAAAATTTGAATAGAGGTAACCTGTGTGGATAAACAAGGCTGCTCCCAGAAGTAATAGATTATTAAACAAACAAACAAACAAACAAACAAACAAACAAATCCCAGTGCCAGGAATATACTAACACAAAGTTTGTGATTCTGGAGTCATTTTAAAATCACGACTGAAACATTGCTTTATGGAAATTGAAGCTATGACAAAAGAAAATGAAAAGAGAATCTGGAAACAATTTTTTTTCATTTACTTTTGCCACTAAAATACATTTATCGAGTACTGCAGACAGTGACTATTTTGTCAGCAGCTTGAACTTAAAGTTAAGCATGTTTATAGACATTATATTCAAGTGCAGTAGCAGCCTAGAAGTTTAAAAAGTTTGTTCTTCCTCACCTGGATAGAACTGTTGCCAGGGCAGGGCTACTGAGTCAGGGCCCAGATCTCCCAGCCTATCCTGTCCTTACATGTGGCCATAGGATAATTCTGGCCAGCAGAATGTGAGCAGGAGGGAGCCTTGCCCTTCTGGGGCCAAGACTTTTAAAAAGCAGGTGTGTTTTTATGTATCTTCAATCTTCCTCCCAACCTTTCCTCTTCCTCGGTCTGGCTGGAGAAACATGAATATTGGCCCTAAGGAGACTAGAGCCACATATGCGTGCAACCTGGGTCCCCAAGACACCATGGGGAAGACAGCTGCCTGGCCACAATGGACACCATTGGGGGGAGTATATAATTCCAGAATGTGTAATAGTTGCTTGACCACCAAGGTTTATTTGCTACAGCAGCCAGACTGTGCCCTCAGACTGTCACGTAACGGAATATGGGTTTTTTTTTCATGTATGTCTGCAGATCACATGTGTGCCTGGTCCCTTAAGAGGACAGAAGAGAGTATCGTATTGGATCCTTTGAGACTGGAGTTACAGATGGGTGCTGGGAACTGAACCCACATCCTTTGGAAGAGAATGCTCTTAATCAGTGAGCCATCTCACCAGCCCCAATCTACTCTTAATAAACAGTACTGTGTGAACTCAGATTTTTGAAATTTATCATAAAAGATGCATAATATTAATGAATCCTGGCCAGACATGGTAACTCGCGCCTGTAACAGCCACAAGTTCAGAGATAGCTTGGGTTATGTAGTAGGTTTGAGCTACCTTCTCACACTAAAATAACAAAACCACCCTCTTAAGAAACTTAAGCGTCTACTAAAGTATTGTTAACTGTCTATGTATTCTTGTTTCCTAGAATTTTTACATCTTACATAATTGAAAACTATATACACAGTGCAACAACTGCAGACAACAAAAAATTGTGCTCTTAAGGAAATACAATATTCTGTTTTCTCAATTCCTTTCTTCCTCCTTTCCTTCCTTCCCTCCTTCTGTCTTTCTCTCCTCTTTCCTTCTCTCTCTCTCTCTCTCTCTCTCTCTCTCTCTCTCTCTCTCTCTCTCTCTCTGTCTCTCTCTCTCTCTTTGGAGACAGTCTCATGATGTAGCTCTAAGGTGTCCTGGAGCTCACTATGTAACATGGGCTAGCTAGCCTTGAACCCTCTTTTCTTCTGCTTCTACCTCATCAGGGGTGGGATTGCAGACATTTGTCAATTATACTAGGCTAAAAATATCTTGAAGTTTTAGTTTCAGTGTCAGCATAGCATGACATTTAATGTTTATGACTCTTCCTACATGCAAAATAGTGTTGTAAGAATGTAAGGGAGAAGTGTGGTACTGAGACCTGCACCTGAGGCCACAGCCTGACAGGTGGTCCTACCTCTGAGCTCTATCCCCAGAGATTTTTACTATTTACCCATTTACCTAGGCTGGCTTTGAACTTACTCTGTAGCCCAGGCTGGCCTAGAACTTGCGACCCTGCCATTGTTGAATTAGTCTCCCGAGTAACTGGAATGATATGCCTGTGCCACCACGCTTGGCTTAACAGCAACAGAATGTTTAAAACTTCTGTGGGGTTGGGGAAAGAAAACCCCTTCTGTTTAATGCTTTCTTAGGCAAAGCTTTACTCTGTAGCTCTGGAACTTCCTATGTAGACCAGACTAGCCTCAAACTTTCAGTGGCTTCCCTACGCCAGCTTCCCCACGTGCTGAGATTACAGGTGTAAAATATCAAGCCTAGCCGGGCGTAGTGGTGCACGCCATTAATCCTAGCACTTGGGAGGTAGAGGCAGGTGGCTCTCTTTTGAGTTTAAGGCCAGCCTGGTCTACAAAGTGAGTCCAGGACAGCCAAGGCTACACAGAGAAACCCTGACTCAAAAAAACTTAAAAAAAAAATCGTAAGATATCAAGCCTGCTTGCAAAACTATTTTGAGAGGCAGATTTCCTTATCTATATCAAACCTTTTACTGTTTATTTCATATTCCACATTAATAAATCTGAAATGGATAGTGATATTTTTCAAATTAATAGTTTTATGCAAAGAATAATATTTAAAATATTTATAATCCTTTTTGGGTTGAGACTGGGTCTCTTATGCCACTCAGACTGGCTTTAAAGTCACTATATAGTAGAGGATGACCTTGAACTCCTGACCAATTGTGGGTGTAATGTGCAGCATGTGTGCTTCATGCGTACCCTTGGAGGTCAGAGGAGGGAGTCAAGAGTCCCAGGAACTAGAGTTACAGACAGCTGTCAGCTGCCTGGTGTTGGTGCTGAGAACTGAACCCGGGTCCTCTGGAAGAGCAGCAAGTGCTCTTTTTGACTGCTGAGCCACCTCTCCAGCTCCTGAAATGAATTTCTTAGTGAGGTGGTTTCTTTCATCTGTTCTGTCATAGAATGTTGATTTATCTGTCCTAGAGCCAGGGAGCTATTAAAAGATTTGGTGAGTGGGCTGATTATACTTTCTGACCACTCTTCATGCAGGGAGCCTATCATGTAAAACAGAAGAGTTGTCTTCTGCTGTGTTGACTTCAATACCACCCGGACTCTCTGCAGTGGTAAATCCACACAGCCCCACGAGAACTGAATGGTTATAAGCTACCAGTACCTACTGCAGACCACACAAGCATGCTTACTGTTAAGTCCACTGTGCCCGATCCCTGACTTGGCTGCATTTCCCAAATTAGCAGTGTGAGGATGAAGAACCTCAAGCTCTAGAGTTTAAATTTAGATCACATTCTCATATCAAATTCCTATTTTCTCCCTTTGACTTTACCCTTCCAGAATAATGTCTTCCTTAATCCTTGCTTGCCTAATTCTATGTCCTCTTACACCCTAAGCCCCTTCAGAAGATCTGTCCCCGCCTCCCTTCAAGGCTAAAAAGCCTTAGTCCCCTCCTGACTTCCTGCATTCTCCTCTTTTTAGTTGCAACAGCTGGGCTTCACTCACAGGCTCAGCTGGACTTTTGTGTTTCGGAGCTGGTCTCTGTCACGTCTGGAGATTTAAAAGCGCTTTAAGGCAGTTCCTAGACAAATCAGCCTTGAGTCAGCCTGTCTGCAGATGCTATTTTCACATTACCTTGTATTGATTCAGAGACCTCCATTCCCCACTGCCCTCTTGTCAAGCGTCATGTGCTGTGACAAGCACTGGACACACACTGCACAAAACACACTACGAATGCCATTCAGTTAGCTAGCCCCAAAGCAGGGTGGGGAGCCCCGAGGTGAAATACTAACCTTGGGATGGAGATGAAGTTTGAGAATGATTCCCAAAAGAATTTTTATGTATAAAAATGTAAAGGGCAAATAGGAATTGCCTAGGCAGAAAAAGGGGGGGGGGGAGCAGAGAAGAAGAAGAAGAAGAAGAAGAAGAAGAAGAAGAAGAAGAAGAAGAAGAAGAAGAAGAGAAAAAGGAGTGTTTTAAATACAAAATCCCAATAGTTCAATTTTACCAATAAAGACTAAGGATCCAGATGCTGGGGTGAAAACCTGATAGCTCAGAGAGACAGAGAAAGCATCCTGCTGAACTTCCTACTCAGTTCACATCCCAGAGGGAAAAAGCCCCTTCCTACTTCTCCACTGTATCTTACATACCCTCAATTCAAAGTCTCTCCTTTCTGTTCACTCCCTGTCAGCTGGTTTCTTGCTCTGCCTCTTGACCTAGGGTAAACTATTAAATCCTGTTTACAAAAAGCTCTTGGATAAAGGTGTGCGCTAGGGCTGAGACACACCACAACCACCTGTTTACAATAAACAGAAGGCTCTTTCTTAAAGGTGTGTGTGCACTAGGGCTGAACCACACCACAAGCACTTGTTTACAGTAAACAGAAAGCTCTAGGATCAAAGACTGAGCCATACCACAATTAGAAACAGGTTTTTACAGTTCACAATCTCAGGGTTCACAATGGGATCAAATATCCTGCAGCATTTCCTTCTTTTTGTCTAAATAAAAGATTCTTTTTCTAATACCAGTAAACTACATACTATCTGGTAAAAATTACATTTACAATGTCCAGTCCGTATGTACTTAGCAAGCTTAGAGAAAGTACTCTACTATCGATCATATCTTAGGGAGTCCAGTGTTCTGTACTTAAATCCCTTTTTATCATAACTTGCATTTATCAACCAAAAAAAACCCACCTTTTTTTAGACATTAAAACATTTTCTTAAATCCTAATCAACTTAAGCTTAACTGCGACACTATAACTATCCAGTCTTCCATCCCATCAGAGACCTAGAAGGATAAACGTTACCTGAATAATCAGGAAATGTAGAACAAGCAGTTCCCAAAACTATAGAAATGACAGTGATAGTTGGTTGCCTGGACAGTGCCCCCCCCAAATTTCTTTATAACGTTGGAGGATCGTCTTCAGCCTTCTGGCTCAGAATATCTCACAGACTTTTCTGTGAAGCAGTCTCTTAGGATTGACTACGTGGCCCTCAGTTCCAGCCCCCAGGTGAGATGGTACTTCCTAATCTCACTCTCCTCCGGGTACCACTTTTCTCTGCTGTTTGACATCTTCTCTGAAGTGGAATCTTTTGGACCTTTGTGCCTTTCTTGTCTGGGTTTCTGCTACAGTGTCTACCTGGGACAATCTCGGAGCTCCCCTTTTACAGAGGCACATCTGTTGAGTCATTACAACCTAGATTCTCCGGCCCTTGGGGTTAATCCATCGAGTGGCCCTCAGTTGTTTTTCTCTACTCTTACCTGTTAACTTTTTCAAAACATCGCTTCTTTTCTAGAATATTGTTTTCCTTTCTTGTGATGTCATTCTGCCATTCATTTGTTTGTTTATTTGTTTTTGTTTTTGTTTTCTGAGACAAGGTCTCTCTGTGTGGTCTTGGCTGTCCTGGAACTTGCTCTATAGACCAGGCTGGCCTTGAACTCACAGAGATGTGCCTGCTTCTGCCTCCTGAGTGCTGGGGTTAAAGGTCTGTGCCACCATTGCGGGTATATTCTGTCACTCTTTTTTTGTTTTGTTTTGTTTTAGTTTAAAGGTCTTGTTTTGAGTAAAGGTCTCACTATGTAGTCCAGGCTGGCTTTGAATTTGTGATTTTCATGATTCCTTGGCTCCCAAGTGTTGTGTACTATCAAGTCCAGTTTAAAAGACGGTTTTTAAAGCTATAGTTCATGTATCACAGATGTATAGAAAAATGTTATAATTCTGCAAAAGGAAGGAAGGTTGATTTCTTTGGGGAAATGGTTGAATGAAGTTAAACAAGATCCTCTGTCATAGGGGATCTCAGAACCTTTATAAAGCTAATAAGCATTGTAAAATCTCTTTAAAAGTCTTTAATAGATAATATTTCTCAAGCTCACCACTAGAACCCATTCTCATGATGTAGCCATTAATGTCTCTGGGAACTTTCTGAATGCTACAATTGGAAAAACACTATTTTAGGGGAACAAGAAAAGATACTACTTGGTTGCAAACGTATATTTATTGAATTCTATTTTGCTGATCCAACTGAGATCAGTTGAAAGCATGCAGTCTCAGACACAGTGTTTTATGCTGGAAACAGTACCGTAATCATCCCTTAAGGAACTCACAGACAGAAAGTATGTTCACATTCCCTGACCTCTCACCATATAATTTCCCTGAGTAATGACTGATCTTAGAAACCACATTTCAGAACGCACTGGCTTCATACACAATTCACGAATAACACGCACAACCCTTGAGCTTCATCTTCCTATCTGTGAAATGGATGTGACAATTGCTTATTGGTGGAGGCGGAGTATGTGAAGAGATTTGGCAGTGGAAGGGGTGGAGAGGTGGGCGTGGTTTAAGTGAAATGAAAACAGAAATATGAATTTCTCTATTTCTTCCCAAATTATTACTATACTTAGACTTCTAATCTAAGATTTGAGGCAGTGGTAGCAACTCCTCTGACTAGAACCTGCACTTAATTATGTGTAAAGTATATTAAACAAACTAAAGTTCATCAGTGTTTCTTTTGAGAAAAAGCCTGTTTGAATGAGATGTCTTGGGCATCTGAATACTTGGTCCCCAGTTGGGATACTGCTTGAGTGGATCCAGAAGGCATGGCCTTGGTTGAAGTATGTTACTGAGGCGGGCTCTGAGGTTTCCAAAGCCATTGGGCATTTCCAGTGCCATGGTGAGGGATGGTCTTGTGCACTACGTATCCAGAGGCTGATTTCCGAGCCTGGAGGTCTGGCTGCAGTCCTGATGTGGGCACTGTCATTTCTATGAAGAATCTCCCATCTCAATGTTGTATCTCTGATTGGTTAATAAAGAAGCTGATTAGCCAAATAACTGGGTGGAGGAGACAGAAGGTGGGACTTCCACTCCCAGTGTGTGTGTGGTCTCAGAGAAAGAAAAGAGGGAAAAACAAAGGGTCTACCAGTGAGGAGTTCACCATGGGGATGGAGAGTTAAAGCAGAAGGCAAGACTGAGATGGCAGGTATAAGGGCACATGGCTGGGAGGTAGGCAGACTAGCTCTAACTGGCTTAGACTAGATGACTATCTGCCCAGTCATAGAGCTTAAAGCTTGTTGAATTAATCTAATAAGCCTCCGTGCCATTATTTGGGAGCTAAAGCAGGTAGCAGAAAAGGCCCTTACTCATAACCTTATTTCACAGTGTGCCCTCTCTGTTTCCTGCTTGTAGTTTGAGTTGTGAGTTCAGGTCCCAGGCCCAGCCCACTATGTCAGCCACCTGCTGTCCCCGACAATGTGGACCCTAACCCTCTGGACCTATAAACTCTTTTTTCTATGCATTGCCTTGGTCATAGTGTTTATCATAACAGTAGAAAAATAATTAATATAAAAGTCAAGAGTGATATGAAGCAAAAGGAGAAAAGAGTGTGACAAATGGAAACCTCAGATTTAATAATTCTGTTTTTTTCCCCTTGGAAAAGGAATTCATACCTTGCTTTGGTAAGGGCTACCAAAGCCAGTATTGTTTATTTCTTAAACACCATGGGGCCTATTAGGGACTCTATCCTGCAGGGTTCCACCATCATTAGTCAATAAATTTCAATACAAAAGAGTCTGTAAAAAAACAATGTGAAAAGATCTGAAAGGTTCTGTGCTGTCTTGCCTTCTGAGATAAATTGCTTGCCATAAGGAGGTGGGGGAACCCTCTCTCCTATTCCTGACATTACAAATGAAACCATCTGGGTTTTGGTTTAAGTCTAGGAACTTCATTAACATGGTGAGACATAAAAGAATTGCCCAAGGTAAAAGCCCTATTACCACTGATTCATTGCAATTAACTAAAGTGATGGACTGCTTCTCCCCCTTCCCCTGGATGCTCGGAGAGAGAAGCGAAGCATGCAAATGAAGAGGACTGCGGGGATCATCTTTTTACAGCAGAAAAAAAATATCTTGGATCCTTTTTGCTAGTTCAGCATGATGGAGACTGAATATTATTTATAATGCCATCATTTCTTACTGTAATGATGGAAAGGGAAATTTTTCAGGCTCGCTCTTGTCTGGGTTATCTAGAGTCAACAGCCTCTTGTGTGGGTAGTCCTAACTGTCATGGAGCTCAATGTCAATATTTAGTCACTTTCCTCCATGTGTAAATAAAAGAACTCTTAATCCTCTGTTAGAAAAAAAATACATTTTTTTCTTCCTGTTCTGCTTGAAAAGGCTAATATTCAAAGCCTGTTCCTTTTCTGCCGGTGTTCTTTGAGATTTTTTTTTTCTCTCTAAGTATTTGCATTTGAAATGATATTTTGGGGACTGAAAATATTTCTTTTATTTACTTTCCAAATAATGGAACTGACTCAGAAAGGGAGTGCTGGCATTAGTTGGAAACTCCACTGAGTTACAAAATCAGACATGATTTGTCCAGCCTTGAAGTCCGGAGTTGCTTCTGAAAACACGCGCCATCTCCCCTCCAATGCAATGGTAACGTCACTACTGGTGGAGTAAGGATGCAGGAAGGCAGGGAGAAGAAAGGAGATGCCAAGCATGGCCAGCTGGGCCACGCTGTAACCCTCATCATTTGAGATTTTCCCCTTTGTGCTAAGATTATTTTTTCCCAGGATTGGTAGATGAACGCAAGAGCCTTTGATAAAATACGACACTGGGGCTATTATCAGCTGGTAGCACCTCAGAAATAAGCAATTCTTGAATTTTTGGAAATATTTGGAGACGTTAGAACAGGAGGTTGGTGAGCCTATGGAAAGACCTGGCCAGAGTGCTAAGAGCGCAGAGAGCGACACCAATTTCCACTCAGTACTGACTGTGTGGCTTGAAGGAGCTAACCCCTCCCCACCCCCCAGGCTGTTCCTATCTCTTGGTGGAATGAAGGATTTTTTTCATCCTAAAGGATGTGCAGGCTGAGTGAAATGCTCTGAGCAGTGTTGTGTCTTGCCTTTCTGTTTCTGTTTTGTTTTGCACAGGGAGACAGCTTCACGGGCAAATTCTAGAAAACCTTCTCATTCTTGTTGGGTGACGGTATCTTGAGTTGTCTCAGGTGAAAGGTAGTTAGTTCCTGACCAGGGAGCAAAGTTCAAGCTGACTATCTGGAGCCCCACCTAACCTGGCTTCTGCTTAGCCCTTTAATTCCTGAAAGCATATCTACAAACTCATTCACAACACTTTCTTTGATTTGTTTTCAAGTTATGAAATAGCCCCAGAAGCCCAAATTCTTCTGCTCTATTGAGCCTTAAACCCTGGGTTTACTCTCTTCTTCCTTTTCAGACTAGGGCAAAGTGTCCTTTAAAATGTAGACTGAGATCTATTCTGATTCACTCAGGGCTCCTTTGAATGAGAGCCTCTTTATCTCCTGTCCCTAATCCCAAACAACCAAGTAACCGCCAAGGCCAAGCTCTTATGAAACTCAGGTGCAGGGTTTTTTTTTATTTTATTTTTATTTTTTGTTTTTTTTTGTTTTCTGACTTGGGAAAACCCTAGACAAAATATGAGCTAAGCCTCGTGTGTGTGTGTGTGTGTGTGTGTGTGTGTGTGTGTGTGTGTGTGTG
>OU015743.1:45326623-45336838 GCA_907169655.1 Acomys percivali | reverse complement strand
TTATTTCTTTTTGTTTTTTATTTATTATAATTTATTTATCTTACATCCCAGTTGTTATCCCCTCACTTGTATCTTCCCATTCCCACCCTCCCTCCCTCTTCCACCTCTGCAACCCTATTCCCTTCCTATTTTTTCCTCTTAAAAAAAAAAAAAAAGCTCACATTCTGTTCACTGTTCTATTGTAGAGCATAAAGATGTACATCCCATTCCTATACTCACACTCATTCTCTCTCTATAAACCTTATTCTACACGTCCATTTTTGTTGTCTGTTTTGTGGTTTAATATTTTATTGCTTTAGTATGCTGGAAATCATTGAGTTGATCACCAGCTGATGAGCATTTTAACTTTACTTTTTGACATCTGAGGTAAATAAGGTGAAGGGATATGCCAAAAAAAAAAAAAAAAAATCCAGCTTTTAAAAAAAATTCTAGCTTTTAGACAATCTGCTTTATAAGAATGACTTTGGTAAGAAGTGCTTTTCGGTCATTCTCATTTTATCATTATTTCAAGAACGGTTAGCATTCTTAACATTTTAAGAGCCTATTTCAATTTGGCAAGAAGAAATACAGACCAGAGATCTGAGAAACTATAAGTTATAAACGTAAACCTAACGCAAGTGATAGACTGACAAGATGACTCTGAGGTTAAAGGTTCTTACTGCCAATTCCACAGGGTAGACAGAGGGAACCGACTCCCTCTGACCTCCACATGCATGTTCCATTGCATGTCTGTGTACATGCATGCATGAGTATGCATACACTCAAAAGTAAGTGAAGGTGGTTCATTTCAGAAGATTTTTAAAAACCCAAAAACTGAACTAGTGTGATCAGTGTTCCAATGCCCCTAACTGAATTGAGCTGATAAAAAAATTACATTGTCATTAATTTTATATCCTAGAACTGGTTGAGTAGAAGGCATCATAGGATATTCCCTCAAGATGAGCAAAACTCCAATTTTTTACATGGTCTGATTCTCCACTCTTAAGTGCCTCTTCTGTAATTCCAGGAAGATGTGCTTTGCCGTGCAGCAAGTGATAGCAATTACCACATTTCTCCTGTGGGCTGGAGCTAATGTTCACTCTCACCTTGCTCTTCAGGAAGGCGTGCAGCACACATCAATTGTCATCGCCGCGCAGGCTGTCTGCAGCCTTAATTAGGAAATAAGATACTGCAGGGCTGAGAGGCAGTATGTGTGATGTCATGCATTTTTGATTGTTTGTGGGTGAGAAGCGGTCCCCAATACATTGGGCAACAGCTTGTGTGGCGTGAACCCAAAGTGCCCCGAGATCTTAGGGAGCAAAAAATATTTCTCTGGTAAAATGTTCTGAGTCTTTTTTAATATACCTTGTTTGTCTGAGCAATTTATATGGATGTTTTTGGGTGCACACAGGGTTCTTATGTATCGCCCCTCAGTGTTCTGGGAGCTTTCTACCTAGTCATGCTTGCTTCATGCTGCTGCCTTGGCTGTTTATTTGGTGTTTGGTGTAATTTTCTGTTGACAGTTTCAGTACAGTGAGAGATCATTGTTAGACGGGAAAACGCCACGATTTATGTCTTATCACTGATTTACTGCTGTGTTGTTTCGCTGCTTGTCATTATCTATCTTGTGCATTACTGTGCAATAGAAAGTGGTGGAAGTTCTTCCTGTTTCAGGAGAACAGGGCACTCAGTGAATACCCACTGTGTTCCAGGTGGAGCTCCCAAAACATTTTCTTGCTTTGTCCTCAAAACACACCCGCAAGGCATTATTGTCCCCACTTTAAAATGAAGAATCTGAAATTTGGGTTTTATAATTGCTTAAGGTAACACAGCTCAGACACAATGGAACCAGGCTAGGAATCCGAGTTTGCCTATTTCCCGTTAAGCTTATCTGTCTGTCTGTCTGTCTGTCTGTCTGTCTGTCTGTCTGTCTGTCTGTCTGCAGGTATGTGCATTTGTGTTTACAAGCTAGAGGCTGATGTCAGGTGACCTTCATCTTCATCTACATTATCTTTTGAGATAGCCTCTCCCATTAAACTGAATCTCTAGTACAACCACTTTGGAAATCTATCTGGTGCTATCTCAGAAAACTGGGAATAGGGCTTCCTCAAGACCCAGCTATTCCACTCCTTGGAATATACCCAGAAGATGCACCAGCACACAGCAAGAAAATTTGCTCAACCATGTTCATAGCAGCCTTATTCATAATAGCCAGATCATGGAAACAGCCTAAATGTCCCTCAGTAGAAGAATGGTTAAAGAAACTGTGGTACATATACACTATGGAATACTACTCAGCTATTAAAAACAAGGAATTCCCGAAATTTGTGGACAAATGGATTGAGCTAGAGATGATCATAATGAGTGAGTTAACCCAGAAGCAGAAAGACTCAAATGGTATATACTCACTTATAGCTGCATACTAGCCCAATGGACATGTCCCATGAAAGCCTTCCCTTACCAGGAAACTGGGACCGAGGGAAGGACATCCTATTGGGTCTCTAGATGAGAGAACAATGGGTGAATAGCAATGTAGAAGGATCCAGTGGGTTCTAGAAACCTACAAGTAGAACATTATGATAGGCAGATTTGGGTCATGGGGTCCCGCTCAAACTAAGGCCCTAGCCAAGGACAATACAGGCCGAAAAATTTAAACCCCTACTCTGATCTAGCCCATGGACAAGACAGTCTCCACACTTGAGTGGAGAGAGGGATTTGACTTTCTCAAGTACTCTGGTGCCTCACATCTGACTATGTCCCCTGGCGGGGGAGACCTAGTGGCACTCAGAGGAAGGACAGCAGGTCACTGAGAAGAGACTTGATACCCTATGACTGTTCCTCAGAGGGATTACCTCCCTCTGTATATGCTCATAGGGTATCAAGTCTCTTCTCAGTGACCTGCTGTCCTTCCTCTGAGTGCCACTAGGTCTCCCCCGCCAGGGGAGACCTAGTGGCACTCAGAGGAAGGACAGCAGGTCACTGAGAAGAGACTTGATACCCTATGAGCATATACAGAGGGAGGTAATCCCTCTGAGGAACAGTCATAGGGGAGGGGAATAAGGGGAAAATGGGAGGGAGGGGAGAATGGGAGGATACAAGGGATGGGATAACCATAGAGATGTAACAAGAATAAATTAATTAAAAAAAAAAAAAGATTTTCTATCAAATATGCCTAAAATACAAAAAAAAAAAAAAAATAAAAAAATAAAAAAATAAACTGAATCTCATCACTTTGGTTAGCCTGGTTGGCCAATGGGCTGCAGGGATCCCCCTGTCTCTGCTCCTAGACCTCTCCTGGGGTTACAGGTGTGCACAACTGCGTCCAGATTTTACATGTATGCTAGGGATCTTAACTCAGTGTTTAGGAATGTTAAAGACTGAGCCATCTCCCCAGCCCAAGTCCATTTCTTTAAAAAAAAAAAAAAACCATAGCATTCCATATTTCACAATGTACTTGGCCCTATGTTATTATTTTTCACATTCCTAACAGCTCTATGGGATGTGCATTGCTATAAGGAAGTTGTGAAATATTTATAGTCGTGGGCTAGGATGTGAAGATTTATGAGACTTAGTTTATCAGGTTTTCCATGAAGCCGGAGAGCAAACCAATCCCTCTTTTTAAAAATACACAGATTACTGATTTATTTGTTTATTGCTCTGTTTCTTATTTACATACAACTCTCCTATGTCTATGTGTTGTGTATTTGCATACACAATACAGGAGAAACTCAGTTGTAGACATAGTTGCTTTCCATAGATAAAGCCAAAGTTAAAGAGACCCAGCAATGAATGATAGCTTATTAGAAAACTTAGGTGAGAGAGATGCACGCTTGTGACCGTGAATAGAAGTGGTAGAAGTTAGACATTAGGTAGTGTGTAAACAAAGGCATCTTCATAATGTAGCACTGATGGCAGTATTAGATGCTTTTGGGTCATATTTAATAAAGAACTCTTGGCCCAAGAAGAGACTCACTAAAAAGTTGAGAGTAAAGCAGTGGGGAAGGAGTTCTGGGCTCAAGGGCATCAGGCTATGGTGATGAATGAAATCTAGCAGTGCTTCCCAGCCCTCTTTTCTCTTTTCACCCCTCTCCTAGTCACAGATGCCTAATAAAAGCATTGACACCGAGGCGTGAACAACTGCTATGCTTGCTTCATCAGGGATACATGACCACAAGTGGTCCTCAAATGGTAGAATGTCACTGAGAGGTTCATTTGAGCAGCGGACAGTTTCTGTTGCTCCTTAGTCATGTCAGGCAGCTGTTTCCCTAAACTCACCCAGATTCCCTCTTGAAACACTTCAGTCTGTATACCTTCAGTAGCACATATTGATTGGGCACAATTTGCGATGGGCACTGTATGAAATGCTGGGGACCTCCCAGTGAGAAAATACTGTCTTCCAGGATACAAACTCCAGGAAGATGGTGCTATAATAAATGGAGTTCAGGTGGCTAGCACCAACTACCATTTCTTTGACAAAAGGCTCTGTCCTCCAAAAAAAAACAACCTGAGAACTAATACGTTGTAGAGGGGTTGTGGCTTTGCAGGTGGAATAATTGGAACTGTGAACATAATTTTTTGCAATGGATACTGTGTTGCAATCTACCTTTTCCCCCTTTCTCTCTTACTCACCGCCATCTCTTCCTTTCTGTACGTTTCCTCATTGCCACCTAAATTAGCCACGAGAACTGAGATGAATTTACAGGGAAATTAGGCTCCCAAGAAAGCTTTTATTTGCCTTCTAATCACACAACACAGACCTTGTCCATTTCCTAGCTGTGTACCTCTGAGGTTCATTTTCTCTGCCAGTCAAGTGAGAACAGTACTTTAAAGTATGTACATATTAGGTGCTCAGTAAATAGAAACATTACTGTTTGGACTTAGGTCCTTTATACATAATTCATTTATAATATTGAAGGTGTTTTCTCAAGTGATTTTTTTGGGGGGGGGAAGTACAGACGTATGTTTATACTAATTCAGTACATTTTCTATAGCAGTATTTTACTCGAAGGCCTTTTCTTTGGCATCTTTATGGCTTAGGTTTTCATTGTTTGTAGGGAGGTTCCTTACCTACCGTCTGATTAGCAGAGCGGGTAAGTCAACAGGTATCAGCGTCACATGGAACACCTGCCGCGTACTCACCGCACAAGGAGTCTGCTTCTCTACCATTAGCTTTGTTCCTTTCCCTTCTTGTTGGACAGCGTGATGTGGTCAACTGGTGTGACTCAGCTGTGCTGTCTCGAGGGCAAGGCGGTGTCCATGGATCCTGCTGCCGTACTGTCCAGCATTCCAGTGGAGCCAAGGTTGTATTGGTGTCTGTGAAGCAGGCACACAAGTGATAGGAAACACAGCTCACTAAACCTTTTGTTATAATTTAGAAAAATGGGCGGCAACCTATCGGTATGAAGATAAAATTAAGCTATCCCAAGAAACAGTAGAAAATTATGGACCATTCTATTGGTTCTCTCAGAAGTTAATCTTCAGTAGAAGAATGAATTCTTATTACCTTAACATTTTTCAGTGCTGGAGACCTAATGAAGTGCCTTGAGCATGTTAGATGGCCATGTATCACTAATCAAAGAAGATTTATTAAATGCCACATCAACCCATTAACTGGGGAGTGAAGAAGCCAAATGATATTTACATTATATAAAAACATCTGAAGCCCTAAATATTTTCTTTAAATGCTGGTGCATACACCTTGTCAAAATGCTCAATTTTTAAGGTGAATAATCTATGGAGACTTAAAGACATTGTTACTACAGTAATAGCTAGGTATTCGAAATTTGCTAAGACAGTAGAGCTTAAATATTCAGACCTGTAGCTTTAACTGCCAACTTGACTCAGCCTAGAGTCATCTGAGGGGAGAGCCTCAACTAAGGAATTGCCTAGGTCAGATTGGCTGTTGGTATGTCTGTGGGGGATTGTCTTGACTGTTAATTGATGTAGGAGAGCCCAGCCCAACACAGGTGGTCCTGAAGTATGTAAGAAAGCTAGCGGAATAGAAGCATCCCTGAGTGAGCCAGCAAGTAAAGCACCATTCTCCAGGGTTCCTGACACACCTCTTTGGCTGCAAAGTGAGTCCCTTGGTTAGAGGTAATGCTGTGTGGGAGAGCAAGAAGGCTGGCTGCCCTTCAAGCTGCCGCTGTAAGTTCCTGCCTTGACTTTGCTCAGCGTTATCTGTTTTTGTAAGCTAAAACAAACCTTTTAGTCAGAGTATTTTGTCATAGCAATGAAAATTAAACCAGAACATATATATAGTCTCAGTATATACATAAAAAAAAAGAGGGTTACTGTGTGAGTGATGCGTAGGTTCACTAGCTTGATTCTGGTAATCATTTCTTAATGTATACCCGAATTAAAAATACACTACTTAGCTGGACATGGTGGCACACACCTGTAATCCCAGAACTCAGTGAGGCAGATCTCTGTGAGTTTGAGGCCAGCCTGGTCTACAAAGTGATTCCAGGACAGCCAAGGCTACACAGAAGAATGCTGTCTTGAAAAAAAAAAAACAAGAAAAAACAAACAAACAAACAAAAACCCAATATTACTTACTTTAACTATGTACAATTTTTATTTGTCAACTATATCTGGAAAAAAGATAATACTACATATATGAAAAAGAATCCCTAAATGATTTTTCTGTCTGCTTTTGTAGTTTTCTGGAAACATATTAAGTACAACTATAAAGTAGGCATATCCAAACACAACCACTTTTAAGTATTCTTTCTTTCCTAATAAGATTATACGTATACTTAAATAGTACTGTTATTGTTCAAGATATTTATAGAATAGCCTTCAGGGCTCCTGGCATCTCTCTGAAATATCCTCAGCTAGGGAAAGTTTCCAGCTTTTGAAGATGGAAGTGGTTTTTAGAAACCACCAATGGACATTTAGAGATGAGCCTGCGCAATCAGACTGAATAATTCCACTTGAGGCCAAAGCAAAACAAAATCTGATAAACATAAAACTTGATTAAGAGGTTATTATACATATGGCATGTAAGCTGACTTTAAAAACCAATCAAAAGAGGAATTTGATAATAACCCCAGACACCACCAGCATCATTAGAATTGCATTCTGTTCCAAGGTGTCTGCCTTAAAAAATTTTAACTTATGATTCATTTGTGAAAATTCAGCCTTGTAACTTCTTAGTGATGCTTTGCACTAACGTGACTTGACTCAGAAGGAAATTCCAGGAACTCAGGCACTGAACTCTCCACCATTAAGGTGCAGTTTTGTTCAAGGGGTTTATTATGATGCCAGGCGTTTTCTGGCAACAGAATAAGTTATAGACAACGATGATGCCTTTGATGTCAGTGGTGATGATAACAGAAGGAGACATGGAAAGGCACTGTCGACTCTGGCCTGGCTGCTTCGGGATTGCTGGCATTGATCTAGGAGAAATGAAACCTCTACTTACTGCCTTTGTTGTTGTTGTTGTTGTTCTTTTTGTGGCAATTAAAACACACGCCTCACGCTTGCTTCTGACACAGCCATGGAAAGAGAGTGTTCTGAATCTACAACACAGGGAGGAAATGCACCTGATGGTGGAGAAGTCACAGAGCAAACATGGAGTGTGAGGACCATCACAAGAGGCCACACCAATCCTAGCAGTGACCACTAGCCCAGAGGGAAGGCTGAGAGATGAGTGACCTGAGAGCACAGCCAAGCCACCAAAGACTTTCCATTTCCATTCATAATGTTGGAAACATCTGTACTTGGATGCCAAGCTGTCTTAATAGATTTCTAAATGCAAAAAATTGGCATATGCTATAAGTATACCAAAAAAATTTTTTTTGACCCAAAGGGAATGTACATGTTAGGTAGAAGGAATCAAGGTAGGCAGAAATAACAAAAACCAAATGCAAAGCAGGAAGCAGCGACAATTATTTGCTGAATACAACTGAAGCGGATATCTGGTCTGAAGGAGACTCATGGGGAATTGAGGTTTGAACTGAGACCTGAGGGGAGATCAGTGAGCTGGTGTGTCACACTGAATAAGGAGAAGCAGAAGTCCCATGAGGGGACAGAGTGAGGTGGCTGTTCAGTTGTCTCGCATTTGGGAGTGTGACAGAGGAGGGGAATAAAGCAGGTGCAGCGATGAGACTGAGGTTATAGGAAGTGGGAAGAAAGGCACAGAAGACTGAAGACACTACTAGAGCTTTGCTTCTGGGGACATAAATGTGGAAGTGCCATCTCAGTGAGAGCTCTGTGTTAAGCAGAGTGCCGATGTCTTCCCTCATACCGGCTTGGGTTGCTGACCATTAAATAGCAATCAGACTTGCTTTGTAAATGTATTGTTAATTCTCTCAGAATTAACTATTAGCTATAACATTCTGACTGACTTAGTGAATTAGACTTTTCATAGAGGGCTTACCTTGGTATATATGTGTTAGCTTTTTACTGCCCACTACCCAGACATTAGTGAAAATTGTTGAGTTGCATGAACTACTCTTAAAAATGCCTGATTGGCCTGTTTAAAGTCCCTATGATATGAGGAGACCAATGGCGTGATTTGTACAAGTTTTTTGAAGGCTGTCTGTGGCATTGTGCAGGTTGGTGCAAGCTTTGTCCCAGTGCTCCAGATTAAGAGAACCTCTACACCGGCTTTCTTCCTATCGGTAGATCAAATCCATGCGTCTGTCCAGGAATCCATGAAGTCTGGCCACACTACCTTTAAGTTGGTGCTGATTTTGTTATCAAGCAAAACTGAACAAGCAAAGCCTGAGCCTAAGAATTGTTGTCTGTGCTTAACTCCAGGCAGCACCAAACCTGAGCTGGCAGAGACAGCGAGCAAGGGCAGGAATCTGGGGCACTGTCGCAACCCTGAGTCATTCTCAGAGGTATGTGTTTTCACTAAGTCAGAGCTGCAGTGTTCTGAGTGTAGCTGCTAGCAAGACAGAGATCTCATAACCACGTGTGGGAGTAATAACAGGACTAACAAATTACAGGGAACTGGAGATGGGATTCCACCACTTGAGGGAACAAACCAAGGGAATAGCTCTGACAGGAGACATGGATTTCGTTCCCCACACATTTCACTGTCTCTTCCAAATATAGATTTTGTTTTCATGTGGTTACTGATGACTGAAAATGTTGGCCACATTCATAATAAATCCCATGCAGCAGGGACTCTGTGTGCTATGGCATCACTTAGAATGTCTCTGTGGTAGTTTTCCTTTGAGCAGTAAGACTAAACACAGATTTGGCTCAGTGTCATTGACGGTGGATGACAGAGGACAGTGGGACATATAAATAAAATGTATCTGAGAATGCTCATTCTCCCTTTTCTAATTATTCCTTTTTGTTTGTTCATTGTGCTTCGAGAACGGGTTTTACTATGTAGATGACTTTAAACTCACCACCCACCTATCTATCACCTTGGCAATCTGAGTGCCGGGATTACAGGCATGTATCAATCATGCATGGCTAATATTCCTTACTTTGCACCAGCTGCTATGCTGGGTCTACCAGGTGGCCTATAATGAGTAAAACAGGTTTATTTTTCTCAAGGGGCTTAGATCTAGCAAGGAACATACACCACATGTATATTAGACTAGCTTGTAAGAAGATACCGTATATGAATGCTTACACACTAGACAAGATGGTGGCTTCCGACAGAAAGCTGTCCATGAAAAGTAGAATGGAAGAATTAGGGTCAGATCTTCAGGATTTGGGGTGCTGGGAAAATAATGACCCCATCAATGGAAATTTCAAAGTCAGGAGGAATAGGACGTTTGTTTGGGAATGTGCCATTTGGGAAACAAATTAGCTACGATGGATATGGTACCCAGGAGGTAGATAGAGACCTGTCTGGAGAAAATTTGAGACCAGTGATGTGGCTGGACATGCAGGTATAATAGCAGAAGTTGAGGACCAAGAAAAACTACAGAGCAGGGCTGGGGAGGTAGCTCTCTGTGTGAAGTGCTTCCTGGATGAGTGATGACCTCAATGACCTTAGTTAGGAACGTCAGGATCTACATAAAGGCTGCATGTAGTTGTACAACTGTCTGTTGTCCCATGTGTCCCTAAGGGAGATGGGAGGCTGAGACAGGAGGGTTGCGGGAAGCTGGTGAGCCAGGCAGCCTGAAGTATGTAGGCGACAAGAGAGACCCTGTTTCAAACCAAGTTCAGGCAACAGGTTAACACCTGAGGTTGTCCTGACCTCTACAAACGTGCCTCCATTCACACACACACACACACACACACACACACACACACACACACACACAC
>OU015743.1:45300971-45326613 GCA_907169655.1 Acomys percivali | reverse complement strand
ACACACACACACACACACACACACACACACACACACACACACACACATACACACAGATACACACACTTATACATACACACACAGACACACATGCATACACAGACACACAGATACACATACAGACACACATGCATACAACAGACACACAGATACACACACAGACACAACATACAGACATATACAGACATACAGACATACAAAGATACACACACACTCCTATACACACACACCCCTACACACACACACACAGACACACACACATACATATACGCACACAGACACCCCCCCAAATAGAACCCACCTAATGACGCAGAGAGAAAAAGGAGCGCGTTGAGACCTTTCGGGAACAACAGTTTTAGAGGACAGGACAGAGTAGAAGTAAAGTTAAGGCCCCGAAGGAATGGTCTACATATGATGGAGAAGCCTGGAGTGCATGGTAGGAAGTGCTCTAGACGGGGTTTCGGAAAGAAGTTGAGCTCCCGAGGATTCTAACTAAAGGCTCTGAGAGGATGAAGACAAAAGAATAAAGGGCAGTTTAGTGACTAGAAGGTGGTGGGTGATGGAGCTCTTCTGTAGATGTAAAAGCCAAACTGATTATTTAAAACTCACTGACATTCATAAGACAAGCGACACAAAGATCAGACATTTTCATGTTAGGTCAACCTCTGGGCCCCTTATTGCCGGGGCACTGACTCTCTATCACCACTTGGCAAGGCTATCTGAGGCGCTGTCCCGCGTAATTATGTAAACCTACCCTCGAGATAATGGAGAGCCTGGTCTTCACGCTTGTTAGCCACACGTGTCAATGCCTCGAATAGAAGCTGCTATCACTGGTACAGAAGAGGCTGATGTCTAGACTCGGTCTCGATTGACAGCACAGAAGCTTCTAGTTCCAAGGGCTGAGCACGTGAAACCACCCACTCCAGTTGGTGTTTCGTCTGTCTGATTGCTCCTCCTGATTTGTGTACTTCTTTTTGGACCCCGGACTTTTCTGCCAGTAGTGTCTTGAGTGGTTGAAAGTGAAGTAATGGGCAGAAGGCTACCAGACACCATGGCAAACATCTCCATTTGCTTTCTTTAGTAAGAATAGCAGGTGATAATCATGGAAATAAAGAGATTTCAGTGACTACATCTTTTATTGCTTTATTGTCTTCTACTTCTCTAAAACCCATTTGCTAACATGCTCCCATTTGCTCTCGGATGGCATGGGTGAACAGAGGTCTTTTGGGCAGGAATAAAGAAGCAGAAAGAATATGTGATTTAGTTATAAATTTTTCCCAGTAACTTTTTTTCAGGCAATGCTTTCCTTGTTGGTAAAATAAAGACATCAAGTAACTGTATCTTTATGTCATCTCTTTTTTAAAAAATTGAGACAAGATTCCTCAGTGTAGCCCAGCCTTGATTTGAACCCCCAATTCTCCTGTTTCACCTTCTTTAGGAAGATGAAGTATACTTTCAGACAAAGTAGCCTAATCAGTTTTCCTCTTTTCATTCCTCTCGTATCTTCCCCACCTCTTCACCTACCCAATGGTACACCTTATCTCTCCCTTTAGAAAATAAATGTGCAAACAGAAACAAACAATAAGAAAATAACAAAAAGCACAAGAAACAAACCTGCACCCATAAAACCACAAAATAAGAAGACCAGTAAGACCAATAAATAAATAAATAAATAAATAAATAAATGCCCAAACAAAGCAATATGAGACCAAAAGTCTGCAAAAATACCATTGAGTTCATTTCGCGTTGGCCATTTGCTGCTAGGCATGGGACCTGCCCTTAAGTGTGGTTTGTATATGCGGTGAGACTACTGTTCCTTTTTTTTTTTTTTAATTATTTTCTTTTGTTTTCCTTTCTTTCTCCTCTTTTTCTTAAGTTCTGTGTGCTCATAAAGACTGCGCAATTCAGAGTCCCTGACACTGAAAAAAGAATGAACAGTGGAAACACACCCTGAGAGCACACATGAGAGTAACGTTGCATGTGGAGTTAATGCTATGCTAGTTACGTGTCCTGTTGAAACAAACTACCTGGCGAAAGCCACTTAGTTCCCTAAGTTTCTTCTGGCTTACATTTTCAGGCTACATGGTGGGACAGCACGGCCACAGGGGCATGGGGTGGCTGGCCATATTGCCCCACAGTCGGGAGTCAGGGGAGATGAACGTTAGAACTTGCCTTGTTTTCTTCCACGTATTAGCCCAGGACCCCAGCTCATGGGCTTGGTACTTTCAATAGGCAAGATAGGTCTTCCTTAAATTCTTTAAAAATAGACAATCCCTTCCAGACATGCCTGGAGGCTTTACCCTAGGTGAGGCGAGAACGTGCCAGGTTGCCAATCAATGTGGACGTCCTGATTTGTACAGTGGAAAGTCTTCTTCCTTTCTTCTTGACAAGCTTTCTGAGTAAGTCCCCGCTGAGTGGATTAACAATTTAGAGCAAATGAAAGAGTACCCAGGAGATCAGAGTTAAAAGAGGAGAAGGGAAAAGAACAAAAATCACTCATTCATACATTTTCTCACCCAGCCGTTCATCTAGAAGCTACTGGTGTTGCTGTATGTTAGATCATGTGCTGGGTGCGGAGCGTAGAGCTGCTGTGCTGAAGGACTCTCTGATACAGGAAGAGGAAAAACACTTTCTGAGAGGAAAAGCTTTCCATGTTAAGTCTTGGAAGCACTCTGCTGCCGAGGGAGAAGCTTGCTGCCAGTCAGAGCTGAAGACGTGCCGAGACAAAGGGGTCCCAGAGTGAGATTCCTGAAGAGTAACGAGGGGTGAGCTATCACCGGCTACTTCTCTCGTCATCAGGGGTAGTGACGGGTGGAGGGAAGAGAGGCTGGCTGGAGAAAGGGGCTGGGAGAGTTCGCACGCGGGTTCTCGTTCTCACTCTACACCTGTAGAACTTTTTAGAAGAGGGTCAGAGAAGGCGCAGGGCAGCTTTTAATTAGAAACCATAGCCAGGCAGGGGATGGCGCACACCTTTAATCCTTTAA
The DNA here is from genome assembly GCA_907169655.1 of Acomys percivali. Classification (NCBI taxonomy): domain Eukaryota; kingdom Metazoa; phylum Chordata; class Mammalia; order Rodentia; family Muridae; genus Acomys; species Acomys percivali. The sequence goes on along the minus strand of OU015743.1, from coordinate 45,323,629 downwards.
GCTCTTGGGGCAGGCAGAGGCAGGCAGATCTCTGAGTTCAAGGCCAACCTGGGCAACACAGCAAGTTCCAGGACAGCCAAGGTGACACAGAGAAACCCTGTCTTGAATATGCAAAACAAAACAAAGAAAGCATAAGAATGTTTAAGAACGAATTACGACGCCGGGAGTGGTAGAGCATGCCTTTAATCCCAGCATTCGGGAGGCAGAGGCAGGTGGATTGCTGTGAGTTTGAGGCCAGCCTGGTCTACAGAGTGAGTCCAGGACAGCTAAGACTACACAGAGAAACCCTGTTTCGAAAAACAAAACAAAACAAAACAGAACAAATTACGATACCTTTCATAGTTTTTTAGTAAACAATGATACAGTTTAAAAAAAAAAAAAGCCAGGCCTGGAGGGCTATGCTTAAAATAGTATTAATTCAAGTGAAACTTGAAAGGGTAAAATTGTACCTTGGACCACAAACCCCAGTTTCTGCAGAAGCAGAAGGGCTCTGAAAGCTCTTGCATAAGAATTGTTTGCAGTTAGGTGAGGGAATAACAGGTTCATAGCTCAAAGGAACATTGTGTCTCTGGGTTATCAAAACACTGATCACCCGTGCAGCCCTTTAGCAGGGATTTCCGGGAAAATCCCTGCCTCCTAATAAGCAGGAGAGACATGTGAATGGGAAGCCTACATCTGGAAAGCTGTCCCAGTGAGAAGCAAGTGCAGCGATGACATGACCCAGACAATGTCGGAGAGCTGGCAGAAGTCAGATAACATAGGTCGTGTTGACAGCTGACAATCAGAGCCAAGGACGTGGTGCCTTTGAGACATTTGATCTGAAGTTGGTATATGTTTTTGCCTGGTACTACTGTAGGGCCTGCATTGATTAAAAAAAAAAAAGAAAGAAAGAAAGAAAGAAAGAAAGAAAGAAAGAAAGAAAGAAAGAAAAGATACAGGATTCAAAACAGTGAGCTCACTCCACTCTTGGTGAAGTACGTGGTCACCACTGGGTGCTACTGAGGGTTATTGGCGCCAGTCTGCACAGTCTCTGGTTGCTATGAATCAGTACTTGTAAGGTTGCACCAGAGGTAAGGAACCAGAAATACTGGTTTTCACCGAGTCTTCGGGTTGAAGAACTTGTGTGACCAACTGTAACAGCAACTTCAAGTCCCCTCTGCCAGGAGGTGGAGTTTATAAATAAACAGGAGGTAAACGCGACGGACTCAAACTGAAGTTTGTGGCACTGGTCTGATACGGTAGACATACTTAATTCAAGAGCATCAAAAATGAATTGGGGGTGGGCATTAAGTATTTTAATAGAACAAAATAAAAACCTGCCCAGCAATAGCAATTAGTGTATTAGATACTTAAAACATATATCTTTAAAGTCTGTTTTTAAAATAATCTAGTATTAGTTTTGAAATTATCCTGTTACCTCCCCTCCTTCAAAACTAAAATTCTTCGATAGTTTCATGCCACTGAAGAAAATGAGTCCTTTTCCTCCAGCGATAATGAGCTGTCAGCATCCCCTCTCACACCCACGAGGGAAGGTTGATGCCCTTTATTTCATGTTGATCTTGTGTAAGTAGCCATAGCTGCAGGGGGTCAATGAGTGTAATGGCCAGATCACACCCAGAAGACAGTGTTTCACAGCATTCATTCCTGTCCTCTAGCTTCTAGATTTTTCCCCCACTTCCTCCCCAGCCTTGAAAAGATTTTTTTTTTTTTTAAGATTTATTATGTATACAATGTTCTGCCTGTATGTGTGCCCTCCTGCCAGAAGAGGGCACCAGATCTCACTATAGATGGTTGTGAGCCACCATGTGGTTGCTGGGAATTGAACTCAGGACCTCTGGAAGAGCAGACAGTGCTCTTAACCTCTGAGCCATCCCTCCAGCCCCGATATAGATGCTGTTGTGCTTAGCACCAAGCACTCAGTCACCTATTCCCAGTGCTGTGAGCAGTTGTGAGTCTCTACGATATTCATCACATACTACAAAGGGAAACTTCTTGGCCAAGGCTGAGAAAAGCACTAATCTATAAGTATAAATGTAAATCTTTAGGAGGTAGCTTGATAACATACCCATTTATTAAAACAACAGTAGTAGGCCCCCTCTCTCCTATCCCCAGGGTCTGTGGCCTTCCTAGCCATGGGCTTTTGACCAGATTTACAATTCTAAGTATGAATCTCCTCCTGTGAAACTTCAAGCCATTCAGAAGGTGGTTTCTACCACAACAGCCATGCCACTATTCCACCAGAGGATACATCATGCCTGACAGTTTGGTTGTAGCTCAGGGTTCACAGGTGAGTAAGACTGCTGACGGTTTTCCTCTCCTAACAGCCTTCATAGCATCTTCCTGTACAGTGAAAACTAGCTAGCAGGAAAGATCTCTTTAAGAAAATCTCTCAGCCAGGCGTGGTGGTGCATGCCTTTTAATCCCAGCACTCGGGAGGCAGAGGCAGGTGGATCAATGTGAGTTCGAGGCCAGCCTGGTCTACAAAAGCAAGTCCAGGACAGCCAAGGCTACACAGAGAAACCCTGTCTTGAAAAACCAAAGCAAAGCAAAACAAAAACAAACAGAAAAGGAAGGGAAAAAAATCTCTGTCTCTTTAAATTGATCTTTCCCATTTAAAAAAAAAAAAAAACCTAATGAGTTAAATACATTTTTCACATTTCAAGCAGTTCTTATTCAAAAAGGAGGACGCACACATGACAGTATTTGTTGTCTTTATGCTTTCAGAAATGATAAACAGACTGATAGCTCTGGTGCCTGGTGTTGGAGCTGTTTACATCCTGGGCTGATAGGGCAGAGGATGTCATTTTATGCAGAGCACACAGATTCCTGGGATTAGGAGTATAAAAGCTGGTCTCCCGAGGCGCTTGTAGCTCATGCCAGCACACTAGCAGTCTGGCAGTAGAGCTGACATCTATCCGCCTTTCAGTTCAGGGCAAAGAGATGCTGATGCTGTCAGAGACCCTTCTGCTCTTCCATTTTAAGCATGAGAGGCAGAGCCGGGAGTGCCCATGACCATCAGCTGGCAGGATGAACCCCTGTGCAGCGTGCGCGTCTCCTTACCTATATTCTAAACAGAAAGGGGGCTCTTAAGTTAGCTTCTCCACCCTGTGGACCACCTCTCCCTTTAGTAGTGTAGGAATGGGGATAATCGACATGAGTTCTCTCTCGCTCTCTCTGTCTGTACTGTTTCCATTTCTAGAACAGCGTCCACATAAGTAAGTACTGCTATTCCCAGTACACTTGACACTGCTATTTTAGTTGGCCTAGTCATTTCAGACTTTAAAGCAGTGACTACTCTGTTAAGCTTCAGCCAGAGCTGCCTGGCACTCGAGAACTAGAAACGGAGGACGTAGAGAACAGCTAAGATCCACACGGCTTCATCCAAATCTTGTGTGCCTTTTTTCTTACACCTACCTTCTCCGGTTTCATACAGCTGCCAACTCATGGGCTTGTCATCCGGAGGACTTACTGTGACTCACTGAATTTCAGACATGAGTCTGTGAAGTCTTGTCTCACCTCTCTGTCAGTCTGTCTGCTTGTGTGTCTGTCTGTGTGTCTCTGTGTCTGTCTATGTGTCTTTTTGTCTCTGTGTGTCTGTGTCTGTCTGTCTGTCTGTCTCTCTCCCCCCTGTGTAAATGCAGTCCATGTATACACGGATGCCCACAGGAGCCAGTACTGGGTGTTGGTTGGATCCCCTGGAACTGGAGTTACAGATGATTATGAGTTGCCATGTGGGTGCTGGAAATTGAACCCCCGATCCTCTGCAAGAGCAGCTAGTGCTCTTAACACCTGAGCCATCTCTCTACCCATGGTTTTTTTGAAACTTAGCATGCACTATTGATTGTCTACAAACATTTCAATAATAATGTGATAGTATTTATTTTTAATTAGGAGTCCATAATGATGCAGCAGTGAAAGTTAATGATGGGGAGGCAACTTACTAAGCTCTTTCACTGGTCTTGCTAATGCCAGTCCAGAGGAACACAGACAAATTATGCAATCCTTCTGGGTAGTATCAGGAAACTGGGAAGAATTTTCAAGTTGGACCAGGATGGGCTGATTGGGTGGAGATCAGTTAAGTCGTTAAGACAACGATGTGTTTTTAGAGAAACCATTACTGCTTCAGAGGCACTGATAGGATGCTCTGTGTGTTTCCCAACCTATGCCTTTCTCATTGGAGGAGCACTAGATCTCTTGGCTGGGTGGGGCTCCTCTCCAGAAGCTGAAATAACAAGCAACGTCTGGTGGAGTGATTTTCCACATTCGCCCTGTTTAAAGGAAGAAGTGTTCTGCGGTAAACAGTGATGGGAACTGTTTGCTTTGGATGGGCTTAGTCCTTATGAGCCAGAGAGTGCCTTCTTGGGCTGGGCTCTTGCCAAAGTAGAAGTTGGATGCCAAAGGCACCCTGGTTCTGTTGAGGCATTCTTCAGTTATAAGTTTGGCCTAAAGAAAGTGTGCAGGAGCAGCAGGCTCAGTAGTCATAGCTTGAAAAAAAAATATTGTTTGCACCAACACTAGCATGGAGCAGAGTTCATGGTCACCTTGGCTAGACTATGATTTAGATTCTATTTTCACACATCTCTGATAAGGGAAGGCTCTATCGGGAGACTCTATTGTGCGTCTGTGGAACCTCTTTGAGAGTTTTAGATTCCTTTTTATTTATAACAAGGAAAAAGACAAATATCTTGGGTGATTTCACCCAGTCTGGAGCAGGCATACAGTGCATGGGTTTTGAGTGTGTGTCTGGAGTGAGCTGGTGTGGCTTCCAAAGTTAGTTTTGCATTCTAGCCATTTTAGTATTTGCTATACTCAAGAGCTGATGATCTCTTTAGTGTAGCAGTTCTAAGCACAGGCTCGGGGACAAACTGGTTTGACTTTGAATCCAACCTCGACTAATTATTTGGCCAATGACCTTGGACAAATTGCCAAAGTTCATTACGTTTTCTGCTTCTGTAAAACAGAGGCCGTTGTGATGATCAATAAGGGAATGCGTACAAGGCACTTGGGATAAGATTCACTGCCAAGTACATGTTCAATATGTATTAGCCATCTTCTTCTCCTTCTCTTGAAATTACAAGTGGTGCCACCTGCCTACCAAACTTAGTGTTGGAGAAGGACTTACAGGACAGTGTGCTTTCTACTTGTGTGATGTGTGATCCGTCCACTTTGGCTCCAAGGTTCATCCATGTTGATAGACAATACAACAAGGGCGCATAAAGTGCTCAAATGCTTATGAAAGCTTTTCTCAGAGGTGGCCTTTCTGGCTGCATGCTACCAGGAAGATCAGTTCTGTGCTTGCTACCACTCTGTCCTTTGGATGCTTCGAACACAAACTGTGCTTATTATAGCTGACTCTTATCCCGAGATGCTTATGTGCCAATCGTATAGGATGGTTGACAATGATCTGGGGAACAGCCATTTACCATGTACAAACTATGGCCGACTAAGTCTATATAGTCTCTCAGCTGAGAGGCAGGGCATAAAATACCATAGAGCAAGTGGGAGGTGGGGGATGGGCATGTATAAGTCGCAGAGCATTCCTTCTACACATATTTCCGGGTGTCTCAGACTCCTCTGACTTCAGCTACCTTTTAAAAGTCACCCACCCACAGCTTCTGCTGTGAGCCGTACTCCAGAACCTCCCTTTCCAGCTCTACCAGGCTGTCTTAGTCGGTGTTCTATTGCTGTGAAGGGACACCGTGACCATGGGCAACTCTTATAAAGGAAAGCATTGAACTGGAGGCTGGCTTACAGTTTCAGAGGTTTAGTCCATTGTCCCCAATGGCAAGGAGCATGGTGGCATACAGGCTGAGAGTTCTACACCTGAATCCACAGGCAGCAGGAAGAGAGAGAGCCTCTGGGCCTGGCTTGGGCTTCTAAAACCTCAAACCCCTTGCCCAGTGACGCACTTCCTCCAACAAGGCCACACCTACTCCAACAAGGCCACACCTCTTAATCCTTTCAAATAGTGTCACTCCCTAAGCATTTAGATATATGAGCCTATGGGGGCCATTCTTATTCAAATCACCACACAGCCTCCTTGCCTTAGGTATTGAACGCCTTCTGTTGTTCTGTCAAGTAGGTCATGCTACCCAAATCCAGTATTTCTTTGCTGTCATAGACCCTGTCGCCCTGGCTAATTGAGCATTCCTTACAGCAGGCACACATTCACTCATATGTTAGGCATTTATTACATTAAGGCTCTCTACATGCTAGGCATCGCTCTAGGAACTGGGGTTCAGAGATGACTCAAGCAGCAGGAATGGCATCTTAGATTTTAGAGGGGCACAGAACTACAGATGCTGCAGGACGAAGGCAGCAACATGGTGTGGGCCTCGGAGTCTGAATGTTTAGACCCCGTGTTCTGGCTCATCACTTGCCAGCTGTGTGACCTGACAAGTTATTTAGCTGCTCTGTACCTTGTGTACTTATTTGTAGGATGGTGAATGTCTTTGTCCCAACCTCATAGGATCATTGTAGGCATGAATATTTAGGGATATGTACAACACCTGAAACAGTAAGTGCTAGGCGTTATATATTGGTTAAATTAATGAGTAAGTGAATATAATAACAGAGATATCACAGGGTATTATAGTAACACGTAGTCCTATCAGCAAAGATTAAAGTTTTGCATCCATTTAGCTTTGTCCCCCAGATTTGGGGACGTCTTTCAACTTAAGAAGATATAAAGTAAGGGAGCCCAGGCAGAGTTTGGCTGTTCAGCACCAGTGCAGCGTTAGTGCAGGCTAGCCCATTTTAATTCTGCACCTCATCCCAGCAATAAGCCTTTTACCTGTTCCCTTGGCCCAAGCTCCCACCTGTGTTTCTATAGCAGTACTGGGCCGCTGCCTATTTTCCAACCTTTAGTCTCTGCCTCCATTTCCGGCCAAGCCTTCAGTTCTTCTGGTGCAAAAGTCTTGCCTTGATGTTGCCAAGCTGTCCTTGTCTACCAGTTTTCCAGCCACCAGCCTGCCAGTCCTCAGATCTTCTTGCCATCTGGATTTCTATATAGGACTTACTCTTGGATTCTATACCTCTGTATTTTTCCACCTGTTCTGCCACCTACCTGTATGCTATTTTCACTCTCCTGATACCAGGCCCCTACCTACCTTGCCAGTCTTTTCTAATTGCCCACTCCCCTCACTGGAAGGTGTTTCGTGTCTGGTCTTAACTAGATTGTGACTTGTTCTACTACCATTTAATCTTCCCTGCTGAGAAGGAGGAAGTAAGCAAGAAGGGCTGAGTCAGACATTCCTGTCCTGATAATAGAGTGATCTAGTTTAGCCGACCTGTTTAGGAATTTCCGGTGTGTGTATCAGGAGGTAGCGGTAATAAATAACTGTGCTTAGGAGGAAGTTACTAAATAAAGTTTGCTACATGATGTGGGAGGAGTGCTCAAGTCAAGAAAAACTTCTTAGTAAATCTAGCTATCCATGCCTGGTATGTACCAAAAGGCCTCTAAGTCACCATATCACAGAGATACTTGTATAAACATGTTTATTGCCTTGCTATTCACAATGGCCAGGAAACCATCCTAGATGTCTATCAACAGAAAAACAGATAAAGAAAATGTTGTATACACATAATGGAATTTTGTGCATCCATACATAATAATAAAATATTATTTTTTAGGAGTATGTGTAGAGCTGGAAATCATTGTGCTAAGTGAAATAAATCCAATTTGGATGAAAATACTACATGTTATTTTCTTCTATGCAGATCCTAGGCTTGGAATTATATACAGGTATATGTGCATGCATGTATATGTGCCTGTGTGTCCATGTGCATGCATATATGTGTGATAAAACTGGAAAGGAAATCATGAGAGAGGAGGAAGAGATCTTGAGGGAGGTGGGAGGTGGAGAGGGTAATGGAGATATGTAATAAGAAATAAGGTTAGACTATCTAGGAAGGAAGGGAATGAGGACAAATTAGAACGAAGTATAATGACAAATATGTACAAAAATGCCAGGACAGAACCCAGCACTTTATTTGTAACCTAAAAACAATAAAAAAAAATTTTTTTCAGCCGGGCGTGGTGGCGCACGCCTATAATCCCAGCACTCGGGAGGCAGAGGCAGGTGGATCACTGTGAGTTCGAGGCCAGCCTGGTCTACAAAGTGGGTCCAGGACAGCCAAGGCTACACAGAGAAACCCTGTCTCGGAAAAAAAAAAAAATTTTTTTTTAAACAAGAAAATTTCTTTCTTAATTTATCTTTCCAAATAACTGGCTTTCCCTGTCCAGTCATGCGTATTGCTCACTGGATCCAGTGACGTCATCCTGTTGTGCTTCCTGTTTTTCGCTTCTGTTTTTCTGCTTTTTTTTTTTTTTTTTTTTTTACTCTCAGTGTTTTCATGCACACTAAGTGTTTTAGAAACCTATGGGTTGCCCCTTGGCTTCTCCCATTCCTAATAATGCTTCTTAGAATTTTCTAAAACTTGACTATAATTTAAATAGCATTCCAAATAATGTCTCTCTCCTTGGACTCACTTACATGGGACCTGGCCACTCGCTTTCTTCTTGAATAAGAAAACCCTGGCATCTCCATTATGGTGATGACTTCAAAGCTTCACCACTGATGAGGGTGTCATGAGAGGAAGTCAGTAGTGGAAGGGGAAAAGGGCACAGTAAAATGCCCTGCTTTTAGTGGCACAAGCTAGTTTTCATTCGGCCCCGTGTAGTTGTGTAATCTCCATTAGGCACATGTTGATTTCTTTTGGAAGACAATCTTATTTCCCCTTCAGTTCTATTTGGTACTTAGATGTAATTGAAAACTTAATTATAAGCGCTGCAAGTCATTTGTAGAGTGTTTCTCATTTATGAATTGTTTTCGCGTCCATGTTTCATGGTATGCAATTGTTTCTTGATTGGAATAATTTTCACTTTAAATAGCATCTGACATTTGCAAGGGCTTTAATGCACATTTGTACATGCTATCTCAGTGTTCACAGCAGCTCCATGGGAGGGGCAGAACTGTTAGTACTGTTTAGGTTACAGACGAGGAAATAATGTCTGTACATCCAAGGAAGGATGTACGGGATCTGAGTAAAGCCAGCGTTGGAGAGGGGCGGCAAGCCCAGCACTTACAGCTCAGTGTTGGCTACTTACCAGCTGTGTGTGTCTCAGTTCCTGAACCTCTGTGGACACGTCGCTTTTCATCTGAAAAGGGAGGGACCTCTGTTTAGATTTAGACTTTCTTCCTAAACATGTGTGATGATCCTTTAAACATCATATTCATGTTTACTTTCTCTACTCAACCTCTGAAAGATGATGAATTGAAACACACACACACACACACACACACACACACACACACACACACACACACCCCTTCATGTGTGCTTTCACTCTTGCCCATATCCCTGTCCCCAACTCTTACCCCAAGTGCTCCTTTGAAGCAGGAGTGGAGGCCAATGGAGGCCAAGCAGTCCTAAGTAAGGCTGAAGTCTGTCTGGTCCTGGCCTGGACTGAGAGGCCCAGGAGCTGGACATATTCTTGGAAGGGTGTGATGGTTAGTCATTCTGGTTATAGTGAGGTGGCAAATTCCAGTTGAGTGAAGGCCTGCAGGGTTTGCAAGTCAGGAGGAAGTTGGAAAGCATCTTCTTTTAGAGGAGAGACAAACTGGACACCAATGGCAGCTTTGCTATCTGTTGGTTTAAAAAAAAAAATCTAACTACTTCTACAAACTGAAATTGTAAAATAACCTTTGGGGGAAAAAAACCCAATGAATTCATTAATATTTACATAAATCTTTCTGTAAACATTTTAGAAAGGGGAAATCCTTTTCTTCTTTCTACTGAGTGATATCATAAAAGTATATGTTTTCAACTCAAGCTCTAGAAGGATTCTGATTCTAGGGCTTACATGGTGGTGTGTGTGTGTGTGTGTGTGTGTGTGTGTCTGTCTGTCTGTCTGTCTGTCTGTCTGTGGTCTGTCCACACATGTGTAGGTCAGTTTTTTTCTGATGACTATCTAAAGCCAATCTCTGTCTCTGCCTCTCTCTCTCTCCTTTGTCGCGGTCTTGGGATCAAACGCAGGACTTGCTTGTACGCTGTGCATATTCTTTACCACTAACCTATACTTCCCGCCCCCAGTCTCTTTCCTTGATCAGCAGCAATCGCGGATGGATCTAGGACAGCATCATGTGAGTCTTTTGGATTTGAGGCCAGGGTCTCGTGCATGCTAGGCAAGAACTCAACTCTAGCCCAAAACATGATTGATACCTGAACTGAACTAAGCTTTCTGTGAATAAGAAGTCATATGTGTACAATAGTAGACTTGCACTCAGGTTGTGAGTGAATAAAACATGCCCTCCCCCCCTACACCCTCCCCCCCCACACCCCCCCCAGCAACTATAACAGTGATTATAATTGTCAATGGTGGAAATAAATGCCACATAATAAAATAAGAAATGACCTCTATGTGTGAGATTAAGCTACCAAGGCTCTGTATGATACATTCAGTATTGTGTTTAGATTTTTTTTTTACATTTACTGTAATATTTTTATTATTTGAGAACTTCATACAGCGCATTTTGATCATGTTGACCTCCATTCCTTCCCCTAACTTCTCCCAGAATAACCCTATATCCCTTCCCAACTTCTGTCTTTTTTTTCTTTCTTTTAAAAATAACCCATAGAATCCACTTTGTGATGTGCTCATATTCTCCTGGGTATAGGACCACCTACCAGAGTGTGGTTGACTTACCTAATGCTATTTAGTGACTATGTTTCCTGTGTTTTTGAGATCACAAAGCGCTGTAGTGTCCTTGGCTTTTGAATAGACAGTGGGAGTCTCTGTAGCCATGTGGAGAGGGAGTCATACCTCTGCTAGAGGTTTTGAAAGCTGACTGTTCCATATGGGGGGTGGTGAGGCCATCACAAGCACCATGGTTACTTTTAGTAAGGACCTGGAAATAGAAGAGAGGGTAGAGTTGCCAAATGGGACTTTCCTGTGTATTCAGACGGAGGCTCTGAAACGACCCAGCAGAGGGTAATCATCCTACATTTGACGGAGAAGAGCTAGAATAACACCAGGGCTTGCTAGGAGGCGCCCAGTCCATTCCTATAACCTGTGGTCCCACAACAATTTTCCACTGATTTCACGTGTGTGTGTATGTGTGTGTGTGTATGTGTGTGTGCATGTGTGTGTGCACGCACACGTGTGTATACATGCACAGCTATTAGTGGAGGCCAAAGGGCGATGCCAGATGTCATTGACCAGTCTCTGATAATGTTTTTCTGGAGACAGGGCTTCCCATTGTTCTCTCCAAATAGGCGTATAGACAGTCTGGCAAGTAAGGCGTAGCCCCTCTCAGCCTCTCCAGTACTGGCATTACAAGTGTGTGCCACTGTGTACGGTGTGTGTATGCGTGTGTGTGTGTGTCTCTGTGTGCATGTGTGTGTGTTGTGTGTGTGCATGTGTATGTGTGGTGTGTGTGCATGTGTGTGTATGTTTTGTGTGTGTGTGTGTATCAAGCTCAGGTGCTTGTACTTGTAGGCTTGCACCTGCTACTAACAGAGTAATTGTTTCGCCCCAAGTTTCACTTTCAAAGCAGTCAGTGGTTTTGAGTGTATTCATGAGATTGTGCTAATCTTAGAATATATTTATTATCTCTAAAAAAAAAAAATACTGTCATTAGCAGTCTAGCACTCACTCCCTCTCTCTCGTCCTGGTCCCTAGCAAGTGTCAGTCTGATTTCTGTCTCTCCATGGATTTGACTATATTAGATAGTTCAACTGAATGGAATCATTCCGTATGTGGCTTTTTGTGTCTGGTGTCTTATAGTTAGAATGGCATTTTCAAAGCTCACCAAGTGCGGCATCTATTAGTACCCCAGCCCATTTTATAGCTGAAATTATTCATTGTATGACTGTACTTCCTATTTTGCTAACCTATTCATCTGCTGTTGTGAATAGGGTTGTTTTGACTTTCAGGCTTGTTGCATCTGGCTTTTTCACAAGGGATCCCAGAGACTGACCCTAGGTCATCAGGCTTGCTCAGCAAGTGTTTTATATCTGCTGGGCCATCTTGCTGTCCTAAAAGGTCCTAAGGGGATCACTGCTGGGAGGTGTTGGATCCTTTAGGAGCTGTGGCCTGAGCTGTAGCTCCTTCTACTGAGGTCATTGGAGATGTGTTTTTGAAGGGGATTGTGAGGTCCTAGTCTCTTTCTTTTTCTCTCTGCTGCTTCCTGGTGTATGATAAGAGGTTTTGCTCCGTTAGTCTCTCTTCTGACAGTGTCTTCAGAGTTCCCAGGCATTGGAAATACCTGACCATGGACTGGAGCTCTCAAAACACATGAGCTAAGAAAATTGTTTCTTGCCAGGCATTGTGGCACATGCTTTTAATCCCAGTGCTTGGGAGGCAGAGGCAGGTGGATCTCTGTGAGTTCAAGACCAGCCTGGTCTACAGAGTGAGTGCCACGACAACTAGGGCTCTACAGAGAAATCCTGTCTCGAAAAACCAAAAATAGCTAAATAAATAAATAAAATAAAAATAAATAAAAAATTGTTTCTTGTCTAAATCAATTAACTCAGGCTTTTTGCTATAGTAGCAGGAGGCTGATTAACACAGGACTGGTGTAAAGATCGTAGCTGTGAATATCCATGCACGTATTTGTCTGTGATCTTATGTGAAGTTGACCTCTGAGCCTTGACGTTTGTGAGCAGAGAGTATGGCCCCTTCTCTCTGCCCAGGCATGAGACTGGGTGGAGCCACCCCTCAGAGCGGTCTTTTCAGGAAGGCTGAATTGAAGAGAAAAGACCCATCTTAAAACACCGGCTACACCATCCCATGGGATCCTGGACTGAATAAAAGCGAGAACGTGAGCCGAGTTTCAGAATTAATCTCTGCATTAGTTACTTTACTGTTCCTGCAAGAAAACATGGTGCCCAAAAGTGACTTAGGGAGAAGTTTATCTTGGCTTACAGTGCAGGAGGGATAAGAACCCATCATGGCGGCCAATGGCAACCAGGGCAGCAAGAACCAGAAGCTGAGAGATCTCATCAGGAAGCAGAGGGCAAACTAGAAGTGGGATGACACTATAAACTCTCCAACCCTGCTTTCAGTGATGCACCTCCTCCTAGGAGTTGTACCTCCTGTACGTCCCAGACAGCTCCACCTGGGACATAAACGCCTGAGCCTATGGGGGACATTTCTCTCTTTGCTTCTTGACTATGGAAATAACGCGACCAGCTGTCCCATGCTTCTGCCACACTGCTGTCCTCAATGTGATAAGCTCTATCTTCAGACAATGAGCCGACATAAACTCACCCTTCCTTCACTGGCTTTCATCATGCAGTTCATCACAGCATATAAAATTAATAAAGGTGGGCTGGGTGTGGTGGCGCACACCTTTAATCCCAGCACTCGGGAGGCAGAGGCAGGTGGATCGCTGTGAGTTCGAGGCCAGCCAGCCTGGTCTACAGGACAGCCCAGGCTACACAGAGAAACTCTGTCTCAAAAAAAAAAAAATTAGTAAAGGTGGACATGGTGAACAGTAAAAGCATCCAGGAATGTTATCTGTATGAGGGATTTATTATCTAAACAGAACTAAGGGGGGGTGGGCGTGGAATCAGTGGTCCTTGCTAGACTAACACCTAGCTGAAAGAAAAGAAAGCTGTTGTTGGTTCTTTGAAGGACTGAGTGTACTTCCTAAAATAAATTTTTTTTAAATGTGTATAGGTGTTTTATCTGCGTGTATGTCTGTGCACCACCTGCATGCCAAGTGCCTTTGGAGGCCAGGAGACAGTGTTAAATCTCCTAGGGCTGGAGTCACAGGTAGTTAGTTATCAGCTGCCTTGTGGGTGCTGGGAATTGAACCCAGGTCCTCTGGAAGAGCAGCCAGGGCTCTTAACCAACGAGTCATCTCCCCAGCTCTGGTTTTGAGTTCTTCTAAAGCAAAGAAAGTCATGAGTTCTTTACGAGAGAAGGTCGGCTGACAAATGAACACTCTTCCCAGCAGAGGACACCAAAGGGTGAATAAAGTAGATCCAGTGACATAATGGCGACCCGTTGCTTCTTCTCTTTTGAATTTTGAGACAGGGTCTCCCCCTATAGACCAGGCCAGCCTTGAACTTGTAGCAGTGCTATGGCCTCAGTAGGCCAAGTGTTGGGATGCTGGGCGTCCACCAGCAGGCTCAGTCTCCTTGTGTTTCTTCAGTTTTTCTTTCTCCTGTGCCTCTCAACTTAGGAGGAAGAATGGCCTGCAGGTGGACTCAGGCGTGGCTGGAACAAAAACTATGCTTTGCTTCCTCATTGCCACTTCCTCAGACCTGGAAGTGTAGGTGTAGGTGGAAAAACTTGAAAAGAGCTGAAGGCTGGAGACTAAGGAATAGTAAGCTAAACAATGCCTTCAAATAGCACAGTTATAAAATGAAAATCATCAAAATACTGTTTGGGTCTGGAAAAAACAAAGAGACTGGAAAGTTTGAAGCATAGTGGGGGAAAATAAAATATAAAATAAAATAAAGTGTTGGTTTTTTTTTGTTTTTTATTTTTTTTGTTTTTGTGATTACATTCCTCATGTCCAGGAATGGTACTGATGAAGGAAACTTCTGGGTATTTTAAAATGTTTATTTACTTACTTAATTACTTATTTGTGTGTGTGTGTGTGTGTGTATACTACAGTGGAGGTTAGAAAACAATTTGAAGAAGTCCAGTAGGTCCCAGGGTTTGAACTCAGGCTCTCAGGCTTGCTGGCAGGGCCTTCACCTAGTGTGATGGCTACTCCTGGTTGTCAACGTGACTGTATCTGGGATCAACTAAAATTCAAGCTGCTAGGCATTCCTGTGAGAGATTTTCATAATCAGATAGTTTGAAACAGGAAGACACAGTCTAAACCTGGGCCATTAAAGGACAGGGAAGAAGGAGACACTGCTGTCTGCCTGCCTTCACTTTTGCTGGCCAAGTTATCCACAGCATTGCTGTGGCTGATAGAAATCCAGCGTCTTCAGGACTCCAGCACAGACTGAAGACCAGCAGGTCTCCAGGAACGTTTCAGGACTCCAGCACTGGTCTGGAACAACAGGAGGCAAACAGGAGGCTTCACGGGTGGAACAGCTTCTAGGCCTTTCTCTCATGAGACAGCCATTGTTGTACTGCCTGGACCACACGAAGTAAGTCAATGTAATAAAGGCACACCCATATGTGTGTGTGTGTGTGTGTGTGTGTATGTATGTATGTATAATCTGCCAGTTCTGTTTTTTTCACAGAATCCTGGCTAGTACATTTGTCAAACCACTTTACCAGTCTCTGAGTGGTCTAATTACACACAAACCAGTAAATTCTGCTCCCCCTGTCTTGCTCACTTACTTGTGCTCTTAAGTTTCAAGAACAGGTTTGTAACCTGCATGCAAAGGATTTCGGATTTCATCCTTGGCTCTAGTGGATAAGAGTTCCATGTATCATTGGCCTGGTTTCAGGAAAGGGTCAGAAGAGAAAGCCTTTCTACTTTTCCCCTCATCGATAATAACTAGCTGTTCCTTTGCTGGGGCCTTATCACTCTGGTCTTACATGATGGAGAATGTGAATCTATAGGTAGTGTTTTACTGAGCAAGTTTTTTTGTTTGTCTTTGTTTTTTTTTTGTTTTTGTGTAGGCTCAATTTTCTTAGCAAATATATTTTATTATGAACTTATTAACCAAGCGTACATCCCTTATAACCTGACTAACCAAAACAATATGAGAAGAGTATTATAGAATACAATAACAAAACTGTTAAGGATATCAGTTCTGAGGAACGATTCTCCTGGCGTAATCAGCAGGATTTCTTTTGCTGGAACCTGGAGTAACCAGAACCAGGAACCTCAGCAGGAGCCCAAGCTCCAAAGCCTTCCCTCAAGTAGTTCTCTCTAGGAGCATCTCGAAGTGGAGCGATGAACAGCCAAAACTATCCCAGGCCTCCAGTTTTGGGCTTATTTATATATCTCCTCTCAGAATCTGTTCACGGATCTTTTCAGCTGGCAACAATCAAGCTACCACACAAGGTGGTTTGTTTTCTAGTGGATTAACATCACCTGTTCTCTCACAAAACTGTTCCCTATCCCACACTTGGGATCATAACAAAAACATGTTTATCTCTCCTTCATTTTTTTTTTCCCAAGACAGGGTAGCCTTGGCTGTCCTGCACTCGCTTTGTAGACTAGGCTGGCCTTGAACTCACAGATACCTGCTTGCCTCTGCCTCTCCAAGTGCTGGGATTACAAGTGTGTGCCACTCTGCTCAGCTATTGAGCACGTATTTTAATAATTAAAAAAAAAATCCATGTAAAATGCTCAGAATACAGAAAGATGTTTTCAAACTCTGGAAGCATAATTATGTTTGTAGCTCTCTAGAAACAAAAACATCTATTAATGCTAAAAATACTTTGATAGATCAATCATTTTAATCTTATTAAAACAAGCTTTTCTTACCACAGGAATGATAGCTATGGACCTTGGTTAGGGAGATTTCCTCCTGTAGAAAACAGATCCTCCTCCAAGTAGTTTTGTTTACTGAACATTTTGAAACTTCGCAGAAGTCATACCACTGCCCAAAGGCCCATTCTATACACAAGGTCAAGGCAGCTGCAGGATAATATGACAGCCTCCTTTTCCTTGACAGCGAGCTGATAGCAACAAGATGAAATTCAACAGAGATGAATTCATTTGGCAAAAGCATAGAATTGTTTGTGGAAGTGTACTCTAACATTAGATGAACTCAGGAAATGCTGGGTCAGCTTTGATAGCAATTCATGTTAGGGGGGAAAAAACCAAACAAACCCAAGTCTAATAAATGTGATAGGGGCAGGGAGTATATGGGAAATCTTTGTCCCCACCATGCTAGTTTACCACAAACCAAAACTTGTTCTTAAAAAGTCTATTGCTTTTAAAAAAGTGAGTCATACTTGACCATAACTTACCATATAGAAAAAGCCATTAAAAGCCCTGGTGCAACCCAAGGCAGCAGAAATAGAAGTGACCTGTGAGCAGCTTGGAGTTAGGGTGAGTAGAGATGACCACAAATCATATCCTTCATTCTCTGCCAGTTGTACCATCTCTAGGGCATCACTTTGAGCACTAATCATCATCATCATCATCATCATCATCTTCTTCTTCTTCTTCTTCTTCTTCTTCTTCTTCTTCTTCTTCTTCTTTTTTTTTTTGGTTTTTCAAGACAGGGTTTTTCTGTGTAACCTTAACTGTCCTTGACTTGCTTTTGTAGACCAGGCTGGCCTCCAACTCACAGTGATCGCCTGCCTCTGCCTCCCAAGTTCTGGGATTAAAGGCATGCGCCACCACTGCCCAGCCTTGAGCACTAATCTTAAAAGAAAATTTGACAAGTGGGAAGCTTCCTATTAGAATAGTTGTCCTAGATTTAAAAAAAAAAATCAAGAACTACCATACTTGCAAAGACCAAAGGGTTGCCCAGATGTCTTCAGCTATTTGGAAGCTTTACATGGGCATAAAGGAAACTTTGGTAGAGAGCCTAAACAATTTTCAAACTGTTTAATTTACTCATACTGTTTAATTTATTTTGACCAGGAGGGAAACCGGGAAGACATTGTTACCATCTTTTAAATGAGGAAACCGAAGCTCAACGAAGCTAACTTCACTTTGTTCAAAGTAGCAGGTAGTTAAAAGGGGATGCACGTTTCAATTACAGGAGACATGCTTTACTCTGCGGAAGATGAACCTGGGGTCAATGATTGAACTTAAGGCAGAAAACAGTAAATTCAATGTAAACACAGAAACACACAGACACACACAGACACACAGACACACACACACACACACACAGAGACAGACACAGACACAGAGTAAAAGCCAAGTGTAGTGGCACATCCTTAGAATCTCAGCACTGGGGAATCTGAGGCAGGAGGATCATGACTTCAGACCAGTCTGGGCTACAGAGTAAAATCCTATCTCAAAACAAAACAAAGCAGTAAGTTCTCTCTAACAGCGGGCAGGGAGTCCTGCCCTGCACCTCCTTCCCCATCATGAACTCTGTCAATGGTACTTTTCAAGGAGAAATTAGATGCTCGGTATAGCTTAGAAAAGATTCCTCTATAGGAGACTTCAGACAATCTTCTTTGCCTCTGTAACCAGTGCCTTATTTGTTTTAGGTGAGAAAGGAAACAACCCAAAATATGTTGGCAAGATGCTCTTCTGATTTGTCAGTTTGCTGACTAGAGCTGGATTCTGAAAATACACTTTCACTTTGAAAAAAAACTATTTGGAGGGGCAACAGATAAATGGCTCCCTGACACATTGTGTCAGCCACGTATCCACGGATCTAGTGCGCTGGCATTAATGTTTCTTATATGCCTACCACATCTTTTAAAACAACACAGAGAGACAAAGAGAGAGCAATGGAAAATCAGCTGCCTGGGCTGAAGGCTAAGGCCGAATATCCTCAGAGGTTCACAAAATCTGACGTTTGTGCAGCCTCGCGTGTCTCCATTTCCACTGTGTCTCTGAAGCTCATGGTGCGATTGAAGTTAGTAACTATGGAGACTGATGGGATACACTTACTGCTGAGAAGGCTTTAACACTGACAGAACCAGAGCGGCCTTCCTCATGGACACAAAGACCTGAGGGATGAGTGAATGAAACTAAGAGGCGGGAGGAGGAAGTAGCTTAAAGGAAGGTGCAGACAAACAGAAGGGAGAAAGCAGCAGCTTGAAGGAGCACAGGGCCAGATGTTTCACTTCCTTTCACCTTTCCACCTCTGCTCATCTCGTTTTCTCCTATGTAATGCCCTCCCCACCCTTCCTGTTACCTCCACTGGTCCAGAGGTCACCCTCTCTGTACAGAGTGATCTTACTCATCTTTCTCCTCTGACCAGGAGTGTCTAAGCTATGCCCATTTGCCGTGTGTTACATTGATCTGACTGTTTTAATCATCACCCCCAGGGTTGTCCCGCATGGCCATATATTTTGTGCTCGCCTCAAGAGCTCCTTGCTCAAGGGATTGTGTGTGGCTGAGAGCTGGCCTATCACTGGTCTTTGCTATTTATCTGCCCCCCCCAAGCCCTTTAGCCCCCCCACCCCTTTTCACCCTCCATCAATAGATAGGAGAGAAAGAAGAATAGAGAGGGGGGGGAGGCAGGGGTGGCGGGGGGCGGGGGATCCCTGAATCTAATTTCTTTCCTTTATTATTCTTCTTTGAGCACGGCTACCAACAAATCGCTAACAACCAGCCAACCCCATCTCTTGGGGCCCTAGCATTTATAGACTGTCTGAAAAGTTCCCAGCATTCCAAAAATCGCACAACAGCAGAAACTACCCGCAGCTGGTGAAACCATGCATGCTTCTGCCTGAGCATGAGGCAAACCAAAGTCAGCTGATGTGGACAGCCTGAAGCCGGCCCACATGCCCACACTGGGATTAAAATGAAAGCACATTCTTATAATATTTCTGTGGTGTGTGTGTGTGTGTGT
Source organism: Acomys percivali (assembly GCA_907169655.1). Classification (NCBI taxonomy): domain Eukaryota; kingdom Metazoa; phylum Chordata; class Mammalia; order Rodentia; family Muridae; genus Acomys; species Acomys percivali. The sequence continues at coordinate 45,304,210 of OU015743.1, read as the reverse complement.
GTGTGTAAAGAAACCAAAACTCCAGAGTTGTCACTACACTGTCCCATGTTCTTTTCTCCATGCCAATCGGCCTTTTCAGATTCCCACAAAACACTAAGTGGACTAATATAGTTTGCGTGGCACTCTAAATGTGCCTTGGTTTCCCCACCCGCTTGTCGAGCCACTGAGATACAGAACAGGAGGGAGCGCTTTCTCAGCAGGTGAAGCACCGAGAGAGAGAAGGGAGAAGGGCCTGGGGGGAAAGACTCAGAAAGGGGCTGGAGATTTAGCTCAGAGGTTAAGAGCACTGACTGCTCCTCCAGAGGTCCTGAGTTCAATTCCCAGCAACCACACATGGTGGCTCACAACCATCTATAATGTGATCTGATGCCTTCCTCTGGCTGCAGGTGTACATGCAGGCAGAGCACTGTATACATAATAAATAAACAAATCTTAAAAAAAAAAAAAAAAGACTCCGAAAGCACACAGCTCCAGACTCTGCCTTCCTTGCTGCCCTTGCACGCACGACAGACTGATTCCCCACGTCAGATCTCCCTGCTCATCTCTGGTCCTCTCCCCAGAATGTTAAGCAAAGGGAGGGAGGGCTGCCTCTGGGTTTGGGTGGAAGGAATAACCAGCCTAGAGCGCGGCTCACACAGGCCTCCTGTCCGTTTCCCCCATTCCTTCTGCCTTGCCAGCCCCAAGGTCTGTTCCCTTATTTGGCTAATTCCTCCTCCTGAGACTGACCACCGAGGTCCAACTAGCAAAATATTGAAGTCCAGCAGTCAAAACCCACCTTTGGCTCACCTAATGAATGTTCCCAATTAAAATTAAACACTGGGTCTCCCCTTTACCTTTATAAACTGCCATTTGTCTTTGGGTCACATCTATGTCCTCTGTCCAGAAACAATCCTTGCCCAATCCTGTTCTTCCTACTCTGGGACAAATATTTCTTACCCGTCTTCCTTGCTTCCTTTCTCCCCGCTCCCTTCTTCCCTTCCCTTCTCCCTCTTCCTCTATCTCCTGTCTTTGTCCTTTCATCCCTGTCCTCTGTCCATCTAGGGCAAATAAATCTCCTTTGTGCTGAGAACTTGGTCTTGGGGGTCCTGAGCTGATACTTTTCCTTTTATTGAAGGAAAAGTTAGGGTGGGGTGGGGGGGTTCAGTTCTGTTCACAATGTTTGGGTCCTGCTGGTTGCTGGCACCCAGTGAGAATGACTGAGGGATCGGTGCACGGGTCCATCCACATGGATTTGGAGTCCAAAAGAGAAGCAACCTGATGCCATTGCACTGGATCCTGTTGAAAGCAACTCCCAAGAAAGCCTTTTGTCACCCTAAACATCTTCCCTGTTCACTTTTCAGAACGATGGTGTTGCCTTGACTTCTGTACACATCTCTGGTGGCCTCACATGAGGCTCCTGCCTGACCTCCTTCCATGTCATTTCTCTCATTTTGGAGTCAATGTAAAGTGTGTATGTGACTTAAGAAGAGACCCCAGGCTGCCTCATCGCTTCCTTCCCCAAACTTCCCCTACCTCAAACCCCAAGCTCCAAATATCATTAACTCATCACTTCTAAGGAAGCTGTGGAGGAACCGAATCCTTCTGAGAAGCAACTGCAGCCTATGCTTGGTTGCAGAAAGAGAAAGAAAGGGGGAAAAATACCCAAAGCATGGAACTTTAAGACTTGCCTTTTGAGCACACGCCTTTAATCCCAGAACTCAGGAGGCAGAGGCAGCCTGATCTACAAAGCGATTCCAGGACAGTCTAGGCTATACAGAGAAAGCCTCTCTTGAAAAAAACCAAAAACCAAACCAAACCAAACCAAACAGACAGACAAAAACATAAAAAAAAAAGAATTGCCTTTTGTTTTTAGGTGGTAAGAAAACTGGATCCGTTTGCCACAGATAGACCTGTCATGGGGGATGGGCCTCAGATGGTTACAGGAATCACAGAGATGCTGATGGACCCTCCTAAGGAACAGTCGAGCACGTTCCTGGCTTGCCGGGAGCACAGACCTCATTAGCTAAATGTCTTTCACATCTGGGCAGAAGCAACACAAATGAATTCACAGTGTGATGTGGTATAAACAGATGGGATTTTTTGCTGAACAGTTAGCAAAACAGAGCAGGAAACCGTGGCCTCAAATAGTCCTTTCTGTTTGTCTGTTTGAACACATCCCAATAGCTAAAAACAACACGGGGAACGGTCCCCCTGAAGTGGGTGTTGCAAAAACTACCTCATGTTTGGTCATCAGCAACACCTCAGAACATTTGGTTTTGGCATGAAATGGCAGAGTGGTCTTTTCTTTAAAAAAAAAAAAAAAAAAGACTTATTTTTATTTATTTTATGTGCATTGCTGCTTTGTCTGCATGTACGTCTGTGTGAGGGTGTCAAATGTTGGGGTTACAGACAACTGTGAGCTGTCATGTGGGTGCTTGGAATTGAACCCGGGTTCCTTGGAAGAGCAGTCAGTGCTCTTAACCGCAGAGCCATCTTCTCCAGGCCACAAAGTGTTCTTCCACTCAAGTAGAATTAGTTACTATATCCAGTTAGTTTATCCGTGAAGCAGGGGTCACTGTAAGGATTAAATGAGGGGGATCCACGTAAAACAGGTTCCCTCTTTCTCTGGATCCTGGCTTTCTGTCTGCTGTCTGTGCAACTCCTAGGAAGTTACTTAACCTCTGGTTCTTCTCAAGTCTCACCTGTGGCGGCGACTACTTACCGGCTACGTGGTTCTTGTGAGGATAAAGTGAGGTAGGGCCTTTAAAACACTGCCAGGTGCACAGCAAACACACATTAAGTGCTAGACTGTTTGTTTGTTTTAAAGGGGAAAGTATTTACATTGTTTTCATTAGTTTGTAACTTAGAACTTTGCTTCTAGGTCCTTCTCCCACTCCTCACCTTAAGCATTAGCATCCGTAAATGCCATTTTTGAACGCCTACCCCCCCCCCCCCATGTAGGGTCATGGCTGCCAGTAACTGGTGCTGTGATGGGTGGATGCAGGAGGATTGGGAAGGATTGTTAGCCAGGAGCCTCGCTTCCAGTTCAGTGAGACATTCTGCTTCGGGGGAGTAAAGGTGAAAATGGTAGAGCAGGACGTTCAGCACCCTATTCTGCCTCCGCATACTCCTAGGCATGGGCTCAAAAACTTGCCTGCATATACATTCCAAACACATACCATATACACTACACAGAAGCACAGACAGACAGACCACACACACACACACACACACACACACACACACACACACACACACAC
>OU015743.1:45273317-45285464 GCA_907169655.1 Acomys percivali | reverse complement strand
TCTCTCTCTCTCTCTCTCTCTCTCTCTCTCTCTCTCTCTCTCTCTCTTTTTACAGCAGTACAATGACTAAGATGTTTACAACAATAGAAAGTAAAAACAGCAGCAGCAACAAAAAACAACAAAACAAAACAACAAAACCTAGAGAAACTGATACAAAAGCATAGCATGTGTCTGTGTGTGTGTGTCTGTGTGTGTGTATGCATGCACATGCACGTGTGACCCCATTATATGAGTTAGAATATTTTGGTGAGAAGATCTGAGGAAGCGTATGGGGCTGAGTTGGGAATGGTGGCTTGGGAAAAACATAGATGGGATCAGGGTCAGTCAGATGACTTGCAGGACAACTCTGTCTAGGAGAGCAGAGCAGGGGTCTGGGCTGGAACTGTGTTACTTGCCTTAAGCCAGAACAATAGGAGACTTGGCTAATAGTCTAATAAGGACAGAGGTCCTAGGATACATACTGCTCATACCCAGTTTTACCAGGAAGGTGAGATGAGTTGTTCCAGCAAGAAAGAGCTTCAGAATAAAGAAGACAATCTTTGGAGGACAGGGTGGTGGGGGTGGAGGTGATGGGGGACAGACAGGTGGGAGTGGGGATGATGGGGGACAGACAGGTTGGGGTGGGAGGACAGGGCGGTGGGGGTGGGGTGATGGAGGACGGACAGGTGGGGGTGAGAAAACTGCTGACACTGTTGTTTATTCTACATTATAGAGTCTATCATTATAGAGACAAATGATAAGTCTTTGTCATTTATTTTGGTTTGTTGTGAAGTCAATGTGTTGATGACAAAACGGTCCTTGTATCTATCATAAGACTATTGTCTATGATGAAATTCGGTTAAAAACTACCACTTAAAAGCTCATTGCACTTACCTGAAGGCTATTTAGAAAGTTTTCATCTAGCTTAAAGGGCCAACTCTAAGTCTGGTTAAGTAAACCATGGACATGCAGGCAATCAAATGCTTTAGAGTCATTAAAATCAAGTTTGTAATGAGTTTCTCAAGGCCTAGGAAAATGTTTATGCTGTAATACTGTGGGTAAAAGGCTGGCTGGCACATTGCTCGTGAGTGCACAGACACAAGCACAATAAAAATTATGTATGGAAAACAATCTAGTGGGAGGAATCTATCAAAATATTAATGTGGCAATCACCTCTGGTTGCAGAAACCATATAAGTGTATTTTAAAAAATCATCTTTTTAGTTATTCAGTTTTTCAGATTATGAGTATGTTTTCATTTTGATCATCCTCCTGTTTTACCAGTATTCTGTTGTCATTGGAAGGACCCAGTTATCCCTCTTGGAAGAACTTGTATCTTACTTCCACCCACTCCGCCAGAACTGGTGATTGAGCCCAGAGTGTGTGACGCAAGCGACCCACATTCACATCCCCTCAAATGAGTTTTATTTTGAGATAGGCTCTAGGTAAACTGACTAGATAGGCCTTGAATTTGTGATCCTTCTGCCTTAGCTGGGATTGTAGGTGTGCGACATCACACCCAGATCGACCTTCCTTTCTTCAGTCTGGATTCAAAGCATTTTGTGTTTCAAGAACAGCAATGTCTTCAAAGACAACCGGTATTGTGTCACATGACAGCTACGTGATACCTAGATATAAAAGAGAAAGCAAAAAAACCAAAACAACCTTTACCAAGCAGGGTGTGGTGGAGCACACTTTTAATCTCAGCATTTGGGGAGACAGAGGTAGGCAGATAGATCTCTGTGAGTTTGAGACCAGATTAGTCTACAAATTGAGTCCAGGACAGCCAGGGCTACACAGAGAAACCCTGTCTTGAAAAACCAAAACTAAAAAAAAAAAAAAAAAAAAAACAACAACCAATCAACCAACTAACCAACAACAACAATCTGAAAAACCAACAAAACAAAACACTCTTATCCTCCAACTTCCTATTCTTTCCCCTAACCAAATCCTAAGGAGAACAGACCTATTTCATAAAGTCAAACTGGCAAGCGACCTCACACTGTGGAGTGTCAGTCTGAAGAATCACACACATTCCTTATCCATAGAAGTCCCATGGCTGCAGGAAGAAGCTGCGCGGAAAGCTGGGTGTGGGGGAGAAAGACTGTTTATTCCAGCCTGCCTCAGATTTCCTGTACGGCTTGCATCCTTCAAGATTTGTCTGTGCCTTTATCTCTTTCAGCATGCCTTCCCTGAACCCTGGCCTTTACTAAGTGTCCTCCCAGCTTCCTCAACACCCCATGCAGCACTCTCTCCCTAGACTTACATGACCTCATTTCTCAGTCAGGCTGTAAGAGAGACCATTTTTAAATTTATGGCATTTTCATAACACCCAGAAAAAAAAATCCCTGGCAGATAGTAGGTGCTGAATAAATGTTTGTTAAATGAACTGAATAATTCTCTAAAAGGGGGAAGAGAAATTATATTAATTTCCCAGGCTGCCATAACAAAGCACCATAAACTGATGGTTTAGCAAAAAATTATTCTCTTGTAATTCTTGAGTCTAGGAGTCCAAAATTAAGGTGTTGGGTCCTTATAGAGGGGCCGAGGAAAGGATTCTCCTACGCATCTCTCAGCTTCTGGCTGCTGGCTGTCCTGGGCATTCTTTGGCTTGTAGCTATAGATCTGCCCCCCGCCCCACCTCTGCCAAATGGCTTTCTCCCTTGAATATGTCTTCTGCATCTCTTTCCTGGGTGCAAGCTTGTAAGGACACCAGTTATATTAGATTTAGGGCCGACCTCAACCTAATTTGACCTTATCTTAGCCCGATTATATTTGCCAAGACCCTGTTTACAAATTCATTTCATCCACAGAATCAGGATTAGGATTTGAGCATATCTTTTTTTTTTTTTTTTTTTGGTTTTTCGAGACAGGGTTTCTCTGTGTAGCCTTGGCTGTCCTGGACCCGCTTTTGTAGACCAGGCTGGCCTCGAACTCACAGCGATCCACCTGCCTCTGCCTCCCGAGTGCTGGGATTATAGGCGTGCGCCACCATGACCGGCTTTTGAGCATATCTTTAAAGAGGTCACAATCCAATGTATAACAGAGACTCTAGCTGCAGTTGATAGCTTATAGTGTTGTATAGACACCACATGAAATGCTGATACCCGGCTGATGCACTAATATAACCGCATCACCAGAGCACAGGTGACTGACTCTGTGTGGCTAGATGCAGAAGACTGGTTCAATATGGATCCATTAGGCTTAAGTGGGTAGGGGCATGGTGAGTCAAGCCAGTGGATACAAGAAAAGAATAGATTGAGTTTTAGAAATTGGGCAACACTAGCAAGCACAGGACATAGGAACATGGGTTTGTTGGAACAGAAGGTCTATGAAGTCTTCTGAATAACTTCCATTTTGTCTCAGGTTATGTGACAAGAGTATTCATGGTGGATTTGACCACTTCCCCATGGTGGGGAGGCCTGGTAGCACTCAGAGAAAGGATAAGCAGGCTACCAGGATGAGACTTGATAGGCTGTGACCATATGGTGGGGGAGGAGGTCCTTTCCTGTCACAGACCTAGGGGATGAGAATAGGGTGAAAGAGGGAGGGAGGGGGAAATGGGAGGAGACAAGTGAGGGGATAACAACTGAGATGTAATCTGAATAAATTAATTAAATAAAAATAAAAATAAAAATAAATACACATGGTCGGACCTGGCCCCAGATCTATACTGTGAGGGATTCTGGCACTTGGTGGAACCAGTAAGAGAAAAGCTAAGGTCTTGAACTATAAAAGAAAGCTATGGCAGTGACAATGATGTCAACGATGATGATGATGATGACGATGATGACAACAACAACAACAACAACCTGTGTTGGGTTTGACAGAATCTGTGAGAAACACAAATTTTCCTAATCATTCATTTTAATTTCTGATAAAACCGATAAAAACAGATTAATTCTACCAGGTCAATTTCATATACAAGATATGGGTATATAGATAGAAGAATAAGAGGGCATGTTGCTATTTTTCTTTTTAAATTAGAATTTTGTAAATGTTAATTTATATATAAAATATCTCTCTTTGCACAAGCATACACACACACACACACACACACACACACACACACACACACACACGTGTGTGTGTGTGAATATGAATGTGACCCTCAAAGTAACCAGACCCAGAGCACAGTATTCAAAAGACAACTTTTGGGAGTAGATCAAGGGATTGAATTTAGGTCATCAGTCTTGGTGGCAGGTGCCTTTATCTGCTGAGTCATCTCTCAAAACTGAAACGCTTAATTCACTATACATTGGTGTTATGTAGGAATTTCCTCCTAGATAAAATCTCCCATCTTGGAGGAAAAGTAGTTAAGACATAGGATATCCTAAGGGAGGTGAAACATTCCTTCTTAAACCGGGGAAGAGAACAACTCAAAAGCCCCAGGAAGTCCCTAAAACTCAGCAAATTGACTAGGTCTCTTCCTCTCTGAGCATACATAAGCAAGATATTTTAAGGTAGCTGACTAGAATAGGCAGAGAGACCAGGCAAGAAGCAGAGACCAGCCAAACTACTTGAAGAAGGCAGACACTGACTGAGCTGCCTGGAAGTTGTACAGAAGCTTACAGTTGCCAGCTTTTGTGAGTTGTCGCCCATGTTGGGGTGAGCTTTTGGTGAGAGAGCTGTCTTTGAGTAATTTCTGCTCCCGTAAGTAATTCCTCACCATACTCCTGTAACTAAGCCCAATAAAACCTATTGGTTTAAGATGACTTGGAGGTATCTGTACTTCGATCCATTGTCAATTCCACATTTGAGATGAGTTTGTTTACATCTCCCCAGAAATAATGTCACACAACCCTTGAGAAGGGTAATTGATAATAACAGAATTGAAAAATCTCCTCAGGAAATGAATGCCCAAGGTAGACCAGTTGTCACAAGCTATTCCTTCAAGAGAGTCACTTTTCCTAATGTGTCAAATGAACAACTCATTGCTAAGCTAGTGAAGGATGTCAGATATGAGTTTACTGCTTCCATCATAAGAAATTACACTCTATGCCTGTGGTCTTTTCATGAACTCCAAGCATATAACGGTTTTTAGATTTCAATATTAGAGGGCTAAAGAAAGAAATTAATGAACTGAAATGATCTTGGTTTGATTGGGACCCTATCACTGAGTTCAGCTGAGTTGAAGTAAACATTGTAACCAAGGAGAGAGATGAGGAGGGGACATGCAGGAAGGCTGACCCACAAGGAGGGAGCTGGAGTGGAGAGCCGGGGATCTGGGAGTAACAACATTCCAGGGATGACTGTTGATTTCCCAGACTTCTCAACAAGAGATTGGAAATTCAAAAGTGAAAAAAAAAATTGTCCTACTGAAGAAGCTGGACTTGGCTGTGAGGTGGGCTTGAACATTCCAGCCACAAGAATAATGAACGCTCGAGAAGTTCTCTTCTTGAGCAAGAGTTCAAGAAAAGTTTATACTGCCTTACCAACTGGCTCCCACATAAAGAGTCAGCACCCTTCCGTTTGAAGTGTTAACTTGCTCGACCCCCGGTTTGTACATGAAACTGGCTAAGGAAGAGGGGAGGCAACACGAAAAACAGATTTTAAAAATCTCGTTTTGAACTATGCCTGGCATGCTAAAGCGTTTAATGCTTTAAAACTTGGCAGTTAGTGACGAGGGTGGATTGAAATAGAGATGACCAGCTGGCTAATTGCGTGTTGCCAGCACTCCCCTCCAGCGACTTACTGGATGAGTCTTGTTTATGTCAAAGGCTTACTCTGTCTTCTAGCCTCTATCATGGCCAAATGGAATGCTGTGTGTTTTACTTACAGTGTCCTGGTGGAACTCAGTGCAAACAAGGCCAAGTCCCTATCCTGATAAGCTGGCCTGGGCAGTGGTACTGGAGAGAAGGTGGTCACGTTTCAGCTCAGGAAATCTGAGGCAGGATGAAGTTTCCAGCTTGCTGTTCTCCAAAGCTGAGGGCTGTAAAAGTAACTTTTATTTTTCTGGGTCAGTTGCTGTCTGGGAGGCTTATTGCCTCCTTCTGCTCACCCAGGCCTAGTCCTGGAAGCTTCTAGCCTCTGTATAATCTAACCTAGGCCTAGAATGTTTTCAGCCTCTGAGACTTACTGCTTAATAATCTCACCCTTACTTGTTCTTTCTGAGCTCTGGAATGGCTGGTTGGTTCAACTCAGCTGTTCTGGCTCAAACTCTTCTCCCAGCTGATTTACTTAATCTGACTTCTCTCTCAGCTCGGAATTGCTCGGTTTGACCTCAAACTAACTCAGCAATCTGCTCTAATATTCTGGCTTCTTCTCATTTTCTGGCTTGTTCCCTCTTCACCTGAGTTCTCTCTGTCTCTGCAACCTATCTCTCTATTACTGTCCTGGTAAAAACTGCCTCCTTTCTCTGTAAAACTGCCTCTTAAGTAGTTTCTCTTTCTACTCTTTTCTCATGAGAGTTGGGCATATCCTACAATGTCAAATCTTCTCTGATTCCTCCCCTTTTCTGCCACTTAATTAGACTTCACTTTCAAACATGGGTGCTTCCTTTACCTTCATTTGAGATAAAAGGCATGCACCACCATGCCTGGACTTAAGCTTTTCTTTATCTGATACTTGCTCTATGTCAGGTTAGCCTTGAACTCAGATCTGTTTGCTTCTGTCTCCTGGATTAGAGGCATGTTTGTATTCCAGCCAGATCACACAGACCTAGAAGATCTTTGGATGTGGTCTCTTGTCAGGACAGCCATGTTCTGAATTAACGTTCCTCTACTGAAGACTGCGGTCAAGTCCAAGACTAAGTTTTCAACAGGAAGGCAAAAAAAAACCAAGTACGCAAGTACCTTTAACCCTACGGAGTCTTGTGGGTAAAACTGGTGATTGGAGTAATAGGAAGTGATGACTGCAGTGGGAGTGGCCTCGTCTCATCGGGCAATAAACAGACAAACAAACAGATAAAAGGAACTGTGGTGGGTAACTTTTAAAAGGAGCACTTGGTGGGGCCTTGCAGATACTCAGGGGAGAATGGGAGTCCTGTTGGATGGAGCATGCAGATGCCCCAGTACAGTTCATTCAGGGTCACATCCAGGAGGCAAATTCTAGAGGAAATTGTGGACACAACGTCTCCAGGCAGGGACTACTTACTACAGGGACTTAAATCTGAGAGATGCAGTTGCTAAGCATGAATCCAGTACAAAGGCATTTATTTAAATAACTGCTTTTTTAAAAAAGGCAGAAACACTGGGCTGACCAACCAGAGCAGATTTATGAGCTCTGTTTCTAACCCAAGGGCTACTAATTTGTGCCTGCTATCTACTGAATGAGCAAGATTGAAAGTCAGAATTTTAGGGTTATATTTCTCTGTTAAAAGTGGCTTATTAATCCTTTTCATACAACAAGAAGCTATTGCTCTTTTTTTTTCCTGCCTTGAGAAAAGAATGCAAGGTTCCCCCTGTCCCCACCCTCGGTGTGTTTACATATACAGATGTGCATGCACTTGGGTCTGTGGAGGACCAGCAGCCAGAGGTGTTGTTCTTTTTTTTTTTTTTAGTAGTTGTCTACTTTATTTTTATTTTGTGGGCATGGAAACTCTTATTGGCCTGGAGCTGGCAAAGCAGGCTAGGCTGGCGGGCCAGGGAACCCAAGAGGTCTGCCTGTCTCCACTTGGGCTTACAAACACAAGACTTGTGGGCATCAAACACAAGTCCTCATGTTTGGAAGGCAAGCACTTTACTGACTGAGCCACCTCCCCAGCCCTCCCCTATCCTTTTTCTGTTACTATGGAACACACTCTTGGAAGGTCATCAGGGGGCCTGCCCTTTACTTCCTAGATGGATAAACTGGGGCAAACACTCACAGTGTCCCTGTTGACCTCAGGGGCTCTCAGCACACCAGATGGGGGTCTCTTGAGCCCAAGAATTCTGAGCTCCCTACGGCATCTTCCTCAAACCCCAGTGGCACCAAGGAGAAAGCAAACTGACCTCTGGGTTTTCAGTCAGTTTTGTGAATAGGGCTGGAAGCTTTTGTTGACCAGAAGATTAGTTTGTTGCATTGTACGAAGAAATTAAAATGAGTTCCTCTCCGTGAGGGTACCCCCATGGGGGAAAGCAGTTTTTAGCCAAAGTTGCTACAGCTTTTTAAATTCCTCTAGAGAATCCACTTGAGAATTCTCCCTAGACTCCTCAATAGGATTATTATTTGCACGTATGCATTACTGAGCATGTCTGAGACTAAACACTGCGGGAGGTCTGTGCTCCCAGCCTTAATGTAACCTTGCCCCCACCGCTGAGCTGTGGTCTGGGCTTTCTGGGCCAATCTTCCCTCTGGGTAGACCTCAGTCTTCTGGATCCTCTGCCACAGTGAGATGTAAACAACCATACTCCAGGATGCCAGAGCAAAAAATAAACAGCTACAGCCACTCACTGCGTGTGGAGCAGAGCCCGTGCAGCCGTGGGATAGATAGAAACATGCATGACAAGAGTCGAAGGTTAGAAAAGCAAAAAAGAGACAGATTAGAGGAAAGTTTGCAAGCGAAATTCGAGGATGGCGTTTGAGAATCTTTTGAGCGGTAGGGAGCCATTGAAGTCTTCGGACAAGGAGTTGAGTCTGTAGGAAGACCTTTTAGAAAGCTTAGTTGTAAGATAGCTCCTAAAAGGAAGAGTTTCCAGTTAGAAACTGATGCAGAAACCCAGAATTAACTGTCCATAGAGATTCTCAGTTACAGCGGGATAGGGAGTTCTGATGAGGAATGGCTGACATTAACCATGTACCTTGTCAGTGCTTAATATCAATTAATATTTGCAATAACACATCGAGGTGGGTGTTACTAGAGATCGGCCTCTTTCAGATATGGAGACTAAGGCACAGGACGGTAAAAGAGATGGTCAGTGATACCAGGCTAGGATGTTGCACCGGGAGACCTAGAAACAAAGAGGAGACTAGTGATTTTCCTTCATCGCTCTGACAGAAACAGCCTAAGACAGAAAAGATGTTTCTCTGTGTAGCCTTGGCTCTTCCTGGAGTCGCTTTGCAGACCAGGCTGGTCTCAAACTCACAGAGATCCGCTTGCTTCTGCCTGAGTGCTGGGATTATAGGCGAGCGCCACTGCATCTGGCTAAAACAGAAGGGTCATAGTTAGGGGGGGTCCCAGTCTATTATGGCGGGAAAGGTGTGGCGGCAGGGCTGTGTGGTGGCGGCTATACTGTTTCAGCAGTCTGGAAGCAGAGAAAACTACTGGCTGAGTGGTAACTTATAAGCCCCGCCCCTATAGCTCTCCAGTTGCCAGCTAGGCCTGATGTCCAAAAGGCTCTGCACCTCCCTAAACAGTGTCACTCAACTGTTGAAACATCGCTGCCTTTGGGGGTGGCGTGGGGCAGGGCATGTTCCACAGTCAGACCATAATACCCTACGAAGTCTGGCTCAGAGCCCTGACCTCAGCCCTGCCATCGTGGTGTTTCTGAGACAATGCTTGGGACTGTCGCTACCACCTGACCTCATTGTCCACCATGTCTGCCCGTAGACTTTTTGCTCTCATGGCATCCTTGCCAGGTGCTGACTTCACAAACTCAGAATGCTTGCCAGCTCCTACGTCTACTTCAAAGGAAGTCTTGTGAGCAAAGGAAGGGATAACGATGAGGTAGACACGCTGTAAAGATGTCCCCAGGACTGCCTACTGCATTCTAGCAGAGCAAGAAAGAAACCAAGGTTCCCTCCTCTCCCCTGCAGCTTTCCGTTAGACCCTAACGATGTTTCTCACCTGGCTTTGTTGGCCTTGGTTCAATTATTTTTAGAGTCATTTACTTACAAAATGAGAGAACTGGAGTGCGTTTGATGTCAAATTGCTCAGTATTTAATCGGTATCTCAGAGTCGTGGTTAGACAAAGAGAATTTATTGTAGACTCAAGCTGACTACACGTTTTATTTTTTTTCCAGGCTATTACGAAAGATCAACTAACCTTTGGATCCTGTAGATGATTTAGGCCAATACAACTTTGTAAGAACAAAACTGACATGGTTTCTGTTGAGCTTTTTAAAACACTTGTTCTTGTAAATTGAAACCCTGATGCAGTGTCACTCAGAAATTGGCCTAATTAAATCATGTTTAAATTAAGGTAATTCCATATAGGTTGCATGAGCAATTTGTATTTTTTTTTCTCATTGCAAAACTTTCTCGTATAATAATTCAGAGAAGATTCATTTTGGCTAGGACTATAGATTTACATGTTTATTTTTTTAAATGACTAATAAACAAACACTGCAGTGTTCAAGGGATCCTGTTGTAGAAAACCAGGAAGTACTTTAACTGTAGACACGAACTACTTATAAGCTATAAAGTTATACAATGGAGCAGCCTAACACACACATTTGATTCTGTGCCAGTCTCAGCAGACGTTTATGGAGGCCCTCCCCAGTCCACGCCACTAGATCTGTGTGATAAGGTCCGATTGCCTTGGTGGATTCTCTGTGCTGAACTACATTGACTAAGTTGTTGACGTTTCAGTAGGCTGACCTCTGGCTGTGCCTACCTACACTCTGCATCAGCAGATCAACCTATTGATTAACTGTTGAGTCTGTTTTTAAGTTTAAACTTTGGCCAGGGAGTGATTGATATGGATTTATTTTTGCAAGCAGATTACAGAGGCACATGACCTTAGAAGAACTATCAGGAAATCTTGAAGCCATTTTTTTTTTTTAAGTTCAGAAAGTTAGGCAAGTGCCTATATAAACATCTGTATCTGACTAGTTGCACAATAAAATTTTCTAGTGTTGACGTTTAAATACACATTGGTAAATGTCAATTTTCTAAAAATACCACTAAGATATAGGAGATTAAAGTTATTAAAACGAATGAAGCTAGCTTTGAAATTAAGTAATCTTTATTTGATTTAGTGTGAGTCTAGCTTTAATCAGGATTGGTATTAGAAAGTAGGACATTTTTTTTTTTTTTTTGACAGGAGAGAAAGTTCATCAAATCCTCGAGGGAAAGTTTAACATTTGGGTCACTTGTCCTGATAATATTGGACTTATAGATGTGATACTGAGCAAGAACTTACAATTCCGTTTTTTGCTAGAGTCTGTGAAAATTTGATTTCAGAGAATTGGTCTTTACTATTCAAAAACTAACCTTCCACAAATTCACATTTCATACTGAATTTTACATTACATTATTATTTTTTTTCTAAGACGTGGTTTCTTGGTGTAGCCCTGGCTGTCCTGGAACTCACTCTGTAGACCAGGCTGACCTCAAACTCACAGAGATCCACCAGCCTCTGCCTCCTAAGTACTGGGATCAGTGTATGCCACCATGCCTGGCACATTACACTATTGTTTGTTTAGATTTAGATGGTGTTGTGTGAAAGGCACCTTCATCCTTCCTTCTCCCATCCTGCCTCTAGCTGTAGTTACATTCAGTTTCTATTCTTTCTAGATGCTTGCAAATATAGCTATGTCACTATAGACAGATGTGTTCAAGGCTGAACATGTCTATTCTATTCTCATAATATTGCTAATGTAGTAATAGTTTCATATGGTCAACAATGATCATCTCCTATAAACTATTTGGAAATAAATTCATGCCAGGGCATGGTGGTGCATGCCTGTAATCCCAGCACTTGGGAGGCAGAGAGAGGCAGGCAGATCTCTGTGAGTTTGAGGCCAGCCTGGTCTGCAAAAAAGAAAAGAAATTCACAGTGGAAGCAAATGACCAAAGAGCTCTCAGCGCAGTCTCTTCTGATGGCATGATTCCTGCCCACACTGTGTTTCAGGGGCATGTAGGAGATTCGTAATTCTTTCTCCCAGAGCCACAAGACAATTTGTTGCTGCATCACATTATTCCCTTTAAGGAGATAATAAAGCCTTATACAGTGAAAGTTACCTGGAAGGTGGAAAGGTTTTGGTAGACAAACCCCATTTTCAGCCTGTGTTGTCTGTCTCCATCCCTGTCCAGGTGTTACTGTCCTACCACTTGCTGATCAAAGCTAGGGCCTGTGTGCACCAGGCAAGCATTCTGTCAAGATGCCACGTCCCAGCCTTTCTTACTCTCTCTCTTTTGTTTTGTCTTTTCCTAAGTCTGCCAGATGCCCACAACTAACACTGTCGAAAGGCCGAGGCTCAGGGATCATGAGTTGGAGGCCAGACAGGAATACTGAGTATAATCCTGATTCAAAAAGCTAACACACACACACACACACACACACACACACACACACACACACACACA
>OU015743.1:45239168-45252400 GCA_907169655.1 Acomys percivali | reverse complement strand
TCTATCTATCTATCTATCTATCTATCTATCTATCTATCTATCTATCTTTCCTCTTTTCTGTTTGGTTTACTGTTAACCCTTGTGAAAAAAACAAGCACAAAACTAAATTGCCAGAATTTTTGGGTTCAGGAAGTTCCAGAGAACCTTAGAAGACTGAGAGGAGGAAGCTGCTGGATGGTGCACTCAGGCAGACACTTGCCTTAGTGCTACCCAAGTTGTTTTCAACCTGCAGTTGGTACATCAGTCACTTTTTTCCATGTGTAGCCCTGGCTGTCCTGGACTCACTTTGTAGACCAGGCTGGTCTTAAGCTCACAGAGATCCGCCTGCCTCAGCCTCCTGAGGCTTAAAGGCGGGAGCCACTGCGCCTGGCTCATCAGTCACCTTTTAATTACTTCTATAGAACACCATGATTATGGCCGTGGTCATGGTCATGGTCATGGTTACAGAAGAAAGACTTTATTTGGCTTACAGTGTTACAGGGTTAGAGTCCATGATAGCAAGATAGGAGCAGCTGGTAGCAGCACGGCAGCGGGAGCAGGAAGTTGAGGTCTCACATCTTGGACTGCAGGCAGGAAGCAGAGAGTGAACTGGAAATGGGTGTACATTCTCAAAGTCATCCACAGTGACATACTTCTTCCAAGAAGTCCATGCCTCCTGAGTCTCCTCAAGCAGCGCCACCCCCTGGGGACCACAGGTGTCCTATAGGGGACGTTATTGTTCTAACCACTGCAGGTGGTCTACTGGTAGGAAGAGGAGTGTGTGGGCCTGGAGAAAATGGCGCGGTTGGTAAATTGCTCACCATACAAGCATGAGGACCTATAATCCCAGCACTGGGGGTAGAGGGGGAAAAGGAAGGAGGATTGCTGGGACTTGCTGCCCAGCCCTAGGCTAGACCATCAGTGAGCTCCAGGTTCAGTGAAAGACTCTGTCTAAAAAGGTGGAGAAGAAAATAAGGAAAACACTGCTGTCAACCTCTGACCTGCACACCCATGTACACCTGCACACTTGCACATATACATAAACATGTTACACTCTCACACCACAGCAGTCTTAGAGAAATTAATCTGTTTTTTACTCAATCAGAAAGTAAAATTATACATATTTGAAGTGCAAAGCAGATGTTTTGGTTAGTCTATTGTACCATGTAAACATGGTTATTTCCTTTTTCCTGTTTTGTAGTAAGAATTTTGGTTTGTTTTTCAAGTGAACAGAATGTGTCAGATCTGATATTAAAATCTGGGTCATTGAGGAACCTTCCTACCTGTTGTCATCAACTCAAGAACTAATCAGGTGGCATTCCTCCCTTAAACTTGAAATATTTCAACTTAGAGAGAAAGAGAGAGAGAGAGAGAGAGAGAGAGAGAGAGAGAGAGAGAGAGAGAGTACACCTGCGCGTGCGTGTGAGACCTTCTAGGCAGGTAGCCACATCAAGATGAAGCTGAACATCTCCTTCCATGCACCAGTTGTCAGAAGCTCATTGAAATGGACAGTAAATATAATCTTTGTGCTTTCTATGAAAAGCACATGACAACAAAAGTAGCCGATGCTGCTCTTGGTGAAAAGTGGAAGAGCTATGTGGTCTAGACCAGTAGTGGAAACCACAGACAAGGCTTCCTCATGAAGCAAGGCATCTTGACCTGTGGTAGAATGCACCTGCTATTGGGTCAAGGGAATTCTTGTTATAGACCAAGGAGAACCAGAGAGAGGAAGTGCAAGTCTGTTCAAAGATTCATTGTGGATGCCAGTCTGAATTTTCTCCACTCAGTTATTGATGAAAGAAAAGATGAGAGGGCTAGTCCTTAACTGATGGATATTACTGTGCCTCAGCTGTTAGGGCCCCAAATGAGCTAGCAGAATCCGAAAGCTTTTCAATCTCTCTAAAGAAGGTGTTGTCAGAAAGCCCTGAAAAAAAAAAAAAAAAAAAAAAAGGAGAAGCCCAGAACCAAAGCACCCAAGATTCAGCATCCTGTTACTCCATGTGTCCTGCAGTACAAGTGCTGACATATTGCTCTGAAGAAACAACTCACTAAAGAAAATAAGGAGGAGGCGGCAGAATGTACTAGACTTTTGGCCACGAGAATGAAGGGAGCCAAAGAGAAATGCTGGGAACAGATCACCAGGAGACGTGGGCAGTCCTCTCTGAAAGCTGCTACTTCTGATCAGAGTCCAGCCAAAACCAAGTCTTTAAGAGGAACAAATAAGCCGGGTGAAGGTGGCACACTCCTTCAATCCCAGCACTTGCGAGGCAGAGGCAGGCTGTGAGCTTGAGGCCGGCTTGGTCTACAAAGCAAATCCAGGACAGCCAAGACTACTCCCTGCTCCCACACCCATATCCCCCCAAAAATGAAAAGGAGGAATAAATAAATGGCCAAACCTTGAAAAAAAAAACAAAGAAAAGAAAGATTCTTATTTTTAATTGGAATAAGAACCAACAGGAAAGTTGAGGGTGTTCCGTTTCCGTTAGTTGTTATAACTGATATGACAGTTTATAACACTTTATGCATTGCAACTGCAACAGAGAATAGATATCGAATACTGAAGAAAATCACTATATTTTAGTAGTCATTTTATTAAATTTTTTTCTAAATAGGGTCTTACCTGTAGCCCAGGCTAACCTTAAATACATTATACTTCCCAGGTTGGCCTCAGACTCACAGCAATCCTCCTGCCTCAGCCTCCTGAGTGCCAGGATTACAAACATTCACCACCACATCCAGCTCATCCTATGTGTTCGAAGCCTTGAGCGCTAACTTCAAGCTCCTTTTGTTTAATGCTATATCTACTTTTAGCTAATATTTGTAAGAACCAGTATTATTCTTCCTCAGTAACTATATATATATATATATATATATATATATATATATATATATATATATATTGTTTTCTTCAAGGGTCATGTGAAAGACTGTGTATAATTCAGAAAAGTTATTTCTACTGAGAAAAAAATACTCCATATTTAAATCAATCCGAGTCTCTCCTTCACATCCAGGCCGAATCTAGGACACATCTGGACACTTGGAAACATCCACATTTGATTGACTTTCCCAGCTTTTAGAACATTTAATAAATAAAAGAATAAGGCACTTGGCCTAATCACATGTGTTTGAAAGAAGTCAACAGCATTTCTGTGGGGTTGGCAAGCCTATAGCACAGCCCTTGTTCCTTGCCCCACGTCCCTGTCAGATGTGCCCCACGCTGGCAGACCAGTCTAACTTTCAAAGGGTGTGGTTTTTGAGGTTGCCAACATGCCTTGCCATGACTTAAAATATCTTTCCCTGCCTGCCAAATGGCCCAAGGAGGCACCAAACTTAGGAGCCACTGGCTTTAGAGATTCTGGATGCCTTAGGACTAGAACTCTTTCAGGGTCCTTCATACATTTCTAATTTTAAACATGTGGACCACTTTAAGCCTTAAACCAGGACCTTACTCGTCTCCTCTGCCTCCTCCTTGTAAGTGAAAGCCGAAAGTAAGAATCAATTTTGGGCACAAAAAGTGAATGTTGACCTGTTGCCAGTCCCCTGAAAACATTAATTTTAAACCACTCTCTGAAAGAGACACTTCTCTTTCAGTTGAAATTCTTTGGGTTCTATGTGTACAGAGGAAAAGAGAAACTCTGTGGGGAAACATTACTGGGACCCTACAAATAGACCTGCTTCTTGGCCACCTGGCAGGATAGAGGAAGCAATCTTAGGTAGACTCCTCGGGATCAATTCTTCCCTGGGTACAAATGCCTAAAAGTACAGTTCATTCCTAGTTATTGAATGAAAGTGCCTGGGGCAGTTAGGGAAAAAAATCTTGCAAGAAAAGGCAAATAATATTATTTAGGGAGGGAAATAATAATTTTCTATTAATTGAACGGAAGGAGGTGATGAATTGGCTTTAAAAAAAAGAGAAATGCATATACTATAAAGGAGTGTTTCATCAAATATTCCCTGAGCACTTACTATGCATGGGAAATAGTTGTAGGTTCTGAAGGTATAATAATCAGGAGACTAGAGATGTTCTTTGGCCTCATAGACTTCCTAGTCTAGTGGAAGGGCTCAGATAATGTGTGTGTGTGTGTGTGTGTGTGTGTGTGTGTGTGTGTGTGTGTATGGGATCAGTAGAGATACTTCTGAGTATCTGAGGAATTAGATAGACAAAGCACTCATTAGTTTGGCTTTGTCTCAGTCAGAGTTACCATTGCTGTGATGATAAAACACAATGGTAAAAAACAAGCAGGGAAGAAGGGTTTATTTGGCTTACACTTCCACACTGTAGTCCTTCATTGAAGGGAGCCAGGCCAGAAACTCAAACAGCATTGAGACCTGGGGGAAGGAGCTGATGCCGAGGCCACTGAGGGGTGCTGCTTACTGGCAGCCCTATTGCCAGTTTTTCTGAGATAGCACCAGATAGATTTCCAAAGTGGTTGTACTAGTTTGCATTCCCACCAGCTATGAAGGAGTGTTCCTCTTTCTCCACATCCTCGCCAGCATGTGGTGTCACTTGAATTTTTTATCTTAGCCATTCTGATGGGTGTAAGATGGAATCTCAGAGTCGTTTTGATTTGCATTTCTTTGATGACTAAAGATGTTGAACATTTCTTTAAGTGTTTCTCAGCCATTTGATATTCCTCTGTTGAGAATTCTCTGTTTAGTTCTGAGCCCAATTTCTCAATTGGGTTATTTGATTTGGTGGTGCTTCTTGAGTTCTTTATGTATTTTGGATATTAGACCTTTGTCAGTTGCAGGGTTGGTGAAGATCTTTTCCCAGCCTGTAGGCTGTCGCTTTGTTCTGTTGACAGTGTCTCCTGCCTTACAGAAGCTTGTCAACCTCATAAGGTCCCATTTATTAATTGTTGACATTAAGGACTGGGCTGTTGGTGTTCTGTTCAAGAAGTTGTCTCCTATGCCAATGTGTTCTAGGCTCTTCCCCACTTTTTCTTCTAACTGATTTAATGTCTCTGGTTTTATGTTGAGGTCTTTAGTCCACTTGGACTTGAGATTTGTGCATGGTGACAAATATGAGTCTAATTGCATTTTTCTACATGTAGACTTCCAGTTGGATCAGCACCGTTTGTTGAAGATGTAGACTTCCAGTTGGATCAGCACCATTTGTTGAAGATGTAGACTTCCAGTTGGATCAGCACCATTTGTTGAAGATGTTGTCCTTTTTCCATTGAATAGATTTGGTTTCTTTGTCAAGTGACTATATGTGTGTGGATTCATTTCTGGGTCTTTGATTCGATTCCCTTGATCAACCAGCCTATTGCTGTGCCAGTACCATGCTGTTTTAATTACTTTTTCTCTATAGTACAGCTTGAGATTGGGTATGGAGATTCCTCCTGAGGATCTTTTATTGTATAAGATTGTTTTAGCTGCTCTGTTTTTTTTTTTTTTGTCTTTCCATATGAAGTTGAAAATTGACCTTTCAATGTCTTTACAAAATTGTGTAGGTATTTTGATAGGGATTGCATTGAATCTGTAAATTGCTTTTGGTAAGATGGCCATTTTTATTAAGTTAATTTTCTCGATCCACCAACAAGGGATATCCCTCCATCTTCTCATGTCATCTTCAATCTCTTTCTTCAAGGACTTAAAAGTTTTTAAAAACAAGTCCTTCACTTGCCTGGTTAGAGTAACTCCTAGATATTTTATGTTACTTGTGGCTAACATGAAGGGTGTAGATTTCCTAATTTCTTCCTCTGTATCATTGTCATTTGTACATAGGAAGGCTACTGATTTTTTTGAGTTAATTTTGTATCCAGCCAATTTGCTGAAGGTATTTATCATCTCTAAGAATTCTCTGGTGGAATTTTGGGGTCACTTACGTACACTATCATATCATCTGCAAATAGGGATAATTTGACTTCCTCCTTTCCCATTTGGATCTCCTTGAACTCCTTGTGTTGTCGAGATATGGAGAAAGTGGGCAACCTTGCCTGGTCCCCGATGTTAGAGGAATTTCCTTGAGTATCTCTCCATTTAATTTGATGTTGGCTATTGGCTTGTTTTATATAGCCTTTATTATGTTTAGATATGTGCCTTGTATCCCCGATCTCTCCAATACTTTAAACATGAATGGGCGTTGGATTTTTTCAAATGCTTTTTCTGCATCTAAGGAGATGATCATGTAGTTTTTTTCTTTTAGTTTGTTTATATGGCGGATTATGTTGATGTATTTATGGATATTCATTTTGCGAGTATTTTATTGAGTATCTTTGTGTCTATGTTCATAAGAGAAATTGGTCTGAAGTTCTCCTTTTTTGTTGGGTCTTTGTGAGGTTTAGGTGTCAACATGACTGTGGCCTTATAGAAAGAGTTAGGTAATGTTCCATCTATTTCTATTTTTTGGAGTAGCTTGAAGAGTATTGGTATTAGCTCCTCTTTGAAGGTCTGGTAGAATTCTGCACTGAAACCATCTGGCCCTGGGCTTTTTTTGGTTGGAAGGCTATCAATGATTGCTTCTATAGGAGAAATAGGACTATTTAATTTGTTCATCTGATCTTGATTCAATTTTGGCAAGTGGAATTGATCAAGAAAATTGTCCATTTCCTTAAGATTTTCAAATTTTGTGGCATATATACCTTTAAAGTAGGATCTTATGAGTCTTTGTATTTCTTCAGTGTCTGTTGTTATATCTCCCTTTTTATTTCTGATTTTGTTGACTTGGATAGTGTCTCTGCCTTTTAGTTAGTTTGGCTAACAGTTTGTCTATCTTGTTGATTTTCTCAAAAAAACCAGCTTCTGGTTTTGTTGATTTTTTAATTGTTCTTTTTGTTTCTAGTTTATTGATTTCAGCCCTGAGTTTGATTATTCCAGACTCTACTCTTGGGTGTTTCTGCTTCTTTTTTCCCCTAGGGCTTCCAGATGTGTTGCTAAGTTGCTTATGTGAGATGTTTACAATTTCTTTTTAAAGGCACTTAGTGCTATGAATTTTCCTCTTAGCACTGCTTTCAATGTGTCCCACAAATTTGGGTATGTTGTTCCTTTGTTTTCATTGAATTTCAGGAAGTCCTTTATTTCTTCCCTGACCTAGGTGTCATTAGGTAGAAAGTTGTTTAGTTTCCATGCGTGAGTAGGCTTTTTGTTATTTCTGTTGTTGTTGAAGTCCAGCCTTAGACCATGGTGATCTGATAGGATACAAGGTATTATTTCAATCTTCTTATATATGTTAAGGCTTGCTTTGTGACCTACTATGTGATCAGTTTTGGAGAAGGTTCCATGGGGTGCTGAGAAGAAAGTATAATCCTTTGCATTCGGGTGGAAAGTTTTGTAAACATCTGTTAGATCCATTTGATTGATGACATTGGTTAGTGATATTATTTCTCGGCTTAGTTTCTGTTTCAATGACCTATACTTCAGTGAAAGTGGGGTGCTGAAGTCTCCCACTATTGCTGTGAGGGGATCAATGAATGGTTTAAGCTTTGTTAATAGTTCTTTTACAAATGTGGGTGTCCTTGTATTTGGAGCATAGATGTTCAGAATTGTGATGTCATCTTGGTTGATTTTACCCTTGATGAGTATGAAGTGTCCTTCCTCGTCCCTTTTGATTAATTTTGGTTGAAAGTCTATTTTATTAGATATTAGAATGGCTACACTACCTTGCTTCTTGTGACCATTAGCTTGGAATATTTTTTCCAGCCTTTTACCCTGAAGTAATATCTGTCCTTGTGGATGAGATGTGTTTCTTGGATGCAGAAGAATGTTGGGTCTTGTTTATGCATCCACTCTGTTAGTCTGTGTCTTTTTACTGGAGAATTGAGATCATTTATGTTGAGAGATATTAATGACTGGTGACTGTTAAGTCCCTTCATTTTGATGTTTGTTACAGTGGAGAGTTTGTGAGGTTGTGATTTTGTGATGGTGTAGTTATCAATTTCCTGTGTAGTTTTGGTTGTAACTCATCCCTGCGGCGTGGAATTTTCCTTCTAGTAACTTTTGTAAAGCTGGATTTGTGGATAGGTACTGTTTGAATTTATTTCTGTCTTGGAATGTTTTGTTTTCTCCATCAATGGTTATTGATAGTTTTGCTGGGTATAGTAGTCTGGCCTGGCATCTGTGGTCTCTTAGGGTTTGCAGGATCTCTGTCAAGGCCCTTCTGGCTTTCATGGTCTCTGCTGGTGTAATTCTGATAGGTTTGCCATTGTATGTTACTCTGCCTTTTTCTCTCGCCTCGCCGCTTTTAATATTTTTCTTTGTTCTGTATATTTTGTGTTTTTATTATTATGTGGCTGGAAGATTTTCTTTTCCTGTCTTTTCTATTTGGTGTTCTGTAGGCCTCTTGTATGTTCATATACATCTCCTTCAGATTGGGAAATTTTTTCTTCTATGATTTTGTTGAAGATAGTTTTGGGCCATTGAGACGGGCATCTTCTCTTTCCTCAATGCCTATTATTCTTTGGTTTCGTCTTTTCATGGTGTCCTTGATTTCTTGGATGTTCTGTGTCAGGAACTTTTCGGATTTAGCATTTTCTTTGACGGTTGTTTCGAGTGCTACGATTGTATCTTCAAGTCTCGAAATTCATTCCTCCATTTCTTAGATTCTGTAGAGAAGGTCATCTCTTTGTTGCTTGCTTTCTTCTCTAAGGCCTCTTGGTCACTTTCTTCTGTGTGTTCCTTTATCATAGATTCCATTTTAATCTTCAGATCTTGAAGTGTTTTATTGATTTCATTCATATGCCTGTTTGTATTTTCCTGAAATTCTTCCAGTGCCTCTCTATATGTCTCTTTTATGTCTTCAACCTGCTTGGTTGCATCCTCCTGCAGTTGTTTACAGATTTCATTTGTTTCTTCCATTATCATCTTCCTTAATAAAGACTTGAGGTCGTTTTCTTGTATTTCTATTGTGTTTGGGTGCTCAGGGTTGTTTTTTTTGGGGGTAGCTGGGATCTGGAGATGCTGAGCTGTTTTAGTTTTTGTTGTTTGTGTTCTTACGCTGTCCTTTAGTCATTTTGCTGTTTCGTTGATGGTGTGTGGCTTCTGGTGTCCTTCACTGGTTATTGAGAGTGGATAATTATAGCGTTTGCTCTTGCCTGTGGGGATCAGGGAGTTTTCCTCTGGAACAGGCAGGTGACTTAGTTTCCACTCCTGGAGACTTTGCTCTACACCTTAGGCTCTGGGCTGGGTCAGCAGAGGTAGACTTCTGATTGGTCCCTTTCACATTAATGCTGTGATTCAGGCCAGCTATTATGGGGTCTCAGATCGAGGCTGGCAAGCTCTGGCTGGGCAAGTTGCTCCCAGTTGCCTGCACTTCCCGCGGTCTGTAGTCAAGACCTTGTCCATCCCAGACCCACTGAGCTATGGGTGCCTTTTAGACCAGCGTATAGACACCTCAGGGGTGCCCAGCCTCACCTGAGAGCATTGGAGATCCTACTGGGGCTGTGTGAAGTGTCCAAGCTATGTTTTAACTGCTCGGATCTGCAGGCTCAGTATCTTGATTCCAGCTCCAATTTGGGCCTGTGTGCGCTCTCACTGAGCTAGGTGGACCCAGCCACATGGGAGATCCTGCCGGGGCTGTGTGACGTGTCCAACCTAGGTTCTAACTGTTCGGACTGCAGGGTTGGTACCTGCGTCTAGCTCCAATTTGGATCCTTTCCACCCCGAGGACTGTGTGCACTCTCACTAACCTAGGTGGACCCAGCCATGTGGGAGATCCTGCCAAGGCTGTGTGAAGTGTCCAACCTGGGTTCTAACTGCTCGGATCTGCAGGCTCTGTCCCCTGCGTTCTGCTCCAATTTGGGCCCCGTCCGGCCTCATGTGCTGCCTGTCGATCTCTCTGAGCTAGGTGGACCCAGCTTCTCAGTACCATGCATTCAGCTCCAATTTGGACCTGTTCTGCTCCGCGTGTTGCGCGCACTCTCTCTGAGCTAGGTGGACCCAGTTGCCTATGTTTCTACGCAGTGCGGGGTCCTCGGTAAATTTGCGTGAGGTGGGTGGGTGGGGTCAAGGGCAGTTTCCCCTGTTTCCCTGTGACTTCCACAGGCCAGGGGCTCCACACTGACCCACACACTGAATTCGGGCTTTATCTGCCGGCTGCAGCCCGCAGGTGGGTTCTATTCGAGAGTCTGGAGAGTGGGTTCAGGACTTCCGTGGACTGTTGCTTGACCGGAGGCCAGGCCAGCCGGTGGTCTGCGCTATGCGGGACCCCCACTCACCTAAAGTTCTCTATATTTAGAGGTCTGTGGCTCCATTCAAGTCCCTGGTCTCCGTATAGTAGATCAGATGCAGTGCTTGCTGGGCTCTGCCATCTTGGAACTCCTTTACATATTAACTTATAAGTACATACATTCCAGTTCTACCAAAAGAAACGATATAGCTACAAATATCAAAATAAAAGGTTTTACCTGAGAATGGCAGGGGAAAAAAAAAATCAAAGGTTTTGCTGCATATTTTTGATGCCTATAGGAACTGAGTTTTGTATTTCTATCATTCTTCCCTTTTATTTTCCTACAGCATTTAATGTTTTATACCCAAGATGCATACTTGCTATTAGGGAAGGAACATAAGACAATGCTCCTTTTAGATATTTTAGATTTCTGGCCTGGCTAATAGCAGAACCCACGTTTTTTTGGTAAATAAATGCTAGTTAATCATAACTGGTATTAAGATCTCCCCCCAGGTATTCTGATATTATCTAGTGTGTCAAACTCATTTTTATGGATTTTTGGAGGCATGATGTGGTAACATCTGTATAGGGGAGTGTGGCTCCTGCACATTGAAAGCTTAGAAGGACAAGGCAAAGTAGAAAGAAAAAAAAAAAAGCCCTCAAACCCCTGAACATCATACGTTTTCTCTGTTCTCAAAATGTCAGACAGATTACTTCTGGAAGCTTACTAATTATACATAGAATTGCATTTTTTTCTGGTTATAGATCCAAGAAAATAACTTGCAGTAACTTCTCAGTATTAGATATGAACACTGGAGGAGCACGCTGACCTTTCTAACACAATAGGACAATATAGTACTATTACACTGATGTTTCATGGTGCCCATTGGAATTTTAAGATATACGAAGCCCCCTCTCCTCTCCTCTCCTCCCCTATCCCCTTTTTCCTTCCCATCCCCCTCCCCTCTCCTCTCTGTTCTTCCTTCCTCCTTTCTTCTTTCATTTCTTCATTCCTTCCTTTCATATTTATTCTGAATAGAGTCATTTGGACACCTGAACCATGATACTAATGTTAATAACACATATGCTATTGGCAGTAAAACAGGATGGGGGTAAGGTGGTGCAAAAAAAAATGGTATAGCAATTCTAGACAATATTATTCACAGAGACCTTTATTTTTTTAGGTTAAAGAAACTGCAAATATCCCATAACAAGTGAGGAGAAACTTATTGTGGTGGTGTTCTTATATCAATTGGGAGCAGAGAGATGGCAGTCCTTTGTTCATCCTAGCTTGATTCCTGGTTTGGTGGCCAAAAGCTATTTTATGTTTAGGACACATAATCAAATCAAACCAAATCAAATCAAATCAAATGTAAGCAGCGCAACACAGGAGGAGAAAGACAGACACCTTTGTTCTGCCATGTCATGCTACTTGGGTAGGGAAGGACTCCTATAGACCTACCCTTCACCCAATCGCATAGGTGGGCTGTAGACACACCTGCCTACCACCATGCAGGGCATCAAGGAAGAAGACAGACAAAGACCTATGAACTGCCATGTGACCCATAGACCTGCCCTCAGGGGCACAGCATAGGTGGGTCACGGACACCTGCTTGCCACAGATGAAGGATGTCACCCAGGGGCTTGCCAGCTGTGTGGCCAGCCTGCAGTGGGAGCCACCACAAGGTGCAAGTATGTGGTGGGTAGATGGGGGAGAAAGAGCAGTGGAGTAGCTTGAGCATTATGGAGAGAGATGGAACTGGAGACTGGAGGATGGAGAGGAGTAGCCTACTGTGAATAGCCCGCCCTACCACCTGAAACCATGGTGAGATTCCAGCCTGAGATGCCACTGAGAGCTGTGCCTAGTCTGTGGCTACTCAGTGGTAGGGGTCAATGTGAATGTCTGATGTCTGAGACTCATATTATCCCCAGAGATCATGGGGCCATCCCTGATAGGGGCAGCCACTGGGACCATGTGGATGTCTAGGGGGCTGTGCAAAACTGGTCCAGCCCTCACTGGTTGTGGTGCTCCGGAAAGCTGGCCCCACCTCTCACTGGTGGTAACATTAGGGAGCGTGGGCCCTGCATCTTGCCCATGCAGCACAGTGGAGCTGGCCCTAGTGTTGGGGTGTGTGTGTGAGTGCCCTGATGGCATGAGTCAGGGAGAGTTGGCACCAGGGTCATGAAAGCAGGTGAGCTGGCCCTGTCTCTCACTGGCTGAGCACTTGGGAGAGTAGCCCTGCACCTCCTCTGGGCAGCATAGCAAGTCTGGCCCTGGAGGAGGTGGCTCAGGTGAGTCTCTGGAGGAAGGGCAACAGAGGGGGAGAGCTGGCCCACCCTATTGTTTGTAGCGAAGTGGTGTGGGTGTGGGGGCGATGTCCTTCCCTGTCCCCATCTCTCCACTGGAGGTAAACGGGAGAGCTGACCCCAGGGCAGGAGAGCTATCCCTGCCCCCTCATTGGCCTTAGCACTCAGTAGAGCAGGTCCTGCACCTCACCTGGGCAACACAGTGGAGCTAACCCTGATGGTGAAGGCAGAAGTGAACCAATCCTAAGGGTGTGAGAGCAGGAGAGCTGGCCCAGCCTCTCACAGGCTACAGCACTTGGGAAAGTAGGCCCCAGGCCTTGACTGGACAGCACAGTGGAGCTGGCTCTGGAGGTGTGGGTGTGGGTGAGCTGACTCTGCCTCCTGCCGATGTGGCAGCACTGGGTGATCTCGCTGGAGCAGCGCTAGAGAGCTCACCCAGATGGTGAGGATAAGGGAGAACTGGTGCTCTGACAGCTCAGCTGCCACCCAGGCCCAGATCCAGTGCTCTGAGCTGGCTCACACCAAAATCTATATCATCTGTGAAAGATTAGAATGTGTAAAGGGCCAGCCATGTTGGTCCAAAGCTGCAGGATCTCCATGACACAGGGCAACAAGAGGATAAACCAGGAAGCATCCCAGTGAGGATCCAATATTGATGGTGTCACAGAAGCCACAGACCTCAAACCAGACCAATGACTAATTGCAATGAATATTTGCAAGGGAAGATGTGTGAACAGAGGGATACACTTTGGGGCACACTGTGACAGCTTCCATGATAAGATGTTTCTCTCTCTCTCTCTCTCTCTCTCTCTCTCTCTCTCTCTCTCTCTCTCTCTCT
>OU015743.1:45228534-45239158 GCA_907169655.1 Acomys percivali | reverse complement strand
TCTCTCTCTCTCTCTCTCTCTCTCTCTCTCTCTCTCTCTCTCTCTCTGTCTTTTTGGGGAGCTGTTGCAAGGGCAAAGGATGAATATGATGGGATAGGAAGATGGGGTGTATTATGTGAAACTCACAAAGAATCAATAAAAAGCTTAAAAAGAAACTGCTAATAATCATAAAACGAAAAGATTGTTTGCTATAATGATTTAATATCATCCTTAAAAAAAAAATGAAACTGTGATCTCCCTAGTCACCATTTTGATGAAAACACATGAACTCGGTTGTTAGGGATAAAGACATCAAGTCAGAAAGACAGAATAAAAGAAGCGAAATGAAGTACCGAGAGAAGAACCTAAGCACTAAGGCGCACACTTCCCCAACGGAGCCCCTATCTGCGCTTACCTTGTCAGCCACGGGCAAACAGCCATGTGCAGGATGCACTTCCTGTGCTCTACCCACATCACGCATTCTCTACAGAGGAGAAGTCACTCCCCAGTGGGTGGAGCTTGGTTGTGTGTGTGCAAAATTACTCTTTAATATATAAAACATTGGTATATGTACAATCACACACTCAAGTATACATTGTAACTGTGATAATAAAAACCCATATGGCGGCAATTAGGAAAGAAACATGTCTGAAAGGCTTCCTCTCTGGGAGGGTAATAATGAAAACAAATGTCCGAGAAGAGCTGTCTTAGTGGGCTGCTCATGCTGGTAGAGAAGATAATTTGCTTCTGGAAAGTCTCCTTAATCTTGATTAACTTGATATTTATGCAACAACACCAACCAGGAAATGACGTGATGGGATGGAACCATGAGTAGAATGGCTAAAAAATGGCAATTATGTAGGCAAATAAATAGGTTCTCCAACAGACTTACTATACACTCAAAAAGATGTAGGCCAGACTGTCCAAGTTGGTAACAAGAGCAGTGGGAGGTAAAGCCTCTTGTATCGTTACAGAACCTACAGCTTTGTTGTGGATATAACCAGTAGATGTTCTCGCAGATTCCCTCACCCAATTGCCCTGCTAAGTTAATGGAGGCCGTCTCCACCTGTGACACATCTAGGCTGGGGCACAGGACATTTTGAGCACTGTATGCAGGTGGGTGGACTCACGGTTATACGCTACACTTCTGATCTCTTCACTTGACCTACTTGCTTACCAAGAGTGAGTGTGTTTGTTCCCTGAGCTGTTTATACAACTTGCATTTGCTGGCATAGTTATTATGTAATGAGGCAGCAGATAAATCAGTGAATAGAAAAAGAAATAGAATTATAGTTTCTACAAAAAACATGTTGAATGCTTTGTGAAGAGCAAGTATGGAGAATAGCCAGAATGTTTTGCATGCTTCTTTTGGCTATGTTCAGATACAGGCATGGGCCACTTAGAACTTCGGGTTTAGATAAACTTGGAGTTGTACCAGAAGATTAGAAAAGAAGCAGAGAAAACAGAGAGAATTAAAGATATACAGGGTAGTTGAGTATAGTGATGACCACTGGACCTTAAGTTGTATAAGAAACTGAGAACACAGGCTTAGTTAACTGAAGTGCACCGGGGTAATCTAGTAATCTGAGATATGGGGGGGGGGGGTTGCAACTGCAGAACACAATGCTTGAAATGAAGATTATGAAGGGAGTCCAGCTAATGAAAATGACAAGGGGTCTGGTTGTCTGCTACTCTGCAAAGGCCATTAAAGAAGTTTGACAGAAAGAACATAAGGGATCAGGCTGTTGAAAGGATATTAAAGCCATGGGGAATGGCCCCAGCGAAAGTGCGCTGGCTTGTTTAATGTCAACTTCCCACAAGCTAGTGTCATCTGAGAAGAGGGAACTTCAACTGAGAAAATGCCTTCATAACATTGGCCTGTAAGGTTATTTTATTAATTAGTGACTGTCAGGGGAAGGCCCAGTCCATTGTAGGAGTAAAGCAGGCTGAGCAAGCCATAGGAGCAAGCCAGTAAGCAGCACCCCTCCACAGCCTCTGCATAAGCTCCTGCCTCCAGGTTTCTGCCCTGTTTTGAGTTCCTGCCCTGACTGTCTTTGAAGATGATGGACTGTGATCTGGAAGAGTAAGCAAAATAAACCCTTTCCCTCCCCTTTGGTCACGGTGTTTCATTATGAAAGGGTTGGAGGGAGACTGCGGAATGGCTCAAAAAACACAGTTTACCGAGCAGCAAATCAGTGAGTGACACAAGTGTTCGGAGGACAGAGAATGTTCATTATATAATGCCGTGATTGAAAAGTGTCAGGGTGGTTACAGCTGAGTTTGGATGGCTGAAAAGTCAGACTGCGGTAAAAGGAAAGAACAGGGGACAGCGTTTCGACAAGACTATGGGTCACAGAGTGCACAAAGGCCAGGGGGTAGGAAGAAAGCATGCTGCCTTGTCAATGAGTTCGTGAGGTGGGGCAGCTGCACGCTGTGAAGGTCTAGGTGTTAAACTGAGGGCGTTTTCATTTTTTTTTTTGTCAGTTACTATTTGTAGAAAATTAATTATCATTTGACTGCTGTCTTTAGCGATTTCTCAATGGGCTAATCTTTACTGATGCTATCCAAGCAAGAAGTCATTCTCACATCAAGTTTTAGGCTGTGAGAAATTTGTGCCTACATTTGTGAATATGGATTAAGAGTCAAACTCACTAAAATTTGAGAGGGAAGATGGAACTCGAAAGAAAGAAAACAACTGAGTTTGTATCTACATTCACTCAGAGGCAGTATTTTCAGAAGCTCATGTCTTGAGAACTTCAGATCTTTTATCTTTGTGTGTTGATCTCAGTGCTGTCTATATTAGAATGCCACTTTTTCAAATGTGCAATTCCCTCCCCGACTGAACTAAAAATAAACAGTTAATTTTGTCACTCCTACTTCCCTTTCTTTGACTTTCCACTTCCTGTCATTTATTGATTTGAAAAGAGATATTGAACCATCACAAGTAGTTGAGAGTAGGTGTGTGTGGGGTGGGGTGGGGTGGGGTGGGGTGGGGGACTTGATCAGGTCCCTCTCTCTCTTTCTCTCTTTCTCTCTCTCTGTATGTGTGTGTGTGTGTGTGTGTGTGTGTGTGTGTGTGTGTGTGTAAGCAGAACAACACCAAAAGTCAAGCTGTTGGCAGGCAAGAGCAGGGAAGAATGAGAATACGAATCATTCTGTTTTGGGCAATATTCAGTGACATCAGACTGTGAAGGTCCAGTATTTCTCTCTTCCTGTTGAACCTAATCACTTATTTCTGTGAGGGCTCTAGTAGTCAAACAATGAGTTCTCCATGAAAAGACTTTATTTTTAACTTTAACTTTCGTGGTTTCTTTTAAAAAAATGACTTGATATATAACCCTGGCTGGCTTGGAACTCAATATATATATATATATATATGATTAGCCTTGAATTTGAATTTAAAGTGATCCTTCTGCCTCCTGCCCATGTACCATTAGTACGGGCACAAGCCAGCTATGCCCAGTATCCTTAAAGAGATTTTAGCAAAGGGACACTTTTCAGGAGTGTGGAAAAGGGTCAATAGAACCAACAAGGGTATCAGAAGACCAAGGAGACTTAGCAGTGTTGGGAAGCTGTTCCTGCTCTTAGACTTGAGGGCAAAGTGGGAGCAAATGGAGAACCCAGCAAGAGATGTATCTGTGGAGAGGGCCGTACAACTGGAGCAGGGCTATGTAGAGGGTTATAGGAACTGCCAAGCCTACTCAGTCAGGGGAGGGTAGACACGACAAACACTTAGGTCTCCCTCTTCCTAGCCACAGAGTCTCATGTAATTGATGGGATTCTGTTGGAAGGCAAAAGGTTCAAGAGAGTCCGGGTCCTTTTGTCCAAAGTGGTGAGAGCAAGCCAATCATGGTCTCTTCAACTCCTCAGTCCTTCAAAGGTTTACCTTTCAGTTCCTCCCAGATGGAACACTTCCTTAAATAAATTAGAAACCTGCACTTATTTTCTTTTTAAGACTAGGATGTTGATATGCAGTTCAGGTTGGCTTTGAACTTGTGATCCTCCTGCCTCAGTCCCCATACTGATGGGATTGCAAGTGAATGCTACCATCTGGATGAAGGAAAAAAAAAAGCCACATTTAGAATTTTAGAGAAGGTGCAATGAATAGAACGCGTCGAGAAATGACACGCTGAGTGACAGGTGGAGAGATCAAACTATCCTACTTATGATTGGTTTGTTTAGGTTTCAGGGAAGATATTAGTATGAGAGCCTGTGAAATCTGCCAGCAGGACTCAGAATCCATACCTTTCCCACCAAGACCCAGAGACAAAGCACGTGAGAGAGGCAGCTCACGAAGAAAGCAGAGAATGTTTTCTGTTGGGGAGAAAAAGTGTGGGTCTGCCCAACTAAGACAAAGCTGGGTGTGTAGGGCTTGGACTGCACCCTGTGAGGACATCGCTTGCCAAGAGGAAGATGGCTGGAACTGGGGTATACGTGCCTAGTTATCCTTCATGACAGCACCAAGGGGAGAAGCTCCACTACCACATTGTAGCAGACAGGCTGAGAACACTGTCTTTCCCTCAGTTTCTCATGCTTTCAGGAGTTAGGCATACCAGGATGGGAAATCTTACTCTAAGTGATAGCACTAACAGTCGCTGAAGATGTTCTTTAAGGAAGGGGGTGTTTTTCATTCATTTGTCATGAGGTCTTCACAGCTGACACTCTAATGACCTATTATTAATTCGGCTTTGCAGCTGGTAAAACAGAAGCTTGGCAAAGACGAGGGACTTGGTCAGAGTCACAAAAACTAGTTAGCTGTAGAGCTAGAATTCAAATCTAGACAGTTTGGCTCCGGAGCTAGTGTTCTTAACTCTTTCCTATGTCCCAGAGACAGGCCTGTGAGCAAGTAATTACAGTGTAATGAATGAGGTAAGTGCTAATGGAGGGCTGGACGGGCCAGAAGGAGTGACCTCGCAGATCTGAGAGTCAGCCATTTGTACAAATTCTCTTGCCCACTGCCAGAAACGAGCACAGCAGGGTCTTCTTAGGGCACGCGTTGTTATTACTCAGGCAGAGCTTCAGCTATGGAGGTCAACTCACGTTGCCCTGTGGCCGGCCTCATACAGAACAACACTTAAAATAATTTCTTCCTGATACCCTGGAGCCCCGCCAAGAGTTTTGTTCCAGCTTTTGGAGACGGCAGAAACAGGAAAAGGATGTGCTAGTGTTTCCTGACTAGAGACCTAGGTTGGAGTTTGGAATAGTTTTGTAATTAAAATATTATTAAGATTCTATGGCACTTATGTGTATTATCTGCATTTACATGTCATAATAAAAGTGCTGTATAAAAACACAAACACCAGGCTGGCTAAATCTTCACATGACTGGTCCAGTCTTCACATTTCTGTGGTTTGTAGGTCTATGTTGAGTAAAGGTTGTTTATTAATATTTCTTAACTCAAACACTTTTTTTTTTTTGCCACGACAGTAGTGATTTCATAGCAGTATATCATGATTTCTGCTAATTGCTCAGAAGGAAACTTACCTCTCTGTCTCATCCCTCTGGGAAGAACTTGTTTCAGTGTCATTTCCACTGCTGCTTTGTCTCTCCGTCTATCTTTGAACTACTGAGCAGCCATATATTTGATTCTTCTATTACTTCACTTCAGAGTATCATTAGTTTATTTGGCTAGAGTGGACACTCTGAGCAGGTGCTGTGCACTGCCGCCAGGCGATGGCCTATTCATGCCCGGATGCTAAGCACATCCTGTAGTCTGGTGTAAACACCAGGTGGGATTCTAATCCATTGAGCACCCGAGCCTTCTTCCATTCCTCCTTAGTGAATGGAAATCGGTGGGAAGCCCCCATCAGGAGCTTTCTTTTTCTTTTTTTTTTTAATTTAAATTTTATTAATTTATTCAGATTACAACTCAATTGTTATCTCATCACTTGTATCCTCCTATTCCTCCCTCCCTCCCACTTTCACCCTATTCTGGGCCTCCCCTAGGACTAAGACCCAGGGGGACCTCTTCCCCAACTGTATGGTCATAGGCTATCAAGTCTCATCTTGGTAGCCTGCTTATCTTTCTCTAAGTACCACCAGGCCTCCCCAAAATGAGGATGTGGTCAAATATGGGGCACCAGAGTTCATGTAAGAGTCAGTCCCCGCTCTCCACATAACTGTGGGGAATGTCCTGTCCATTGGGTAAATCAGAGTAGGGGTTCAATGTTCACTACTTGTATTGTCTTTGGTTAGTGCAATAGTTTGAGCAGACCCCCCTGGGCCCTGATCCACCCATCACGATGTTCTTCTTGTATGTTTCTAGGACCCTCTAGGTCCTTCTATTTCCCCATCTCCTATATTTCTCTTACCTAGAGTCTCAGTAGGATGTCCTCACATCTATCCCAATCTCCTGGTAAGTGAAGACTTTCATGGGACATGACTTTTGGACTGCCCCAAGGGGTCAGGACAGAAAATTAAACAGCAGCCCCCAATACAGCTGGTCTGAATCCCCTCAGTAGTGTGAACAAGAACTTTCTATACCTTTAGAAGTGAGCAAGTTTCACTCCAAAATGACACAAGAAGAGAACTGGCCCAGTCACTCCCAAGCCTTCTCTGTACATAAACTCTTTCTTGAAACAATCCCAGAAGCTCTCAGAGAAGTTCCAAGTTGACATGTTTGTCCTTTCTTGCACTAGCTTACCTTCTTTTGAGGTTGAAGCTGCCTGGGTGTCAAGTCTCTGATCCTCGTTTTATGTGTGGATAAAGGAAGACAAAACAAACCAAGGTCACCCTCACAGACTTGGGGTCAATAGCTGGGTTTTGTGGTCATCCAAGTAGACTCTAAGGTCTACAGGACCAAAGGTGGGAAGAGAGCTTGCTTATACATCTGGCCAGGTGTTACCATACAATTGTGCACAAGGACTGCAGCTCTGTTCTTAGGACCTTTCTTTCCTTAGCTCATCAGTGTAGCCAACTAGCACAGGGAGAGATGGGTACTACAGTAGCTTTGTAAGACAAGAGGTTATGTCTTCTGATAGCTTGTCCATCATTAAATGAAATAATCTGAAAACTTACAAGTGTGGCCAACTTCTGGCTGTCTCTTAGCATTGATTTTCTTTCAGGGTACAGTCATGGAATCGTGAGTATGCAGATGGGAGCAACCATGAAGCTATGCTGGCCACGTGACTAAGCTTTGGTGGATAGGAAATAAGCGGAAATGCTGCAGTTTCTGGGTTGTCACCTGGAAGAGAAGATTGTAGCCACTTGATAGAAGGATGCAAGTTCCTGGCACTGGAGTTGACATTCTGAGCTGCTCGGTTGCAGGCTGTTGGACCAGATAGGAAACCACACCCATTGTCTTTAGCTCATATCAATTTGGGGGCCTGTCAGCTTATTCCCGGCAGGTTTTTATCCCAAGGTAGTGGCTTGAGAGTTCAGTAGTTAGTGTCAGCTCCAATTGGGAACATGGTTTTATGGCTCTAACTCTTCTGTTTCCCACAGGCAGCCTGACTTCTCTCCCAGACATTTTGTTTGGACTGTTCATGGCTCTCTTTAGATTTTGGGGATTCTAACGTGAAAGAGAGGGATGCGATAGGAGGCCTCAGTTAGAATGAAGGTTAGAGATTCTGATTTATTTCCACCTAGACTCAAAAATTCTGTTCCAAACTGTCACTCCTTTAAATGTTGCTGCATTTCCTTGGCCCGCCCTAGAATGGCTGTGTGCGAGAGCAGGGCTGATTTCTCAGCCCTGGCTACAGTGTTTGAATCTGTTGCTGAGACATCTGTTGAATTTCCAAATTCTATCTTAGGAAAGAAATATAATTTTTCTTTGATGCTACATTCTTCTTTAGGCAGGAACACAAGGAAACCACTGTCTGTGGTGGCATTTTGGCAGAACTCTCAAGTGCCGCCTGGATCTGGGAACCCACAATTCAAGAATAAGGCACCATTTACGTACAAAATTGTGGGATTTGGAAGGATACTTGGTTTCGTATGTTCCTGAAGCCACTGACTTACGGGGTCAAAGAGCTTATTTTTCAAGCAAGTATATTTTACTGTTTATGGGAGACTACTAAAATAATTATTTCCTGTGTGGGTCAGCAGGAGTGAGGTAATCTTAAGGAAAATGTTCCATTGTGCTTATGGGGCTGGGCGGGGCAGTGACTCCAGACATCCCTTAAAGGGACAGTCATTGTATTAAATGGTGAAGTCTGGTTCGTATGTCTGTGTGAGAGAGGTTCCTTTTTTTTTCTTCATACTTTCAGGATCTCACGAGAGACAACAAATGTGATTGTGCACATAGATTTTTTTTTATTTAATAAAATTTTATTTTCCCAAATGCACAGCTGATTTAGCCTGCTTATGCATCTTCACCAGCAGCTGGGACATCTCCACCCTTTGTGTTTCTGGTGTAAATTACTTGGGCTCTGTGCTTTGAAACCAGCTTGATAAGTCCTTTACTAAGCAGCTCCTGAAGGGCTGCCCTGGGCAAGGAGCTTCGAACCTTCAGTCTCTCAGAGACAACAGCTGGAGTAGTAAGCTTATAGTTGGGAACTTCCTTGCAGAGTTTGTCGCATGTGGCTTTGTCACACAGGACTGGATTGTTGAGCTTGTCCCGACCTTTGCCTTTGGACCACTGCTTCTTTTTGGCCTTCCCACCAGACTTATTTACTGGGTCTTTGTCTTTTTTGGCCGACTTTCCAGCATCTTTCTTCTTCTTGTCGTCCTTGGGCGGCATGGCGAAGCTTGGAGAGTGGCGACAACCGCTGCAGCCTCACTAAGATGCTGGAAAAAAAAGGCTGTGCACATACATTTGCAGTCTCATTCATTCTTCTGTGGGTGCACTTATAAAGTGGGCTCATTTCTATAGTATATAGATGTTTCAGAAAGATAATTCTATATGGGCTAGAATATAACATTCTCACTAATTTGGAAGGAGTAGCTTACCTTATACTCGTCTGCCTTGAGCCACTTGAGGTGTTTCATTTGCTGTTCTCTTCCCAGCCTATACTAAAGGGTCTATAGTAATCTGATTAACCACTTTTGTATGAATGAATGGCTTGCCAAGGAAGTGGATTCCACCCAGGAGATTTCTACCTACATTCTGGCCTGTCCTGGTACTACGACTCGGGCTGAAAGGTCACCTTGCTAGCCTGGACTATAACTTAACTCAGGCAACAAACTTCATGATCTCAGAGGTTGAGTAACACTGTGCTTCCTCTAGCCATCCTTCCAGGAGTCAGAGAAGTAGCTCAGAATTGCCTCCACCTTGTGAGATGTTGGCACAGCATCTTGAGTGGCAGTTGGACCAACAAGTAACAGACCATCAAGCTAAATTAAATAGGATTCCACTGCTGGTCCATATACTAGAGGGATGACCTTAGATATACACTGCCCGATATACTTCATCCTGCTTATCTTCCTTGACTGACTTGCTATAGGGGCTTAGAGTATGCACTATAGTTCATAGGGCTCCATATTATAATAGAGAATATGGCCAGTAATTACCAGATTTTTGTTGAGTGTCTAGTAGGTGCGGGCATGCATTGATGCTGGTATGCAGAAGTGAACAGATCCTGCCCATAAGAAATTTAGCCTCTAGAAGAGGATAAACATAACCCATAAAATAGTTATAAATTGTACTCATCGTGAAAAATAAACCTCAATAGGGAATACATGAAAATTTGCAAGATGATAAAAATGAATGTCAGGGCAAGAGGTATCTACTGGTGCAATAGTGGCATGGCTGATATAGTGGTAACCAACTGTTTCTTGCTTGGACTTGATGCTCTTTTCACAGGAGGTAACTCCTGTGGTAATGCCTCGTACTGTAAACTTGGTTAAAAGTCCAAGGCTGGGAGGAGGTCTAGAGGTAGCCTACAACTGTTAAATGGATAATGCTGTCAAGCTGCCTCTAAATATCTATGTTTCTACCTACGGATTGGTCCTGCTCTCAGCCCTGGTCAGAGAAACTTCTCTTTTCAGTGAGCAATGGCTAATGCAGAGACTCAAAAATTAGTTCAAGCACCGGGAGTAAGTGACTTTTGACTGCTTATCTCTAAATGGGACATCTAGGCTACTCTCTCCAAGCATGAGGGAACCTTGCAGAAGTGTTAGTGGGGAGGGTTGGGGAACAAGAAAGAATAAAATGCTGTCTTGTGAATGTGACATGGCTATTACACCCATGAGTTAAGCACTTGTGGTTATATTCATAAGACCTGAACATGATTAGGGCTTATCACAGTATATCATGAGCCTCCTCCCCTACCCATTCCTGAGGAATTATCGCCAGTCAATGGTTTCTAGAAGAAAAGTGGTGACCCAGTCACTTGTGAGCCACTCAATGTGAGTACTGGAAACTGAACTCAGGTCCTCTGTAAGAATGAGGCCTATAATCCCAGCAGGCAGAGGCAGGTGGGTCTCTGTGAGTTCGAGGCCAGCCTGGTCCCCCAAGAGAGTCCAGGATAGCTAAGGCTACAAAACAACAGCAAAGAATGACATTCACTCTTAACCACTGAACATCTCTCCAGCCCAAACAATTCTTGCTCTAGATATGGATATGAAGCCCCAACCTCTCCTACACATTCAACACCGACTTTTGCATATTGCATTGTGTGAACAGATCTACACATTCTTGGAAGACTTCTGCCAGTTAGAAAACACACACACACACACACACACACACACACACACACACACACAC
>OU015743.1:45195708-45228524 GCA_907169655.1 Acomys percivali | reverse complement strand
AATTTAACACTGCAATGATATATTTAGGCAACGAACCACAGTAATTTTAGTTTAACTTGTGACTTTGTTATGAGTAGAAATCACAGATTTTTTTTTTTTTACTACAGTATGTTTAGTGCAAAATATTCTTTTGGAAAAAATTAAAGCCAGGTGTTGAGGTATACACCTTTAATGGGAAGCTAAGGCAGGACTCATGTGAATTCCCAGCTGTACTGGGCTATACAGTGAAACCCTATATCAGAAAAC
This sequence comes from Acomys percivali, assembly GCA_907169655.1. Lineage (NCBI taxonomy): Eukaryota > Metazoa > Chordata > Mammalia > Rodentia > Muridae > Acomys > Acomys percivali. The sequence goes on along the minus strand of OU015743.1, from coordinate 45,228,278 downwards.
TAAAAAAGGGTCTGGGGGTTTAGGTCAATGTTAAAGTACTTTCTTATTCACAAGGCCTGAAGTTTGATTCCCCCACAATACACACACACACCCACTCACCAAATCAACCCCACAACATTGACCCTTCCCTCAAGCATTTGAAAACTGTGTTTTGTTTCTATTTTTGTTTGTTTGTTTTCAAGACAGAGGTTCTCTGAGTAGCCTGGCTGTCCTGGAACTCACTTTGTAGACCAAGGTGACCTTGAACTCATAGATTTGCCTGTTTGCCTCCTGAGTGCTGGGAAGGCTTGCATCACCATGCTCAGTTGCTGAAAACTGTTTTAACAGTTTAGGTGAGTTTTTAATTTTGAAAACATATGCACTTTATTTTATATTTCAAAAGATGTTGAGATAAATAAAGAGGTCATAGACACAAGAAAGATTAAGGACAGTCAGGCTTAATTACAGGGATGCAATAGGAGTGTTTCCATTTCAATAAATCTCATCTCCATATCCACTTTCATATGATATATTACTTCAGTCTGGGTGGCAAAACAGGAAGAGTCACAAAGAACTTGTGTTTTTGTTTATCTTGAGGCAGGGTTTCTCCATGTAACAGCCCTGGCTGTCCTAGACTCACTTTGCAGACCAGGCTGGCCTCGAACCCAACAGAGATCTTCCTACCTCTGCCTCCCCGAGTACTGCCACTGCACCGGGCTAAGAAGCACTTGTGAATTTCTTGTCTGCCCAGAGAAATCATACACGTTCTGTCCAGTTTGTAGACTAATTCAGAGACAGGATTTCTAAGACTTAGAAAAATGTGGGGGATTTAGAGATTAAACAGATCTGAGAAACTGTGCCCATAATGTTGGGTACAAATTATACATCCCCACAAATGTTCCCTAAGTAGTGATCGGACAAAAGGACAAGCATCATTTTATGAAGCTATGATCTCTAGGACCTGGACCAAGTCCAGCAGCCAGCCTGAGCCCTCCCGGTTCTCTTGGGCTGTAACCTCAGAGTCCTTAGGGACCACATCTGAAGACACTGTGCAAATCACTATTCAGTCTGCGACTTCCCACTGCCCAGCCACCACACAGATGCTATTTTTGGAAGTCTGGATTTCTCAGCAGAGACAATGACAGTAGCAAGCTTGAGAGGTTATCCAAATGTCTGAGGTGGCACCCCGAGTTAAGCACGCTCTATTCTCACTCTTTCTGCTGAAATGAAAATGCTTCTATTTCTGTTTTTTGGATGGTGGGAGAAGAGATGGAAGCAATGTTTGGTCCTATCACCAAAGACTCTAAAAACTGAACGTAGAAACAGAGTACTCACCCATCACCCACCGCACCGTGTGAGTTAACCTTCCTTGCTTGCTTTCTTCCTTTCTTCCTTCTTTCTACCAGGTCTTACGCAGCCCAGGCTGACCTTGAACTTACGACCTGCAGGAGTATAACGGTTTCAAATGTTGGTTTCCGATGATGAGTCTCCTGTCAACACACTCAGCCTAGTGGTAGCTTATACCGAAGCTGTGATTTAATGACAAAGAACAACAACTTAAGGAATTCATCAGCGTTCCCTAGACCACAACTTCAGAGCGGGGAGAAGTGTGCCTGAGTTCTTTGTGGCTGTTTCCTAGGCCTTTTCATCAATAAAATGGATTAAAAGCTCCCACGGGTGTCATTTCTGAGACAATATGGGTGAATTGGAAAAAGGACTGATCGATATTTCTTAGTCTGTAGCTTCTGTTTTCCTGGACAACGAATACTAAGAAATTGGCTTATGTCCTGGGTCACTTCTTCTCCTTCCTTTTCACTGCGCCTCCCCTCCCTCCATCTGTGTCCGTGTCCCATCCACCTGGCCCCTCTACCCTCCAGCCCAACCCCTCCATCAACTTCTCAGGCCGTTAGTTTTATTGTCCATTTGAAATCTCCCTTTCGCTCTTACACAGTGCCTCCTCTGATTTCACATACCCCCTGGCTTTCTTGTATCTCGTCTCCACGGTTGGGACCAACCTTCCTCCTGTACCACACGCTAGCTTAGTGGTAGAGACTCTATCCCTGGAGGCAACGCCTGTGGTTTCGCAGCGATGCCTGTGGCTGCGAGATAATGCACTGAATTTCTGAGGCACTTTCCGTGGCATCCTACGCCTCATAGGTCTCCAGTAGTTTTTTCTCAGTGCGCGTTCTTTGCCCATCAGCCTGACTCCTTGGCCTTTCTTACTTGATTTAAAACTGACTTAGCAAGCAGAAGGCAATGGTTTTACTATCCTTTCCAGACCTCAATAATGGAAAAATGCCAAGATTTAAGGGACAGGTGGGGAGGAGCAGTTTGCAATCCGACCTGAGTCCAGGTCGGGGGATGGGAGACTCCCGATGTTACTCCTAAACCCCTTCCCACGCTCTGAGAACTCCGCAATCCGGCTGGACCCGGAGCTTATGGCAACTGATAGCAACCATACCATAGGACGTTGACATGAAAAAGTAAACCTGTTTTAAAACCTGGGTCTATTATGCTGATGACTTCTATAAATCCGTGACAGCAGAGCAGGTGTGTGTGTCCTACCACATTGCAAGGCTTCCTCACTGAGCTCAGTTCAGAGGCGCATGGTAACAAGCCTGCCATAGCCCAAGCCTTTCTCAGCGTCTTTTCACTGCTGCTTCCCTGAGCTCTTTGTGGGTCTACAGGCAGGCCAGGCAGCTTCAGGCTCTTATTGGTAGTATATACTGTGCCTGAAAAGCAAGTTCCCGTCCCGACTGTGGTCTGGGCAGCTCTGCTTATTCGCCACATCATGGCGACCCTGCCCACACAGGTCTCTCCAGGTAAGGCGAGGCCTTTCTTTTTCCACAGTCCTTGGAAGGCTTTAATTCTCTGGGGACACAGAGCCTTCCTTGGATATTGTCTGTAGCAGTCTGTTGGGTGAGTGAATGCATTTTAAAGGTGGCTTTTTAGACATTTCTAGTCTTATTTGCTCTGTTTAGAAGTCAGTTACACGGCAGCAGTTTTCCCAGAAGAGCCCTCTAACGACTTGGTCCAGCAAATGTGAGTAAAATGTCACACCGTGAGCAACAGCAGGAGACTCAACTCCTGAGGGGATGAGGTTTCCCCCCGTATTTTTAGTCTCCATACTGAGTCTGTAATGTACAGAATGATGAGCCAGGCACCCCAAGTCTGAGCCACCTGGGGTACCACTTGAGCTACATTCTGTGAGCACAAAAGCAGTCTGGACTTTTTTTTTTCCCTCAAGGCAACATGTAAACGACACTCCATGTGCTGTTGGTGTTCTGGGTGTTGTGGGTGTTCTATGTGCACTCTTAAATGAATAAATCCATCTGCACCTTGGTTTAGATCTTAACGGTCTTCTTTTGTTCTTTCGTGTGCTTTCTTTGTGAGATAGGGTCTCATCATGTAGCTGAGGCTGGCCACAAACTAATTGTATAGGTCAGGCTGGCAGGCAAATGCTTGACCTACCTGCCTGAGTTTCCAATAGCTTCTTTAATTCTCTCACAATTTCAATTCCATCATGTGTACATATGGGAAGTTAATAAAAACGTGTGTGTGTGTGTGTGTGTGTGTGTGTGTGTGTGTGCATGTGTGTGTAAAGATAATTAAGCATGGCCACAAAAGAAGACAAGAATACTGCTTTTTCTAGAAAATGTAAGTCTTAAAAATTTGAGATGTTTTTAGCTTTGACCTATATAGCAAATACTTAATAACCTTTAGTCGTAAGTGTAATCACTAATTAATAACAAGATCCAGTTCTTAAAATCAGATGATGGCATTTATGCCCAAACTACAGCAAATGTGGGGAGCAAACTCTCCTGGCCCTACACTCTCCGTAGGAAGCAGAGATCGTATATATTAGCTGGAGTTCATCCAAGCTGCTTTTGGGACAAACAAGATAGTGTTCTGGGAACAGAGGCCAACAGCTGTTACTCCTCTGTGACATTCTGGAAAGCGGACAGATGTGTTCAGATTGACCTTCCTCATTCAGTGAGTGTGGGAACTTGTGGGAAAGGGTTGGGGACTGGGAGCCATAGCAAGGCGGGGAGGAGGGACAGATTCCCACGGGAGTCAGTAACATGAGTGAGCATGGAGAGCAACGTTGAAGTTAACAGCTTTATTTCCTGGGGGTGCTGCTTAAAGCCACACGTCAAGAGAATGAAGGCCAGTAAAACTTGTAGCAGAGGCGGAGGAAGCCCAGGCATGACAGGTTTTCCCAAGACTCGGACAGGATTTCCGTTCCCGTAGAAGTCAGAGGTGGCCTGCTCACGCTCCCACTGATTGCAGGGTCAGGAATAGAAGAGGGTCAAGTCAGGTTCTGTACAAGACACAGTGTGAAATACGTTCTTTACCTCGTACTTTCACCCCTAGCTGTATTTAATCACCATTCTGGTCTCCAGAAAATATCCAAATATCCTAGTTTCTTTTTTCTTTTTTCTTTTTTCTTTTAAATGACAAGTCAGCCAGACACAGGATGCTTGCTGCCTCTGTGTCATGCCAGGCAGGAGGTAGGTGACTGGCTTTAGAGAGACCTCAGTGGAACCATCAGATTTTCAGAAATACAGAATTTTGAGACTAGTTGGCTACTTTACTGATAACCATCTTCTTAGCAAACAACGTTGGGTATGTAAGTTTACCCTGTTGTACCGGCCTAGCTGGAGCCCAAGGGCAGCATCCATGATCAGGATGCCACGCCCCCACTGCTAGCTCCAGATTGACAAGTGCGAGAACCTTTTGCCAGAGTCTCCTCGGTTGTCTGGGCTCAGGCTGTATCTGTCTTGCTGACGATATATGAGTCATTGGTCAGGATAACTTCCTTTCAAATGATGTCAAGGCTGTACAGGCTTTGCTTCCTCTGTTGGTGGAGTCTACAATGGTAGCAGGTCAGCACGGAAATGCTGAGAGCCACAGAGCAGTGGTTCTCAACCTGTGCGTAGTGACCCCCCCTAGAGAATCGCATATCATATATCCTGTATATCAGATGTTTGCATTAGGATTCATAACTATCAAAATTACACTTACGAAGTAGCAACAGAATAATTTCATGGTCAGAGGGCCACCGCAACGTGAGGAACTTTATTAAAGGGTCGCAGTGTTAGGAAGGTTGAGAACAATGGCTTTTAGAGTCATGTTAGCCGGAAAGAAGCAAATTGGGACAGCTGCTTAGAGTTGCACTGCGGGCTCAGGACTTAACCAGTCTGAGCTTTTGTTTCCTTATCCATAAAAGGGAGATACTGATGGTCCCGACATCCCTGGGTTGTAGTGAGGGCGGAGATGAAGCTCACACAGTGTGTCGACCTCCCTGCGTCGTAGTGAGAGCTAAGTGAGATGAAGCTCACACAGTGCGTAGCACTACGCACCTGGAAGCCTCTGATAAATTCTAGGTATGGTTTTGTAACTCAAAACCTACCTAGTAAGTGGTCAAAGTGCTCTAGGTAGTTGCTCTAAGAGAAAAAAATTCCAGTATTGTTTCATGTAATTCTTGGTAAACCCTCCTAAGTTGTTCTTGCAAACATTTTTTTAAAATACTTTTTTTCTCAGTGGGATCAGATGATCAGTGTACATGGTCTTAGTTTTCATTTCTTCTGGGTTTAGCATAGTTTTCTTCGTAAGATGTTGGTTTTGATAAAATGCACAACGTTCTTAACTTCATCATTGTCTATCATTTTAAATAAATTCTTTAAAAAATTGCTAGTGGCTGGCACAATACTATGAAGCTCAAAGATGAAATCTCTTTTGTAGTTATTTTCCTACGGCTATCCTGGGAGCATTCGAACCTCCGTAAAATGCAACTGTGGGAAGAATAAGAAACTAGGATGAGGTGACGGCTTGAGCTCGCGCATGCGCAGTGGTGAGCTAGGGTCGCATCATCACAGTCTTCTCGTCTGATGGCCGCCTCTTTCAAGTGGAGTACGCACAGGAGGCAGTCAAGAAGGGCTACACCGAGGTTGGTATCTGAGGAAGGGATATTGTTGTTCTTGGTGTGGAAAAAAAAAATCAGTGGCCGAGCTACAAGATGAAAGAACAGTACAGAAGATCTGTGCTTTGGATGATAATGTCTACATGGCCTTTGCAGGCCTCGTTGCTGATGCAAGAATAGTCATTAACAGAAACCAAGTAGAGAGTCAGAGACACTGGCTGATTGTGGAGGACCCAGTCACTGTGGAGTACACCACTCACTACATTGGTAGTCAGAAGCAGTGTTATACCCAGATCAACGGGCACATCTCTGCCTTTCTTGTGGATTTTGACTTTGATGGTACCCCTAGACTCTATCAGGCATGTACCTTGAATGGACTGCCAATGCTATAGGCTGGGTGCTAAGTCAGTGAGTGAATTGCTGGAGAAGAACTACACTGATAATGCCCTTGAAATGGATGTTCTGACCATCAAACTAGTGAGTCAGGCACTCCTGGAAGTGGTCCACTCAGGTGACAAAAAATATTGAACTTGCTGTCATGAGGTGGTATCAGCCCCTCAAGGTTCTAAATCCTGAAGAAATTGAGAAGTATGTTGCTGAAGCCAAAAAGGCAAAAGAAGAAAATGAAAAGAAGAAACAGAAGAAAGCGTATTGATGAAGTGAGCATCACTTGGCACATCTTTCAGCCTAGATCATGAGCAAGCCTTGGTGTTGTGGGCCTTCTGTCTTCTTTTCCGAGAGCCCAATAAACTACATTTTTTTGACTCTTGGAAAAAAAGAGAGAAATGAAAATGATTAGCAAGTGCCTAGCTGGAATCTAGATCAAGCATGCTTTACATTGCTGGGCTTGGTCTGTGTGTCAGTAGCTAGTTACAAGTCTTCCTGTTGATAACTTAAGCTTCTATACACTATAACTCTTGGGAACCTTCAATGCTGCTTTGTAACTTATACCTCTATATGTTCAGACTGCAAGAGTGTCCAACAGGGAGAAACGCAATGCTAGTTTCCAAAGCAGAGTTCTGGAGGAGCCCACCCTGTGTGGTAAAGTGGATTCATCTAAATAGAGCACACGCACATTCAATGATCTGTTCTGATTGATCCGACAAACATTTATTCAGTCTTTACCAATAGTGTGAAATAGAGATTAAATATGTCTCTATCTTAAGGATGGAGAAGACTGACAAACTGTGTGAAATAGGAGCAACAGACTGAGTGAGATGTTTTAGTCTCTGTTTTATAGAAGAGGAGTTAAGGCTGTAGTACTCTCAAGAGCAGGTAGCTCCTAATTCTGAGGCTTCAAATCCTGTACTTTTAGCTAAGAGAACTCTCACGCTCAGTGTCTTCCACTTCTGTATCCATATTGGCAGACCAAGTCTTGAGTACATGTCCTGTGGAGGAAACGTCACATTTTCCTAAAACCATAAAGGATGCAACAGAGGGCCTGGGTGGTGGTGTTGACTGGGCAGATGTAACTCTGGCTTTGACTGTAAGACAAACAATTTATGAAAGAAACAGGTCTTTGAGACTCTTACCATGTTAAAGCACACCATGGGGCAGAGGAGCAGACAGGCAGGAATCCTATGCAGAAGTCCTTGCTAGAGATAAGGCATGTTTTGCACTGTTTCTTAGTGTCTTGTGTTTAAGAATCCAGTCAAGGTAAAGACTTTGCTGATCAGTGTACCAGGCAAGGATGTCCACAATTGCAGCCATATTGACTGGAAGATCTGGAGAGTTGTGGTGGCTGTTTTACTATGCCTTTTGCTCCTTCCTTCAATGTCTTAGTGAGCATCCAACTAAGTGTTAGGCATAAGGATGCAGCTGTGAGTGACAGATGTGAATTATATCCTCATCCTTACATGGTACTGGAGCTACATTAGACAAATAGCAACATGCCCAAATCTGTCAGAACTTGGCTTTGTGTCATTGTATGGTGCTGTAAATAGTGTGACAGAGATTATGACAGGGAGATGAGGTGTGCACATGTGCAGGCATGAATACTTGTGAGCGTGTGTTTATGTGTGTGTGTTGGTTGGAGAAGACATGACTGATGGGGTCCTAATTACTCTGAGCTTGGAAGAATGGGCACAATTTACTCAGATTGGAGAGAAACATACTAGCCAGTCAGCAGTAAGTGTAGAAAGCTCTGAAACTCGTTTCTCCTCACCTTGGTGGCCATGCCCAGGCTTACTTCCTATTATGTTTCAAAGAACATATAGAATCTATTCTATTCTATTCTAGTATATATGCTTTCTGCAGCAAAGGCTATACTTGGAACTTGGATACATTAATTGATTAAGATGGTTTATTTCATCACTGTGTATATGGTCTTAATTCAACAATGTGTAGGCTTATGGTATCTGGAATTACTTTAGTAAAATACTCATACATTTGAATGAAGTCTTCAAGTGTTATTGGGACCATTCTCCCCTTCCCGAATGACCAGAGTTACTATGTGTTAGATGTCAGCTGAGTGATGCTATAAATTATTACTTTTTTTTTGTCCTGCAGAAATCTTCAATATCAGAGAAAACTAGCACTTGGCGAGTCAGTACAGTGTAGTGCTTTGGTTATATGATAGCAGGTAAAGTTAGAAATGTGTAGATTTTAGTCTCGGTCCCACTGTTTCTTGAGTCTTCTTAATCCTCACTAGGATCAGCTTTCTTTTCTGCAAATGGGGATGTAGTAGCATCTTCCTCAGGGGTTGAATATCAAATGATACAGGAACATGAAGTAATTGGCACACAGATGCTGGTGTTGTTCTCGTGCACGGCTGGTATAGATACATAGATTGGCACATATTAATTTCAGACCTGTAACGGGGTGTGTTGATGGGTTTAAGATTCCTTATTTCATTTCTACTTCTTAGGATTACATGAAAGCCATTGAACCTTAAGAGCAAATGTGAAATTACAAATAAAATAGTTTTATTTTTTTTAAAGAGGAGATCTTGTGAATTTAGGGTGATAGGGCCACAGAATTTTTTTTTCAGTAGTATACATGTTTATGAAAGGGAAAGGAACAAATGCCAGCTTGTGTTTCTTTTTATTCTAGTGAAGAAAAACCCTATTCTACCAGTTAATTAATAAATATCAAGTGTAGTGGGGGCTGAAGAGACAGCTGAGCAATCAAGAGCTTGTTTTTTGTTGTTGTTTTGTTTTGTTTTTTGTTTTTTATCTTTACATTCCTTTATTGGAGCAAGATTCCTCATGTATACAATGATGTCTTTACTAAATAGAGTCCTGTGCAGAAATTCCACACTATGCCTCTAGACAGGTTTTGGCTACACTTTGCCTATTGATGGAGTAGTTCCATTTATAAAGTTTTCTAGATTAAAAAAACTTTGAATTTGGCCAGGCTGTCCATGAGTCTTTTCTGAAAAATGGCATTTAATTTTAGCTCTACTTTACAGCATTAAAAAGTCATGTATCAGGTAGCTTCCCAAACACTGTTCACTGCACAAAGGCGCTGAGCAGAGGGAGCATTTCATCCACCTAGATTCAGAGTCACATCTGAGAGCTTCTGCCATATACCTGAGACAGAATACTCTCGATCACCTCACAGACTGCTTACTCTGAAAGCTCACCTTCTTGGCCAGTTCATATTGACAATGAAGACATGCCAGCAGCTTTTCTTCATATAGATGACATTAGAGCAATAAGTCAGTGACACAATGGGAGCAAGTGCTGTTGTAATGTTCAGGTAACTAAAGGCCCATTTTTTTTTTAAATGCCAAATTGAGATAAAAATCAAGAGTACAAACCCCTGGCAGCAAAGTGCACCCATATCACTCAGTTATGGAGACATTAAGACAGGATTCAAATCCCTTTAACTCAGTCTGCCTAGCCCACATGTTATCCTGAAAAGTGCATATCCAAAAAACAAAACAAAACAAAACAAAAAAAATGAGTTAGGGAGACAAAGTTTGACATGATGTCATTATACAGGTCAAAGTTTGAAAGTCATACTGACCATCTGTTCTGACAGAGAAGCAGCGGGTCGTTTGTGTACACACTGGTTTTAATGTAACATGGCAATGTGTACACTTCAACATTTAAGATGAGTATCTTTTTCCTTCCGATGAAAACCAAAAATAAATGCCAACTCCCAATAAAACTCTACAGACTCTGCTGATTCTCCCATTGAATGGCAGGGCTCAAGTCATCATTAGGAGAGAATTTTATTTTAAAAGTGTCACCGTAAACTGCAAGGATGTCTGGTAAATATTACAATTAAACATACCAAAGGAAAAGCCATGTTGTCAAAATGCCCATTTAGCTCCCCCCCAACACCTCAAACTCACCCTTTCCTGACCTTTTATATCCCCCCTTTTCTTTTTTCTTTTCTCTTTTTAATTAAACAAGAGAAGGTAGACAGATACATGTTGGTAAATGCTAACTGTCTGTATTCACATAAAGACACCATGTAATCTCTGAGCCCAATATACGGAGAAGAGAAAACGCTAGAGTTCTGTGCATTACTACACAGGGGCCCAGCACACTCCAGCATCCATCTGAACCAATGGGAATTGGAGGGCTTCTCTTTTTTTCCCGGTGGAGCATGCTGCTGGCGTTGAATCCACAATTTTTGAGACAAGAAAGGATAAAAATGAATTCAGAACAGAAAAGTGGAGATTCTTTTCCTGTTGAATTTTGCTCAAGTTGAGAATCATGGTGTTAAGAGGGACCTCAAAACAGGGTGACTGAGCACAGGAAGTTGGGGGTGGGGGGATGACTGACTGACTGCAACTTACTCCCAAGGACTGAAGAAAAAAAAATAGAAAGAAAATAAAAAACAAAGGTTGGACTCCATTGGTCTTCAGTGTTAGTTACTCTTGCCTTCATCCTCCTTTCCTTCCTTTTCATCATCTTCATCTTCTTCTCCTTCATCCTCATCCCCTTCTTCATCAACACCTTCCAACCTTCCTCCCCCTCCTCCTTCTCTTCTTCTTCTCCTTCTTCTCCTTCCTCCTCCTCCTCCTTCTTCTTCATCGTCTTCCACCTTTCCTGGTTCATCTTCATCCATATCACGAACCAAGTAGTACTGAAAGGGATTGGGCCACACATCTTTGATGACCTCTCCTGACTCATCTGCACCTGGGTCAGAATGGTCAGTGAGAAGCTCTCTGGCTCTTTGTGGTGCCTCTTCCTGTTGCCTTTACTCTCCATTTGACTTGAGTGCATTATCAAATCCTTTCTGGATTTCCATTTGATTTTGGTGGACTTTGAAGATGGGTCACTACTCCCATTTAGACGAAGTCCTTTGGAGAGAACTTTATTTTCAAAGTTAGGATTTTCATGAAAATAAAAATCTATTCTGTAACTTGATTTAATGTCTTCAAATTCTGTCATTTCAACTCTGGTCAGATAATGCAGAGTCTCCTTGTCCTCCTCCCCAGGCAGTGCGGACACTTGGGGATGATTGACCGATGTTGTTGTCCCAAATCTGGGATTCTGGCAATCAATTCTGATCTCTTCTGAAAACGAGAACAAAAACAGTTGGTGGAGTTTGTTATATTTTTGTACTACTTTTAAATTTTCCTCGCTGGTTTGTTTAGTAAGTCTGTCTATTTCATTTTATACTTCATCAATATGTTCAATTACTTCTTGCTGTTCTTTTCTCCTTCCTGAGAGGCCGACGTGTTCTCCAGCTTCGGGCCAGGAGCCCATTTGGATTTCTTGGGCTGAGGCAGGATCACAGATTGCCATTTCTTGGCTATGGCACGAGGGAGGTGGCCTGAAGCCAAAGGCCAGAGGCCCCTCCCTCCATACCTTCTCTTTCTCCCTGATCCACCCACCACTTCACCTGACTACATAAAAGAGCAGGCCTTCCAGGGACATCAACCAAATATGGCATAACAAACTGTAATAAGACCAGGCACGCATTGATGAAGCAACGTGGTAGGAGAAAAAGGGTCTCAAAGGCAGGCAACAGAGTCAGCGACAGCTCCCACTCCCACTGTTAGGAATCCCACAGGAACACCAAGCTACACAACCATAGCATAGATGCAGAGGACCTAGGTCAGACCATACAGGATCCCTGATCTCCATGAGCCTATTTGAGTCCTGGTCAGTTGATTTATGGGCCATGTTCTTGTGGTGTCCTTGAGCCCTCTGGCTCCTCTGATCCTTCCTCCTCCTCCTCCTCCTCCTCCTCTGCAGGACCCCCTGAGCTCTGTCTAGTATTCGGCTGTGGGAATCTGCATCCGTTCCCATCAGTTGCTGGATGAAGTTTCTTTGCTCTCTCTAATGGCGATCATGCTGGGCTCTTGTCCCAGCACATCATACAGGCATGACAAACTGTAGCTCAGAGGCTTTGTTGTTCCAGTCTTTACATTTGACGCCTTGCCTGGTTACAGGATAGTTGCAGCCTCCAAATCCCCTATAACTAGGCGTCTTTGTTAGTGTCACCCTCATAGATTCCATTGCGCTTGGTTTCTACCTTGCTACAGAAATGCCCAATTGTAGTCGTTTCTTCCAGGACTCCCTCCCTCCATCCCCTCCTTCCTGTTCCCATCCCCATCTACCCCAGTTCACCCTAGAAATCTATTCTATTTTTCCCTTCCCAGGAAGATCCTGTGTCTCCTGCTTGAGCCCTCCTTGTTATTTAGCCTCCCTGGGTCTGTGGATTGTAGCATGATTATCTTTTGCATTACAGCTAATGTCCACTCATATGTGAGTACATAACATATTTGTCTTTCTGGGTTTAGGTTACCTCAATCAGGATGATTTTCTTTCTAGTTCTATCCATTTGCCAGCAAATTTCATGATGTCATTTTTTTTTTTAAATAGCTGAGTAGTACTTTATTGTGTAAATGTACCACATTTTAAAAAAATCCGTTCTTTGGTGGAAGGACATCTGGGTTATTTCCAGTTTCTGGCTCTTATGAATAAAGCTGCTATGAACATAGTTGAGCAAATGTCATTGTTGTATGATGTGGCATCTTTTGGGTATATGCCCAGGAATGGGACAGCTGAGTCTTGAGGTAGATAGAACCCCAATTTTCTGAAAAACCACCATATTGATTTTCAAAGTGGTTGTACAAGTTTTCACTCCCACCAGCAATGGAGGCGTGCTCCCTTTCTCCACATCGTCACCAGCATGAGTTGTCACTTGAGTTCTTTATCTTAGACACTCTGACAGGTATACTATGGAATCTCAAAGCTGTTTTGATTTGCATTTCTCTGATGGCTAAGGATGTTGAAAATTTCTTTAAGTATTTCTCTGCCATTTGAGATTTTTCTGTTGAGAATTCTTTCCTCATTTTGTACCTCATTCTGTACCTCATTTTAAAATTGGATTATTTAGTTTGTTGATGTCTAGTTCCTTGAGTTCTTTATATATTTTGGAGATTAGCCCTCTATCAGATGTGGAGTTGGTGAAAATCTTTTCCCATTCTGTAGGCTGCCACTGAGAGAGAAGTTGGCCACAGAAAGACAAGCACCACATCATTTCATCCAATTGTGGATAAAAAACATTGGTTGCCTAGAACTAGAGAGTAAAACAGGTGTTGTGGTGCATATCTATAACGCTAGCATTCAAGAGCTGTGTCAACAGGATTACAAGTTTGAGGCCAGCTTGGGATACACATGGAAAGCCTGTTTAAAAATAATTGAAAGTAGCACAATGGCTACCAAAGTTCGGGGAGGGAAGAGTAGGGGAAAGTTGGTCAATGGGTACTAAGCCACAGTTAGGTAAAAGCAAGACATTTCGATGTGCTACTACAGAGTAGAGTGAATATATGTTTTCTAAAGTCACTCTCCACCATATTTGTTTGAGACAGAGTCACTCACTGAGCCTGGAATCACTGACTTCGTAGACTGGTTATGGAGCAAGCTCCAGGGAGCCACCTATCTCCACCCCTTCCCTGCTACACAACACGAGTGTATAGACACACGTGCCATACTGGATTTTGCATGGGATCTAGAGATCTGAATTCAGGCCCTCATGCTTACATTCCAACACTTTACAAATGTAGCCACCTTCCAGCCCCTTTCATCACTTTTTTTATGTTCAAAATAGTTAAACTCTTTTTTTTTCTAGCTTCAACTTTCCAGGACATTTTACACACACACACACACACACACACACACACACACACACACGTGGGGAGAGAGAGAGAGAGAGAGAGAGAGAGAGAGAGAGAGAGAGAGAGAGAGACAGAGACAGAGACAGAGACAGAGACAGAGACTTGAAGAGACAATGCTTAACCTGATTTAAACATTTAAATTTGTATGCTTGTATCAAAACATCATGCGGTACTCCATTAATATGTTTAGTGTTTAAGTTTTATGTTCCAGCTAAAACTTAATAAAAGTACTTATATTACATAAAGATCCATTTGAGATTAACAAATGATAACATATAACCTTGTTGAAAACTATAAACAAAACTGCATGGAAAATAATGGCTCAAACATTAAGTAGTTTTACAACTGGGTAAGAGTATATGTAAACCTTGATTTGACACTTATATTTCTTTTTCTAAATTTTCTATATGCAACATAGCTCATACTTTCATAGAATAAAAAAAATACATATTACTTTTTAAAAATATACACAAAATCACAAATGAGACTGGTTTACATGAAGGCAAGGTTATCAGGAGAGAAAGAATTACCAAGAATGTTTGAAAAAGCTAATGAATGTGAGATACACACAATCACAAAGTAGGGTGATTATGGCTTAGATTAAAGCCAGACTATTGGGAAAGCTCATGCATATAGATGCTGACCTGGGAGGTCAAGGCAGTCTCCAGACAAGCAATTTGGAGTTGGCCATGCTGGTGGTCTTGCGCTCTGTCCAGAAGGCCCAGGAGCTGGGGAGAGGTGTGGAGAACGCCTTCCAATGCTCTGCTCTTTGAATGGTTCTTTGAGGGACATAAAGAACATGAAGAAGCAAGGGGCTTTTGGTTGCCTTCCCATTTCCCTAAGAAAATATGGTGTTTTTATGACTTCCTCTTTGCACTGGAAAGTCCTGCAGACACTCAGGTGCCTGTGCCCTTGCCAAGTGGGTGCTTGAAAGCATTCTGCAGAGTTTGGAGAAGAGAGTTATACATACATTCCTTAAGATCACTTTAAGACTATTAAAAACATCCATTTTTATAACATTTATGTAGAAATCTCCCAACTTTCCATTCACCTTTGTGTTTTGGACAGTCTGTTACTCCCTGTGAAATTTCCTCGTCTGTGAGAGGTTTTTCTCTCTTCTTTAGAATGCCTTATTTGTCTACTCTCATCATTGCTGGACCCTAAACAGCCACCTTTCACAGCACTGATACTGATCAGTGAATAACTCCCCTGAGCATACACATTATCTGGTGACTGACACTCTTCTCAGTGAAGGAGAAGAAAGAGGATGTGTTGCTAAAAGAAGTAAAAGTCTAGTCATCAAAAACAATGTAATATCCTGTGTGAAAGTCACGAAGCCCTTGTGGTTAAAGTCCCTTGATCACGTGCCCTGTAAAGTGGCCCTGGATGGCAGAAGTTCGTAGACCTTGGCAGGTGCGACTTCAGTTCACATCATACCCGGCCTGGCTTGAGGAAGGGCAGATCTGACCCTCATTAGGACAATGGCGCTCAGGCTGCTGTTCTTGGCTCTCAACTTCTTCCCCTCAGTTCAACTAGCAGGTAAACAACCTGGATTTCATTTCTTCCCTAAGGTTTTTATTTGTGTTCTTGTGATCAGTGTGGCTTATTTTTAAAACTGTAGTGACCTGTGAAATTTGAACACATTGAACATTTTGCTCTAACATGACAAACTACTATTTAGAAACTGATTCTCATAATACAATATATAGTGCTCTAATAAAAGTCTTTTGGGAAGAAATAACATTTTATTTAACTACTAGTTGATAAGATCCCAAAAACTTTTATCTTATATTCAGGATTTTAATTTTTAAATCCTAGAAAACTTTGATAAATAGGTAAGTAAGTAAGTTCTGAAGGCTTTGGGTTAGCTTGCCTGGCCTCACCTCTCAGATTCAATTCTTCGTAGTGGAGTTTGGGTGAGTGTTTAAACTACTTAAATCTCTGTAAAGTTATATCACCTTAATAAATATGACCTCAATTTCATTGTGAGATAAAATGAACTGATCAATGCGAAAGTCTTAGGTTGCTCAATGCTTGGCCAGTAGGCATGGTGTTCATTTAAGTACTAAGTCTATCTGAATTTAGTGAGTGCCAAAAAGAATCCGGCAGTGGGCACAGAAGCATATATCGATACTTGTAAGCTTCCTTTTACTGTTGCTTAAAATATGCTTGTTTAGGTTAAAAGCCTTCAAACTCTCAATAACAATGGCAAAGAAGCTATATGTCTGTCAGTTAGAAAGCTCTTACTATGAACAGCATTCGGTTCTCACAACTAGGTGTTTACTGTCTTAAAATCCCTTTTCAGATGAAGAGACCGGCAGATGGAAGACACCTTTTGAGGAGAGTGTTCAATAGTTTCCCCAGAGCATGCAGGTCCCGACTGTTAGCTGCAGATGTCAAACCACCTTAGTCTGACTCAAGAGTCTTTGCACTTGACCGTAATGCTCTTCCAGATACCATGATTTCTATTTTTACCGACTCGTATAAATTCAGTGTTAAATTATCTCCATTAAACCATAGTTTCTAACAGAAAAAGACCGATCTATTAGCTGCTGGAATAGAAAAGGGTATCACTGTTTGAAAACTGGATGCAAGCAGTTCATGGACGTACTTAGATAATGACATTTCACTCAGAAAGATGCGGTGCGAAGCCAGTGTTTTCATTTTTCTTCTCATTTATTTTGGCATTGCAGGCTGCGTTGTTGGGAGGTGTTACTCTTAAATCCTATGAATGCTCACGTCAAGGAGTTTCATTCCCTAATTTGTAGAAACACAAAATAGTTACCCATAGATGCCCTCTTACTCTTGTTGTTTGATGTGCTGGTGACCATGGATTGTATATATTTATTTAAAAAGTGCTGTTGGAATGAAAGACCTGGATGGGCGGTAAGTTATGCCCCAGGATCCGGCAACACACGTTTAAAGCTCAGGAATCTTTAAAACTTATTTTGAAAAGTTTTCTGCACTTTGTGTTCAAGGGATCTGGAGTTTCTTTTACAGGAATGGTTAAGACACCTTAATTTATTAGATAGTCATATCTTATCCTGATTGAAAGTTAACCAACATTGGCAGTTGTGTACATATGCTTTTCTGATGCCCTCTGTGGGCAGCCATCTGGCCATAAGTCATTTATTTTCTTCAGAAACTATTTGGATTGGACTTAAAGTCTTGTGCTTTTCCTCCCTTTAGAACCTCTAGTTAGAGGCAGAGCTAAAAGAGAAGTTGGGAAGGTCCACACGGGTAGTCCGTCGGTTTTATTTACCTTAAGACACACTTGACTTCGTAGACACCAGTTCATTTTTCCTACCGACTCTTAGGATTTGATGCCAAGTGGCCATTAATGAGGTAGAAGGGGTGGAGGTAGAGAGTACATTTTCGAGGTGCCTCTTCCAGTGAGGAAGCTGAAGAGAAGGGAGACAAAGGAAAAGGAAGACAATTGCAACATGCAAGCAGATGTGACCAATGCAAAATGGTGCAAAGCCTTTTGTGTGCGTTCTGTTTCTCTCTCCATGTTCACTGCCTCCCACAAAGACATGGTACATGACGAACTTCCCTGGTCCAGTGGCATTGTCTTGGGCTGGGGATGTAACACAGCTGCCAGAGATCTTGTCTACCACACACCAAAGCCTGGGTTTGATGCCAGCCCAGCGTAAACCAGGAGTGGTAGGTAGCACAATACTGCAATCCAGTGGAAGCAGGAGGATCAGAATGGTCAAGGTCATCCTTGGTTACACAACAAATATGAGGCTAACCTAGGCTACCTGAGATGTTTTCTTAAAAATAAAAGAAAGCAGTTGTCCTTGATCTCCCTAGAAGTATAAGTAACCAATATCATCATTAAAGTGTGCATGCATGTGTGGGTGTGGGGGGGGTAAGTCTTTATTTTCATTAATGTAATAATTTTGACTCATTGGCTCACTGCAAAGATTAATTTGATGATGGTTAAGTCTAACCTGATTCTTGCATTTTGGGTGGTGCAGCAGAAAGTTCTTCATGGCTCAGTTAAAGACATAGGATCTCTGAAGAGCTAGAAAGCCACATCTCAGATACGTCCTTTGCTAAAGTTTCTTGTTTTGTATGCATATTGGACAGTTGTGCTAAAAAGATCTGGAAAGACAGGATTTTGTTGGGCTTTGGACTCTGAGTCTAGCTCATAGCTGCAGGTTCCTGAGAGAAAAACTCATTTGTGGTTGACAGTGGGAGTGCATCGATAACGTGTATCATCCATCAGTCATGTATGTTTTCTAGCCAACATTGAGCTGACCGTGCAGTATGGAGACTAACATCAGGAAACATCTGTTTACTTCTACATGAGATCACTCCTTTTCGCTTCTCTCCAAATCGTAGCAGATAAAGTATGTCCAAGTTGCCAGTTTGGACGCAAATGCTTGTGTAATAAGGCTGCATCCCCCCTAGAACTCCTTTTCCATTGAGAGGCACAGAAAGTGATTGGCATTTAATAACAAGCCAAATCTACAAAGCAAAGCAATTAAGAACTTTATCTTTGCTCAGTCTTTGGCAAACGGTTTCCTCTGTGGTAGATGCACAGAAAGAAATAATTGACTTCTCACAGTTAAGTGTTGCTCTGAGGCTGGCCTTGGAATAGGGAGATTTAAAAAAAAAAAAAAAAAAAAAAGATGAGCCTTGAAGAATGCAACGTAATCAGCAGACTGCTGTATTTACACAGCTCCTACTGTGCTCTAGCCAGCTTTTCTGACTTAAAAACTGACCAGGTGCTTTGTCCTTTGAAGGAAATTGGATAGCTTCTTCCAAAAATATGGAATTTGCTAAGAATTTGGTTCACCACTGTGCTCTTAATTAATACACTATCTTTTAAAGCCCCTCCCCTCCCCCTCTTTAAAGGCAACTCATCTAGCAAAGACTTTTTAATAGGAAGAACTGTTAAAATTTATACCGATTTATCAATTCCAAGAAATGGAGTGAGTCATCGCCACAGACAGAAGAAACGACTCTGTGACTGTAACTGTGAAGAAGGACACGTGCGCAGACTTTTGCTGTGAGGGAAGGGCTGTCGTTGCTTCTCATTTTTAGAGTGGACTCTCTCTCTCTCTCTCTCTCTCTCTCTCTCTCTCTTTAAAATGCCCACCTCCCTCTATTTTCACAAGAAATTCTCCATCATTACCATTTGACACTTGTGTGGATATCTTCCTTCGAGTATTTCTTGTGTGCAGTGTGCTGACCTTTACAAAGTGGAGAAAAAAATTATGCCACCAACACCCCAGAAGGGTGTTGTACTTTATCACCTTAAGCCATTGTTCTTTTTGTTCACTAGCACAGACACTGGTGGGGACACGAGGGGGGGGGCGGTGGTTCCCTTGTCTAGAGCTTAGAAGGCAACTCCTGGAGAGCGTGATTACGTCGCAGCAGGCGCTTGCCCGGGATAAGCCCTTCTCTCACTTCATCTCAGTTAAATTACAGTTTGCCTTTTTCCTTTTAAGAAATTTGTTCATGGAGGTTGGAACTTTCCTGTTGAGATTTAGTCAAACTTGGGGAGAAATGACACCTGGGTGGTTTTGTGACTCACTGGAGGAGGAGGTCTCCAGGCTTTCTCTGGACTCTCTGGTCAGTGACTGGGTTATAGCACTTGGCGCCACCCCCTCCCCAGGAATCATCCAGTTAACCAAAACTGAGGACCAAAACAACAAAAGCTTGACATACTCAGAGCTTTTAGCAGGACACTTCCTGAGTGGTGATCAGTCCCTGAAGCTGGTGGTGGGGAGAGGGGAGGCCACTCAGGTGTCAAGGGGAAAAGGGGTTCTCAAAGTAGGTTTTCACTCTATAGCTCTCGTTTGGTGACCCTGAACTCAGGAAGAGAGATTTGCTGGGTGGAATCAAGAAGTCCCTGGTTTCTTGGGGGGAGTGTTCTCTTTGGTCTCAGTGATTCAGTATTAATGTCACTGGTACCTGTAGTTTTGTCTTTGTATTATTATGCAAATTGTATTTGTGCTCTTCATGAGTAAGAGACACCCCAGGGTGGTGGAGATTTTTTTTTTTTTTTTTTGCTTAGCTTTGAGCTCTTTTATCTGCACATCATGATTACTGTCATCTCTTTGTCACCATCTTCATTATCTTGCGGATGCTGGTTGACAAGGTAACCAGGTTAATGGCATCATTCAGAACCTCTTACAGTTCACGTTAGTCTCTGATCTAATCGTGAAACCCTCTCCACAGCTTCTGAATCACTTTGCTGTCTTATGATCCACCATATAATGTATAATCGTGATGGCTAGGTCTCTTCATCACCCACTAATTCATTTAGACATCTGAATTATTGACGTGTCCCTCATTCTAACAACAATATAAGTTCTTTGATGGAGACCTTGGGTGGGTGTTTGAATTTTTACCTTTGATTTTTGGGTTTTGTTGTATGGATGTGTTTATGTTCTGACAGGTGTACGTGCATACATGTGCATGTGCGTGGAAGCCAGAGGACAGTGTCAGATTCCATTTCTCAGGCGCTGACCACCATTTGCTTTTGTTTTTGTTTTTGGACATGGGGGGGGGTCTCTCATTAGCCCAGAACTTACCAAGCAGGCCTCATTGGCAGGCCAGTAAGCACTACGGTTTGCCTGTCTCTGCCCCCCCCCCCCCCCCCCCCCCCGGCACTTGGGTTACAACACCTACCTTTTGAATGAGTTCTGGCCATTGAACTTGGGTCCTCATGCTTGCAAGGCAAATACTTTCCTGAGATATCTATCTCCCCAGACTCAAAATTGTAGCTTTTAAATCAGTGATGGAGTGGAAGGTTGTGGTTTTCATTGCTTAGGAGGAAAAGGGCTAGAACATCACTTAGATGCGTTTGCAGCTTGTCTGGGACCTGGGGACTGTCTTTGCTATTGGGTGTTACTAATACATAATCTGAGGTCAGCAGGGATCTACCTGAAACAGATTCTGTGGTCAGAGTGTGGGCATGAAAGGGCATCTACCAAGAGAATGTTTTCTTCTACTGAGACACTCTTGGGACCCCAAAACAGGGTGCTAGTAAGATGCTGTTCTTTAAAGTGCCAGGCCTTCTGTGTACTTTGGAGAGGGAAGCCTTCATTCAGACACCCTTTAACAGGTATTTATTGAGTGTCTTCTATGTGCAAGCTACTAATCTGGTTTTTGTGACAGATTAAAAAAAACACACACTTTAGGATGTGATAAAGTAAAAGTGAGAATTGTAAAATTCTTAGGTATTTTTCTGTTCTTTCAGTCTTAGGTTAATTATGACTAGCATTCTATCCACACTAATTTATTATTGTGGAGCCATAGATGTTAAGAGATGGGAGGAAACAGGTATTTTTTTAATTGAAAAATAAAATCATTCATATTACATCTCATTTGCTATCCCATCTCATGTATCCTCCCATTCCTCCCTCCCTCCCGCTTTCACCCGAAACAGGTATTTTTTCTCAATTTGCAGAGAAGAAAGCTGTGTTGATGGCCACTTGAAGATGTCGAAAGATTGCGTTGTTGGGTTTCTTGGCATTGTTGGATGCCTTTGGGCTGGTCCCATCCTAATTTATCCGAGCTAGTTTCTTTTGTGCCCTAATAAAAGGCTCTCAACTCCAACATCCTCCCCTGCCTCACACTGGCACCCACCCACGTGACCTTACTGAGACTGTACTTGCCTTGTGTCCCTTCTGTCTTCCATCCCTGCTGTTCCGGGTCTACTGTTTTTCACACTAGTTTTTTTTTTGGTGGAGGATTCGTCTCCTTAGGGGAAGTGACTGCCTTTATTGTAAGAGGTTGTCCTTTGAGAACGTAGCTCACTTGAACCAACATTTATTAGGCTTTTCATATTTTAATTCTTCACAGAGTTGAGGAGACAAGAAGGAAAGGTCAAGAAGTACAAGGGCACAGCAAACAGGACCTACTTGCGTCATTAGTTGAGTCCTCATGTTTTCACAGACTCAGCAATTCAGTTGGGGAACTGAAGGCAGCACCTGGAAACAGCTACATGATGACAGCTGGCATTCCCCTACCTTACCTCATGGCGCCCCATGATGCTTTAATGGCTTTGCATGTCCTATAGTCTGGGGTACCCTCTCTACCTATCACTTGAAGGTCTTCTTTGAGACCCCCAAATAGCAAAACAAGGGACTCTTTTCAGAGTTGCCCAAACTGTTGATAGCATCTGGTTTGCATACCAGACTATTAGCTCCTTGGGACCAGGCTCTAGTGGCGTTCACCCATGTAAGCTTATTTTTTTGGGCACACTACAGGAAGCATGTAGGAATTGATCAAATACTTGCTGAAAAAGGAAATGAGCACGCAAGTATCAAAGATGGAGAAGCATGAAGCAAACACTGTCAAAAGTAATGGAGGAGCTGGGAGTGGTAGTTCATGCCTACAGTCCCAAGCCCTAGCGCTCAGTAGTCGGAGGCAGGAGGATTGCTGTGAGCTTTGGGAAAGTCTGCGTTACACAGTAAATTTTAGGCGAGCTTAGCTACAGTGTGACACTTTGCTTCAACCCCTCTCCCCCCATCAAATTATTGTAGGATTGTCTTTATGAAGAGTTGGGAATTGAGATGGATGCTGTCAGTGGGTAGGAATTTAAAGGCTGACGTTATTGATGAAAATTGTCATCTTAACACTTAGTTTGCACTTATGTTGTAGACATTTTTCTACTCGGTTTTCCATTGCTTAAGGCATTCATTCCCCCCTTAAGTCCTATGAAGAAATTATCATAATTATATCAACTGATAGATGGAAAAATGGAAATACCGAGCAGGTACAACTAGCTTACCATCACACAGCTAGGAAATATGTAACAATCCAGTGTGTTGCATCAGGCTTCATGTTCTTACCAAGGTTATGTTGCCTGAGAAAGAAGGAAATCACTAAGAAAACAAAATCAGGAATATGGCTCCATGTTCTTGGACATCAGACCTGGAACTCTATGGAGATAAGTGACAACCAGGTTAAAACAAAGGCCTGAATACTGAAACAAAAAAACAAACAAAAACGTTGAAGCTGGATTTTTGAGGTTTCTGGAAGCAGTTGAAGTGAGTAAGAAAACACTTAGAAAAGCTGGTCTGTGGAATGAAGCTGGAGGAAGGCAGGGGAATGGTAGGGTGCCCAAAAGGAGCAGGGAAAGTGAGTTGACTACAGTTTGGGGAGTTCCTCTGCTTGGGAAAGCACAGGCTTCAGAGGGAGGAGGAGAGAGAGCTAAGGGAAAGGGCCTTCCAGAAGAGACTGGAGAAGGGAAGAGAAATGTGTGCTGCTGGCGAGGGAGACCAGCCAGACTTCTGAGTTTAGACAGAACTCAGGGGAAGGAAGATAAAACTTCCCAAAGTTAAGAGAAAGCTGACTGGGACGAGACAGAGCAAAGAAAAGGGGACTAGTAGACCAGGAGAGCCAACCAGAAACCCAGATCGCCCAAAACATCTACCATGGTTTTTTTGTTTTTTTGTTTTTTTACACAGCAGCAGTGTGTTGGGTGGTGCAATTCAGTGACTCAATCGTCTCTGATATGTGAAGGGAGCTAAGAGCTGGACACAAGTGTGTGTGATTGTGGGTGTATGTGTGTGGTTCTGAGGGGCAAGAGGGGAAGGAAATACTCCTAGGGAAGAAAGGAGGAGGGAGAAGACAGAAAACGGAGGTAGGGCAGTCTTCTCAAAAGACAGGAAAATTAGAGAAAGGACAAATCTTTAAGTGTACAGGGTGTCTGGCTTGACCTCAGTCCCTGGCTGAGATAACAGGGCCACAAAGTTCAACCAACATCATGGGTAGGCTTCCAGTTTCCAGTCAGGGATGTTAATTTGGTATCTCTTTGTGGTTTTTTTTTGTTTGTTTGTTTGAGAACATATTTTATACATACATACATACACACACACATACATACATACACACACATATACACACATACATACACATATACATGCATACATACATATATATGTAGAGAATTATAAGCCAGCTATCTCTGAAATCTCTTAGATCTGTTATGATCTTAGACGCTAATGTGATTAGAAATGACTGCAGGGTTTTGAGGAGCAATATTGCCTTTCTGACTCCTATTTTCCACTGTAAAGTTCAGGTCTAAAACAGTAATTATTTCCCCAATCCAGGCTCTGACACCTACCCAGAAGAGTCTGTATGCCACAGTAACCCTGAACAGACTCTTCAAACGCACAAATTTACAGAGGATGGAGCAGATAAGATACATGTTGTGCTCTCTTCTCTACATAACTGTTTCAAATGAGAGCTCAGATAATGATGATTCAGGAGCCCCAGGATCTGGTCAGCAGATGGTAATGCACACTTAGAAAACAACAGATTAAATTAGCCACTCTAATTTAATCTATCATGCGATCTTCTCATTTGTGAGTTTACACAATAAAGCAATTGAAAACATTATATTAATGTAATTCCTTTGTCTCTGTGTTTGTCTATGATTTGAAATTTGAATATCGTCATAATATTTGTGTTGAAGGTTAATACAGGTTGCCTACTCTTTGGATCCTAGAATAGTACAATCTGACTTTTTTGAGTGGTTCAGTGGTATTTGGTATGAGGCCACTTCCGTTTACTTAAATTGCTCTGTCATGGTGTCCTTCTAGCTCTCGAAAATGAGGGGACAATTGTTATCCTGTGAATGGTAGGTGACACTATCCTCAGGCTAATGAGCTTGTGTGTTTAGGAGTTTCAGTTCTGTATTGGTAACCCTGAGAGGTAGGGAAGGATTGATTACGCAGGAGCAGGCAATGGCTTTCTAGACATCTTAAAATTGTCCTTCACCCCAACACTGGTGACCTAAGTTCATTTCGGGCTCTGACCAGCTTTCTTAAACTGTAGCCCTATCTAACCTTCTGCTTCCTTCCTGGTCTTCCCCCTATGAGGCCTTATCCATCCTGCAAGTCTAACGTTTCTGAAACAACCCACCTGTTTCTTTTCTCCAAACAGATTTCGTTTATTAACTTACCTAATGTTGCCAGTGGTGCCTCTGTTCCGGCTCTTAGCCGGCACTGGAACTCATGCCACTGTCTGTGAGTCCAGCACTGATGGTTTGCTCATCCTTTTCATTTCTGCTCATGCCCTGCCAGCTCACAGCTGTGCTGTGGCCACAGTCTCTCACTGGTTTCTGAGTCGCCCTTAACATTTCGGTGAACCAGTGCCTTCCTGACTGCTGTGCTAACTCTCTCCAGGAGGCCCCATTCTTACTGTACATATAGAGAATCTGTTTCTCTTCCTGGTAAAAATCCATGTGCCTTTTCTTGGTATCAAAGGCCCCTCATAATGGGTATAAACACCCATTTCTTCCTTAAATAAACAAAATTCCTTGCTACTTCCTAATAAACCCTTTCAGTAATATCATTCCCTTAATCTTACCCCATTTGGGTTTGCTGTTGTAGACCTCATGGTCTAGCTAAAGACTGTTCTGCATAGAAGCTCCCAGGGCCATTCCATCTGTGACCAAAGCCTTTTTCTTGCGACTGCCAATGAGTCTCCGTAGGGTTCGAGCACTGTCCATAGGTTTGAAGTATAACTGTGCACCCAGAAGGTTTCTTCCTCTTCTTTCCATCTCCAAAGAACCAAATGCATTAGAGTCCATGACTTTGTCACAGAAGCATTCAGAATATCAGAGAGCAATTTTCTGACTAAATCAAAAATATGTTTTCAGAGTGTATGCATTAATTATCCTGGTAATTTTTCTGTCTTAGCAACAAATGCTTTATGCCTCAGTGCTCAGAGGGAACTTTATGCTACCAAACTGCTTGACCTCTGAGTTACTTTCTGACAGTTGCATGGAGGACAATAAGATCTTAAAGAGACAAGGACAGTGACCACTACATGGTTGTGTTTGCCCGTATAAGAACATAGATCAGAGTTTAGGGTATGGCTTAGACCAGTAATTGTCCAAAGTAATATAGTAAATCTATTTATCAGGCTTTTATTTCTGTTTTCATCATCACCTATAAGCATTTGTTTTTGTTTGGGTTGAGCAATATTCAAGTTTTGGTTTAAACTCTTAGATTCTATTGATAAGAGCTAGCGTGCTTGATAAAGTTGATAGCTATGACGTATTGGATAAGGCTGGTTGGTCAGCTTGTTTTTGTCAGTAGAACTCATGCTTTGTCACAGTGGCTGCTGCTACACTTCTGTGTCCTTCTGGCTCTGGCAACTCCTCTCTTCAGGTTTAAGAGTGGTCACAGCTGTGCTGCTACCAGCCACAGGTGTTCCCTCTTCCCGCGGGCTTCTGCTCTCTGGCAACTTGAATGGTGCAGCTTTTACAAACAAGCCCGTCTACTGGTGCCAGTGATGCGACAGGCCATCTATTTTTCAGTTGGAGTCCTGAAGGAGACAACATACATGCCTATATATCACACCATTCAAATTCATTAAAAAAGATTTTACTTATACCATGATTTCTTATAAAAATGAAAAGAACTTTAAGAAAAGAGTCAATGGAAAATGAGAGAAAACGACCATAATTGTTTTGAGACTTTAGCATGCACTTTTAATTTTTTAAAATATGAACTTCAGAGTTAGGGGTCATCCAAAGCACTGTAGGGCATTAATGGCTTTGTTTTATCATTATAGTAGCTCAGGGAGTGTGGTGAAAGGTATTATAGTCTGGTGGCCTTTGTGCTTCCTTTCTTGACATTTGAATAAAGCTCAGCTGCAAGCTAGAGTTACCTGAGCTGCAGGACACTGAGCCCCTCTTTTAACTAACAGGTTCCAGAGCAAGCACTGGATTGGCTCATCAGAGGCCCCTCCCTTATAGAGTGGGAAAGGAAGCAAGTGTTCAAGGGGCTAGAGGTCAAAGGATATCCTAGTCCCAGACAGGAACTGTGCTCAGAGGGAATGTGCAGTGACTTAAGCCAATCTGTGATCAGGACACAGGTACGTTCTGTCAAGGCAACCAATGGCACCCTCACAACTAGACCATAGACACTGGAGTGCATTATGGCCGAACATAGAAAGCCTTTCCCCCCCCTGTCCCTACCTAACATGTTACTAACATATCAATTCTGTTCAATTAGACTTTTTAAAAGAAGGCATCAGAAGTAGGAAGCTATGACTTCATCCTCCCCCCCAAATGTAATAGAAATGTTGTGGTGGGAATAAATGGAATCTGTTAGAATTTCTAGAAGGAAAATCAATTTCTAATTAAGTATGTATATAAAATGACTTTGGTGGGCCATTTTCTTTCACTATGATGCTAATGATATAAAAAATAAAATATAGAATATCTATAGAATATTATAAATTTAGACATGATTAAAAATGTATTTTTTTGGTTAAGGATTCACCCATTAAAAGCTGGACTGAAAAGTGACTTTAGGAGCTGACTGATTGGCATCCTTTTGTACATGGGGCCAAACTGACATAAAAGAGCTGCGATGGATAACCACTACTTGTGAAATAGAAATTCTTTATGAGAGACAGCTTGTATTATAATATTGTCTGTAGGTCTCATTTGAGATTCGCCTATGACTTTTAGGAAGGCTCTCAGAGTGTGAGCCAAGCCTGTTTATACTTATCCCTCGTTATGGAGAACTTGTTCCAAGACCCTCAGGAGACCCCTGGAACCTCAGAGAGTAAGACTCTGGAAGTGATGTCTTTTCTGTCTTCACCAACCCCACTATACACTGTGGATGCAACTTTTGCAGTGAAGATGTAGTGGCAAACTAGGAAGGCGTTCACTCCTTACTATACATCCTCAGTACCCCAGCATTTGATTTTTTTTCTTTCTTTCTTAAGTAGAGATTTTTTTTTTTTTTTGCCAGAGTCACTATTCTTACTTTGCAGGGCTAAGTAAAATACAAATTGTTTGAACAAACGCAGCGAGCTACCTCAGTGGCTGATCTGATGGCATAGGGAGCAGTCACAGGACTAACTGGTAGTGGCTGCAGTAGCACATGCGTTGCGGAACCGCTGATTAAAGGAATAGTTCACATGTTAGGTAAAAACATTAGACTTCAGCATCCTACTCGTCATGACGCAAATTTGAAATCTATGAATTGTTTATATCTGAAATTTCCCATGCAATATTTTTGGCTTTGTAGCTGACTATGGATAACCGAGACTACAGAAAGGAAAGTCACAGGCCAATAAGAACTAGCTGGAAACATACTTGCTTTAGATATGAGCACAGGATTAACTGAGTCAACTTGGTTTTTTTTTTTTTGTTCTGTTCATTCATTGAAAGTATCAGTTTTTATAGCTACACAAATAAACTATACATTTGCTCTTCAGTTATTTGTGTGACCTTGTTTTAAAATAAGTCATGGCTTTGTTTTCAGTAGCCTCCACTATAAAATAGGGGTTGCCTTTAGATAATCTTCAAGTTCCTTCCAGCTGAGTATTTTTTTTCTTTTTTGCATATAATCCTCCACTAAAATGGTGCAGAAAATGAAAATTTCTTTAGCCCAGTCCTCCTTCCATTCAACTTACCCACTACTAAATAGTAATCTCTCTCACTTTCTCTTGAAACTCCTAGTACTGGCTTCTTCAGCAAGTCCAGCCTTAAGAGTACCTAGAACCAGCTCCTGAAATTGTGTCAGAATTTTGATGTAGTGTGGCAAAGGGAAAAACAGTCAACTAAGATCTATTGGAAGGCTTGACTTCAGATCTCAAAAGTCGTTCATTTGTCCTGACCCTTGGACTCCTGGAAATCTTTTTTACAGCCTCATGAATTCTAAGCCAGTATGTTCCCTACATTGTATTTTATGTTTCATATTCTTTGTAAATACAAGACTTAGCTTACCTGGAAGGTGTGTGTGTGTGTGTGTATGTGTGTGTGTGTGTGTGTGTGTGTGTGTCTGCTCGTGTGCATGTGCATATGTGTCTGTGTGGGCACCCTTTTAAGGCCAAGGTTCTTTGACGTGAAGAGCTACAACGTCCCGATGGTTCTCCACTGCACATGTACAGAGGTTGGTCTGGTTCCTAAATATAGTAATTGACCTGCTTAGAACTAATGGGAAGGAAGGAAGTTGCTTTTGAAAGCACCCCATCCCCTTGGAGACACAACCAATTTTCAACCTCCCAGAAGCTGCTTCTTACCCCAAGCTTCACAGACTATCGGTGGGAAATCTGGCTCTTGCAGCTTTGCAAATGGGCTGGAGATAAGTGTCTTCTTACCGCTGATCTTACTCTTCATGTTGCATGTTGTCAAGCAGGACTTGTGGGGGAAAGAGTTTTGAGGTTACTGCTTCCTGTCTCCACACCTTTAGTTTGGTTAGCTGCTAGGAAAGGCTTTGAAAAGCAGAGCACAAACTCATCACCAAAACAGCCAAGGCAGTCGGGAGGCTAACCATGTTTCTAGTAAAACCACTCACAAGAAGGGAAATGCAATCAAATATTTGCGAGGGAACGAAAGGTCATTCCCAGCATGATTTGGAAACACAGCAAGTCTTCAAACAGAAGCTAGTGTAGGAAAGCTAAATGTAGCTTTAGTTTCTTCCAAGCCAGTGTTTCTCAACCTTGGTAACACTGAGACCCTTTAATACAGTTCTTTGTGTTGTACTGACCCACAGCAATAAAACTATTTTGTTGCTACTTCATAACTATAATTTTGGCTACCGTATGGATTGTAATATAAACATATGATACGCAGGATAGCTGATATGCAACCCTCAAGGGGGTCATGACCCACAGGCTGAGAACTGCTGTTCTACGTATAGGTATGTCCTTGAATTTTCTAACATTCCCAGAAACTCAAAAAAACCAAAGTACAAAGCCGAGTTGACCATTGTCACTTGCTGTGGTTCGTCTGTGTCTTTGTCTCTTTACACCTGCTCCATTTTAAGGTAAATTAAAGGAAGCTAGAAGTATTGTATGTACCAGAAGCCACACACAATGAACACACTAATACCAGAAACAAACCTATTTTATTTAGTGTGTCTCCAGAGGAGATGTCGATTTTGAAGTCTTGTCAGATAGCTTTGTCACATGGGCATTTTTTATTTTTTGAATCATTGGAATAAATTAAAGTGGGACCAAAATCTAGAAAGGTGTAACATTAAAAAAAAAAAGAGGGTTTTATCAGCTTAAATTCTAAGGTAGGAAGCTGCTGGCCACATATTAGCACAAAACAACAAAAGACCTCAATTACAGCACCTCTCTTTAAGCCTCTGCTAACTTAAAAAATTATCTGTTGACACAGAAGAGAGAAACGTAAGCTGCGTTATCTCCTTTTCATAATTGTTTCCAAACTCTTTTCCAATAAAACTTGGCACAGTCACAAAATGAGGTATCTTCCCTTTCCTTGCTCGGTGGCTGCTTGTGTCACCAGCACAGCAACGTGTGACATGACGTGGGGCCTGTGGAGTTCTCCTTCAGAACATCTTCAATTTGTAATTCTGAGGTCAGACGACCTCAACCGAGTGAAGGCTCGAACTCCCAGGGCCCATGACGGGAAGAAGAAAAAGCTACCTTTTAGTTACTGTCTTACTCCTTGAGAAGAAAAACCGTTTCAGAGAATGACTGCTGCCTCTTCCTTCTGAAAGGCTTCCATCCTGTGTCATGACCCCTGAGGCTGGAAACACATCTTCTTTATGGCCCAGATGTCCAAACTTAACTTTGTTTTTTGGAACTGTCTATTCTGGGAATAGGTGTGGGCAAAAAGAAAGGCTCTTTAGTCTGGGAGGCTGAGGAAGTCATTTAAAACTCTTCCTTTCCTCTTTAGCCACACCTAAGTCACCGTCAAGTTGTGTAAGCACTAGGCTATAAACATTTCTCATTCCGTCTACTACTTCTAAACCAGTTCAGTCCCTCTCACCTCTGACAGCTGAATCTCGCCTACTGCCCATCCCTTCACTCTTCTCTTGAACCTTCCAAAGGACTGCTTCCACTTTTGTTAAAGTGATTTACATAAGTGAAAAAGTTGTGTGCACATCTACTTGTCTGCCTAAAAGCCTTCACCAGGTCTTTGTCACTGGCAGGAGAGGGCCTGAGGTCTCTGATATAGTGGGCGGTGCTTGATTTTTCCAATCTTGTCTTCCATCCTCGGTCAGAAAGAATGGAGGTAGCTGTGATTGCCTCCAGAGCGTCACACTCACTGTCACCTCCTATTCTCCCATGTCATCACAGCCTCAATAAATACACATTTACCGTGCCCCACCCCCAACTTGAAGACACATCTTAGTCAGGCTAACTTTTTACTTGGGAAACATCTGTCAATCAATGTAGGCATCATTCTTTGTCCCTCAGACCAGCAGTCTTTATGTCTAGGAAATCTGATTGGTTCTTCAATTGCTCCCAGAACCTGCAGACCACTGTCTACTGGGTCCAAACTAGCTGTTTATATATTGCTCTTCCTTCCTAGGCTGTGAGCTGCCCAAGGAACTTATATTTAGGAAATCATTTTGTCTCTCCTGTGTGAGTCTTGGGAAAATGTCATCTGCTGAGTCAGACAGGAATCCCTGAATGAACACTGGAGTCTGGCGGCGGGAGCCTGCCCTTTGCCCTCTAGCTCCCCTGTCTCTGCTCCTACACAGATGCTCATGGCAGCATTGTTCATAACAGGCAAACAATGTTGAGTGGAAAAACAAAATGTTCTATATCTATCCAACAGAATATAATCTAGTCGTAAAATAAACAAATAAATAAAGTTCTGATACTTTGTCACAATATGGATGAAATGTAAAAATTGATGTAACGTGAAAGAAGCCAGATACAAAATGGCACACATACTGTGATTTCATGCACATGTAATGTCCTGAGTGGGCAAATACTGACACATGGCTACCAGAGGCTGGAGGGAGAAAATAATGGGAGATGATGGCTAATGAGCATGAAGTTCACTTTTCCTGTAGTAAAAATATTTTACAGCTGGGCATGGTGGTGCACGTCTTTAATCCCAGCACTCAAGAGGCAGAGGCCAGTGGATCGCTGTGAATTCGAGACCAGCCTGGTCTACAAAGCGAGCCCAGAACAGCCAAGGCTAACACAGAGAAACCCTGTCTCAAAAAACCATATATATAGTCGTGGCACATTCAGAATTTCCTGAGTATTAAAAAAAAAAAAAATCCCTGAATTGTATTTGTTAAAAGGAGAACTTTATGGCATGTGAATTACATTTCAGTACAGTTATTCCAACCCATCAAACCCCTATAGCAACACTTACTTATGCCAAATATATCAGAATTTCTGAGAGTAAGAGGCTGTGGATATGTGCTTTCTTTTTAGGTTCTTGATGTAAATAGATTTAATTCTGTGGACTTACTTCTTCCTGAAACCAAAACTACAAACAAACAAACGACCTCCAAAACAAAAACAAACAAACAAAACCCAACACATCTGTTTACATGGATTTAATCCCAGGTTAAGTGATAAATTTCATTTTTAACAGCTTCTGATTCTAGCTGGTTCTTGGGTGTAGGTACAAATAACCTTTTAAAAATTATAAGTAGAGGGTCTGAAGAGATTGCTCAACCATCAAAGGACAGGCTTAAAGCAACAACAAAAATATAAGAAGGGCTACACAGTGAGACCGTATTTTTGTTTTGTGTTTTGTTTGTTTAGGAAAAATATAGAGCTAAAGACAACTTGCCCTCTGACCTCCCCTCTCATGCTGTGGTAAACACACACACACACACACACACACACACACACACACACACACACACA
>OU015743.1:45167294-45195698 GCA_907169655.1 Acomys percivali | reverse complement strand
CACACACACACACACACACACACACACACACACTCACACACACACACGTAAGTGGGGATGCACTGGAAAACAATATGAATGGATCTCCTCCCTAATGGAGTTGACAGTGTAGTTTGACTGTTTGCTTTTAAAGTGAGAAATTGAGGTGGCAT
The DNA here is from genome assembly GCA_907169655.1 of Acomys percivali. NCBI lineage: Eukaryota > Metazoa > Chordata > Mammalia > Rodentia > Muridae > Acomys > Acomys percivali. The sequence goes on along the minus strand of OU015743.1, from coordinate 45,195,546 downwards.
CCAGATGTTTGATTGTTTATTGCGTAGTCGTAGACGTCGTCTTGACTCAATAGGACAAACACATAAGTTTCTTGGGAGGCTCTTCTCTGAGGAATTGAAGACAGGGCGTGGCGCTAGGAGATCTTTCCTCTTTCCTTCACTTCTTTATCCCCACCTGGGTTTAGTCAATAAGCAAAGCCAGAATGTTTTGAAACTTTTAAGTCCCTTTACAAAAACCTGTCTCACAGTTGAAAACAAATTCATTTGGACACCGAGTCAGGCTTTCAAGCCACTTCCAAGCCTATCACACACTCAGAAAGGCAACCCAAAGCCTGATACACATCACAGGAATCTCACCTGGATTCAAAAATTCCTAGTGCATAGCTGCGGTGGTCCTCAGTGCTGACAGATGGTCACATTGTGCCTCCCAGGTGGAAGCATGCTCCATTTTCCCATTCAGAAAAGGATGCTAATATTATTGAAATATAAACTTCAAGACTTTTGGTGAAGTTACCATTCCAAGAAGAACCATTATTGTATCTTTATCTGCCAGGAGACTAACTTTGTTGGAGATCTGTTCAGTTAGCTAATTAATTCATTTTGGTTTCAAGACAATAAAATGATTATTATTACTATTATTATACTCCTAACTAATTCTTTCTCCCTTCAGAAAACAAGATTTTGGTGAAGCAGTCCCCCATGCTTGTGGTAGATAACAATGAAGTCCAAGTCAGCTGCGGGTATTCCTACAGCCTTATCTCAAAGGAGTTCCAGGCATCCCTTTACAAGGGAGTGAACAGTGACGTGGAAGTCTGCGCTACAAACTGGAACTTTTCCCATCAGCTTCCGTTTTACTCAGGCTCGGGGTTCAGCTGCCGTGGGGAACTGAAGAACGACACAGTGGTATTCTTCCTCTGGAATCTGCATGCTAATCACACAGATATTTACTTCTGCAAAATCCAGGTCATGTATCCTCCGCCTTACCTGGGCAGCGAGAAAAGCAACGGGACTGTTATTCACGTGAAAGGTAACGTGCCGTCTGCCCTCCTACGACCTGAAGGAAGGTCTTGCCACGCCGACAGCGAGCTTGGGCTAAGGGGAGCTGGAGTACACACTAGTGGTCTGAGACTCAAAGGCAAATCATGTTTAAACCTGCTTTCTTTCACTCTAGAGATGATTCCAGCTTATGTTTGAATGCCTTTATCTCTCCTCTCCTCACTGACATGATGAGGAAGAGCCAGGGAAGAAGTTACAGTCCATGGGAATAGAATCTATAAGATTATTCTTGATTCAAGCAGATAGTGTCAGGAAAAAGTTTGCCATTATAATTAGAGTCTATTGAGTTTTTGTTGTTGTTGTTTGTTTGTTTGGTTTTTTATTTTTATTTTTATTTTTTTGGCCTTTGGCTAAGATCACATAGAAATTGAGCATAGAGTCCTCTAAGATGAAACATAGTCTGATGGATCAGGCCTCAGGAAGAATGTGTTGAAGATCAAATCAATTCTCAATTTTTTTTTGTGATCTATGTCCTTCCTCCATTAAGGTCCTTTCCATTTTCCAAAACATAGAAAGGATAATGGAGTAGAAATTTAAGGGACATGAATTTATGATCTTGGGTAAATTCTCCAACTTTTTAATAGCCCCCAAACTCAAGATAACTAAGCAGTGCTCATGACTCAGTGGCAGCAAGTGCACTATGTTTATGCTGAGATTATGTTCTGTCTAAACATCGGGAAGAAAAATAATAGGATTCTCAAGCTCAAATATAGCTATTGGCATAGCATATAAAGCTGAGTGAGGTCAGGTAGATTTTTGTGTAAATACCTGTATTACAGCTTTTCTTTTTCATAGAGTGATAAATAAGAAATCATAGGCTTAATTTTATATTCAGTTCTGTCAGATTACAATATATGCATTTTCTCTTATGCAGTAACAAAGCTGTACGTGAGAAAAACCAAATGCCAAAAAAGGAAAACATTATTATCTTAATATGGCAGAATAGCGTTTGTGCTCTGGAAAAATTCAGAGGCAATTAATATGTGAACTCAGCTTTCTAATATCAATAATGCTTAGGAAAAAAGATTTTGATTGGGTTAAATTAAGGGGTTAAAAAAAGATATGCTAGCTTGGAAATCAAGAATAAAGTGTTTTTCCATATAAACGATCCATTACTCTAGCTTAGTATTTTGTGTGTATGCATACACACATATTCATTTAGGAGAATTGGAGAAGGCATTAGTCCTCTGCAGCTTTCAACCCTGTTTGAATGTTATAAACCTAAGTAGGTAAATTGAAAAATGCCCATGCTCAACTTTGAGCTTCTAATTTAATCAATATGGCTTGAGGAAGGGGAGCTAGATAATTTTTGACTTTTTTTGTGAAATAATTTAGTCAGATAATTCTAATGTATAATCAGGATTAAAACTTCATGGACTAGAGAGTTGCTGGTATTCTTTTTATTTATGTATTTTTATTACTACTTTATTATAAAGAGCTTGTAAAAAAATATCATGTATCAAAATTAACCAGACCCAAAGTCTATACATCTCAACGAGCTATGAAGTATTCTGCTTAGGAATAATCTTCCATGGGTGTCAGTGTAGAGCTGCATGCTTTTCCCCCCACCCCCTTCCTGATACCAAATACATAACGTGTGACTCATTCAACAGCAGATAAGCTGTTGGAGCTGGAGTCAAATATTTACTTTTTAATTCAAAGATAGAGTTTAGGCTTTAGTTTGTGATGAGGATAAAGGCATGGGGGGGGGGAGGCGGTCAGGCTAAACTCACTGAAAGACGCCATTTTGAATTATGCAATACCACCAGTGTAGTGCTATAAAGCAATGGCTTTCCACCTTGGCATTGTATACTGACAAGGCACGATCAGTGATGGGGTTGAACAAGTCCCAAAGAGAAAGACTTAATCAGTTAAGCTGGTAATATTTTGCATATTTTAGTAATTTCAAATTCTCCGCTGATGTTCAGGACAGAAATGTACTCAACTGCTATTTCTGTGTCCTTTGCTCTCTTATGTTTTTCAGAGAAACACGTCTGCCAAGCTCAGGCATCTCCTAGGCTGTTTTGGATACTGGTCGTGGTTGCTGGCGTCCTGTTGTTTTACGGCTTGCTAATGACAGTGGCTCTTTGTGTTGTCTGGGTAAGAGGACCCTCATTGCTTTATGTAACTTCACTGCGCATGCGTTCTGACTACATTAGGACTCTGGCCTGCATCTTTTCTACTGCAATACCAAAGCAGGTGATATTGTTTTCAGTCTGTTCAGCCTTACATGAAGTAATGATCTGATGTGAGTTCTGTTTTCTAGAAGGCACTAAGTGGCCAGGCAGAATTAGAACTAAAGTGGGGAAATTAAGGTGGGAAATTATAGAGGGGAGGTCAATAGTCTTATTCTTAATTTTGCAACATAAAAATTGCACGTAGAGCAGCTTAAATCCCTACATAAGATATAAAATCTAAGCCCATCAGAAAGCTAGGCAACCGAAGCCGACGAGCAGCTGGGGGGGGGGGGGGGGGGGGGGGGGGGGGGGTGGGGGGTGCTGGGGGCTCCAAAAGTCAGGGGAAAGCAAGCTGCTGAAACTGTGTATTCAAATCAGAGGAAAGCAGGTCTGTTTGTGACAGACCTAATTTCTGCCTCTTCTGAAGCAGCTGCATTGTGGGGGGTCAACTTGGACGCTGTCATAAAATCATGAAGAGGAGAGCGACTGCTCAGAGCTCTCCCCACTGCACTGAGCTCAGCAGTCCCTGCAGGCATTTTGGCAATAAGCCTGGTATATATTTTTTCATCTCTCTCAGTGTGGAATTTTTGATCCAAGCTTGGACCATTTTTTTTTCGTTTGTTTGATTTTTCTGGGACAGCGTCTCACTATGTAGCCCAGACTTGCCTGGAACTTACTATGCCATCCAAACCGGCCTTGACTCATGGTAAGCCTCCTCCTGCCTCAGCTTCTCAAATGCTGAAATTATAGGTATGTGTCACCATGTCTGGTTTTTGAGCACATTTAAATTTTTTAAAATTTTGATTTATACGTATGAGTGTTTTACCTACATGTATGCCTGTGTAGCAATTTTGTGTCTGGTGCCCATGGAAGTCAGAAGAGGGCATCTTGAAGTTATAGATATTTATAAGCCACCATGTGGGTGCTGGATATTGAAACTGGGTCCTCTGGAAGAGAGGCCAGTACCCCCTCCTCAAAAAGATTTACTTATTCCTTATTTATACAGTATTCTTCCTGAATGTGAGCCAGCAGACCAGAAGACGACACTAGGCTAGATCTCATTAGAGATGGTTACAAGCCACCATGTGGCTGCTGGGAATTGAACTCAGGACCTTTGGAAGAACAGCCAGTGCTCTTAACCTCTGAGCCATCTCTCTCCATCTCTTTTGAACACATTTTGACGAATACATTCACTGTTAAGAAGGTGCCACCTCAGCAAGGATCCTTTTCCTAGAAACCAATTTGTGCGTGAGGAACAGAATGCCTTGTGTATCGATTCCATGTGCCTCTGAATTTCCTCCAGAAGTTGGGTGAATATACAAGTGACTCCTTCAATGAGAAATGTGTGCTGTGCAAGGATGATGTAAAAGACCATTTCTCCTGTTGTTCTCCATCCATCTGCTACTAAGCACACTTAAGACTTACTGAACGCTTATTGGGTTGGTAAACAGATCACTCTAATAGAAACCAAAGAAGGACCCAACCAAGCGTGCTTGACATCTAACCATTTTAAAGCATAATCCATATACTTAACTAAGCAATGTATGGTCAGGGATCCCTGGAGTCCTGCCATGTGTTGTCATCTTATTTATTATAGTGTTGGTGAGGGGACAGGACAGATCTAGCTCTAAGTCACGAAGTTCTAACATCTAGCCTTAGATTTAAATGGCTTATTTTCTGATCCAGTGTTGCCTTTCTATTATTCCTCCTCACATATTCCTGTAGTTCACAGGACCACAGGGGACAGGTGGCTATTTGTCAGGCTACCTTTTGTCTAATCTATAACTTCTACACAGTAGGAAACATAGTGTTTGCTTGTTCCGTGGATTTTTGTTTGTTTGCTTTTTTGTTTTTTTGAGACAGAGTTTCTCTGTGTAGCCTTGGCTGTCTTGGACTCCCTTTGTAGACCAGGCTGGCCTCGAACTCACAGAGATCCACTTGCTTCTGCTTCCTCGAGTGTTGGGATTACAGGCGTGCACTGCCTCACCAGGCTCTGGGGATTCTTGTTGTTGTCTTGGGAACTCTGAAAGTTGTCCAATCAGGAGATGGTGGCAGGAGGCTTTAGTATAGAAAAACATTGTCCCGTGCTCTGTTACTAGCTGAGAACGTTCATCTTTCCAGACCTTGCAGTTTACATCCTTTCTACTTTCTAGCTCTGTAGTGGTTGCTGATGATCTTAGAGTTCTTAGGTTTGCCTTGGCTCGCCTAATCCTCAGCCACTGACTTTCTAACTTGCTGTGTGGCTTTTCAAGTCTCTGAGAACTTGAATTTCCTAATCTACAGGCCAGGTGCAGTGGCCCTCTGAGTACCCTTCCAGGGAAGGGGCTCCCTTGTCATCTTTTGACCTAGGTCAGAGGAATTTACTAGCTTCGTGGGAAGCAGTTTTGGGAACTGCTTTAGCTTTCAGTAGTCCCACAGGCACGACTTTAAAACTTATGGTAAATATGCTCTAGGGAGTCAGCTTCTAAAATGACACACAATCTGCTGAATGACTGGAATCGCCCAAGAAAACAGCTTCTCACTTTCAATGAGTAAAAACAATTCACTCTTCAAATCGGACATCAGAGATGGTTTTGAGCTTTTCTTTGTAGCCTCATAATTCCTGGTAAGATCCAACCTCTCTGCCTTGAGAAAACTGCCTTTGGCTTCTCTCACAAGCTTGCCGTGACTTGGACAGCCTTAGTATGTGACGTGTCTTGTGTTCTGTGGCTTTTGGGAGTCAAACCACGTTATCTAATAAGAGCATCACTTATTTAGACCTCAAACCCAGGACTTTGCACTCTCTGACCCCCAGCTGAGCTGTTACACTGATTTTCATTCCTAACTTAGAGGAGGGTTGGTTTATTTGTTTTTGTTTTTAACATGTTCTTTGCTGACATGTACTACAATGCATGTTTAGGTAGCATCTGCCTTCAAATCTACTACATTCTTGGCCATTTAAGTACATTGCTCATGCACACCCTGTGTCTTGCTGCTTTGCTTAGGAAACAAGGCAGAGGTAAAAGAAAGGGCAAAGGTAGAGCGGCCTTGAAGTCAAACATCTTTAACAGGCATTGACTGGTGAGTGACACAAATACACTGACACAGGAGGTAGGTAATCTATGCATACCTACAAACACACTGTGGGTGCACATGAGTACTGTTGGTTCTGAGTTAGCTTCCCAGCTATTTCTATCCCTTTGGTTTAGGATCAGGAAGACACTGGCTAAACCCACTGTCTGATAATGGTGTCGAGGTTAGCATGGAGCTGGTCATAGCAGAGTTTCTTTATCTTTGTGTGTATCTTGGAGATCCTCAGAATTGTGATTGAGGTCTTTCTTGAAGCTATAGTTTCACTGGAGGTTGAACCCACAGGCAAGGGATTGGCAAAGGAAACCCGAAAGGTCAGCATCAGTACTGAAAATGCTTGCCCGAGTAGCATCCCAAGATATCTTTGCCTCCTTTGAGGCCTTAGGCAGGTGGGTACAGCAATGAGGGCAAAGCTGTAGTCATTCACTCATTTATGGATTCAAGAACAGTTGTTGCTCACATCTATTTACCAGCTTAGTGCATTGGGCCTGTCTACTTAGACATGGACGTTATTTGTTGTTGTTTTTTTTCATAACAGAGCACACTGACACCACAATCCACATGACTTTCTGCTTTTGAAAATTATGCAAACTTTACCATCAAGTTGATCTGGCATGCTCCTAGACTACAGTTTAAAAAACTTGGTCAAGATACCAAGTTTAGTAGAGCTGGTAGTAGTTAGGTTCTGATTAGTCATTATCCTAGTCCAAGGCACATTAAAAAAAAAAAATACTGCTTCGCAGGCTCATTTGGCAGCTGATGCTCTGAGTAAGCATCCCCAAAGTCTTAGAGCCCCTCCCACAATGTCTCCTCTAAGTCCTTACATATTGACCTTTGACCTTTTTTTCTTTCCCTGTAGATAAATAGCAAAAGGAACAGGCTTCTTCAGAGTGACTACATGAACATGACGCCCCGGAGACTTGGGCCCACTCGCAAGCATTACCAGCCCTATGCTCCAGCGAGAGACTTCGCAGCCTACCGCCCCTGACAGGGACCCCTATCCAGAAGCCAGCCGGCTGGTACCCCTCTACCTGCTCAACATCACTGCTCTGGATAGGAAAGGACAGTCTCATCTTCAGCCGGCCACTTTGGACCTCTGCAGGGCCACCTATGCCAACTATTTTGGAGCATCTACATCTAATCTCCTGATCATCTTGAGACTCCGGAATGAATTAAAGAAGCATCTATGGCAGGATACATTCTGCATGTCTTCGCCAAGACTCAATATATTTATTGGCTTGACTGAGAAGTTAAAGTAGAGAAATCAAAAAGCGAGAGAATTCATTCAGCCTTGGAAAGTTAGCGTCCAGGCTGTTGGATAATCAACCCCCCTTCCTTTCTCACTTATTATTAGCACATCTCAGTCATGTGAAGTGTGGTAGCTAAAAATGTTTTGGATGGAAAAGAAAGGATCAAAGACCTTTTCTTTGGCTAAGTTGGCGTTTAGTGTAGGGGTAGGTTAGAGTTAGTTAGCTATTTGAAAATAATTAAAACACTTTCCCACTGAGGAAATGAGCCACTTAGTTCCTGTTTAGTGTTTTCATGTTAGTTTAGAAAGATGTGGACATATTTTTTCTTTTCAATGAGTTCTGACCATTTGTAATCACGTTGACCCATGGAGTACCCCCTCAAAGCACTCCCGGGGCTTGCTTTCCTCATTCCCTGTCATGGGAATTCAGTATTATTAATAGTCCCAACATGATTTCAGAACTAAATAGCCCTCCCACACCAAGAAGAATGTGAGAGGAAATAAGGCCACTTTATGTAAAAAAAAAAAAAAAAAAAAAAAAAAAAAAAAAAAAAAAAAAAGAAAGAAAGAAAAGAAAAGAAAAAAGAAAAAAGAAAAGAAATATAGCTATCTGAATGCTATGAAGGATTATTATTATAGTCAAACCATTTAAGTTTCAACTTTCCACAGTTGGTTTCCTTGGTGTCTTTGGAGATATCTGAAATAGAATGCTGGAACCGGGTCTGTATAGCGCTAGTCACGATACTGTGAAAAAGGGGGGTGTTAGTACTCGCTAGGGTGGCAAGAATGCCTTCTAGGGGGGTTCCTCTGAGGGAGAGAATAAGGCAGTTCTTGCCATGTACTGAAGAGGTGGTTATTTTCCAAAAGGCATCCTGGGGAATCTCAGTATAAGTTTCTTTAGACTGTAAAGTTTAGAGGGGCTTCCTATGCTCTAGGGCTCAGAACCCCAGACTTTTGTGGGCTCAGCTGCTTCATGGCATGGGGATTCATTGCCATGAAAACCTATTTTGGAGTGTGTCTTCAGGGACAACACCAAAGCTCTCCAAGTTCTTAAGAACCTGCAAGGCTTGATACTGGATTGAACATGGACTGTTTTTTTTTCCCCTTCCACTTTTTGGGGACCTTGAGGAATGACTGTACAGCCACCTTCACCGTTTGTTTAAGTGATCTGAATTATTTGGAGGTTTTAGAGGTGGTAAGACCTGGTAAAAATTCTCAGTGCTAGTGGAATGGCCTCAGGCAAATTCCTGTTCCTCTAAGACGGTGGCTCCTCAACTGTAAAATGACATAATGAAATTTGCTGCCATCCTCCTCTTGCCTCTGCCTCCCGAGCACTGGGATCACTGGAGTGCCCAGTCATGACCAGCTTGCAACAAACACCTAAAACCAGACTCATGAGGCTCTCCCAGCTTCAATAATGCCCCAGCTAATTGGAATAGTTTATCATGTAACCAAACAATCAAACATAAGGCATTTCCCCCTACTGTTTTTGTGTATAAAGAGATCCTTAAACTTTTTTTTTTTTAAATATGAGGAGAAGGGAGGGAGGGATCAGAATCTTTAGATATTAGCTCTGATAGATTTTCTTTTAATTGGCTTCATTCTGTGCCTTTAATTAAACCAGCGTAGGCCAAGATCAGCCCTACTTGTATGACAAAAGACTGCTGACTTGACCCTGGCACTTGGATTGTAGCCAGCCTCTTGATACGTAGAGTTCTTGAATCTAAGTTATAAAATTATATTTGGAAATGACAGATTTGGAGAATTTGTAGAAAGGGCAGTAGCAAACAGCAAATGCTTTTTTAAAAAAATGGAAAGATTTGAGCTTCGGTAATTGATAACTTTATTTTCTAACTGGAAAAGGAGGTTTACTGAAGATGAATCACACCTGATATTTTTCATACCTACCCTGAACAGAAGCAAAGCGGAGGTGTCATGGGTGTTTCACTATCGCTATGAACCAACAGATGGCTTAAAAAAGAAAACACACACACACACATACACACACACACACACACACAGACACACAGACACACACACACACACACACACACAGTTTAGAGCAAAGCTTTTGCAGTTTCAGATGTAGTATCTAAGAAGAAAACCCTGCCATTTGCTGCTATTATTATAGTAAGACTCACAGAATCAAAGGTGTGCATGTAGTTTTTAATTGTGAGCTCACCTATTTGGGGCTGAGCATGCCAATGTAAAGAGTCCCAGTATCCCTTCTATCTGTATCCAGTGACACACTTACTAGCGTGTGTCTATTCGTAAGCTTGTGTTTTAACGTTGTCCTTAGGGCAGGTATGCTTCCTCTTGGCAACAAATATGGAGATGTTTTGCTATTTGAAAGAGTGTACGACAAATATTTGAGTCCCCTCCCCCTCTCGTGTGTGTGTGTGTGTGTGTGTGTGTGTGTGTGTGAGTGTGTGTTTGTGTGTGTCCCTCCCCCCACTCTATCTCTGTCCCTTTTTCTCTCCAGAGTTTCAAACATTGGTTTTTTTCCCCCCTTGGAAGAAATACAACTTGTGGTTGATTTTCCAGGCTTCAATAGCAGTTTACCTGCAGGCCAATGCTGTACCTCTTTGAGAGTTCAGGCTGGGTTCACCCACGTGCTCTGTGCGATGTGACTGCCGTGGGATAGATGTAACTTGAGTGAGCCGTCATTCATCCAGGTCTTCAATCATCTAGTGAGCTAACCGAGCCGCCAATCTACATGGCTATTTGAATGGCTGTACCGATGGTGAAACGGTTGTCTGACTCCTCACCCCAGCCTTCTGTACTGCCCTATGAGAACTATAGCAGGCTTGTGTACTCACCTGAAAGTGCTAAATCCAGCTACATGAGATGGATCAGAAACCACAACACTCAGGAACATGTAGCCACAGTGGTGTAGGCTCTTCCAGGGCTTCGGTGAGTGAGTCTGTGCTATCTACAAAGCCAGTTGAATCTTAAATCTCTCTGCACTGGTATTTTTTTTTTTTTTTTCAAAATCAGAAGCTTGTTCCTATACCAGGGACATTACACATACTGTTTTCTCTGACTACAACGATATTCCCTAGACATCTATTTGCTTTGCTCTTACTTTCTGGACATCTTTGCTCAAATGTCACCTTCTTGTAGTTAATTACCTTTACAACCCATCTTCGGGCCTTATTTTTCTCTGTAACATGTTACCATCCCTTATGCCCCATGTTTTCCTTATTTATTGGCTTCCTGTCTGTTTTTCTAATCAAGACTGGGAAAGGACTCCATGTGCTTTGATTTTTTTTTCTCTTCATCCTCAGTGCCTAGAAAAATGCTTAGCATGCAATAAATATTTATTTGCTGAATAGATGGATTTCACATGGCTTATGAGTTGTTGGTGAGTCTAAAGGATCTCATTAATCTCCAAGAAGGAAAGAATCACTTCTGTTTTTTACTTCTGACTAAGGACACAGAGGTAAAGCATACACAGAGAAATCTGGCAGAAGGCTATCTCATTTATATAAGTTCACTTACAGCTTAGAAATTTTTTGTGCAGCCTGAAAGATAAATACAGTTAGAATCACTCTAAAAATGTTTTTTTGTTTGTTTGTTTGGTTGGTTTTTTTCAAAACAGGGTTTCTTTCTATAGCCCTGGCTGTTCTGGACTCACTCTGTAGACCAGACTGGCCTTGAACTCACAGAGATTTGCCTGCCTCTGCCTCTGGAGTGCTGGGATTAAAGGTGTTTGCCACCACACTATGCTAAAATTTTATTCTTTAAAAACAAACAAACAAACAAATAGGAGTAAGTGGATTTTCCATTTAAAGCTTTCAAATTCTTAAAGTATCGATGACATGTTTTATTTAGTTTTTACTTTTGGCAGCCGTTTATTTATTTGTTAATAGGGCTGGAGAGGAGGCTCAGTGGTTAAGCGCATGGGCTGCTGTTCCAGAGGACCTGAGTTTGTTTTCTATCACCTATATATCTGATACTTTCTCCTGGTCTCCATGGACACCAGGAACTCACGTGATACAACAGGTATACATTTAGGTGAAACATCCATGCGCATAAAATAAATAATTTATTTGTTGACAATTGTATGTGTGTACGATGTATCTTGATAATACCTACACCAGGGTCCTCGCCACCATGTCCCCATGGATAGTCCCCGATACATCCCCCTCTCATTTTTATGTCCTCTCTTCTGTCTTCTTTTTGGTAACCCGCTGAGTCCAATGAGTGCCACATGCTGGAATGCACGTCAGTCTTGTTGGCTTGACCTTGTACAGGTGATTGTCAGCTCTGTAAGTCCTGAGTGTAGTGGCTCTGCCCTCTCTGGCTCTTACATTCTTTCAGTTCCCTCTTCCATGATGTTCCATGACCTTTGGGGAAAGGCTTGATGTAGATGTCTCCCAACTAGGGTTGAGCACTCAACGGTTGCTTATTTTCACCAATTTGACCAGTTACAGATCTTAGCGTTGCTACCCAGTGCAGAAAAGAGGCCTGTATGGCCCAGGCTGAGAGCATCCCTAATCTATAGATATAAATAGGAATGTTTAGAAGGCAGCCCGACGTGTCTGCTCAGCCAAACAATAGTAGTACGACCTATGACCCATGAGCCAGGAGCTATGGACTTTTGACCAGACTTACAGCATCAGGCATCAATCCTTTCCTATAGAGTAGGGCTCAAATCTAATTAGAAAGTGGTTGGTTGCTCCAGTAACCTTCATGTCACTATTGCATCTGTGAGCACATCTTGTTTGGCAGGTTGATATTGTAGCCTTTAGGGGGGCAGTTTTAGATGAGACTATTTATATCCTTTCCCATCCCTCAGTGGCCTGGAAAGCACCTCTTAGCGTTATGAAAGTTAGCCAGCAGGAAAGTCCGTCCTCAGGTCAGTTCTAGCTTGATTTCTGTGATCTGTAGTTGAAGTATGTTGAATACTCATGAATAGGGTTTTAACATGTAGTTAGGGTAAGCAAACAAGAGCAAAGACAATAGCGTATGTTCCTCTGTGGGCCCATGCAGTCTTCCCCAAATAATAATTCGAAGGGACATATTCCATGCCTGACACTGAGATACTTTTTTTTTTTTTCATTTAAAACCCATGTTTTCTGGGGGAAACATTTTCTCAATGCTTTAAACCTATCATTAGCTTATGATTTCTGAAAATACGGCTTTTGTAGTTAAAAACTTTCACCCTACAGCCAAGTTGCTACTCTTTTCTATAGAGTGATTTTTTTATTTTTATTTTTTTATTCCAATGGGGTTTACGAATGCTTTGTTGGCATCTGGTCCAAAAAGATCTCAAACAGTGGCGAGGACAAGCAAACATCAGTGTCTTCACCTGTCATGCTCACGGCAGGACTGGGTGCCCGAAAAGCTTGCCACAACTTCACCATGAGAGAAGAACAAACAAGCAAAATGTGTGGCATTGGGAGCAAGCTGAAAGTTTACGCCCGCCTAGTATTTAACACACACGTCACCAGAGAGAGGGGGGTGGGGGAGGAAGAGAATAGTGCTGATGGAGTAGGTCCTCGAATCCCAGACACCAGAGCTGGTCAGGTACTTGACAATCCTTGTAGAGGTTTCTATTTGGCATCAAGCTTTACTTTGAAGATGATGGGGGTGGGGTGGGGTGTGGGGTGGGGTGGGGGGGGGAGGGGGGGGGGGGGGGGAATAAAAAAAAGGTCTGTAATGAATTCATCTCTAAACAGACTCTTCCGTCTGTTGAAATGAGACTTATTAAGTGTAGTGAATGTAAAGACGAGCGCACATGCCTGCTACTATTCAAGAAAGACCAGAGTCAGCTAGACGCGTGGATGTTTCAACAGGGAAGTCGAATCAACTGGAAAGGCACCAGATTAATATATGTGAAGACCACTACCCAGACTCAGTAAGGACGCCTTTATTGTACTAATGAAAGTTGTACAAAAACTTTTTTTCTGTCAAAAAATTCAAGTACCTTCAAACTCATCCTCAAGGTGAAACACAGCACGGTATTTTATGACATCACCAGACAGCCCCCTCTGCCATTGCCTTAACCACATGGATGTGCAAATTTATAATATGCAATAACCCCAAGTACACTTTTTTCCTTTGTTGGGGATGAAGCCAGGGCTCGAGTAGGCACATACACAACCAGCTGAACTGCATCTCCAGCCAAGCCCAATTTCCTTTCTAGTGGGGAGAGTAACGTGTATATAAATCTTTTCGTATGTGCACGTGTGTATGAGTGCATAAGCACGCGTGTGTGCCTGTACATGCCGATGTTGGATGCCTCCCTTTATAATTCTTCACTTTACTTTTTGAGACAGATTCTCTCACTGAACCTGGAACTCATGCTAGTGAGCTCTAGTGAGCTCTAGTGAGCTCCCGCCTCCACCTTCCCAGCACTAGTATGGCAGGCAGGCAAGCTCCACAATATGAATGCTTGGGATCCAAACATTTGGTATCCAAATTGTGCTTGTGCAGCAAGCCCCTCCCTGACTGAGCCACCTCTCTAGACCCATGTTCCTATTCAAGCAGTATCTTCTGTTTTCTCTCATTGTATCTGGAGCAAAGATGATGGATAGCTGAGACAAATCAAAGAAACTCCAGGGTTCATTGCAACAGAGGTCTGACCACCACAGTAAAATGCAGCATACCGATGGACTGGAAACCATCTCCAGAACTTACTGGGAGTGTGCTCTGTGTGTTCTCAATGGAGGCTCCACTGATGACTGATGTGCTGGCAGTGGTATTCAGCGTGGTTCTTCAGGAACACATCTGAGGGACTGGACCTCTTCACTTCTCCCCATCTGGCAACCTGAAAGGAAGGGTGTGTGTGTGTGTGTGTGTGTGTGTGTGTGTATGTGTATATGTGTGTGTGTGTGTGTGTTTTATTTTTTTAGACTCACAACTTTCTGGTTCTTAAAACTGTAAACTACTGTCCAGAGCAGGATGTGGGACACTAGCTTAAGTGCCTTTTGCTCATTTCAGGGTTGACATTGGACCTGATGCTTGAAATCACTCGAATTGAAACTCTGGGGATCCAAGAATATTTCGGCTTATCTGAGCTGACCTCATTCTTGGGGCAAAACCAAGGATCAGAATAGGAGCTTCCCAAAGGCCACACCCTATTTCTTTTGCCCATTTAGACTCTGTGAAAGGATTCAGAGGGCTACAAACTCTAGGGGATAGAGAATCGTAGAAAGGGCAGCTTGGATTTCACCTATGCTTCTTTAAGCAAAAGTGTCTCAATGGCAGATAATCTCCTTTGTCTCCAAAGGGCAAACTGTGAGCTGGGTGGAAATGTCAGTTGAGACAGAAGTGCAGCAAACAGCTTTGTTTTCCTATAGTTGTGGTTTTACGTGGTGATGATGACACACGAAGATGAAAATGTGCAGCATGAACTCCACTCACTATCTGAGTGAGCATCTCTGCCTACGCTGAAGGATATGTGTGGGTGTCACCTGCAAGCAGAGAGGGGGGGGGAGGAAGGGAGGGAGAGAGGGAGGGAGGGAGGGAGGAGGAGAAAGAGAGAGACAAGGAAAGGAGACAAAGATCAACACGAGCAAGTGAGGTTCGTTCTATGAGCTTCACATCTGATTTCCTTTCCCTTGCTAATGTCCACATCTGAGTTTAGTGCCTGGACTAAATTTACGCACACTTGGTCACTGAGGGAAAAGGTGGGTTTGAAGTAGCATCGGCGAAGTTAGCCAGGGTCACACAGACTTTTTTTTTTATTTTTAGTCTCCTGTGCACACACTGATCATTTGATGTGTTGGCTTCCAAAGTGGGGTTTTTTGCTAACTTCTGGGAAGCGGAGATGCATGTTACACAAAGCACAACTAGCTGGAGGTTGTCATGGGGACGCGCCTTCATTCCCAACAGTGTGCAACTCACGTTTCATTCGCTTTGTGTTTCTCTCTTTTGTCTTCCTCTTCTTCACCCAGCAACTTTTTAATGACCGTCTTGCCAGCTCTGGAAAGTAGCCTGAGTACCAGAGCCATGATAGAGAGCATCACAATTGTTGTCGCTATCTCTGTGTGTACCAGAGTGGATTTTTATAGCCTTTCCCTTCCTCCCCACTACTCACTTACTCTCTGCCTCTTAGGGCGGCCAATCAGTCCAGACAAAGACTCTGTGTACTACTTGTTAGCTGTTGGTTTCCTAGTTTGTCTAAAATTTATTTCTCTGAGATGTTCTTGCTTAGAATCTCTAACTTTACATTCTTAGGCCAGGAACTGGATTTTAATTTTTTTATTTTTTGTAAAGGGACAGGTAGTACATACATCAGGGGTTGATGGCTTATGGAAAACCTTCATTTGTGGATATTGGTATTTGATTTTTCTATAATTTTCTTGTCAGATATTATGAGAGGTTGCTTCCCTCTCACCCTAGCCATATGCTCCTGTAAAACTCATTCTCTAGGTCACGGGGCTGTGCAGCATCAGACAGTGGCTAGACTTGGCCTGTAGGCTGCAGTTTGCTGGCCTCTAAGGAAGAACCAAGCTGCCATTTTTTTTTTTTTTTTTTTTTGGTTTTTCGAGACAGAGTTTCTTTGTGTATTCTTGGCTGTCCTGGACTCGCTTTGTAGACCAGGCTGGCCTTGAACTCACAGCGATCCACCTGCCTCTGCCTCCCGAGTGCTAGGATTAAAGGCGTGCGCCACCACGCCTGGCATGCTGCCATTTTTTTAAGCTTCCAGCTTGTCTTTGGATGCCAGCCACCATCTAGAATGGGATTGGTCTGAATGCATGTAAAGACCTCTTGGGACTGGTGAGTGCACCAAGTAAACTGTTTAGAAGGAAGGGCGTGGATCAGTGGCGAATGAAAGAGAAACTTCACCTAAGAGAAAGCCATGCTGGGGAGAAGAAACAGGAAGTTAAAAGTCAGGGGACAGAGAATTTCCTTCAAGATGATAGAGTCTTCTGGAAATCAGTGCTAAAAGCCTAAAAGGTGTGTGTGTGTGGGGGGGGGGGGGGGTTGCTGCTCCATTTTCTTTACTCTTTTCCCTCTTGTATAACCATCAAATCCTTGTAATCTCCAAGGAAACAAAATAGTTTTTTAAAATCACACTAGGTAAAGGGGAAGAATCTAGCCTGTGTCCAAGGCAACGGAAGAGACGGACTGCTCTGCGAATCCCTCCACAGCTAGCACACTGCACTCCAGTGTGGAGGGAGTGGGCAGAGAGCACAGAAGCAGCTGTCTCAGGCCTGGCCTCCTACCACTTTCCATGACTTTTCCATCTAAATTTAGCTACTATTTATAGGTGACCAGGAGTGACACCCCACCTCACCCCATCCTCCCCCTCCCCCCCTGCCCCCCCCGGCCCCCCCCCCCGTCCCCGGAACTCCAAACTAAGGCTTAGCATTTCACAGGTAAGTGGTAAAATCAGTTTTACACAGGTCAAAAAGGCACTGACGCGATCTTTGCCATCCCTTATCACCACTCCACCCTGCCTCTCCACAGCTGTTGGTTACACCCAAGGTACAAATAGTACTTTCTGGAAACGGGAGAGCCCATGGGGGTGGGGGGGCACCCTGAACCACACACCCGTTTATACCATCTGGGCATTTTAAAAATAGGGTCAAATGTAAGATTCAGCTTCGGTTGTGCAGCCACCTTAGGTCAGATGCCTAAAATTCATGATGCCAACAGTCCAGAGTATCAGGCGTAGACACGCCTCTTTCCGAATGCTGTATCCTGGCTCTGTACATTCAAGCTACAGTCTGGGTGCGTAGCCTCAGGACTTCCAAGACTTTCCTTATATGGAGAGTAGGGTTGCTATGCACGCTAATCACTCGGTCCCCTTCACGAGGGCCTCTAGAGAAGGGATAAGACAGACTGAAATCTGCTCAGCCTCCTCCTAAGAAGTGTACAAAGGGACAGAGTCCTTCCCTTCAGTGTTCCATGTGCGGCCTAGAGACGTCTTTCAGGCATGTGGCTACTGAGCTTTACGGAGAAGCATGGGAAGGACCCAGGATGAAAACCACTGAAAACAAAAGAGGAAAGGATTGGTCCCTACTACAAGGAACTCCTCTCTCCTGGGTTGGGTTTTGTTTTGTTTTTTAATCTTTCCTGCTTCTGTGGCCTCTTTCAGCATGTTGTTTTTTTTGTTGTCGTCATGTGGGGAGATTAGCAATTAGAGAATAAACTCAGAGGGAAATTATGAATTACTGTGTCCCATAGAATACCAAGTTTGGGGTTACTCCTTGGGTTGACCCTCGGACCTTCTGGTGGGATGATGGCATACCTCCTCTAGTTCCTACTGACTAGTATATACAAATTACCTTCTGCGCATGTGCCTAAAACTGTTCGTATCCCACATGGCAACTCCTGTGTTTCTTCATATTATGACTCTTATACACACACATGTACTTTTGGGACTTTTGTCAGTTAGGATTACATGAATAAGGCGACGAGTTCTTGTGCACATTACGTTCACTAATTTAAAAGTATAAGTCGCTTTTTAAATTAAAGAAATAGTGAATTTTTTTGTGGATTTGGGCTAGAAATATTTATGACACTTGTGGATTTTTTTGATGTGGACTTAATTTGAAAATCACTTTCTCATTATAGCGTGAAAAATTATTTCATTCTTTTTTTTTTTTAAGTTCAACATTTCCCTAATATTAAGATACTTGATAGTACAAACCTAGTGCTTGCTAAATTCTTCACAGTACATTATGCCTGAGTATAACTATGAAGGTGCTCAGGGGCTCTTACCTGAGTGAAGCAACAGGAAGATAGAGGAATAGGCTGCCTTTCATGCGAAACACACACACAAAAGCTGTTTTGTCTTTTGATAAGTTAGATAAAGTGGGTATTGTGAAAAGGCTTGGGAAATTTAAAAACTACTAGTAAGATTTATAATTTCTTAAAATGTCAAAGTGTCTTTTATTACTGTGCATCTTAAGACATTGCTCAAACATTCAAAACAATAACAACAACAAAAACAAAACAAAACAAAAAACCCCCCCAAAACAAAAAACAAAACAAAACCCCCCCAAAATCCTGTGTCCTCTAGCTTAGCAACAAACAGAACTCTGATTGTATTATCTTCCCTCTGTATGGTCTCCAGGAATTCGAAAGAGTGGATAATGATAGGTCTAAGCTAGAGCAATAGTAAACCTCTCATCTGATTGGTTGACACAAGCATAGACACATGACACAATAAGGCAGAGAGTGTGCCCCAAGGACCTCTGGGAGGGTTTCTCCTTGCTTTTAAAAGAGATATTTGGAAACAAAGAATGTCTTTCTTACCTTAGATTGTTGTGTCTTCAAGGGACATCTAGCCTGTGAGAGGAACTAACCCATTAAAAGCTGGTTGAGGTGGGAAGAGGAGGAAGGCGGGGAAGGCAGCTGAACCTTGAAGCTACTGAGTAGAAGCCAGCCAGCCCTGAAAGTAGCTTTCTTTAGCTTCTAGACATGCCTGGCAACAAATATACATATTACACATTATTTGGAGAAATAAAGAACTCAACTAAGCCTTGCCCTCTTGGCACACTCAGATATTAGTCTCTGTGACAGTGTCCTTCTCTCAGAACAGATGACATTTGGGTCCTGGCTTCTTTGAAATATTGTCTGCTGAGGTTGCTGTAAAGTGAAGAAGAGTGGAAGATTCAAGCAAGTTGGGTGCAGTGGCGCACGCCTGTAATTCCAGCACTTGGGAGGCAGAGGCAGACAGATCTCTGTGAGTTCTAGGCCAGCCTGACCTACAAAGTGAGTCCAGGACAGCCAAGGCTACACAGAGAAAACCTTTATGTGGATTTCAGGTTTTGAACTAAGTCTCCATGGAGAATGCTTTTTAACACACTGAGCCATCTCTTTGGTGTCCTGTTTTTCTTCTAATGAAACCTTATCAGAAGACTGGAGTAGGTTCGCTGGGCCTGATTCAGCCTCATTGCCTCTGATAGTGACACCTTTGAGGATTCTGATCTGTCCTGGGAGTTTGGGGATGACGTCTTAACTTTCTAAAACTGGGATTCCCTGCTTATGTCCTATGAACCATAGATATATTCGATACAGTGATGAGCACTAAGAAAAAAAGGGGTCTCATAGAATCTTGACTTCAAAAATTTGCTGTCAACTGAAGAAATAACTGGTCTTAAAGGTAGTGTAAGTTCCATTTAAGGCGGTGGTTCTCCACCTGTGGTTCACGACCCCTTTGGAGGTCAAGCCACCCTTTCACAGGAGTTGCATATCAGTTATCCTGCACATCATATATTTACATTACAATTCATAACAGTAGCAAAATGACAGTTAGGAAGCAGGAACGAGATAATTGTATGGATGAGGTCATCACACCACGAGGAACTGTATTAGAGGGTCACAGCACGGGGAGAGTCCAGAGCCACCGATTTAAGGGCTATCTAGTTAAAGGACAGAGGTAAAAGACAATTATGGGCTGGCTTTCCTAGTCTGTTGCTGAAGAGAGTTGCTTAGAGGAGGAAGCGCCTTCATTTCTCATCTCTGGACTCATCACCGTTTTCCTCCCTTAGAGGATCTAATGCTATCTGTTCACATCAGTCACGCACCAGTGTGTTTCCCACCCCACCTACCCTGTTCACACAGCTAGCGATGCTTTTGCTCTTTGCAAATTTGGTAGCTTAAAATGGAATCTCATAATCAAGATGTTTTGCAATTCACATTTTAAGAATTAAATGTGCATCTTTTTTATCTGCTTAAGACATTTGTATTTCTTTTTATGTGAACTGTCCACACATATTTATGCCCCTGTCCCATTTCAGCCTAATTGTTTTTTTTTTAAGTGTATTACACCCTTAAGGAAATTATTCCTTTGCAAGTAAAGTACCTATTATAAATTTGTGCAATGTGACCAGTCTTTGCTGGTCATTATCACAACTGGGGACCAGGGGCATGCTAGGGTTGTGTAGCTTGGTGTTCCTGTGCGACTCCTAACAGTGGGAGTGGGAGCTGTCTCTTATTCTTTTGCCTGCTCATGGGACCCTTTTCCTCATCCTGGCTTGCCTCTTTCTAGTGGGCTTGTGCCTAGCCAGAATCATTGCGTCGTGTTATGCTGTGTTCAGTTGATATCACTAGGAGGCTTGCTCTTTTCTGAAGGGAAAATTGAGGAGCAGTGGATCTGGGGGAAGAACGGAGGTATGGGTGGGGGGTAGGAGGAGGGGAGGGAAGGGATGCTGCAGTTACGATGTATGGTATGGGGGAAGAATAAAGAAAAGAAGATCCTGATGGCACAAGCCATGCCAACAGCATCAGCCCCCTCACCATCGTGGACTGAGAAACAAACAGGACAGGAGTGCGCGGCAGGCGTGTCCAGCACACAGCTGCCGGGTTAAGATAAGGGAGGAATACACAGTGAAGGACTTGGCAGAGGAACTTGATATCTTGGAAGACACACGGAAGGGAGAGATGATGGGTCTCAAACATGGCGGCCTTTCCATTAGAACACCAAGAATCATCCCTGGCGTGCGAAGACTGCAGTGTGACTGCCAACTGTAAGCTGGTAAGTGGCACAGCTGCGCTCCATCAGCCAGAGGGAGGGAGCCCCCTTATTTGGTCCAGCTGAAGTATGAGCTGAACCGCAGGCTGCTTGTTGTTTTCAACTCATTGGAGAGCTTGACCTACGTAGCTTGAAAGACAAGCGGCTTTTCCCCAAAGCCAAGTTATCAGAAGTGGTTTCAGGGGAGCTGGAGAGGTGCCTCAGAGGTTAAGAGCACTGTCTGCTCTTCCAGAGGTCCTGAGTTCAATTCCCAGCAACCACATGGTGGCTCACAGCCTTTGATGATGTGATCTCTGGTGCCCTCTTCTGGCGTGCAGGTGTACATGCAGGCAGAGCACTGTATACATAGTAAATAAACACATTTTTTTAAAAAAAAAGTAGTTGCAGTTTGAATTCAGCTCAGTTCCATTGCCTGGTGGGAGAAAGGCCAGGCATTCACTTGCTCAGCTGTCATGGATGGCCCCTAGGGGGCATGGAGACTTTAGTGTGCTTGTGGGGAATGATGTGAATGTTATCCCAGAAGAATCTAACCCAGAACTTGTCACTGACACAGATAAGGAGCTATAGAAAGAGGTTCACAAACAGGGGGTTGACAGTACTGTGGGGGGGGGCTCAAATGAGAGGGTAGATGGCTATTCTTGGTTGTCAACTTGATTCTATCTGGAATGAACTATAAACCAGAAATGGAGGGCACACCTGTGAGAGATTTTTTCTGCTTGGTTTGAAGTGGGTGAATCCACTTTCAGTCCCGGGCCTTTGAGATAGGAAGACCTAGGCTTTTGATCCAGATCTTTAATCTGGCCACACCTTCTGCTGGAGGCCTATATATGGGCATGGAAGAAGGAAGCTTTTCTTTTTTTGCCTGCTTGCCCCTGTCTGGCTAGCACATCCGTTCCTTCGCTGGCGTTGGAGCCTGCTTCTTTGGGATTCCAGCACATACAGAAGACCAGCTGAGACACTCAGCCTTGTGGGACTGAGCAACTACTAGATTCTGGGACTTTCCAATCACAGCTGCCCATTGTTGGATTAGTCGGACTGCAGCCTGTAAGTCATCACAGTAAATTCAATATATATATATATATATATATATATATATAATATGGATTCAGAGATTCATCTTATACGCTCTGTAACTCTGGAGAAGCCCAACTAATGTGACTGATTTGGTCAAGAGCATGATGAAGGAGGGTCCTAGGTGGATGTACTGCTTTCAGCACAATCAAAGGTCTCTGTGGGATAAAGAATGACAACTTCCTCAGTGAGCCCTTCGTCCTGGAACAAAATGGAATCTCAGATGTTATGGAGTGACTCTGAAACCTGAGGAGGAAGCCAGCTTGAAGAAGAACATAGCTAGGCTCTGGGCCTTCAGAAAGAGCTGTACTTTTAGTCTCGCAGTGTCTCAGCACTTCACTATCCAGGCTGCAGCAGGGTTTCCATGGAGACCACACACTGGCTCCTTTTCATCTGAGCTATGATTGATGTAGTTGTGCTAAGGTGGCCTGGGGAAACCTCAGTTCCCCACAGCTATGCACTCATGCTAAGTGGTACTTGTGTACTGGCAACCTGGTCAGTGTAACAGTACCCTGTCTCTGAGTGACACTGCCAGTTGTGTGCAGGGTCCAATAGCCCTGTAAATCCTGTGAAGCAAACTGTCACCAAACATTCCCAGGACAATGACTGCCCACTTAGTCATACCCCAGCTCCAGAGTATAAATCCCTTATGCAAGTCTTGTGCATAACTGCTCTAAAGGATATTCTTTTGGGTATTGTTTGTATAGTGTACATTGCAATATAATTTAAATAGTAAAATTTGCATATGGGCAATGCAACCAACTACCCAAGTGCCATGTCAACAAAAACATCAGAGGGAGAAAGAGAAAAGGAGAGCATGCACAGAAAGCTAATAAAAATACATTTTAAAGTCTGCATTTAAAATTATAGCGTATAATCAATATTTTAACAGTACTTAAAGCTATAAAATAAAAACGAAATATCTTCCTTTTTCATGTCCCCTTCTCTACAAGTTTATTCTTTACAAGTTACCGGTTTAAAAATAGTTTCTATTTACTGCTGTAATGCTCTGTATGTCTATCTCAATATTCCTACTTCTTGATTTGTTAAACTTAACAAAATGGATTGAATGGAAGGCTTCTACTAACTGTCACTCTTCTCGTTTCTGGAAAGGTTTCAAGCACAAGAGGACTTGGTCAGATCTGTGCTTTGGAAGGACTACTTGCTAGCATGTGAAAGATGGACTGGCAGGCACTGCAGAAGTGAAGCAAGGATACGGGTTGGAGGGCTGGGTGAGAGGGAAGGTGGACAGTGGAGGAAAAGCAAGGACTGGTTCACTCAGGTCTAGAGGGAAGAGGCCACTCCTGAGTCCTGACTGCTGTGATGGTGGGTGGTACTCGGCACTGTGAGGTAAGGATGCTCAAGGAGAAAGCTGGTATTAGGTGGAAGAGAGGTGATGAATGTCACGTGGCTATTGACATAATTATGGGAATTGGATTACAGGTGCTTTATGAGACAGTGGGACACAGAGTTGGGGAGTGTATAGAATTAGCAGAGACCAGGGAGGCACAGATCTGTGAGTCAGCCATCAATGTGTAGTTTATTCATTTATCCTTCCCGCCTCCACCCTTCAATTCCTTTTTACCTTGGACACCCACTGATTGCCTCGGATGGGCTTCATGCTGGGTAGAAAACGGTAAGAGAACGGGAAAGTTCTTCACCATATGGAGCTTTTAAGCTCCATGAAGATGATTA
This sequence comes from Acomys percivali, assembly GCA_907169655.1. NCBI lineage: Eukaryota > Metazoa > Chordata > Mammalia > Rodentia > Muridae > Acomys > Acomys percivali. Next base: position 45,171,812 of record OU015743.1, on the reverse strand, counting down.
GTACACACACACCAGCTCAGGAATACGTATTCAATTATAGACTGTGGTAGGTGTTACCAAAAAAATTAGGTTTATGTGAGAGAGTAACAGCACGAACCAAATTTAGGCCAAAGGGGTGGGTGGGAAACATATGGGCAGCATGGCTTCTCTGTGCCCAGGCACGCTGGACGCAGAGGAGCTGGGGAGGCTGTGAGCAGTGGGCATCGGCCAGGCATGCTGGTGGGCAGCCTTAGTCCTAGTCTTTGTGACACTTAGGATAAAGAACAATCAATGGAAATAAACAAACAAAAACAGAGACACTAAATAGACAGAAACATAAGACAGCAAACTGTTCATGTGTCTATTCATAGTGACAAAATATATGCAAGGTAAGACTCCTGGCAAGGTATCCGTGACAACTGACTATAAATATCACGTATGCCCAGGTCATCTGTTAATGGTGATTGGAAGAGCAACACAGTCAAGAAAGGTACAATGTTTTGCTTCTTGAACTGAGTGTTGGTTGCTCCATATTTTCTGCACTCTATACATATATTTGATTTATATACTTTTCTGCGTAGTTAACAGATGCTTAGAAGATTTAAGGTATACTTATGTCATACATTTTTCTTCTATTGCCTTTATTCAAGTATAAATAATATGCTACACTGCATGGAAATGTCATAAGGAAACTCCTCTGTACAACTGATTTATACTAGAAAAAAATGTCCACAAGTAGATGGAAGAATTTGAAAAAAGACTTTAAACAATTTTTTTTTTTTTTGCATCAGTGACTATAACATTAGCCATGTTTTTTTTTTCTCTCTCTCTCTCTCTCAATGGGGATTTTTGTCTTCCTCTTAGATGGCCAGAAAATAGTCTCTAAAGAAATGAGTTTTATTAATCCCAGCACTTGGGAGGCAGATGTGGGCAGATCGCTGTGAGTTCGAGGCCGGCCTGGTCTACAAAGTGAGTCCAGGACAGCCAAGGCTACACAGAGAGACCCTGTCTCGAAAAACCAAAAAAAAAAAAAAAAGAGAGATAAGTTTTGAATTATTGAAAGGCAAATCAGCTCCTTCATGCAATGCAAGCATTTTTTTTTTTTGCCCTAATTCCCAATATTTCTTGAAAGGCTATTTTAATAATATGCTCCCCCCCCCCACATGTGGTTTCTTTTTGTGGAAAAATTATTTACTCTAACTAAAAAGGTACTTAATGTTTTTGTCTTGTTTTTTTTTTTTTTAACATGGAGCATGCAAATCTGCTTCTTTTTGCAATAACTGGCAAGTTCATATCAAACAACCAGAGTTGCAACCAGCATAGAGGCCACTTCATTCTCTGACAAGTCTGCAATTTGTTCCCGGAGACCCCTCTATGCAGCCTACACCTAATTGTCTTAATGGTATTTAGCTGGATTTCTATCTGTTTTTGTTTCACCCTGCCAAGACAAACGGCCATGAGTAAGTCCAAGATACCATGTCTGGTAAAAGGCTCGCTTTCTGGATTGCAGGTCCTTATACGGCAAAAGACGGGGAGAGAGGAGACACTGCTCATCACTCTGATGGGCAGGGGCTCAGGACAGGCATTCCTGATAGAATGCAAAGACACAGCACATCAATCATGCACTTAGGGAAGTTGTAAGGCCATAATCAAAGTGTGTTTCGTCATTATATTCTATGTCTTTTGGTAGATCTGTAAGACATTGCCGCTATTCACTGAATATTTTCATACAACAGCATCACTACTGGCATACTTAATGTCATGTCTCCTAGTACCAAATAGAGTTAAAGTCATCTATAGCTTCTGTGTTTTTTGGCCAAAATTCCATCATGTAAATATTTCTTTCCAACTATGAAAGTGCTGTTTTCATGGACCTTCCTTTGACAATTTAGAAAATATTAAGATAAAACTGAGGTAATTTATTTTTAATTAATTAATTAATTTAGTCTTCTCTCATATGTTACGTCTGTACTGCAGTTTTTCTTCCCTTCTCTTCTCCCCAGTCCCTCCCCCACCTCCCCCTCCCCCAGATTTACTCCTCCTCCATCTCCCTTCAGAAAAGAGAAGTAAATTGTACTAGTAGTTTTATCAAAATAGAAGCACTTGCAACTCTGCCATTCTGTCCGCCAGGCGCTGCTGATGGAGACTGTGGTCACCCTGCGGTGTGGTATCCATGTCCCCTGCAGAGCACGGCTGCCAAAGCGGTTGCCTCCCACTGCTCACACATGAGTCCCTCTGTGGGAGCTGCCCTCTACCTAAGGTAGGTGCCTCACTTAAAAGCCACGCCTTCTCCCTGGAACAGTGGCTGGCTAATTTGGAGGTGCCTCCAGGGAGGCAGCTGAGAAGATCCATGCCTCCCTGCTGCAGAACTTCTAGGAAGTACTAGCTTCTGCTTGAACTAAAACGCCATCAGAGTTCTTCTCAAGTCTGCTTCCCTCCTGCCCATCTCTAATGAGTATGATCTTCTGTAAAAACCCTGACATGTGTTAGAATCTTGGAGTGTGTTCTCTAGATCATACAAGCAGATAACGGCATAGACTCAGCACCATACGTTTGTGTCTAGACACACGCAGGCACGCACGCATACATATATACATACATACTGTGGAGTTATTTAAAATATTTGCTATTGTATAATGTCCCAGAATATTAAACAGGACTCCTAGAAATACTGTAGTAACTTCTGAAACCACACATTGGAGCATTAAAGGATGTGTGAAGTCGAGTGCTGTGCACTGGATGGGAAGGAACGGACTATGAAGACTTGTTGTTTGTGAAGCCGCATCTTCTATTCTTCTGTTTGTGTAAGATGCACAGACGTGCAAAAATCAACAGTTAGAGCTTGTATTATATATTCTCTTTACATGCTCAAAAGAGGGCTCAGTGGCTTCTTGCAGGGGTGGTTGTCTATACCTATAAATAATGCAAAAAATGTATAAGGGATTTTATTTTTAAAGATTTGTTTTTTTTTAAATCATGCATGTGTGTATACATATGGGTGTGGGTATGTGACTGCAGGTACCTGAGGAGGCCAGAGAGGGTGTTGACTCCTCTGGAGTTGGAGTTATATGCTTGTGAGCCACTTGAGGTGGGTGCTGGGCACCTAACTCTGCAAGAGCCCTTGCTGCTGTCAACCACTGAGCCAGTCTCTTCAGTCCCATGGGGTTTTCTCTCCGGGGCCTCCATTCCCTTATCTCTTGGCTTGTGGTAAACTATCCTAAACTTTAAGGTGCAAGGCAGGGGCCACACACTGTTACTGTTGTCATCTTTACTTCTTGCAGTTGGAGGCTGACGGCGCATAGCTCGCTTTTTCTTCACAGGGGCTCTGGAGTCACTTTGAAAGCTTCCTCATACAGCCCAGCAACTAACGTTGCTTGAATTGCCAGAAGAGCTGTTGGCCGGAGGCTGTTGGGCTCCACAGAACATCTCTACACAATATGGGCTGCCTTGGAATTTAGGGGTGAGTTACTAAGACCAGCCCATATTCAAGGGGAATATAATTAGACTCTCCCTTGAGGTGACAGGAGGGACAAAGAATTTTAAAAGTATTTGCTTTCCTGTTCAACAAAGGCAAAATGGAAAGACATGGGCTTGGAAATAAGGGAATGGGGGTAACTAATTAGATATATGAGACACGTTTTTAACACTCTGTGTTCTTTTAAAATTCAAGGAGAGATGTCAAAGGAAATCAATGTCACTGCTTGTTGGATCACCCTTTACTTGTATTTAGCATCTCTGTGGTCTCAATCAACTCTGGATTTCTGTTGACTGCCATGTGCATTCAATGCATTTTACTTCGTGTTTGCATCCAAGGAGCTAAGATATAAAGCCTAACTTATTAATAATTATAGATGTCAGAAAATGATGTGTATAGAGCCGTATAGCACGTATGTCACATGCAGGTTTTATCTAATCTTCACAATTTGTTACTGAAATTGACTTCACCACCATTTTGCTTACTTTATACACAAAGAAACAGATGTGGAGAATTTAAATGACATGTCCAAGTGTAGACCAATGATTCAATCCAGAAGGTTTATTTCCAGAGTCACATTATTTGAAGATTATTTTATGTATGCATGCTTTATCTGCATATACACCTGAAGGCCAGAAGAAGGCATCAGATCTCATAATATATGGTCATGAACCACCATATGGTTGCTGGGAATTGAACTCAGGACCCCAGGTAGAGCAGACAGTGCCCATAACCACTGAACCATCTCTCTAGCCCCAGAGCCACATTCTTAATGATTTTGCTTGGACATTGTCTCTTCCCTGTAAGTTGTTGAGAGCCACCCAGACCCTTGACTTATGCTAATTCTCTTATGATAATCAAGTGTTAATTGTCAAGTTGACAGAATGCAGAATCACGTGGAAGTCAGACCTTTGACCCTGGCTGTGGGAGATTCTTTATTTTAAGGTTTATTACAATTTATTTATTTCTCTCCTCTCCTCCTCCTTCTTTTTCTTCTTTCTTTCTTTCTTTCTTTCTTTCTTTCTTCTTCTTCTTCTTCTTCTTCTTCTTCTTCTTCTTCTTCT
>OU015743.1:45157162-45167194 GCA_907169655.1 Acomys percivali | reverse complement strand
CTCTCTCTCTCTCTCTCTCTCTCTCTCTCTCTCTCTCTCTTTCTCTCCCTCTCTCTCTCTCCCTCTCTCTGTGTATACATACATGTGTGTACTTGAAGAGGCCAAAAGAAGCCATTGGATCCCCTGGAGCAGGACAGCTGTGAGTCAGCGGATATGAGTGCTGGCAACCAAACTATGCAAGAGCAGCACGTTTCTCTTAACCACTGAGCCGTCTTTCCAGCCCTGTGTGAGGGGTTATTTTAATTGGCTTAATTGGGGAGGGAAGACCTAGACTTAAAATGTACTTGGAGTCCTGGACTAAACTATCAAAGAAATGCAGATTAAAACTTACTTTAAGATTCAGACGCTGGAGAGGTGGCTCAGGGATTAAGAACACTGTCTAGTCTTCCAAAGGTCCTGAGTTCAAATCCCAGCAACTGCATGTGGCTCACAGCCATCTATAATGAGGCCTAATGCCCTCTTCTGGCATACAGGCACACATGTGGGCAGAACATTGTATACATAATAAATAAATAAATCAAGAAAAAGAGAGAAAGAAAAAAAAAAAGAAAAGAAAAAATTTACTTTAAGGTTCTGTTTCACCCCAGTCAGAATGGCCACCACCAGGAACACAAATGACAGCAAACACTGGTCTTTATGTGGAGAAAGGGAATTCTTATGTACTATTGGTGGAAGTGTGAACTAGTGTAGTTTGGACATCCATCTGGAGTTTTCTCAAAACACTAGGTATGACCCCAATAGACAACTCTTCTGCATATACATAAAGGACTCCGAATCCTCCTAGAGGTACTCGCATGCCCCTGTTTACTGCTACTCTGTTCACAATAGCTAGGGACTGTAATCAAGGTTCAAAGATGAATGGATAATAAAAGCATGGTACACACACACACACACAGTGGGATATTACTCAGCTGTAATGAAAAATTAAGTGATGAAGTTTGCAGGTAAATGGATGGACCTGGAAACCTTATACTGAATGACATCATGCAGGCCTTATAGAAAAAAAAAAAAACTCACATGTTCTCTTTCAAGGGTGGTTTCTATCTCCTCATCTTTTACTTTGTACATTCATTCTAGAAATATGTAGAAGCCAGGAAACTAGAAACAGGCCTTTGGTAGAAGTGGTGCATTTGGGGGAGGAGTAATAGGAGAATATAGGTGAAATGAGAGAAGAGAGGAAAGGGGGCTACAATCGGGATGTGAAGAATTTAAACTGCAGAACAAGCAGGTAATTTAAATTGTTAATCCCACTATATGGGAATAGCTCTGAGACTGGCTGAGACATGAATGTCTGGGAATAGACAATGCATCTTGTTGGCTACAGAACCCCTATGAGTTATTATGAGATGCCATTCTTCATATGGCACGAATGAAGATTTACAGGTGTCTTTTTTTTTTTTCTCATACAAAGAACAGAAAACCAGCCTTAGTTGTTCTGTGCATCACGCACACCTATATACTTATAATTTTAGGGCTGTATAATGCTTGTGAGAAATTATACGCTTTCAGGACAAAAGAACTAGACACTGACGTTGGATCAGACCTGAGAGGATGAATTCCTCTCAGCATGCTGGAAACTGACACCCTGCATCCGTCACGTTTCAGCACCAAGTGCTGCAATTGCTGTTCCCCATTAGAACAAGGCAGCTCCCAGGACACTTTCAAAGAAAGCTTCCAATCCCAATTGGTCCAGTATTTCAGACTGTCTCATCCAGGACTCTAAGCCTGGAATTTCTCAACATTTAGAAACTGGACCACAAATGCTATTCCTAGCTTGTTTAGCCATTTTTCAAATTTTATTTGGGCACCTACAAAGGTACTATTCATCCCAAATCACCCAGAAGAAACTTAAGAGAATGAAACCCCATTTCCTTTAAGGGGGGTCGGGTAGGCTTTTGGTTGCTTTCTTGGGCTATAGAGGGTTATTTTCAATGGGAATTGGTTACAAGTTATTATTGGTCTTATTTAGTGAGAAAATAAGGTTGGACTTAGAGATGTCTCTCTTTTCTTTTATCTTCCATTCTTAGGTTTGGAGACAGGGGTTTAAAAGGAAAGAAGGGAGAATATAGAAATATATAGGGAAGATAAAACAAAAAGGAGATTAGTGAATCTACTCCTCAACTTAATGCCTCAATTGTCACTCACAAGGTTATTTTCAATTCACTGGTATAGAATATTGTATATAGATGCAAAATAAGTTTAAGTTTAGATACAGTGATATAGAATTCAAATATAAGATTATTCTTCACACACATTATATATATTTTTCTACTCTAATATGAGGTATTGTACCCATATAACTCAATTATAATACAAGTTTTACTTTAAATACTTTGAAAGTGCTATTGCAGGCTGTTTAGGATAAATAAGTTATACAAATTAATTTTTAGTTGATCAAATCATGGTCATATCAATTACTAGCCTATTTTTAATCACAAGAATATATATCTCAGGTGTGGCAAATAGATATGATTCTATAGAAAGATAAGGTAAAATAGTTAGATACGGTCTTCAAAAACCTCAGAGACATGCAGAATATGGCATTTAAAATGTTTTAATTATTTTAAAAATTCACTGACAATAAGACAGGTTAACTCCTGGCAACACCCAGCCTACCTCAAAGAGGATGATGAGCATCAAAGAACCTCCTTATGGAAATGGCTTCAAAGGTGGCAAACAAGCCACTGGGAAAAATGTCCTTGTTTCTACCACAGACAGAATTCTGCCTAAAAAAGGGCAAGCTTGGATGCAGGCAGAGTCGATGGCCAAACTCTGCCAAGACAGGGTAAGCAAGTCCTCAGTAGCTCCTGTCTCACAAATATGTCTGTCAGATATATTGGGCCAGAAGGGTGAAGATGATTTTCCAATGTTATAGAGAGTTTTGGGTGACTATTCAGGTAGCAAACTGTCTCTGTCATCATCCAATTTGGAAAGCTACTAACCTGCACTCCTGGCATACTCAGTAATCAAGTTTATTCCTTCTCAAGTCTCTGATGGAGTTGAAGACCAGGTCTTGCAATGAAGCTTAGTTGATTAGGGGCTAAGATGTTTTTAGGTCTAGATAGATGTCTTAAGTTGATAATAACAAGATGTGATGAAGATTGATTTACAATCAGAATTTTAGAGACACCAAGATAAGAAAGATGTTTCCTTCAAGGCTGTCAAATACAAATAGCCAAAACGCTAAGAATGTAACATTTATATAATTCCTGATTATGACATAGTTCTTCTTACTATAGGTAGTTTATTGTCTGTATGTGTAATAATATAAATGTATATGTGAAAAATAAAAATATTTAATTAAAAATATTTAAAAAGAAATAAAGAAGAGAGGGAATAGTGTGAGTAGAAGTGTTTATGCAAGTCGTAGAGTGATAGGGATGGGCAGTGAAGGGTAGGGCAAGGCCTAACCAAAATTAAGTGCCTGAGGAAGCTACTGGGAGCCTATCGGCGATCTTGCAATACAAGCAGGGAAGTTATATGCTGTAGAGAGAATCTGGTGATTTGCTTTCTAAATGGTGATATTACCAAACTTCCCTCTAAATGGTTTTGTATCTATCCATAGTTATACTGTTTCCAACCTTGGTCAGAGAAGTATTTTATTGCAATGCAGTTGGTGCAGAGACATGTGGCTGTTCAAAGTGCAGAGAACAAGTTACTGTGAATGTACAGCCATAGATGGGAAGTTTGCAGTAACCCCACTCTCCCGAGGCTTGGGGAGCACTGCAGATGAGAGGATGCAAAGGCTGAAGAACCAGAGGCAAATGCTGTCTGTCCTCTTGACAGGACTTGACCATTGCACCACGTGAACTCCCAGCACTTGTGCTCTCCTGCACAAGACCAAGCCAGTTAAAAATTTTCAGTATGGAAACTGAAGAGCTATTGACAGTTGATGGCTACGAGAAGAGGAACAGTCAGTTTTCTTTAACGGTGTGGCCCCTGGTAGGTTGACCATGCTCCAACTGATGACCCATAGTCATGCAAATATGGGCTGCACAAACTGGACTGGATATTTGTTTGTTTGCTTGTTTGTTTATTTATTAAAAGGGCCATGAGAACCCCTACCCAGATCTATCGAACCTCTACCCAGATCTACCCAATGGACAGGTCATTCTTCACAGTTGAATGGAGAGCGGGGTCTGACTTTCACATGAACTCTGGTGCCCCATATTTGACCATGTCCCCTGGATGGGGAGGCCTGGTGGCACTCAGAGGAAGGATAGCAGGCTACCAAGAAGGAACTTGATACCCTATGAGCATATACAGGGGGAAGAGGTCCCCCTCAGTCACAGTCATAGGGGAAGGGAGTAAGGGGAAAATGGGAGGAAGGAATGGGAGGATACAAGGGATGGGATAAAAATTGAGATGTAATATGAATAAATTAATAAAATATATTAAAAAATAAAACTTTAATCTTTGAAAATTAAAAAAATAAAAAATAAAAAGGGCTATGAATTTGGGAGGAGGTTGAGAGTGGGAGGTGACTCTTGGAAGGGGCTAGAGGTAGTGATGGAGGACGAATATGATCAAGTTATATCATATATGTATGTGAAATTTTCAAAGAATTAATAAAAACTATCTTTTTAAAAAATACGAGGAGAAAAGGAGCTGAGCACATTCGCCACTCTGCTTTCTGACATGGATGTGATGTGGTCAGCTCTGCCTTAAGCTCCTGCTGCCATGACATCTCCCTGTGGTAGACTGGGACTTACACTCTGCACCAAAAGCCTCCACTCTCACTTACACCGTTGTAAGAGTGTTTCATCACAGCAATAGGAAAAGAAACAGAGAGAGCCACGAGTCGGAAGCCTTTCTTCCTATGAAGTCTGACTAGCAAGGGACTAACTTCGCTGGAGAATAACTCCTGTGACTACTAGGCCAGGGTCACTGCCCCTTCCCTGTGAGGAGGCGATTTCTGCAGTCGCCCTTTGTGTATGTGTGTATGCGGAGGCCAGTGGTTGATGGCAGGCATCTGCTATCATCTTGGTTTTTGAGACAGGGCTTCTTCATGGAATCTACCGTTTGCTGATTTGGCTAGACTGGCTGGCCAGCAAGCCCCAGGGATTCTCTTATTTCCTTCTCTCTGGTGCTGGCTGGGGTTACAGGCATGCTGGGATTGCAGGCATGCTGGGATTACAGGCATGCTGGGATTGATTACAGGTGTCCTGGCATCATATGGCTCAGGCTCAGGTCCTCATGCTTGAGCAACAACTGAGCCATCTCCATGGCCCCTCTGCAGTAAGGCTTATGATAATTTAAAAGTAAATCTTTGGCTGGACCTAGTGGCATAGGCCTTTAATCCCAGCAGAGATAGAAGTAAATCTCTGTGGGCTCAAGGCCAGCCTGGTCTACACAGGGCAGCCAGAGGAACACAGTGAGACTCTGTCTTGAAAACAACCAAAGAGGTTAAGGCTTTCTTCTTTATTGAGGAGTAACCTAAAATTGAAAGTATTAGGTAGAGATGAAAACACAGCGGGGAGGTGGTTAGTAAGTTGGATAGGAGAGAGAAAATGTACCAAGGGCTCCCATGCCTTTAGGACTGTTTCCACCTCTTGATTTTGCTTCCTTCTAGAACTCCATCTTGTTCTCACCTTCTCCTTTCTCAGTAGGATTCGCCATGTTTGGTAGATACACAACCTGTTGGGCTCACATTTTTTCAGGAGGATGATCAAAGAGGACCACACATGTAATTCTCCCAGATCCACCGTGAAGAACAGCAGGAATTATTCTGAGCCACTCAGCCTGGATGAGTGCCGGTGGGAAGAAAGCTGGCTGGAAGGAGATCTGAGCACGAGCATGGTTTCTGGACATGCCAGGCTGGCTAGGCCGCCATTTTTGCTTGTCCAACACAGGTCTAGGAAATGCTCAGTAAAGAAAGAAAGAAAGAAAAAGCAGGTTTATACTATAACTTTGTTTCACTCACTAGCAGAGTTTTAAGATTGCCATTTTACATTTTTCATATAGTCTATATTGTGAGCTTGATGATTTTTTATATTTGAGGTACCACCAGATTCAAGTGTTCACATTCTTTTTGAGCCCAGACTCTCTGGGAATCTTAAAAGTCATGAAATTTCTTCCTAGGAAAAAAAGCACATATACATATACTCTCTCCTATTTCTTCATATGATTTATTATATGTGGAGAAATACCCTTGAGTAAAGCAATGCAGAAGACTCATTTTAAGAAAGAGAATATGATGTAAGTGTGGCGTGAATTTAGGTATATTAACATGCCAAGGGATCTTCTGTTACTTACTATAGGATCACGGCTTTCCCTCCTTTCGTATATTCCACACTGACCACAGTTTCCCCTCCCCCTCCCCCTCCCAGCCCTCCTCCCCACCCCTGCACCATCCACTCCTCTTCCATTTCCCTGCAGAAAAGGGCAGGCCTCCCAGCAATTTCAACCAAACATGGCATATCAAGTTGCAATAAGACTAGGTAGGCACTTCCCCTCATATTAAGGTTGGTTGAGGTGACTCAGTAGACGAAAAGAGTCCCAAAAGCAGGAAAAAAAAGAGTCAGAGACAGCCCCCGCTCCCACAGTCAGGAGTCTCACAAGAACACCAAATTACACAACCATAACACACATGCAAGAGGGCCTAGGTCAGACCCATACAGGCTCTCTGATGGTCAGTTCAGTCTCTATGAGCCCCTATGGGCCCAGCTTAGTTGATTTTGTGGGTTTTCTTGTTATATCCTTGTGCCCTCTTGTAGGAACCAGGCCTGACTGGGCTGCCTGCCTGTCTTGCTGTTTCATGTCCTGTTTCTAGCAGCTTCCATGTCTGTGTTTATCTTGGTTAGCTAGTCATGTTTACTGCTCTGAGAACGCACCCCTCCCATCCTCCTGTGTGCAATCACCTCTTGAGGGATTTCACCTGGGAGGAGGATTCCTGTTTTGCGCCTATAAGAAGGCTCTTTGGAACTCTGGAGGGGCTGGAGGAGAATAATAAACCACTGCCACGGCTGTTGCTGCAGCTGCTGCTCTCTTAGCACGAAGGACCCGCTGTGTTATTGTGTGTGTGTGTGTGTGTGTGTGTGTGCGGGGGCATGTGTATGCATGAGTTAAATCCGCAGTCACTCACCCTCGACTCGGTACCGCGGTGGCGCGGGCCCCTCAAGTGGAGGTTCCACCGAGGTTCAGGGAAAGAAGGGAGGAAGCTGATGGATCGCCCAGGGAAGCTGGCCAGCGCCTCAGGGAGGTAGGAAATGGGTGTATTGGAAATAGGTGCCACAGGTTTGTCCATGGTTCTGGTGGGCTAGTGATTAAGGCACCGGGAAAATAGGTGCCACAGGTTTGTCCACGGTTCTGGTGGACTAGTGATTAAGGCGCTGGGAAAATAGGTGCCGTAGGTTCGTCCACGGTTCTGGTGGGTAGTGATTAAGGCGCCGGGATAATAGGTGCCGCAGGTTCATCCACGGTTCTGGTGGATCAAGTAGTGAGATTGTTAGAGGATCAAGGCACTGGGATTAAGCATGAGAGTGTTAAAGATTTTATAAAACAATAGAATTGAGTAGTCCTTGGTTATGGTATCGGGAGAGCTAAATATCCAAGACTGGGATCAGGTGAAGTCTGATCTCCAGAGGACTTTACGAAATGAAGGGTCCAACAGTGTTCCTATCGCTACCTTTTCATTATGGCATCTTATTAGAGATGCGCTTAAGAGCAAGGACGAGAAAATAAGAGAGCAGCTAGGAAGTTTGGAACTTGCCCTAAATGAAGTGCAGGAGGAGCAATCTGTAAAATCTTTGGCCCCGTCTGAGATTGCCTCTGATATATCTTCTTCTAATTCTGAGGAGGAAGAGGCAACTTTAGCCTCTGAGATATGGGCCCTAAAGAAGAAGGTGAAGGAGTGTAAGATTGAAGGAAAAGAAACTAGAGGAGAGCGGCCCCCAGCGTATAACCCAGATTATCAAAGTCAATTATCTTTGGCAGAGCCTTCTGTTCCCTCTCGGGGAGTAATCTTTCCAGTAGTCGAAGTGCCTCACCCAACTAACCCAGGGCAAACGCAGAAGACAGCATGAAGCCCTCCAGTTTAAAGACAAAACAGCTTAAGGAGGCACATGCCTCTTTTACGGTTGCCATTTTTGAATCCTTCACAGGACAATTTTTAACACCTAGTGATTGGCAACAAATGTGTAGAGCAGTCCTCAGCGGAGGTGATTATTTACTCTGGCGTAATGACTATCAAGAACAGTGTGTTCACACTGGCACATGTAATGCAGCGGCTGGGGTTCCACAGAGAAACATGGATATGCTAGCAAGCATGGGTTTGTATACTGAACTTAGTGCCCAGATACAATATGACCCAGCTGTGTATGCGCAGATTGCAACTTGGGCCACGAGGGCTTGGAAGTCCTTGCCTAATAAGGGGGCAGGAGAACAGCTGTCTAAAGTGGTCCAGGGACCCTTGGAGCCCTTCCAGGAATTTGTTGATCGCCTTATGCAATTGGCAGGAAGGAGTTTTGGAGATGTGGAAGGAGCCATGCCTATTATTAGACAATTGGTCTTTGAAAATGCTAATAAGTATTGTCAGGAAGCCCTTCGGTCTTATAAGTATAAACGTGTGAATGACTATCTGAAAATTTGCCAAAGTATAGATACTACTCACATAATGGGACAAGTATTAGCTTCTGCTGTTCAGGGACGGTCACCTTCTGGGGGAGTCCAGCCGAAAACATGTTTCAGATGTGGCCAGACAGGACACTTTAAGAGAATGTACTCAAAGGGAGACTGGACAAGCTCAAGATAGAGTTGATCATACTAAGCCAGGTTTGTGTCCTTGTTGCCAAGGAGGGTATCATTGGGGAAAGGAGCACCTCTCAGAGACAGATAGGCAAGGGAGGCCATTGCAGGGAAACGGGCCATGGGGTCAGCTCCAGGCCCCATCAAGACAGGTGTGCGGAGCCTTGTAGACACCTGCCCTTCAAGTGATTCAACCTGTCTGCCAGTAGGTCTGAGCAGACCAGCGTGGCCATATTTGACTAATTGCAGCCTGGGCACAGCTGCTATGCCTGAGGATCTGGAAAGGAGTAAAAATATCCTAAGTTCAGCTATCTGTGCTGTAGCACCTTTCCTTGTTGTTGTTACTAATGACTCCCTTGAGGGGGAGACTTTAAATGGTTCCCTGCAGGTTTGCCATCTAAGAAGTTGCTGGAATGATGAGAAGACTGCCGTGGTGGCATGGACACCTGGAGTGGTTCCCTTTCCTGTGACGCATGACGGCTGACAAGGCCTGGTGGTCTATCGTGAAAGGAGAGATTTCGGAGCTACTGCTGCTGTTATTGTCATCATTGCTGTAGCAGCTGCCGCCGCCACTGCTGTGGGCATTGCCATTTCTCAGTCTGTTAACTGCTGTGCACATGATGGATAAACTCTCAGGAGAGGTGGCCAGTGCGTTGGTTATTCAGAATTCTCTAAATTCTATGATAAAATTGGCTATCTAAAATCTTAATCAGTAAAGCCTTATTACAGGAGACTAGAGTTCCACCCATTACGGGGATGCCTTTATAAAGGGCCTACAGCTGTGAGAAGCTTGCTAAAAAGCTCAAGTAATGCTAACACGCTAGGCATCCTGCTATGTGGCTTAGGAGGTTTTCTGTTCTGGAGCCTCTGCCGCATAAGAATGCAACAGGCATTTCAACAGTTCCATGCACAACAGGTCCTCATGCCTTTGGCAGGGGATAACCCCACTGCCCTGGCTTGGCTGAGCCTTGATAAATGAGTATCCAGTGACAGGTAAGATAGGAAACTGTCCCTGGCAACCTAAGACAGGAGCTCATTTGTATTTTATATAAAGGGGGGACCTGTAGGAACCAGGCCTGACTGGGCTGCCTGCCTGTCTTGCTGTTTCATGTCCTGTTTCTAGCAGCTTCCATGTCTGTGTTTATCTTGGTTAGCTAGTCATGTTTACTGCTCTGAGAATGCACCCCTCCCTTCCTCAAGACTTGTCCTCCTGTGTGCAATCACCTCTTGAGGGATTTCACCTGGGAGGAGGATTCCTGTTTTGCTGCCTATAAGAAGGCTCTTTGG
>OU015743.1:45129516-45157152 GCA_907169655.1 Acomys percivali | reverse complement strand
GCTGTTGCTGTGGCTGCTGCTCTCTTAGCACGAAGGACCTGCTGTGTTATTGTGTGTGTGTGTGTGCGGGGGCATGTGTGTGCATGAGTTAAATCCGCAATCTCTCGCCCTTGACTCGGTGGCGTGGGCGCCACACCCTCTGGCTTCTACAATCTCCTTCCTCTCCCTCCTCTGTAGGATTCCAGAGCTCTGCCTCATGTTTGGCTAGGAAAGTGTGTTAAAAAAAAAACCCCACAATCTTTGTAATGAACCAATCTATGGAAGGATAGACAAGTCTGAAGTCACTTTCGTTCAAACAATTTCATTTTCAGCTGCCTGCTTTGTATTTCCAGCTGTTCTATGTCTGACACATTGCGGACAAGATACTTGGAGGTTTGGTTGTGAATTCAGTCTTAGCTTTGGAATTCTCAGAAGAGTGAGTCCCATTTTAGACTGAAATAGAAGAGCATAGAATATGGGGCAATGACTTGAATCCCAGAACTAATTTAAGACTCTTAAATGGCTGCTTCCTTTCATCCCAGAATGGCAAGACTTGTACATTTAAGTCAGGAATGAGAGGCTTTGGTTGTGTTCAGGAACAGTGATTTGTTTAAAACATGGAACCAGGATGCTCTGCTCTCTAATTCTTCACTCTAGGTCAACATGATGAAGAGAGACTTGTTGTTTTCGAGTGCGTGGCTAAAGGCATCTGACTTTCTGACATCACCACTTTGGTTAACAACTCATTTCTTCTATGAGGAACCTTACCTCCACTTCCAAGATTCTTAAGCTAGCAGCATAGGGCTGATGAGGTGGCTCAGTGGGTTACAATTCTTACTATAAAAGATTACTGACCTGAGTTCTACCCCAGAACCCACAGTGGAAGGACAGAACTGACTCCTAAAAGCTGGTCTATGACTTCCACATGCACGCGCATGCACACACACATACATACACACACACACTTACTTCAGATAATACTAATAAATAAAATATCTTTTAAAAAAATTTAAAGGTAGCTGCCTCAAGAAATGTTGGTTCCTTGCCTTGGTTCACACAATTTCTCTTTTATTTACACAGGAAAACGTGGACAGTATATCTCAGGGGCTTCCTGTGGTGGTGTTGTTAGTGGTTCTCGTGTCACCTGCGTGGAAAGGGCAGCTACCTAGCACCATTGGAAGCACGTGCTTTCCACCAGAACTCCTAATACTGTAGGCTTCCTGTAGGCAAAAAAAAAAAAAAAAAAAAAAAAAAAAAAAGGGAAGTACAGGGTGCATGATGCTCGCTCGCCTGTTTATTTCATTTGAAAGAGGGATTTCTACACCTTAGGCAGTGGGAGGGGTTTTGAGGATGAATGGGTTTGATTGGCTGGGCCTATCAACTAGCTGGCAATGCTCTATTTGCATGGGGAGAGATAACAGGTGACAGCTTATGTGACTATATGGTCACCTGTAATCACCTGGGGGTCGGGTCACGTGCTCCTGAGGCAGGCCCGGAAACATGGAGAGAACTCTGCCCCACACCTTCCGTTTTCTGGATGAGATTTTTAAATCTCAAGTTTTGAGATTCCCGACATTTGAACATGCTCCATCTTGCTAGTCCCACGCCAGTTCCTCTGGAGGCGTGGTCCAGGAGCCCGACAGCTTCCTTCTTAAATGCTGTGATGGAGTAATTATGCTTGCAGTGCTGTAAAACTGTAGCTGGGATCATGGTTAACTACGAGCCCCCATACATCTTTTATGCATCACTTCAAATATCCTCAGCCCTGTCTATCACTTTTCCTTTCCTTTGTTGAGGCAAACATGCAGTTTCAACCTGACAGGACCTCCTCTTGAGGTCCTGAGTGTCTCTCATCTGTTATGGGGCTTCTGGGTAGAACCCCTTGCAAGCACACTTGGTGCTTATGCCTGTTAGAGTATGACACTCAGGTTCCGCTCCCTCCCCGTGGCCCTGGTTGTCAAGTACTTTTAGTTTTCGTGCTTCCTGGTAGATCAGAGGGCCATTTTTTTTTCCAGTCTTCTTGACTTGGGCTTTATAACTTGCTATGCCCCATGGAATTTGAGTGCGGGCAATACACACAGGGGCTTTAGACGTTGTTTCTGTGGTTTGAACTGGCCTACTGTTTCCCTAGTCATCATGAGACACATGCGCCAGGCCCACCTTAGCCCAAAGATAGACATGCAGGCTAGAAACAAAACTAAGCCCCCCTCACAGAGCCTGAAGCAGAGCATGGCCTGCTGACCCTTACAAAAGACATCAAGTGAAAGTAAGTCAGAGGAACATTGTAGTTAGTTATCACACATCATTCTCATCAATCCTTGGCTGCCATATGTGTGCAGCCCCATGAGTGTGAAGCATTAGTGCCCCGTGGGAATGGGAGACAGTGGTTAAGTGTTTCTTCTCTCTCTTGATTCCTAGACTTCACACATGTTCCATGTGGTTCTGAGCCATTGAGCAACATAGCACCTACATGGGTGGCTGACTTAATAACCCTTCCTTGGACTGGTCCTCCCCTTCCTAGTTTTGCCTTCTGAAGGCCACTGCTATCGCTTCTTGAACTTCGTGTCCCAGTAGAGTGTTCATAGTGAAGATTCTGTGTCAAACTTTGCTCCCCGAGGAGCCCAAGTGAAGACATTCTACATTTACTTCTAATTTTCACAGACTATGGCTTTACACACACACACGTTGCTCATTGTCTCTGACCTGTCACACTTTTGCTGGCAACTGGGCGCTAGTCAAATTTGCTCACTCTTTTTGAGTGCTCTCAGGGCAGTGGCTCTCAACCCTCCTAATGCTGCCACCCTTTAACACAGTTCTTCATGCTGTGGTGACCCCTGCAAGGGTCCAAAATTCGCTGAAGGAAGACCCCAGACTCAAAAAGTATGTAAATACAGAGTGTCCATTCTGTAGAAACAGTGCGCATGCAGGAGTCAACCATCCATACAAAATGGCTGCAAGCCCAGGAGGAGCTCGTAGGCTACGTGATTCTAACTGGGATTGGCCGGCACCTGTGGAAGCTGGCTGGTGTTCATGAGGCTACGTGACTCCAGCCATCAGCCTTTCATCGGGGGGTTTAAGGGCTGATATTGGGATTTTAGCATGATGAGTTGTACAGTAGGGATCTGATCAGGCTCACTCTGGCCCTTTACCCCAACCATAAAATTATTTTTATTACTTCTTCACAACTGTAATTTTGCAATTGTTGTGACTTGTCATGTAAATACCTGATATGCAGTATGTATCAGGTGTGTGATCCTGTGAAAGGGTCATTTGACACCCCCCCACCCCCCGCCCCCTGTAAGGATTCAAGACACAGATTGAGAACCATTCTTCTAGCTGAATGACTGGAGTGGAGGGCTTATGCAGGAAGGTGAGGAGCAAATGGTGACCTGACAGCATAAAATTTTGTTTTCCCTTACTGTCCATCTGACTCTATGGCTTCCTCTGTCAGCATAAAAACAGCTTTTGTTATAGCCCAGCTCCATCCAGCCTCTTCCTCTCTAATGAGTTGGCAAGCAAACATCAGATATGGACTTTGTAACTTGGAGGCTTTCCCAAGGACTCACCTGGGAAGCAGTGGAGGGTTAGAGTTGCTGGACGATCATTATCAAATATGTAGGAATTCAGCATCTTATTTCCCAATGCTTGGTGTTAGGCATAGCATCTTTACTATGCTACCTCATCAAGATAACCCCACGTTCTGTCTCTTTTCAGGAATACACATGTCTCTTTATGAGTTAGATGTTGCTTTAGTGTTTCTACTGCTCAGAGGAAACACCATGATTACCAAAAAACAAGCTGGGGAGGAAAGGGTTTATCTGGCTTATACTTCCACATTGCGGTTCATCACCAAAGGAAGTCAGGACAGGAACTCAAGTAGGGCAGGAACCTGGAGGCAGGAACTGACAGAGGCCATGGAGAGGTGCTGCTTACTGACTTGCTCCTTATGGCTTGCTCAGACTGCTTTCTTACAGAACCCAGGACCACCAGCCTATGGATGGCACCACCCACCATGGCCTGGACCCTCCCACATTGATCACTAATTAAGAAAATGTCCTACAGGCTTGCCTACAGTCAGATTTCATGGAGGCATTTTCTCAATAGAGGCTTTCTCCTCTCTGATGACTCTAGCTAGTGTCAGATTGACATAAAACCAGCCAGTACAGATGCTAAGCCAACCTTAAGACCTCTCCTAATTCAGGCATTCTTTAAGTATTTAAAGTTTTCTAACAAGGCATGGTAGCAAATGAATTAATAGGATATGAGATTTCCTTCCAACCTGTTTTTCTTCTTCATGTTTTTAGAGTAAAGGGGTCTAGAAACTGAAAAGAGTAACTGTTTTAACAAGCAAAAGAACACAGTGGTTTTCACATTCAAATCAAGGCCGAGGTTGTTTTTCTGACTCCAGATAGGTCTCTGCAGAAGACAGTCATTTATAAATTGGGTGAAGCTTGTGCCTGGCAGCTGAGGTGATGTGGAGAAGATGAGCCATGAAAGTTTGTGAGAGTCTGATGGGTCACACTGGGAAAGTGTAGGTGATATTTAGAGAGACATCCATTGTATTCAGAGGTGTCCTGTTCCCCGGGCAGCCTCTAGGTGTTTGAGAAAGATTACAAGTGCTAAAGATGATACAAAAGGGAAAAAGAAGGGCAAGAGAGTTGGGTTTGGCCCAAGAACTTATGATCTGAGTCATAGAAACGAGAAAACATTTGACAGAAGGGAAGAGCGTGTGTGTATGTTAGGAAGATATGAGTGCACAGACAGAAGACAGCAACTCTGTGATCTTGAGAGAGTACTGTGAACTCTTTCACACCCTGAGCGACAGGCAGAGGATGCTCTGAGGCCTGGAATGTGCCCAGTGAAAAGCAGTGCTCCACCTTTACTTTATCATAAACACCAGTGATTGCTGAGTCCTGTTAGACATACACTTCAAATTCCTGTAGACTTGAACATATGTTATGGGAAAACTATGTTTTTTTGTTTTGTTTATTTTTTGAGACAGAGTTTTTCTGTATAGCCATCCTGGCTGTTCTGAAATTCACTTTGTAGACCAGGCTGGCCTCCAACTCACATCGATCCACCTGCCTCTGCCTCCGGAGTGCTGGGATTAAAGGTGTGCACCAACACTCTCAGTTTACAAAAGAGAGTCAGAGAGTCCTCAGCAGCAGGATTGGTGACACAGGCTTGTAAGGATTATCCTAATCCTTAGGAAGCCAAGATAAGGACTTTGTGAGTTCAAGTCTTCTCACCTGTGATAACCAGGATCCAGGAACAGGTAAGGGAGACCAGCATCGAGGTGCAGATCTATCTTTATTGTGCACCGGCAAGCTTTTTTATACTGCCTTTGGACCAATGGGGAATCGACACGAGCTCGGGGGCAGCCAACATCCCCACTGTCACTATGGGGAAGTGCCAGGCCATCCAGCACCTGAGGTAACTTCCGTGCAAAAAAAGGGAAGCAGCCTCCGCCCTGTTCCAGGCCCATTCTGAGGTTCTGCTAGTTTACTAGGATCCTCTTTTGTGTCACATGCCAGTGGACATGGGCAATCATGCAGTATGCCTTGCTCACTGTCCACCAGGCCCCCTCAGGGGTCACAGCACCTACACTCACCCAAAACAAACAAACCAAAAAACATAAGAAAAATGATCTACAGTAAAGAAAACTGTGATTAAGATACTTTGTGACACAAATGGAGTTGGCTGTTGAATGACTTTTATGCAAATCTGACTGATAGTTTGGGAAGGGGACATGTCAGTGCAGTATAGTTTACATTTCTGCTGCTTTGGATTCTTATAGATCACTTTGAAAGGAACTGGAGTAGGCACAGGACGCACTAAGACCAGTTCTCAGCACAAAGGACATTTATTTGCCCCGGAGGGACAAAGGGCAGGAAGAAGAGACAGGGACAGGAGACAGAGGACCAGAGAGAAGGAAAAAGAGGAGGAAGGGATAGCTTCTCCAGAGGGACAAAGGACTGCCTTTGGGTAGAGAGGAGACAAACATGGCCCGTAAGCAATTGATAGTTTATAAAAGAAAAAGGAGAAACCCCATATTAGGATGAAGTGTCTAATTTTAATTGCGTGTCAATCAGGGTATCCAAAAGAGGGTTTTCGATTGCTGGACTTCTATACTTTGCTAGCTGGACCTTGGTGGTCAGCTTCAGGAGGAGGAAGTAGCCAAAAAAGAGAACAGACCTGGTGACTGGCTTTAGGACTATGATGTAATAGTTTTAACAAGGGGGAGAAGAGTAAAAAGCAAACGTCTGTCAGCGCCATGTTTGTTTGCCGTTGCTCGGGCCTGCCTGAGCCCTTCAGGTTCCTTTCCCATTTTCACACACTGTACTCTAGGATACTTTGTGGGGCCAGATGTGTACCTTAACTTCAATAAAACATTTTAAAAATATTTGTTACTCTCTGTTAACAGAAATTCAATGTAACCAAAATTACAGAGTGTGCTTTAAGACTTAAGTATCACGAATAAGCAAATATAGAAACAAAAAGGAAAGGCCAAGAGACAAGGTATATTTAAGATGGTATTTTGGAAGAAAAAATATATAGAAGAGGACGGGGAAAACTTTTGTTTTGAAGAGATATTATAGATGGATGACATTCATGCCAGATTGTCACATTGACATAATGGTATTTCTCAGAAGTCTGGTGATAAAAGGTGATTTAACTCTGTGAGACACCAATGCTCTCCAATTTGCTCTGATTCTTTTTATCTTTAGTCACAAGTGTCAACTTGATGTGGCCTAGAGTCCTAGGGGAGGTGAGCTCAGCTGAGGCACTGCCTAGCTTAGATTGGCCTGAGGCAGATTTGTCCTGATTAGTAACTGATCCAGCAATACCCAGACCGCTGTGAGCGGCACTATCCACAGACAGGTAGTGTTGGGCGCCTACGAAAGCTAAGCTACATGTGAACCCGTGGATGGGGAGCCTGAGAATGAGTCAGCAAGCAACACTCCTGGGCTTTGCTTAGCGGTCCTACTTAAATTCCTTCCCGAACTTCCCCCTACAATGGATTGCGGCCTGGAAATATAACCCAAATAGTCTCCAAGTTGCTTTTGGCTAGAGTGTTTTATCAAAGCAATAGAAAAGTAACAAAAATATCCCCCCCCCGTTTTATTTTTGACATAATGTCTATTAAGAACTCACGAAACTGATGTTCTAAGATCCAGTTCGGAATGTTGGTCCTAACTCTTTTGGCTCCACCAATGACTCCCTACTCAAGGACGCTAACACTTGTATCCAAACTGGAGCTGTGGATCAAATAGCACTCTCTTGAAGTTGTGTAGAGTGGTGTAGTTGATGAAACGCCATTACATGGATGGTCTCTGTCTATCCTCATGGCAGGACTTAGCCATAGATGATGTTTGCAACATCTCATAGATGTGGTTTCTGAGGCACAGAGAGTTTAACTGGTTGTTATGACAACCCAGAGGCACTAGGAGATTGGAATCCTACTCTTGTGGTCCTGAAGGGCAAGCCTGTACTGCGCATGCTCTTGCAAGTGGTTCTGTGTGGCTCTTTGGGGCTGAGTGGATGTGTGTACCTGACTTGGAGCAGGAAGAGAGAAGGAAGGACTCGGAGTGAGATGACGAATCTGCCTGTTCTTTTAAGGCCTACATCTAAGTACAGAAAACTTCCTTTTCTTTAGACTAAAATGGGAAACTTGGACACTCTGTAAGGTCAGACGTCAGTAACATAGACTAATCTCAGTATCTGCAGTTGATACTAGGAAAAAAATAGCTTATTTTGCTTATTAACTTGGATTCCATAATGTTTCCATCTTTATTTTTAGATAAATTATTTAGCAAACAACAAAACCCCCAAACAACCCACTTTTGTTACTGGGATGCTAATTCCATCACAGGCAGAAAAGGAGCAGTGATTTCCAAATAGCTAAGACCAAAAGTTTTAAATAGAGCTGGGCATGATGGCACTGTAATCCCAGCACTCGGGAGGCAGAGGCAGGTGGATCTCTGTGAGTTCGAGGTCAACCTGGTCTACAAAGTGAGTCCAGGACAGCCAAGGCTACATAGAGAGACTCTGTCTCAAAAAAACCAAACAGGGAGAAGAGAGGGAGGAGGTAGAAGATGATGGAGAAAGAGGATGTGGCTTGATGGAGCAGATCCAGCCCAGACAGGACAATTTATTGTATGAAGCCCCCTAGAGCTGAGATCAGGATGTTCCGCTTCATGAGGGACATGGAGCCTGAGGACCCCATGTTTCTGATGGACCCCGTTGCAATTCACTGTCAGCATTTGAGCCACATGTTGCCCAGGTGGCTTTGGCTATAGCCTTTTCCTTAGCAGTCCAGGTAACATGCCAGCAACCAGGCCTGCCAGCCGCAGGATCCAGGCTGGGGCTGTTTCTCCCTTCGGGATGCTGGGAATGTCTGGTGGCTTCAGGGACATATTTGGGATAGTGAATGACACGATTGGGAATATGGAACACATGGCTGCTGGACGCAACTACCAGACTTTTTCTTCCTCCACTGTCATCTTCTACTCCAATGCTGGGGATGGTGTTGTCAAGGTTTAGCAGGAAACATCTGAGATGTGCTCTGCCTCACGTGGGATCCAGGAGACACGGAGGACTGTCTGGGACTCAGACAGTGGTCTAGAGTAGATGTCCATTGGGCATCACATTCGGGACAGGGCTCACATCCTCTAGTGCTCCTAAAACCACCACATTGGGGACTAGGATAAACGGCAGGCTACATCAACCTGGATGAAAGTGAGGCAGCAGCATTTGATGATGAATGATGAAGAAAGACATCCTGAGTCAGGCAGCAATGCCCTCTGGAATTTTGGAAGCTTGAGGCATCTGTGGGTGGGAGATGAAGGACTGAGGGGTCTCCTTGCCTGGCTTTCCAGGGACCTGAGGACTTGCCCTCCCGACAGTCCCCTGGTGAAGGTCTCTGGCTCTCAGTCTTTCTTGTCCAGACTGAGAGGCTGAGAAATCATCCCTGGAAATAACTTTGTCCTTTCCAACTTCCATCCCAACTTAATATTAAATTAACAGGCAGGTTGGCCCCACCTCTCCCGGGGGGGTCTCAGGAGAACCTTTTACTGTTCCCTTTACTTACTGTTTCCATCTTTTATCCCCTCATCATGATGACTCCACCCATCTTGTATCCACTAACTTGAGTTTTCATTCTGCTGCTCTATCTCTAAGCTGCCCCGACCAGTGGAGGTTCGACTAAAGCTCGGAAGGAGAATCACCTGAATGAGGGACCGAACACAAGACACAAAGAAGAAGAGCAAGTCTGAATGTTGATGAAGCTCTCAAACTTTTATTTTTCAGGCAGCAGTTTATATAAGGCAGGAGACAGGGAAGCATATTGCTATGGCAACCCAGCTGCAGGCTATCTCAAGACATGGGGAATTTCAAGCAGGGTCATAACGTCCTGCCACACAGGATATCTTGTTCTATCTATCTTTAGTCTAACTGCTAAGCCATAACAGGGTTGTTCCATCTTTACCTATATTTTTAGTCTAACTGCCAAACTACAACAGGGTCAGCTGATTTCTGGTAAAAGGCAAGCTCTGGGAGAAACAGAAACTTAAAGGCACAGGCTTGGACAAGATGGCGAGACCCTGGCCGTATAGCCCATGGCCCCCCAACACTAAGCCACTTCATCTTTCCCTGAGCCCCCTGCCACACATTGAAGGGTTTTTTGTGGAGACAAGTTCTGGGTTATGGGATCTCCATCCCTCAGATCCCCTAGACCCTTGCCCATCTCTTCCTCAGAGCACCACTGCAGATGCCATGGTCCTGTCAGGGCTGTGGAAGGGATGGACTGGTTCCCAATTCTTGGTCCTTTCTCGCACCCCCAAAATCACAGAACACTTTCCTATACCCTTCTCTGCCTTTATAAAAAGAAATTATTTGTGCAACTGATAACTATGTGTTTATTGAAGAAAGCAGAATGGAACAGAAAAAGAAAAAAACCCAAACACACACTCAGACAGACATATAAACAGACAGACAGAAACATCACCACCACCAATAGCAAAACAAAGCATAGAAAACATCTCATTGTGGAAGCTGTATGTCACAGTGTGTCTCACAGTACACCCCTCTACCCACACATCTTCACTTGCAAATGTTCATTGCAATGAGTCATTGGTCTGGTTCGAGATCTCTGGCTTCTGTGACACCATCAATATCAGATTCTCATTGGGACAACTCCTGGTTTGTCTTGTTGTTGTCCTGTGTCATGGAGATCCTGTGGCTTTGGATCAGGAGAGCTGCCCCTTTTATGGATCCTAATCATTTAAAAATGATTCAGATTTTGGGGTGGGTCAATTCAACCCCCTGGATATGGGCCTGGGTGGTCGTTGAGCTGGTGAGTGCACTGGCTCTCCCTTATCCACAGCGCTGCTTGGCCTAGGCCACCCAATGCCACCATCAGCCGGAGGCAGAATCAGCTCTTCTGCTCTCATGTCCCTGGGGCTGGCTCACCTGCATCCATGCCTCCAGCTGCACTGTGCTGCTCAGGTGGGGTGCAGGGCCCGATCTCCTGTGTGGGACCCTGCTGTTAAGGTCAAAGCTTGGCATTTTTGGATAGCCTCTGACCTTGGTATAAAATGGCAGACTCCCTTTCTCAGCTGTGGTCCCTCTCCACCTGATCTGGGGAACCCCAGATCCACAGAGCTTCACATGGCTCTCAGAGAGATTACATGCCCAACTCTTTCCTGATAAGAAACCCACTCAGCAAGCACCTGGAGATTTCTCGAGATACCTACCTTATGTTAATAAGATATCTTGATGTCTTGGTTTTCAACCAATGACCTGTAACCTTACCTAGAGTCTCCCCCCCCCCCCCGTAATCATAGGATAAGATAACTGAGTACTGTGTTTCCCATCTTAGGATAGGACTGTGTTACTGTATGTAAGTCAAGTATCCCTGGTGCCCCTAGCCCAAGCAAATCATTCTCCTTCAAACCCCCTTCCACTACCTAAGGTTTACAAGTCCCTGTTTCACATGAAATGAATGGGCCAGCGTCATCAGTTTCATCAAAGATCATCTGATACTTGTCATTTATTCTGGGGAAGGAAGGGCTCCCCTTCTCCCTGAAGAATCCATTGCTGGACCCTTGTGGTTTGCTGGCCACACAGCCACTTGCTGCTGGCCGCTGTGAGCTTCTGCCATTCGCCGGTGTGTCAGGCTCCTGAGGGAGCCATTTTGTCCACCTGGACAGAGTCAGGCTCCTGCCTCTGCCTTTCTCAGTTTCAGAGTTTCCTGTTACCACTGACTCCCCCAGATCGGGCCTTTGTTACCTCCTGGCTTGGATTTCTGAGCACTGAGCCTCTCTGGAGAGTACCCCACAAAGCCCAGCTTCCTCCTGGACAATCCTGAGTGCTGCCACTGGTGAAAGATGGGACCAGCTCTCTGGAGCACTTCATCCTGTGAGAAGCAGGGCCAGTTACATACAGCCCCTGGACAGGCACGTGGTCCCAGAGGATGCAGGGACATCCCATGTTCTCCAATGGTGATATGAGCCATGGACATTAACACAACCTCTGCTGCTGTGTATCCACAGAATTAGGCAAGGCCCTTGGCGGTAGCTCAGGCTGGGCCCTCACCATGGCCACTCACAAGAGACTACTCCTCTCTACCCTCAAGTCTTCAGTTCCATCTCTCTTCATAATGCTCAAGCTGTTGCTCTCTCTCTCTCTCTCTCTCTCTCTCTCTCTCTCTCTCTCTCTCTCTCCCTCTCTGTTGTTTGAGCACCACCACAGCCTTGCACTCCATGGTGGCTCCCACTGCAGGCTGGCTATGTGGCTGGCTGTCGCCTGGGTAACATCCTCCATTCATGCGGCATGGTGTAGAGGCAAGCAGGTGTCTATGGTCGGCCTGCCTGTGCCGTGTTCTGGAGAGCAGATCTGTGGGTAGCATGGCGGTCCTCGGGTCTCTGTTTATCCCCTCCTGCACTGAAATGTCTGAATTTGATTTTATTTTATTGAATTTTTATGAGTTATAGGCATAAGACAGCTTTGACCACCAAGCCAGGCATCAAGCTAGGATGAACAAAGGACTGCCATCTGCTCTGCCTTTGACTGTTATAAGAACACCACCACCAGCACCACCAAGGGGTGTCTTCGCCCATTGCCAAGGGGCTGTATATGACTCTTTAGGCAATGTTTTAGCTTTACATGTTTTATCTTTTGCTTAAAGAGTCCCTGTGTGCTTTCTTTGGTAACTTGGTTTCTCATTCAGTGGTGAGTGATGATAATAGGTCCTTCCATCTTGGCCTTGACATGAAAGTGAATGATTTAGCACTAATGTAAAGGCGAATGATTTGGCATTCAGCACTAAGTGGGAGATTTACTCTAGCTTTACTTCAGGCTTTTTGTTTATCATGTATTGACCAGTAAAGAGTGTTCACCTGTAGTCCCATTGGCTGAAGATTCTTTTAAAAGTTGCAAGTGGACATGGAACTAAAGCAAATATTTTCTCTTCACCTTTTAGAGATGCTCCTCAAGGCTTTTCTAATTTTAAACTCTGGATGTTTCTCTGATAGGCATGACAATGCGTCACTCAGTTCTCCACTGGCAGCAGAGTTGACTGATGGCCCCTGCTGCTCCTCTACTGGATCCAAGTGCTAGGTTCACAGTAAGGTCAACATTTTCATAGGCTATTGCTAGCCAGTGACTGAACAGGGTGAGATTACAGTTGCAGGGCTATTTTCACAGCGAAGGGCAAGCCAAGAACTCAGTGCTGACACGTGCAGTGTGCTGTTATTTATTGTCAAGTATGGATTGAAGGTCGCTCGCAAATGGCACCAATGGGCCATCACTGGGAATCTCAGGCTCCTAGAAGTTTGATATTTCCTTTTTAATACATAATTTACTGATGGCAAATGTCTTTCAGATATGGAGGGTGAATGAGAAGGACCCTAGCAATGGAGTAATTGATCATCAATGAAGAGCTAATCTCATTGAAAGGGAAGGTAACACCAGGAGGATGGCACCTGCCATTTTAAAGCTTATGAAACAGTTAATGGATTTGATATCGGGCTTATTTCAAAATGTTTGGTGGGTTTTCAAAGTCTCCAAAAAAGAGATAATGCAAAGTGAAAGGGATTTTAAATATCTATCTATCTATCTATCTATCTATCTATCTATCTATCTATCTATCTACCTATCTTTATGTGAGTCTCTACAAGTGTATATGTATGGGAATGTGTACCCTTGTGTCTGTCTGGAGATCAGAGGATAGGTGGCTTCTCACCTTCCACTTCTGGGGTTGACCTTAGGTCATCATGATTTGGCAGTAAACACCTTAACCCACTGAGCCATCTCATCAGCTGGGATTTTCTTCAAATGAAATACAGACTCTTGTAAATGGTTGCAGTAAGGGAGAAATGGAAACAGCAGAGCCAGTGGGGAAGGGGCTGTTGATGAGCTGAGAGTTTAAAAAGCCACATCCCACTGTGGTAGATAAGAATATACTCCGATATTTCTGTATCATATTTTAAGATATCAATTCTTAACCCTGCTTCCCTCCCTCCCTTTCTCCCATTCTCCTTCCATCCCCCCTCTCTGTCTGTCTGTCTGTCTGTCTATCTGTCTGTCTTCCTTCTGAAAATGGGTTCAGGCAGAGGCATCAGCAGGATTTTAGAAGGTGATGATGATGAGAGTGAGGTTGGGGTACGTAGTCCTCTGTCTCCCCACCTTTTTAATACCTGACCCTCTGATAATGTTGGGTTGGCTGTCACACATGCCAGTCTCTGGATTCTAGTGGTAGCTTCCTCTGCTTCATTCTGGTCCATACAGTAGCTCCTTTCTTGACTCTTATTCACACAGAGACACCACACTATCAGCTCTTATTTACTGTAAACACTGTCTACAGCTTTGTTATAGGTCCCTCCTTTCAATTACTTAGTGCCATCTGTTTCCAGCTGACACACTGCCTGATCCAGGATTCTTCCAGCTTTTTAATCTCTTCGGGTGCTTTTACCATCTCTGTATCCCTTGCTTCTGCCCATACTGCACTAGTAGTCCTGGTTTTGCTCTGGAGTAGAGTGGAATCCTTCCAGGACCCCAACTGACATACGGAGTTAGGATATGGTGAGATATGCATTCTTAGTGCTACAGATAGGTTAAAATGTGAAGCCCTGAAGTCAAATGCACCACTGCATGAAAACAACAAAACCAAAAAATAGAGATGAATAAGTAGTTGACACTGAAGTTCCAAAACCCAGAATTTCCAGAAAACTTATATCCATAAAAATTAGGCTCCTAGCTCAATTCCAGAATGGATTGTTAAGTATTATGATTGCTTAGTTCTCAAGAAGTGATCTTCCTTAAGATGCCAACAAAGATTCAGAGAAAGCAGTACATTTTTTTTTTCACATTAAAGAGATAGTCATTTGTTGGACCATGACCTCTATGGGGTATAAGAACACTTCGATATAAATATTGCTGTATTCTAAGAGAGAAATGAATGCTAGCTGAAACTGATTTAGGTTGTTTAAGTGAAGATTTGTATTCTTGCATGAAGAGGGGGTTGTTGCAAGTTAATGGGGAGCGTCAGCTTGGAAGCAAGTCTCTTGGGCATTCTCAATGGCTTTGTTTTTAGTCTTGTTTAAAAATGTCTCCTAGACACTGGTTTGCATGAAGTACGCGGGATGAATATTTACTGCCTGCAAATTTGATAAATTGTTGAAGAAAAGATAATATTCTGAGTTATAAAATCATGGTTTCAAATGACCTCAATCACTTGGAATTTTTGACTTAACGGAGGGAAGATAAAATGCAATAGATAAAGGCATAACGGTTGGAAGGGAAGAAACGAAGTGACATTACTCACAGATAACATGATTGCTTATGTAGAAAGGCCAGAAGAATCTACAAACTATATTGGTTTGCAAAGTTGTCAGGCTCTATAGATAATTGGCATATGTACAAAATTAGTGTTAGTTACACACTAGGAACAAATAGAGGACAAAATAAAAGATGTCATCTGTAATAACATAAAAACCATTACATATCTAAGAGTAGATGTAATAAAATGCTTGTATGCATTTTGTTCTAAACAGTATAAAACATTATTGGGAGACTCAGACGACATCTAAACAGGTGAAAGAAGGGGCCAGGAGAGTGAACTGGAAGGCTAAGATGATAAAGATGTCTGTGACACAGAAATTTATGTATGCATTCAACAAAACTCTGGCCAAAACACCTGGTATCATTTTGTCAATATAATTCTACAATATTTGTGAAAACACAAACAACCAAAAGTTATAAAGTAGAGGCAAATTAACCAAAGGAACACAGGGTCATTTTACCTGATTAACGATAAAGAAACCAATCAATCCAATATAGAAAGCCACTCAAGCCAGGCCTTTAATCCCAGCATTCAGGGAGGCAAAGGCAGGTGGATTTCTGTGAGTTCGAGGCCATCCTAGTCTACAAAGCTAATTCAGGACACCCTGGGCAACATAGAGAAACCCTGTCTCAAAGAAAACAAACAAACAAAAAAGAAAGAAAGCCACTCAATCCAATATAGAAAGCCAAGACTTCTCAATAAAGAGTGTAGAGTCCATTGGATATCTAAACAGAAACACAGACAACAACAAAACAAAAATGTATCTTGGTCCTGTTTCATGCTCCCACATCTAACCCTAGATGACTCACCAATCTCAATCAGGAAGATTATGGGACTAACAAACCACTTTCTGACTGAATTTAAGGGCTGCTCTACCAGAGAATAAGCTGGTACAATAAACTGTTCAAAAGCTCATGGCAGGCTGGGTGTAGTGGTATGTTCCTTTAATCCCAGCACTTAGGAGGCAAAGGCAGGAGGAGTTCTGTGAACTGAAGGATAGCTTGGTCTACATAGTGAGTTCTAGGACAGCCAGGGATACATGGAGAAACCCTGTCTTAAAACAAAAACAAAGAAAAAGAAGTTCATGGCTATCCGGGTGTGGTGGCACACATGTTTAATTCCAGCACTCAGGAGGCAGAGGCAGGTAGATAGCTATGAATTCAAGGCCATGGTCTACAAAGAAAGTTCCAGGACAGCCAGGGCTATTATACAGAGAAACCTTGTCTCAAAAAAACCAAAACCAAACAAACAAAAAAACTAACTCATGGCTTAGGAGATAATAGGTCCTAATGAGGAGCCTTCTACCATTGTTTTTCTAGATGGTCACGTCAAACTGCTTTTTAAATATTTATATTTATGCCCATGGGTTAGTGTTGCTCTCAACCTTGGCCAGAGAAGCTTCCCACTGTAAAAGTTAATGAAGAGATACGTAAATGGTCAAAACACTGATACTAAGTGACTGCAGAGTGCTCAGTCCTAAATCCTCATCACACCACACTCCAAGGCTTAAGAAATAGCATGGAAGAGGGGCCGGAGAGAGTGTAAGAGCCAGAAGGTGGGAGGGCTGCTATGAAATGCTGCCTTCTGGACATGGTATGGCTGTTGCTCATGACGTCAGTGCATAAGGTCACCCCAGGAAGCCAATATCCCAGTAGACAGCACTAATATGATGACTCAGTGGGTTATAAAGGAAGCAGAGAGGGCATGGAAGCAGGAGTGGGCTGTGTGGCCGAGTGTGGGGAAAATGCTGGGGGTGCATATAATCAATGTATGCAAACATACAGAACTGTCAAAGGTTAAATAAAAGACAAAAAAGTAAAACAAAGCCTTTAAGAGAAAATATAATGGGAGAATCTCATAATTTGGAGTAGACAAAGATTTGCTTAAAAGGTCATGACATAAAAACAACTAGTTGGACTATGTTAAAATTAATAAAATCTTTTTATATCTTTAAGAGAACAAAGCAGCAGTCTGAGTCCATAATGAAATATCACTTAGCAATGAGAATGGCCTTACAGTAGCTTTCAAAAGCGTGCATGAATCCCAGAGCTATAACTGGGCAAAAAGAGCACATACTATGATTCCATTTACATAAAACCCTAGAAATGAGTCTGTGCTGCTAG
Source organism: Acomys percivali (assembly GCA_907169655.1). Classification (NCBI taxonomy): domain Eukaryota; kingdom Metazoa; phylum Chordata; class Mammalia; order Rodentia; family Muridae; genus Acomys; species Acomys percivali. The sequence goes on along the minus strand of OU015743.1, from coordinate 45,140,208 downwards.
AAGCCAGATGTATTAGTTGCTTTCCTCAAAACTGTGAGGAAAGCAACTTAAAGGAGCAAGGCTTTGTTTGGCTCACAGTTTGAGGGTGCAGTTCTTCATGATGGGGACAGCATGGCAGCTGGAGTGAGAGGCAGTGGAAGGAGACATGGATGCTGGCGCTCAGCAAGCTTCTGCCTTTTCCTTCTATTAGGGTCTGGGGAAATGGGGTGGTGTCTCCCAGTTTCAGGGTGGGTCTTCCCTCTTCAGTTAAGCCTTTCTAAAAGCACCCTCATAGACACACACAGAGGTGTGTTTCTACAGTGATTCTAAACCCTGTCGTGTTGAAAATCAAGGTTAACTAATACACCAAGGTAATGTTTATTCTTGGGCAAACTGTGGCTAATTGGGGGTGGGGTGGGGATAAAGAGGTTTTTTTTTTTGCGGGGGGCACTGGGTCATACTCTTCTTTTGGTTAGTTACAAACGTGAATTGAGTGTGTGAGAAATCGGTTGAGTTATGAATTGGTGCTTGCACTTTTCTATAGGAGAGTAACTCATCAATGAAAATGTTGACAATAAGAACAAATATGAAGCTTCAAACTGAGGTGCAAATGAACGAATTGTTCGGATACTTGTTGGGAAGTCTGTGTCACATGATAGCTGAGCATAAGGCATCTTTGAGAAGCACTTCCAAAAAAAAAAAAAAAATTGGTAGTTTGGAGAAGAAAAGGCAAAAGGAGAAAGCATTTGCAGTGTATTAGTCTGTTTTCCACTATAACATCTGAAGTGGAATACTTTTTTATTTCAAAGTGGTTGACTTAGCTCTCAGATTTTGAGGGTTGGTCAGATACCAAGATTGGGGTGCCTCTCTATTTGGCTTTGAAAGCCCCCCAGGCTGTATCACAGCATCAGAAACAAATGGAAAACAGAGATCCTGTGGCATAACAGGAAGCCAGGGTGTGACTTAGGGGTCAGGCTACTCTTTTATAACAATTCACATTTACAGGAAGTGCCTGGAATCTGACCAGAATTCTGTAATCTTTTCTGAAGCCAGTGCTGCCAATAACCTAATTACTCCAGCCCTACCTCCTGAGGATGCCTTCGAGGAGGCTTCTAACACACGGGCCTTTGGGAGACACCCTCAAACCATATTCAAGCCACATTGTCTAGTTCTGTTCTTTCAGGGTCAGGACACATTTGGAAATTTACGTTCAGCTCTAGATACCATGCTGTAAGAGTGGCCACTGACAGGTTGGCATCTACCCAGACAAGGCAACCACAGAGATATGCCTGTAAGCCTGGAGTCTTAGTGTTTAGTATAACCAAGGATGACTTGTCACTCAGGTCACAGTACAGTAAGCATCCCTGCTGGGGTCTCCTTGGAGCTCATCTACTGAGTCTTCTGCACTAGCAGATCAGTGAAAGAGAACAGAGAGGTCCTGGTGGGACACTTAGCTCAGGACAGCATATACCTTTTGCCCTCCTTTTATTGTCCAGAAGATCTCATGTAACCCTAATCTGGAGCTCCCATGTAAAGCCTACAGCATTCCCATATGCCCAGGTAGTGGGACGGGAAAGCAGCTAGATAGTTCTGCCTCAAATAACAATGGGTTGAAAGTCATACGGGAAACAACAGAAGGAACAGGACACAGCCAAACAGGAAAAGTTGTAGCTCACCTCAGACATACAAAAGGGGGCGCCGCGATTACTTTAAACATTTAAGTGCCACTGTGTGGAAAAGGCTTTTACTTATTCTGGATGGCTTTTAAGGCAGAGCGAAGAGAACAGATGACGTTATTTCAGTCTGCTTAGTGTAAGAAAGAATTTGCTGTGGGTAGAGCTGTTCATCTCACAGCAGGCTAATTTGTGAGCACTGGTAAAGTAGTAAGGGCTCACCGGGTGCTAAATTCTTAAGCCCCTTTAAGCTCTAACAACCACACTTGAGGTAGTATTATTAATAGACATGCTTTGCAGCAAAGGAAACTAAGTCTTAGCGAGGCTGGGTAGCTTGCTCAATGACACACAGATGTTAAAAGGCAGAGACGGCATGTGAATCCTGGGTTTCCTCAGCGTATACAAAGCTTCTGTCCGTAAGCCAGCTGCCATGTTGCTTTCAGGCCCTTCTGCATCAGGTGATGTGGACCAAGGGTCGGCGTGGATGTTGCATTGGGCTGAGATGCAAGCTGTTTTCGTGACAGCGCTGAGTGAAGAAACTTCTGGGAACGTTGAGAGGCCGGGCTAAGCAACTAGTGCGTTTGTATTGGAGGCTACAGAGGAAAGCGACGGAATCTTAGATGGAAACAGAGCTCGATCCTAAATCCGCCCGAGTGTACTGCTGCTGTCATATGAACATGGTGAAAGCACATTAATACACTTGAATGTGATGTCTTTATAAACCCTCCCCCAAAGCTTTCAGGGGAACAAAATGACCTATGGTGCTGTTTCATGTACATGAGGTTTGGCTTCTACTACAGCAAACCTCAGTTGAGTCCCTGCCAGAAATGTTAGTTGGGTGCTCCATATCGCCCCCTGCAGGCTTGGAGGTGTAAGGCCTCTCCCTGAGCTGCCTGTAGTACTCTGTTGAGTTCACACTCAGTTTGCAGAGAAGCAGGCCCTGGAAACCATAGTAATTTTGTCAGGTAACCATGGAGACACTATTGCTCTTGAAATCATAGCCTACTCAGGGAGACTGGAAGCCCATCATAATTCTCTTTCTGGCTTACATTTGTAAAAACGAGGCATGCAAGACATGTACGGTGTCCGGGCATCGGCATCAATGAAGAGACTCAACTGGTTACAATATAGCACTAGCAGCCCAGTGACTGAAAGCAGGCATGTTTTCCTCTTGACTCAAGAACTGCTTGCTTCACGCCAAGAATTAAACACAGCTTGATTACAGCCTGTCAAAGATGTTTCAGGGGTCACCGGACCACAGCAGTTAACAGTATGTCATTTGAATGTAAAACAAAACCGAGTTCCCCTAAAAAGAAGAGAAAGAGTAAGTACGTTTAGACCACGGACTTGAACAGACTGCCACAGGTGGGTCGGGAAATTGCTCTCTGATTTGTAGTTGTTGAAGCCGTGAGAGATGATGATGCAGTTTTCCTTTTTTGACGGCGCGGAGCAAATGAACTCACCAGCAGAGAGATTCCCCCCACCCACCCACCCGCCCGAGAGTGAATGAAACCAGAGATGAATGGCATGGGTTCTTATGGAAAACATAAACATTTGTGGAGTAAACAGAATCTTACCAGGTATAAAAGATACTGAACCGAGGCCTTCGATGGCTCTTGGACCAGCCCTCCATAAAGACAGAAGGAATAGTTCATACAAGTAAAACAATGAAGTTTGTGCAACAGACTCTGATGACAGAGTACGAAATTCCTTTCCAAGGGCCTCAGTTAACGGTGGGGTAGAACTGTTCAAAACCTGTGTCAAATCCTCAGGCGTTAGTGAGAATCCTGTGGCTGCTCTCTAGGTGGGTTCCCAGGAGTCTCTTGATTCAACAGGTTTTAAAAAGCGTTTAGCAATCTGCATTTGCTATCATCCCTACAATAATTGAGATGGAGGTGCCTTCAGGTGTGATGCTGAGAAACAGGCGGGTTGACGTAAATCGGGCTCTGAGCAAGTGGTGGGCCAAGGGCCGTGTACCACATGGGGTGCCAGCTGGAGGCTCCCGGGGCCTACGCGGGGCTGCAGCCCACCTGGAAAGGGAAGCCTCAGATGTAGTGAGAATCAGAAACCGGGGGCAGATGTCTTGTATACTGATTCAACTCATTTAAGGAAGCCAGGAGCTAAAGGCAGGATGTCTCTTTTCAGCCTTTTCAGCTAGACGCCTATTTAAAGAATCTTCCATGGCCGTGGTTCTCGACCCTCCTAACGCTGCCACCATTTAATACAGTTCCTCATATTGTGGTGACCTCCGGCCACAGATTTATTTTCATTGCTACTTCATAACTGTAACTTTGCTACTGTTAGGAATCACGATGTAAATATTTTTGGAGATAGAGGTTTGCCAAAGGGGTTGCGGCCCACAGATTGAGAAATGCTGGCGTGGAGTGAAAAGTCTCCCATTCCAACAGCTGAATTACGTGAACATCACGGTATGTCCAGAGTCCCAAGAATGCTAAGTATCCCTTAAACGGTTTCATTTTTTTTTTCCCTTTTGCTCACAGTTATGAAACACGAAGTTTTAAGCCCATGTCCCCATGAAAAGAGTTCATGCTTTGAAGTTCTTTCTACATCCGAGAAATCTAAACACACCAGTGGCCATCATAAACTAACCCTGCTGTCCTGGAGAGGGCACAAGGCTGACAAGCAGGGAAGGGTGTGGCAAGATCAGAGAGCTCTCCTTCTGTTTTTCTCATCGCCATCACCACAGGCTGCGTCCAGCTTTTTTTTTTTTTTTTTTTTTTTTTTTCCTTCAAAAACAGAAATAAAGCATACAGGCAGAAACCCACCTGGCTCTTTGGGCCAAAGAGCAGTTGACACTGGGGCCTTGTACTTCCCTGTTGTAATAGGTGGGAATGGGAAAAGTCCATGCTCGCACCTGAATCTAATCAGGATCATAAGCACTAGGCCTGTGAAGGCCCATGTATGAGATGTCCAAGTCATGAGTCTCGTTTATTTAATCTTTACAAAAATTTTTACCATGGTACAGGATATCTATTTTTGGGGTAATTTTATAGAAAGTAATAAAAAGGTCTATTCTGGATTCAGACCAACAAAAGACTGGAAAATAGCAAACAATATAACAAGACTTCCTTCCCACCAATTGGAAAGTTAAAAATCTTATCAGACATTTGTTTTGTCTTCACAATAAGAAACAATTGGAACAGTTTCCCCTTCGTTATGTGGTTGATTAAACAGCTGTTTTAAGTCAACACTCTTATTTTGATTATTTGTTGTTTAACATTTGGCCAGGACAATACTATCAGTTCTAGGTGCTAAGAAGTTTGAGACAACTAAAATATTTTGGTTGTGCTTTACTCAGGAGCCTTTTTCTCTGCTTGTCTCTTAATCTCCTAAACGCAAGCAGCCAAATCTTAGCTCATCCATTTTGGCAGAACAAAACGATTAATGGTTGGAAACACTTGGCACACATAAGACTTCAGAGACCTCACTATAGCATCAGCACAGGATGTTGTTTATGGACTTTCTATAGGATGCATAGCTTCATCCTGCGGAAGGATTTCCTTCATTTGGAACCCCCACCCCCGCTCTCCAGGCCTCTGGCCAATTTCCCTCTTCCTTTGGGACTGTTTGTTTTTAAGAAATGATGCCAGGGAGAGAGATAGCCATCTTTCCATTGCTTTGTGGCCACGTGTGTTCTCCTGTGACTCTGGTTTGCTCTTTCTTCCTAAGTGATGCGATGGGTTTAAGCTCATCTTTAGAACCGCTCAGTGAGTGGCCAGGAGTCTTAATATGGTATCCTGAGGGGCTGAAATCACCAATGAGGAAAGCACAGCTGGAAGCTAGCTGTTGCATCATCTGGCCTTCCTGCACTGAACAAAGAGAATTATTTTGCAAAGTATCCACAGATGCTCTCAGATTCCAAGTGACTTAATGCATTTGCCACAATAGTGTTTCAATCTGTCTTGGGATAGAGTGGGGGAGAAAATAGTTGAATCTTAAAGATAAATTAGCAATTTGGATCCACTCAGAGGATTATTTTTCCTGGGACGTTTCCATTTTATATTACAACACAGGTTCCTTATGTCAAAAGGAAAGTTCTAGCACCACAAAACTGACCATGATGTAAACTTTTAAATTTGTGTTGAACACTATGGTGTGGGTGTTGAAGTGCACATTCTTAAGGGTTATGAACTTTATTCTTTAGGAAAGCAAGTGTCAATATGGATCTCGAATATAGAAGCAACTATTGTCATTTATTTATGACTGCCAGGTTAAAACATTCTTCAAAAATCTGGTTTCATGCAGGGCAACTAGTACAGATGACAAACATATGGGTATTGTCATGTTTAATCTAAAAATAGTTGCAAGTATACATTGCTGTGTATTTTATGACCGTGGATGAATTGCTCGGGAAATAACTCTGAGACTTAATAGTGGGGAAGTGGAGGCTCTCTGTGAACGTCATATATTGTGGGTATATAGCCATACCTTCTCCTCCACCTAAGAGGAAAGTGCCCTGGAGAAATAATGTAAAAACATCCAAGCATGCCAAGGAACTGAAAAACAGTAAAGAGGAAATGGCTATCCAGATTGAAATCTCATTCTGGTTCAGAATTTTGGGGGAATTTCTTTGTGTGTCTCTTATCCTTTGCTTAACAGACCAAATAAACATGGGTACCAGGAAGAGTTGATTCAGATGTTTACTTTGACTTACCATAAGAGCAACATTATTCCTTCCATAGGATTATTAGCCTGCCATGTCCCTGCCCCCACGTCTCTATAGCTTCATGTCCTACTAGGGCAACTCCTTGAAAACACATATATTGCATTACAGTCAGCGATTCAAAGAATTAATCAGTATTCACTTATTAACTGCTCATAGGATGTCTAGTTCAAAGGATGTCCTGTGTTAGTATGAAAATCACCTATAATCCTTTTCAGCATAGAACCTGAAGTTTACACTCTTCAGCAGAGCTCTGCTGGAGCCAAGCCAGTCCCCATGTGGAGAATGAGAAATCCTACCTGGAATATCCTTTCCATACCTCTCTGGCAGTCTCCATCCTTCAAGCACAGCTCAGAACCTTTATAGGCGCCTTAGGGTTTCTGTTGCTATGATACAACACTATGACCAAAGCAGCCGTGACATAACACAGGGAAGTCAGTGTACAAACTCAAGGCAGCAACCTGGAGGCGGGAGCAGATGCAGGGGCCATGAAGGACTGAATGATGCTTACTGGCTTGCTTTTTATGGCTTCTTCAGCCTGCTTTCTTACAGCACCCAGGACCACTTGACCAGGACGACACTGCACACAGTGAGCTGGGCCTTCTCAGCTCAGTCATCAATCAAGGAAACGTAACACAGGCTTACCCAAAGGCCAGTTTTGTAGGGTTAATTCTTGCCAAATGATTAGCTTATATCAAGTTGAGATAAAACAAGCCAGAACAATTGACCCTTTGTCAACTTTACACACAAGCACATCGCTATTAAACTATAACCTTTCCTTTCTTATTGTCTCCAAGATGTCATGCTAATATTGACAATAAAAATTATAACTTTTGAAAGACTCATAATCTTAAAAAATACAAACACTTTACAAGTTCAGTCTTCTTAAAATATCCAAACTCTCTCTAAAATTCCAAAGTTTGTAAAGTTCCAAAGCTTCTTTTTAGAGACATCATGTTAAAAGTTCAAAACCTTCCAAGCATGGCTTCTGTAAAATTAAAAAAAAAAAATGAGCAAAATATTTTCTTATTTTAGGGAGGAAGAACTCAGACACAGTTACATTCAAACCAAAGCAAAACCAAAGATCAACAGTGTCAGACTCCCGGGACTCCAAATCTTTCAGGCTTCGATGGGCTTGCCACACACAGGCAATGTGTCAGGTAGGTTCAGGCTGGCTCTACGCCAAAGCCGCTGCTCTTGAAGGAGGATGGATAAGAGTTTGAAGTAAGTCTGTCTCATAAAAAGACCAGGGGGTATCAGAAAGGGCAATGGGGGAGGGGACAAATGAGAACAAAATGTAATGACACATATCTGTAGAAATACTGTGATGTGCTGTCTAGTTTTATGTCAGTTTGACTTTGACACAGGCTAGAGTCATTTGGGAAAGGGAGCCTCAGTTGAGAAAAATGCCTCAATGAAATTAGCCCATTGGCAAGCCTATGTTGCATTTTAAAAATATTTTATTAATTTATTATATTACATCTCAATGGTTATCCCATCCCTTGTATCCTCCCATTCCTCCCTCCCTCCCATTTTCCCCTTACTCCCCTCCCCTATGACTGTGACTGAGGGGGATTACTTCCCCCTGTCTATGCTCATAGGGCATCAAGTCTCTTCTTGGTAGCCTGCTATCCTTCCTCTGAGTGCCACCAGGCCTCCCCATCAAGGGGACGTGGTCAAATATGGGGCACCAGAGTTCGTGTGAAAGTCAGACCCCACTCTCCACTCAATTGTGGAGAATGTCCTGTCCATTGGCTAGATCTGGGTAGGGGTTTGACGTTTACTGCACATATTGTCCTTGGCTGGTGCCATAGTTTGAGCAGGACCCCTGGGCCCAAATCTGCCTTTCTGAATGGATGCATAAACAAGATCCAACATTCTTCTGCATTTTTTCTTGATTGGCTATTGAGGTGGGAGGGCCCAACTCACTGTGGGTGGTGCCATCGTGAGCTAGTGCCCTGGGTGCTGAGCAAGCTAGTAAGTAGCACTCCTTCACGACCTCTGTATCAGTTCCCACTTGAGGTTTATGCCTTGAGTCCTACACTGACATCCCTGAATGTTGGGGCTACAAGCTGGAAGATGAAATACACTTTTTTTTTTAAACCAAGTTGCTTTTGCACACATCCTGCCTGCCAGTTGGTGACTTTAGCCAAAGTGTGAGGCTATCTGAAGCCGGTCACTCTGGTTTCTACCTGTTACTCTTTATTAGGGGCTAATAATAAGTTTTATGAACCACAGGGCAGGAAAGTGAACCTTTGGCTGTGTTATGTACGTGCAATGTGTTTCATAAGGCCGCTTCTTATAAAAACATTGTACTACGTGAATAAGTACCAATGCAAAAGTATACATAGGCAAAATTAATTCCATAATTAAAGCTCTGGGTATGTTTCTGATGGCTTTGTTTAAGCTGAGAAAAAGTTGTTAGTGTTTCAAGGGCAACAAAGGAGTATTTATTGCCCAAACATTGTGTCCTGGGCAATGGAGAACTCTAGGTTATATCTGGAGATATTTGTGCTGGTCATTGCCATTGGTGCTTATGAGGAGCCAGAGAAGCCAATGTGAGATCTGTGTCTAAATATACAGACAGACACTTCTCATCTCTAATCAGTAGAAGCTTCTAGATGTTGTACTAAAACAATTGGGAGTTGACAGAGTTTTTGTTGTTGTTGTTGTTTGTTTTTTTAAGACAAGGTTTTTCTATGTAACCGCCATGGCTGTCCTGAACTCACTTTGTACATCAGGCTGACCTCAAACCCACAGCAATCCACCTGCCTCTGCCTCCCTAGTGCTGGGACTAAAGGCATGCGCCACCACGCCCGGCTTGGAGTTGACTCTTAAGAGAACCAGATTTCAATAGAAAGGAAAGAAAACCATACCTCAAACACATTGATTCAGTCTTGATTAATGTGAAGATGGGGTCAGAAACTGGAAATATTAATTACAACCCTGAAATAATAAGAAACTGTTGAGGTGCTGATTGGGCCCAGCAGGGAACATGCTGTACAAGCTTGAAGGTCTGAGTTCAGTCCCTGAGACACACACACACACACACACACACACACACACACACACACACACACACCTGTAGAAGGTGATGGGATCTCAGCTCTCCTGCTGTGAGATGGGAGAAAGAGGCAGGAGAAGTGCCTGTATCCTCAAGGGCCTGCTACCCTGAAGTATGCAGCAAGGCAGAAACAAGAAAGATGTTAACTCAACAATGCAGAAGAAAATCCACTGCCAAATGTCCTCTGACCTCTGGAAGTATGGTGTGCTACAAGAGCATATGTATTCACACACATACATAACACACACACACACACACACACACATGCCAGGAAGGAGAGGAGACGGGAGGAGGAGAGGGAGAGGAAAAGAGAGAGATTTTCTTTAAAAGAGAAAAAGAAAGATTGTTGAAGTGATCTTGAGGCTTCAGATGTTTGCATTGAAAGAGTACGTTAGTGGACTGTTCAATGAGGAGACCCGAAACAGGACATTATAGAAATGTCCATAGGAAGCTGATTTTAATCAACTGCGGCAAAGTTGTGTTGTGCCAGTATCAGCCCACACCTTCTTTCACAATAGCAGGCTGTTATCTGGTACAGACAGAGCAGTGAGAACACAAGCACCGAGGGATGCCCATGCTACTAAACGGTGGCCAGTAGGGTGTGAACACAGGTCACTTGTAAACTTTGGAAAGTAATTTCAAAAGGAGAGAATGCACGCTGCTTTTTCCTGTCCCCTTCCTGAGATGTCGGAATGATTGTTACTCATAGTCAGTTGTTACTCATAATGTCATGCCGGGGCCTTTCCTTTTTTATTTTTTATCTTATCTTTTATTTTATATTATATATATGTAAGTAATATGCATCTGCCTATTAAATAAGAATTTTCAGTGTTTAAATCTATTATATTAATTTTTTTATTTCATTGAAAATAGTCTCCCCCCCTCCAATAATATACCTTGATTACAGTTTCCCTTCTCTATACTTCTCCTGGTTCCTTCCCACCTCCCCTCCCATCCAGACCCACTCCTTTTCTGTCTCTCATTAGAAAATGAATAGACTTTTAAGGGATAATAATAATAAGATAAAATATAATATAACAAGAAAAACAAAAGCTAACTCATCAGAATAGGATGCAACAATCAATCAAAAGGAAAAGAGCCCCAGAAAAGGCACAAGAAACAGACGCAGAAGCAAAGACCCACTTGTCTGCACACATGGGAATCCCATAAAAAACACTAAACTGGAAGCCATAGTATATTCCCAAAACACCCACAATGTAAAAAGAGACAAGGAAATACACACACCACACACACACACACACACACACACACACACACACACACACACACAC